>CM070520.1:45368881-45968881 GCA_036346375.1 Guadua angustifolia | reverse complement strand
TCCCCAAAAGTGATCAATTCATCACCAGGGACTCGGACTAGGGAAGAGAACCACCGAGAGTCTCCGGTCATATGACGAGAACAACCAGAGTCGACAATCCATACATCTCCCTTCCCCATCCGACGAACCTCATTCGAGTCGCTATAGAGCTCGGAGTCGCTGATGCCGTTGGTGTCTGCCATGAAGCACGTGTTGGAGAAGTCATCGCCGCTTTTCTTCTCTTGCGGATCATCCTCGCCTTCGTCGCTCCACATCTCCGTGTCAGAGAGGTTGATGTCGTCGAGGGCAGCAAGGACGCGGTGGAAGAGCTTTTTGTTCTTCGAGAAGTTGCAGTACTTCTTCTCGTGTGCAGGCTCACGAACTAGAGGTTTCTTGTTGCGGTTCCTGTCAGTGTAGGCATTCTTGCCAGAACTGCTGGAGTCGTTTTTGCCCATCTCCAGTTTTGAATAATTTTCTCGAATGTGATTGGGGCCACCACATTCAAAGGAGGTGATCACACCTCCTTTCTTCCTCTCCCTTGCCCTCTTGTAGGCGTGAGAAAATTTGCGAGCTAAGAGAGCAAGCTCAGTTTCTAGAAACTTGTCCAGACGGTCATCACTTAGTTCGCAAAGGGCGAAGAGAGACAGACTAGCAGTAGAATCTGAAGAAGAGGAACAAATGGGATCTGTGACCAAAGCCATCGACTGAGATTTCATCTTATGAGAGACGACATCGATCTCATGAGTATTGAGTCAGGAATAAAGCCCGTCAAGAGTCAAGGTCGACAAGTCGGTAGTGTCCTTGATGGTGGTCACTTTCATTTCCCAAACGCGAAGATCGAGTGCGGTCAAGAAGTGTCGAGCATTGTCGGAGTCAGGGTATGTACAACCAACTGCCCGGAGATTGCTCAAAATTTTTGTGAATTGACCAAAACACTCGTCAAGACTCTCACCAGCGTGTTGTTCAAACTTGTTGTACTCACGGTTGTGTTGATCCTGCCTCACGGTTTTGATTTGGGTAGTACCTTCATGATAAGCACCGAGGGTCACCTAAATTTCATGAGCGGATCGCAGGTGAGAGATCCTGTCATTATCACTGCGGCTAAGTCCCTATATGAGGATGTTTCTTGCCTTAGCATTTGCCTCCACATCACCCATATTTCCGGTTGTGACGTGTTCATCGGTAGGAACATCATACAGGACCTTTACCTTCTGCCAAATCAGGAAGCCCTGGGCAGTGATGTATGATTCCATCCTCGACTTCCAAAAATGAAAATCAATACCGCAAAAAATAGGAGGCTTGGTGGAATACTTGTCTGTCGCCATGGCTCTTGAGACCGGTCAAGATCTATGAAAAGAGCAGAACCGGCTCTGATACCAATTGAAGGATCGGGATGGCGAACAGAGGGGGGGTGAATGGTCGCAATAAAAATTTTCCCCCACTCACAGTATTCCAAAATGGACTAACACCAAAGATCACCCAAGAAGGATGAGGTTCTAGAAAAGTAAAGCTGGTGGTACCCTTCTGGAGTAGGTGGAAATACCAGACTCAAGAACTCCTCACAAACAAACAACCCGACCAAGAACAAGAATAAAGCAAGTTTTGATCGGCTGAACAAAACTCCAAGAAACTTGGTAGATGCTATCTTGAGACAATCAGAAACTTGAATCTAAACCGATTCTCAAGATTATTCTCAAAGTTTCGACCTTTTTCCCCAAGAAGAAAAAGCACACCAAGAAAAGCAGAAAGAACAGGAAATTTGTTTCAAGGCTTGCTCTTGGGATCATCTTGATGAACAGAAAGATCTTGAAAACTTATCACAGCAAGCGAAAAATCGCATAGAAATGAAACACAAGATCAATAACTCAAGAATGCAATAGACGCAAGAAGGAACGCATGTAGAAGGAGATGAATCAACTTCCGTAAAGTCAATTTGCGTAACTTAAATTGCGGAAAGTAACTTGCATAATATAAATGACAGGAAGTAAAGTGCAAGTATTGAAATCTTTGAGTGGTAACTTGTATTTTTGGATGGGAGGTTACATAGCCACACAATCAAAAGTGGGCAAAGCTCAATAAAGCATTCAAAACCTCTAAAACCCCTTAGGGATCCTTCACCTACCGCTTCATCGGGGGAGGCTACCCCTCCACCCTTATTTATACAACTCTTGGGCCACCTACCACCCTTAGATGCAGCTCTCAACCCTAAAGACTCATCTAAGGGCTAGGAAGAGCCCACTCACACAGCCTGCAAGGGGAATCCCCAAACCCGCTAACACAGGGTTTTTCTTGCACAGCTCTCAAAGCATACTACTAGACCCGCTATTCCTATCAACTAGACCGTACTCCCACAGTCCTCATTGACCCGCGCAGCATCTAGCTAGTATTTGCTCCTTTCCTTGCCTTTTTGGCTTGCCCAGACTCCATCTCCGGTCACCTTCCGGTGATCTCCCAACCGTTCTGGACCTTCGACGCACCTCGCCTAGTCCCGGTCCACTTCCGCCTCACCATGACCAAACACCGTCATCCTGCAACCATCAAAGACAAGGAAACCTTTCACATAGCAATGCCCACAAATATAGCCGCAGATTATCTGAAAATAGTCAGACACATCTTAACCACAACTAGTCTGCAAACCCATATACTCTAGCCCACTCGGCTAAAACGCTTGGCTAGCCATATGGCTAACCACTCGGCTCATCAACTGATTAACTACTCGGCTAACCACGTGGCTAACCACTTAGTTAACCACTCGGCTAAACAACTAGTTAACTACTCGGCTAACCACTTAGTTAACCACTCGGATAAACACCAAACACCCTAAGGACGACTACCAGCGTCCCAAAGATTTTGACAGAGAACTCTTAGAAACTCAGACATGGCAACTTTACTGAGTCCTTGACAAAACCCTTGCCCGTAGTAGAGTACTTAACCAAGAAGGAAGTCAGTCAAGAAACTAAACACGCGCAGCAAGGACTGGAGGCACTCGGCACTCGGCTTTCTCCAAAGGAAGAAAACCAGTCAAAAAGCTAAACGTGCTTAGCAAAGACAGAAACCACTCGGAACACAGTACTTAGCAAAGAAACCAGTTAGAAAGTTAGAGGAACTCTGGAAAGGCTGGTAGCACTTGGCACTTAGCACTCAGCCAAGGAAGAAAACCAGTCGAGAAGCTGTAACATCCCCATTTTTCATAAAAATTAAAATCACGCAAGTAGCATTTGTAAAAAAATATAAAATAATAATAAAATAAAATAAAATCTTGTTTATAATAAAAACATTTGAAAAATGAGAATGTTCCTTTCAAATATTTTCAAAAACTTGAATTATAAATTAAGTTTGTTGATTTTATAAAGATCTATACAAGTGTCTGATTTACTAAAAGAATTTTTGCAGAAAATCTATATTCCAAAACCAAGTTTATTAGGTTCCAAATATTCCCTAGTATTTTAGAGAATTTTTCCAAGATTTTTAGAGCCTTTCTACTATTTTATCTCAGACGCCTTTTTGTCTCCGCACTATTCAAATTCAATAAAAAAAACAACGTGTCACTTTACATCTTCCACCTCCAAGCTGAGGAATTGTTTTCTCTCTCCTCCATTAGAGCCCAACGGAAGCTTCAATATCTCCTCTAATCACCAAAAATTCAATAAAAATCATATTCAGAATCTACATCACATCCTCATCAATCCACAATCGTTTTCCAAATTAATCCCCCACCAATTTGTTCATAATCATGAAAGAAATGTTAGTGCATCCATTTTTCATTTCCACTGCGATTTCTAGCCCTTTGGTCTTCCATTCGCACTATAAGAAGGGGCGTTGGAGCCTCCCTTCGTTGCCAATCCATCCCTCCCCTTCCCGAGAGCCCTCTCATCCTCGTTCCACGGGATTTTGCAAAAGATCGAGTGTGTTCTTATTCGGGCGTAATGTTTTCCGGCCGCCATCGCCGATTAGTCATCCCTCTGCCGCCGTCGTCGTCGCCGATGAATTCGTCGCACCGTGCCGCCACCACTCGGCCGGACGGTCAGCCCTCTAGGCTTCTTTTCCTTCACACCAGCCATCCTCTAATGTATTGTATCGTATATGAACAGTGCATGCTACAGTAAACCATGAGCTACAGTAAAAATCATCTGTTAGTTGTGCATGTTCTTTTCACTAAATTGTGATTTTTGTTGCAAACTCATTTTAGCTCCAAATTGCATGCAACAAATTTTGTTAATTAACAAAAATTAATAAATATTCACAGTAATTTTTAGAAATTTTATAAATAAATTTATTCTCACAAATTATTCACGAAAAATCTAAATTTATGAATTTTGTATCTCTTAAAATATGTGTCCAAAAATATTGAAATAAATTTTATAAATATTATAAAATGCTAAATTATGGATCTCGAAGTTTTCATGAAATTATGAATTAATTTGATTCTCTATACTTTCTGAATGTGTGTTTATTCATTGTTTTTCGTGCGATAGAAACGTTCGACGTCGACACCGTTGCTAATCCGCAAGAAGACAACTCTCTCCTCGCTGACCAAGGCAAGTTCCCAGCAAATTTTTGCATGTTTCCAGCAAAGTTTTAAGCAAGTCCCCTTGAAACATGTTGATCCCTGTGTGGAGATATTTTCTAGTTATTTAATAACTTGCATGTTATGTCAGCTTTAAAACCGATATTTGCTTAGCATAATTATCCCTAATTAACTTTAAGTTTGTTAATTCATTCCTTGCTGCCATAGCACTATTAAAGTTGTTAAATATTGCCACATCCTTGTAATAGGTTTTGCTCACACGCTTAGAATTGCTTAGATGAATAAAACATTTGATTTGTTTACTTGATGAATCTTGTTTTACCCTGTTTCGTAAACTTGTTGTTTATTTCGGGAAGTGGGTGTTGTCCCGGAAATACTTTGATAGCGGGTGCTTTTGGGTAAAAACTATTTTGCAAAACTTGATTAGGGTGGCTGATTGCAAGGCGGGTGCAGAATGCACGAGACTCGGGTTTGAGTATATACCACCTTAGTCACCCTAAGGACCGATCCCTTGTGATTGTCAAACAATGTATAACAGTGCGGCCACGAGTTCCGGTATGGGACGGGCCTGGTCAAGTAGCTAGTGAAAACTTAATTAAGGCATGCCAGATGGTGGAGTAGGTGTGGTTGGAGCCACAGGAGTCCTACAAGCGCAAGAGGGGGCTTCCATTATGGTTTTAACCATTTGGCGGTGAAACCTCAGCGGGCATGACTTAGTGAAGATGTAGCTAGGGAAATGGCCTTGTGATTTTCACTTGGGGTTTTATGCCAAAGGAAGTGTATGACCAAAAAGAGTGAAATATCTCTCGCGGGTAAAGCGTGCAAACTCTGCAGAGCAAACAAACTATTCGAATAGCCATGCCCACGGTCAAGGGTGGACAAAGGGCGTTGTCACATGGTAGAATTCCCCTATTTGGTTTCAAAATCAGATTTTTATAAAATGAAGCACGGTTGGAGCCGTGAATGTTTTAATTTGATAAAAGTCTGTGGTTGGAGCCACGAGGAAAGGATTTCGAAAGGAAACCACAGTTGATGCTGTGGAAAAGTATTCTTAAATAAAACCATGGTTGATGCCGTGAGTTGGTCTATGTTTTGTTATTCCACGGTTGAAGTCGTATCCTGAAAAGTTTGAAACTCTCATTTCTTAAAAGAAAATACCTTTGAAAATTGCTCTTCAAAATTCTAGGATAAAATCTTAAAAATTGGCTTTTTGCAAATTAACCAATGCCCTCCCTTGAATTAAACTACATACTACATTTCTTTCCGGATTTGTTGAGTATGTTGCATACTCACCCTCGCTTTTCATTGCGGGCTTCTTGTTCCATAAAGTAGATCAGGAGATCAGAGATAGCTATCCAAGAGCCTGCATCCCACCGTTTGACATCTGCTATGAAGGCTTTGAAGAGGAAGATTTTCAGGACGTCTAGGGTTGCGTTTTCTCTAGTCTTTGCCTGTGGTGTTTTGGACTTCATTCCGTCAAGTTTATTTACCAGTTTTATGTTTCCGCTGTTGTATGACCTTCGGGTCCAACTTTTGTAATATTGAGCCATGTCGGCCGGTACTTTGTAATACTTTTTAATTATCGCATGGTTATAGTCCATACTGCAATGATCTGTGTGTACTAGCTATTGATCAGTACAGGTAAACACAGCGAGAGCCCGATTCCTTTTTGCGGGTTCCGACAAAAGCTAGAAGTACTCAGCAAAGAAAATACGACATGGTTGGGAACTTGTCAAAATGCTTCAAGTCACAAATTTAAATCGGATCAACCTTTAATCTAATCTTTTACTTTTCGGATCAACCTTTAATCTAATCAATTACTCATCACATAAAGATATAGACCTCCACATGATCTTTCAAAATCACGGGGCTTCATCGCAGTGATGGCATCTCCCAGTGTCCATGACCTTAATTTTGTGCCGCACTTCATAATTTATTGCTGGTGGTCTTCGAGCCTTGCAGTTTTTCTTCGTGAGACAGGTGACAACATCTCGCAGTCAGCCAGCTGTCACGTTGTATCTCTCGTACACTCCAGTCACGTTGTATCTCTTGTACACTTTTTCACGGTTCTCAACCCACCAAATTTCGTCCTCCCCAAAGCGTCTTTGACTGAAAATAAGAAATTTTGGAAGAGGAAAAGATTCAAGATAAATTAGAGTTTGCTAACAAATGTTAGCATGTCAGTCAATATAGTAGTAGCTCAGGATAGTTATACACATCACTAGGGGTGGGTATTCGGTTTTTTCGGTTTTTTCGGTTCGGTTTTTTCGGTTTTTAAAAAATTCGGTTTTCCAAATGCATAAACCGAACCGAAACCGAATAACCGAAAAACTGAATCAATTAACCGAATTAATTCGTTCGGTTTTTTCGTTATTCGTTAACCAAATAGCATGCAACACAACAATGGCAACATTCAACATTCTCATCTCAATACTGATTACTGATATTCAGCAAATACTTGAAGAAGGCATAAAGCATCAAGCAGGCTCTAGCAATTAGCAAAGTAGCAAGCACAGCACTGAACTACTCAAAACAACACTTCAGAAGACCAGAACCAGCAGGCAGCTATTCAACGAAAATCAAATCCAATACTTTTCACTAATTAAAATGTGATAATAACCTCCTCTACATCATATACAACACGAGAGCGAAATTTTCTGATGCCAGTTCTTTTGCATTGAGCTCGAACACTGAAGAAAGAAGTGTGTTCAAGAACTGCAGGTGCTGAGCAATTAACAGATCTAAGACAGAGAATGTGTACATGCAGACATGATGCCTATGATCCGTGGTAGCAGCTCATATTGCTGGATCTTCCAGTGCGGCAGTGGAGAAGTTATTGATTCGTGGATATGCTGCCTTTTCGTCCAGTTGGTTTTGAGTCCAAATTAACATCTTCAGCAGGCTAGGGAGCTTTGGATCTGCCATATGTGAGAAACATAAAGATCAGGGATCTTTAGTGAAGTCACATTCTGGAACAAGCATTAAGATCCCAAACAAAGAAGACAAACACTCATTCTGTATGTCACGGGGGAGTGGACGAGCGGAGCCCCATGTACAGGCGCCGCCTCAACCGCTTCTTCAACCTCTTCTACCTGGCAGTCACGCCGACGCCATCGCCGCTTTCACCGTGGTCGTATATCCAGATGCACCACGGCTAGGCGGCAGCGTTTACGCTTGGCGCCGGGCGATGGGCACCTCCAACGCTCTTCTTCGTGGGGACGCATCGCACGGCACCGCGTCGGGGAAGCTCACGACGAGGGTGGCGCAGTGCCGGTGGCGGCGTTCAGAAGAGGAAGGCGGACTTCACCAGCGGCGGCTACGTGGGGCTTTACGAGGTCGCCGGAGCCAAGTCCGCCGTCAAGGAGCGCCAAGATCGAACACACCGACGACTTCCGTACCTCCTTTCTCGGCTCGCGGAGGAGCTGGTCAATGGCGAGTCACGGACGGCCAGAGCAATGATCGCAGACGGAGGCGCCGAGCGCCCGAGCCGATGAGGCGCGGTGACCTAGGGGCTAGGGCTAGGGATGTGAGGATGGGGCACGGGGGAGTGGACAGGGGGAGCGAAATCGCCGAATGGGGAATTGGATTTGGGGGTGGCGGGATGGGGAAGGGGAATTAGGTCATCCCTCATCGCATCGGGTCCAGCTCCAGGTGAATTATTAGTCGGCGAGTTTCTTCGGCTTTTCGGTTTCTTCGGTTTCTTGAGTTTGAAAACCGAACCGAATACCGTAAACCGAACAGCAGCGAAATAAAAACCGAACCGAACACCGAAAACCGAAAAAACCGAATTTTTCGGTTAATTCGGTTCGGTTCGGTTCGGTTTTTCGGTTTCGGTTAAATTATGCCCACCCCTACACATCACTACTCTCAGCCACATACTAAACAAAAATTGCTAACTAGCCTGCTGAATCAGGTAACAGTACACACTTTCATTTTTCTAATAATGTCTAGTGTGGAAAACTGTGTTGATGTGTTCTAAAATATGCCAAAACACTAAACAAACTTGCATATGACACTGTGCCCAGCTACAGCAGACTGCCTGGATTGTAAACTGACGTGCAGAATACCTATAGTAAATTAGTAATCAAGCAACCCGAACTGCAATCATCAATGTTTTATGAGTTGTATGTAACTGTTTGCACCAGATTTTGGAAAATTACAGGATAAATCGGCAAACTATACGAGTTTGGATAATGCACGGGATATCTTTGAAAAGTATGGATAACATGCGGCGAATATCTGGAAACAAGAGACTGATTAGGAAACTATAGCCGACTCGGATTATATTGCCGTAACAGAATAGGACTCGGATCGGCTGACGGGTATATAAGGCGTGCCAGGGCTGCCTGAAGAACATACACAGCAAAAATCACATCTACTAGTTTTCGTTTTTCCTTTAGCTTCTAGTCTTGTAATCTTTTTTGTAAGTCGACGCCGATCAATAAAGTTGTGAATCGCCGATTGTTGGTCGTCTTCGATCTCTCCAGGTCTGATTTGTTCTGTCTTGTTGCGCATCGCCTTTTCAGAATCAATCTACCTTTTACCTTCGGATTAGCCTTAATCGGCTGATCTATTTACCCTTTCGATCGGCTTTTGGCTGATCCTGATTTTAGCCGATTATTTTCCAATATCGGCTTGAGTGGATTTCACGACCTTTTCCTTATCGATTGCAGGGTCAAATCGATTGGCACGCTTCGCACTTGAACCCGGCGCTCGTCTTGCAAGCCAGAAATCCTACATCACGTTTTTGGCGTCAACACATTTTTGGCACGCCCGGTGGGACCACAATCGAGAAGATGACTGCAGGCAAGTCTATCGCGCCAGCCGACGTCAATACTGATGCTATAATCGTCCCAACTTTGGACAATTTGACTCCGAAGCAGCGTAAAGAGATTGAAGATCGGAAAGCTGCCTTGGAGGAATTAATGTTGGGTTGTTATCAGAAAACCCGACGAGGGGTCACGCAGAAGATGGCACTTCCAACATTGAATCCCCTTGGTGAAGCTAGTGTCGCATCGAATCCGATAAGCCGATATATGCCGGCCCAAGCCGAACTATCTGTTATGATTGAACAATCTGTGCATCATGCTTTAATTAATCAATCATCGGCTTTGGTTACGACCTTAAAGCCGATGATAGAAAACAGCGTAAAAACCATCACACAAGAGTTACCGGCGTCTGGAGGGATGCTGGATCCATTGCAGCCACTCCCAACATATCCAGTATACTCCGTGGCACCAAATGCCGACACAATAAAAGTATCGGCGCCTACACCCTCACTAATGCCGACTCAACCCACTGTGTTGGCACCAGCAATTCCTCGCCCGAGTCCAGTTACTCATTACCATGCATATACTGACGTTGTGAAGTTAGATCTATCGGCGTCAGGAACTTCCTACGTCCAGTCGGCTCCTCAGCCGATTGAGTTGGATAGAAACTATAAACCTCAAGGACCAGTTCAAGTCAGAAATCCGGTCCCACATAAGGTAGTTTCATATGCAGAGCCATTCGTTCCATTGCCTGAGGTCCCGGCCGCCAGAGCCGATGGATACGAATCATGGCAACGCCAGTATCCGTTGGTTAGGACAGGCGGACCGACCGAGTTTGCACTCGGGGGGCAAGGTGCCATTCATCACGATTGGCCCAACCCTAGTCCTACATCGGCCAATCACATCAATTGGGCTGATCAGATTTCTGTAGTCTTAAGGGATTAATTCGGGTTACAGCCCAAAGGAAAAACGATCAGCTATAGAAAGCCGTACCCGGATTATATCGACCGCATGTCGTACCCCCATAATTTTAGGATTCCCGATTTTGCAAAATTTTCGGGAGATGATTCAGTCACTACTTTGGAACATGTTGGACGGTTTATCGCCCAGTGTGGTGAAGCAGCTCAGTCCGACGGGTTGAAAATTAGACTCTTTCCTCTATCGTTATCAGGAACGGCTTTCACTTGGTTCACAAATCTGCCTCCAAATTCGGTCCATTTTTGGAACGATTTAGAGAGCCGATTTCATGAGTACTTTTTCTCTGGCAGTCTAGAATTAAGGATTTCAGACTTAAGTGCTGTCCGGCAAAAGTTCGGTGAGTCAGCTTCTGATTATATTAGAAGATTTAGAGAAGTGTGAAATCGATGCTTCAGTGTGGTGTTGCTCGATAATCAACTAGCCGATTTAGTATTTCAAGGGCTGATTCCCCCACTCAAGGAAAAACTTGCCGGACAGGAGTTTACTGATCTTAGCCATCTGCTTCATCGTGTATCGGCACAGGAAAGCCGATATTTAAGTAAAGAGTTCAAGGATAAAATTAGGCTAAATAGCAATGGCAAGGATAAGGCTAAAGTGAACATGGTTGATTATAGTTCAAGCAAAACTTCTGAGGATGAAGCAGATGTAAATATAGCCGAATGGATAAAGGGTTCGAAAAAACCATTTGTCTGTTCATGGCTTAAGCCGACGAGGAGCAAGTCAGAAGTTATGTACGCTTTTGATGTATCCAAGTGTGACCGCATATTCGACATGTTATTACAAGAAAAGCTGATACGACTACCAGAAGGACATACCATACCATCGGTAAGATCGAAATCAAAAACGCGATCTCGTAAGTGGCATCATTCTTTTTCTCATAATACTATTGACTGTAACATCTTTTGGCAGCAGATACAAGCAGCCATTGAAGACGGTCGGCTCAAATTCGCAGAAGAGCCGGCCATGGAAGTTGATGTCAATCCCTTCCTAATAAACATGGTTCAATGCTCAAGCAAAGGAAAGGAGATTTTCGACGAAAGACCTAAAACAACGCGGCAAGTCGACATACAGTCTAGCTCGAAAGGTGAAACACTGAAGATAGCAATCGGCTCACTGCAGATAGAAGCCGATCAAGATGGGAAAAATTCAAGGACAGTTAAGCCAAAAGGAGAGTTACAGGTCGGGCGATGGTACAAAGCCAAGCGGTCTCCACCTCGAAAACTAGCATTCAAACCTAAGCCGACTTTCTCACAATTACTCGAGAAATATGAGAAGATAAGTCATCGGCAAAGGCAGCAATCTCGCAAATCAGATAATTTGCATTGAAGAAATAGCGTGTTCCGGCCAGATAATTTGTATCGGCCAAACAATATGGAAACAGCTCACCAGAGATGCCCCTTTTGGCAGTTTTGTTGGGAAAGGGGTGTAACATTGTCTTCCCCAAGATCATGTCCCATGGAACATTACCCACAGAAGGATTGGCCAAGACGGTCAGCAAAAGAACGGCTATCCGGACCGATTCCTTATCGGACCGAGCCAGAGTACAAAAAGCCGATAAGGGAAAGGCTGAGCACGCCAAACCAAGAAAAGAGGGCAGGGCGTTCGTCTGGTGTGTTGCAAGCCAGAAACCCTACATCACGTTTTTGACGTCAACAGTAACAAAAAAAAAAGCTAAACAAGGGAGTAGATAAGGAAACAAGATAGAATCGAACTTTCACCTGAAGCGAACCCTAATCAGATTCCGAGTTCCATCACGGAGGGTCTTGTAAGTTATGTATACACCTGGTTCATACTGTTCTATCGTTTCAGCCTGAACTTGGTTGCTGGATATCATACCTCTTCTAATTCTGGGAGTCTTCCACGCCTCTCCTTCGTTTGAGCCGGCTCGGCTCTAGCCGGCCGGTCGGCTCGGCTCAAAAATATTTTTTACATTTTGGTTCTTATATAAATTACGAATAGGTCCTTTGTGATTTTTTGTGAGGGGAAGATATTTTTTTCTAAATCGTATTTGGGTCCCTCGTGCACCATTTTACGGAAAAAAAGCTCCCGTTAAATTCAAATCGCGAACAAGCCCTTTTCTATTTTTTTAGGATAGCGGACAGGTCCAAAAACATAGCGGTCAGCTCCTTGCTCCTTACATCTAGGTCTTTTCTCCGTTTTTCGCGTGAAAAAATGTTTTTGTCCCCAGAAATATGTGTGCAGCTCTATCTCTAGACTTTTTTCCCAGCTCGATTTCCCATCTCGATCTCTGATATTATTTAAAACATGTATTATTACTCGGTGAACGCGTAGAGTGTTAGACTCGACAAAAGAAGGTTGTCATCTCTAATAATTTTTTGCCCTTTTCCTTTTAGATAGATACCGAAAAAAACTATTGACGTTTGGATCTTTCGTGAGAGGACCCTAAATAGATACCGAAAAAACGTATTGACGTTTGGATCATTCTGACTGTTTTACATGAAAAGGACCTTTCGATTTAATGCAAACGCAGATGTGCTTTTGTTTTTTCAACCGTTTCACGCGTTTTCTCAATGATTTTTCTAAAAAACGCTGACGAAAAAAAACCAAAATTTTTCTCACGAAAAAACAACGCACGCGGCGTATACGCCGCGCAAACTATCCTAGTTTCCCTTATTGCCATGGCCGAAGAACTAGGAGATGAAATAGCTGTACGGATGCAACTGATGGTCCAATAAAGTTCAGATTTTTTTTTCCTTCCAAGTGACCTGGTAGGAAGAAAATTTCGGTTTTGCTGAAGTACAAAATTGACGGGTATCTTCAGCCACGAGTTACATCAGTCCACATCGGAGATAATAAATATAGTTGCAGTGCGATGACATGTCTCTCTTTAGCCTATCTAGCACAACATATAGGAGGCAAATCAAGCCTGTCACAAGCTTGCAACATCACAAGAGCATCGGTTCCTTCTCCTGTTCAATTCAATATACTTAAGCTGTAGTCCTACTGCCTGCATTTGGACATAGAAAACAACTTCAATACCAAGCAGATAACAATGGTTAGTTGGCCACTGGTGAAAAACGCATTGCAGAGTTCAAAATACCTTCATGGTTGTAGGAAGGTAGGCTGACGGCCACCCACATGTCGTCACTGAAGGGGAGAACGGTCGTACCTTCCGGTAATACCATGTCAGGGCGGCGCGGGTAGACCTGGACTCGATTAGTAAACATTGAGCAACCGCATCCAGCAGAAGCAACAGGCGCTGTAGTTGTCACTGCAGGATTGGAAGCAGCGTTAACAAAACCGAAATTAAAAAACCATAACAAAATTCGCGGTATGATTTTCGTAAAAACCGCTTGAAAAACCACTCAAGAACCGTCAGAAACCAAAGGGTTTAAAATTTTAAAAAAATTCAAAAAAAATCAAAAACCGTGGTTTTTCACGAAAAACCGCTCGGTTTTCATGAAAAACCAACCCGACCAATTGAATGTTCTTCGAAAACGGTTTTCAACAGTTTTCAACGAAAATCGCGGTTTTTCATGAAAAACCGCACACATAAATTTTTTAAAATTTTTAATTTTTTTTAATTAGAACGGTTTACTGAGTGATTTTAGATCTCAAACCAGAGCGGTAAGGTCGAAAACCGCGATTTTCGAGCGGTTTTCGCCGATTTTGTTAACCCTGGTTGGAAGTATTGGTTGAGGGACTCAAGGCTAAGGGGAGCGATGTGCGTTCCAGAGCCAAGTCCATTACTTCAACCTCAGTGCTTTACTCTGGAAGGGCCGGTTTGTCAGCTTTCAAGTCGGCAGGTTGGACATGTTCATCAAGAGATTGGGTTGGTTCAGCAATAGGTAGGGGATTAGCAGACCCATGAGAGCGAGAATCATTATCCACTGCAAGATGACCAACCCATATGGGTGAGTTGATGGAAATCAAGACAGACGCAGACAGAGCACAGCCATCGAAGGACAAACAGAAGCAAAAAGAAACTTGCACATGTTGCAGCGTGCTATCATAAAGATGGTGTACAATATCAGAGGCAGAAAGAACTATAGCCAGCCAAGAGTCAATTAAAAACCAATCCAAACTTTACTTGTGTTCTTGTGCATTCTAAAATTTATAAATGTGTCTACAACAGAAATACTTGCTACTACCATTGCCCATTTCAGCATGAATGCATGGTCAGTGAAGCGTCCAAACACAAATCACCCAAGTTCAAAGAAATAGAAATTAAGCTCATGCAAATGGTACGATTGAGAATCTGTGAGACATACACACACGATAGACAACATTCTAAAATAAACTACAACACATTGGTACCTCCTAGTTGCACATCATTTGCAATTTACTTGTCACATCAAACATCTATTATATAGGTCATATCTCATATGCTTGTATTAAAAGATCACATTCTTAAACAGAAATGTGGATCAGAAATTGGTCAGAAGAAGCCCTGTACTAGAGGCTAAGGTAGCATATGCCCATGTCAAGTACTTGAAGTAATAGCAAGCAGAAAAAAGGGGAAAGGAAGGTAACCAGAAAAGTCACTAGCATCAGAATCATTCTTCTTGTCACTAGTTAATACTAGGCCACGAGTCTTGTAGCCATCTTCACCATTTTGAAGGGACCTAGCATCTATGCCGACATTATCATCCACCCTATTACCTGCAGTCATAGCAACATGTGACTCAACGCCATTTGTAATGTGCACTGTCTTTGCCTCATTGCCATCATAAACGCCCTGTTCCGGTGGCAATCTCTCAGCCATGTCCTTCACCTACATAAACCAGTGAAATGGCACACAATATGTAAGGATTTAATAGCCAGTTTTGACGAAACAGATTTACTGCATAGAACCCTGCGCTTGTTCCCACCCCGATGGGTTCTATGCAGTAAAGAAACCAAGATGATCATGCTGAGATATAAAAACAGCAGCAATCACACATTTGGGAGTGCTTGTCTCCTTTTCACTTTTATGTTTACAAATGCAATCTTTTCTAGAAAGAAAGTTCAACTTGCCAGCCTTTCTAGCCCAAAACAAGGTCGTAATGGTATTGAACGCCACTTCTAGACATTGTCCCTCCAAATGTTGTAGGCAACTATCTATGGCATTTATTACTGTGCTCTTAATTACCTCGATGGACAAATATAACGAAACAAAAATTCCAAATAAGTTTGATACGTATTGTGAAATGGAGCGTGCACCTAGCTACAGACTGATGTAGCGAACTGAATTACTAACTGGAAGTTCCACTCTACGCCATTACAAAGGAACTTTCCACTGGAAAATAATAAAAACCAAATGCACCAATAATGATTTTGATTACCTCGTCAGTCGCAGCTTCCATCTCTGTCAGCTCCTGGATGATATCCACTATATTGGGCCTATTGCACCTGTCAATCTCCATGCACCTCAGTGCTATCTTCGTGCATCTCATGACTTGTTGGCAATATGCCTCTAGTGAGGAACCACTCCATTTAGCTTGCAACCTGTTCCTCCAGTTTGCATGTACCTGTGGAATCAAAATTTAAAGCAGGAACGGTACTATACAAATGTGAATCATAGCATAGTATTTGTTAAAAATAACCAAAGATCTTGATAAAGAGAAATAGCATTTCTCACTAGATCAATAACTTCTTGGGGAGGCATTTCGGCGCTTTTGGAGCGGCCATTGGGTCCTGAGATTGTCTTTATCATTACAATACCCAAGCTGAATATGTCTAACTTCTTTGAGACTAAACCTCTCTCTATGTATTCTGGTGGCAGGTATCCGCTGCATGGCATCATAAAACATAACAGATACAATGAATATGTAGTAAGCACATTTTGGTTGACTAGCACTCGCATGAGGCATTAAACTTACAATGTTCCTACAGGGCTCTGTGTGATCCGGGTTTGTTCATTACTGAAGAGCATTGACAAACCAAAATCTGCAAGTTTTGGCACCATGTTTTTATCCAGCAATATATTGTCAGGTTTTAGGTCCAAATGGTAAATAGGTTTTTCGCACCCCTCATGAAGGTATTTTAAACCCTCACAAGTCCCCTTGATAATTTTGTAACGTGTGTGCCAGTCAAGTCCATCACATTCATCTGCAGAAATGACAAAAATAGAGTATTTATGTAATGGAAATACCGATAACTATTCATCTTCACATGGTACATAACATCTCGGAGAGTCGAAGTGGAGCCCCATTATACCAGAAAGATGATTCTGAAGGCTCCCATTGTGCAAATACTCCAAGCAGAGCGCTCTGGATGTATGTTCAACAAAAATTATTTTTCCTTTGTACTCCATATGCCTGTGTTGTGTTTCATAGCAGTAGCCAACGAGCTTGACAATATTTTCATGATTAAGCTTCCTAAGGCTATCAAACTCATTCTGGAATAGCTTATCGTCAAGTCCTGGCCCAACATAATGAAGCATCTTCACCGCAATCTCTTCTCCATTTTTATCCTCTCCCTGTTCATTATCTTTTATCAGTACTCAATACAGCTTGATTTTGTGTTATTACTGATAACGTTCGACAAGTAGAAAAATGTAAGCATCAGGCTATGTTGCCCAACTCTTCAATTATGGGCAAAACCATGCGGTGCGGGTATATTTCTTGGCACACTACACTATGTGTTGATCACATTTATACACAATATATCAAATTTGGTTACAAATCAGATGTGCCCTTACTCTGTAAACCTTTCCATATGCACCTTGACCAATTTTCCGCTCCTCAGAGAAATTATCTGTAATTTCTTCTAATAGTCGGTGCGTCAGACCTATTGGCTCCATAATTGTTGTATTTTGCAAAAGTCTTATCTGCAAAAGCAAATTAAAGCATATGCTAATCTCTTACAGAAAGAAAGAAGAATAGCATTCCCTTCTAAATTACCAGCTGCTTGTTCTACTCCTTGTGCTTTGCCACTCGGTGGCCTTCCAAAGCTCATACAAATCTAGGCTGCAACCATATACCGCCAGGGAAGATCAGCAATCACCAACATGAGAATTAACAACTGATTTACCATGAAACAATTGTTAGGACGTATACAGCTGGGTGAAGATCAATTTTATGCTTGCAGCACAGTGCAATGGAACGATGAAACGATAGGCCTCGAACCATATCGATGT
Source organism: Guadua angustifolia (assembly GCA_036346375.1). Lineage (NCBI taxonomy): Eukaryota > Viridiplantae > Streptophyta > Magnoliopsida > Poales > Poaceae > Guadua > Guadua angustifolia. The sequence goes on along the minus strand of CM070520.1, from coordinate 45,951,546 downwards.
ACTAACTAAGCGGCAGGATCACCGGCCTGAAAGCTAGGGAAGCAATGTTAATTGCGGAAGCACGTATACTACAAACCTGGAGAGCGGAAGGCCTGCCGGCTCGTGCTCAGTTGGATATGGCTCGATTCTTGACGGGAGGGGAGAGAGTTGGATCGATCGAGCTCCGTTAGATTGAGGATCGCATCCACGTCAAACTACATATGCGCCGGCCGGCGCTCGATCGAGGCGATATATCCAGTAGGGCAAGCATGGAGAGATGATGATAAACAGCTTGGTAAACGCTTGCTCGCGGTGACGGTGTCGTGTAAAGAAAGGAAAAATGAAACGCGCGTAAGGAAGGAAGAAAGAAACACGCGTATGGTCATTTATGTCGGCTTGGTCAACGCTAGCTCGCGGTGACCGAGTCGTGATGAAGAAAAGGAAGAAAGAAACACGCGCATGGTCCCTTGGTGCCATGCATTCTGCCAGGGGCATTGCCAACACGGCGGTCAGGGTTGGTTAGGTGCAGCGGGCAAGAGATCACCGATTTGTTTGGCTCCAAGCCCAAGGGGAACCGGACCTGCAATGGCTCAACGCTGAGGATCTCACACGCGCCGTCTGAGGGTGCCAGGGGTACCCACGGTACCGTTGGGTCCGCCCCTGCTGACACCTGCGAGCACCACAAACCATGAAACGACCAAGATCACTGAAGGCCACACCCCACACTACCCGTCTTTAAAGTTCAGCATGCCAGCTTTTCTAGCCCAAAGAAAAGGTCGTAATGGTGTTGAACGCCACTTCTGAAAATTGTCCCTCCAAATGTTGTAGGCCTCTAGTGAGGAAGCACTTTCATTTAGCTTGCAACCTGTTCCTCCAGTTTGCATGTACCTGTGGAATCAGAATTTAAAGCAGGAACGGTGCTATACAAATGTGAATCATAGCATAGTATTTGTTAAAAATAACCAAAGATCTTGATAAAGAGAAATAGCATAGTATTTGTTCAAATATGTTTAGATTCTTTTTTTTTCGGGCGAATTCGAATATATATCTAGTGGGTTTTATTATAAATATGACACCTCATTATACTAAAAAAAATCAATCTAATAGAGAATAAGTTTTGCCTCTATACCCTGTGTGTCTTGTGTGATTATTCTTGTTATTCGATTGTGTCTGATCTACGGCGATCGTCATTGTTTTACAATACATTATCATCACGAAACTCTCCGAGGTTGATTAAGATTATCTGCCTATATCGATCTACACTACATCGAATTCAACCGGCAACAAGTGATTAAATCTGTTGTAAGCCGTATGTAAGTTTGAAGTATATATGTAAATTAATCACATCTCAGCAACCTTTTAATGCTGAAGATTAATATCCCTAATTATCTAGATTAGTCATTCTTAATTATTGATTCGAGAGCAAACAGCTGCCCGTGCGCGCCGTGGAATTCGCCGTGGGCTTGCGGACAGTACATCCTTTTCCTTTGTATATGCCGCACTGTGTGTGTGTGCGGTGGGCATGAGAGGCAATCGGTAATACATACTAGTACGTACTGTAATATAGCGGTGGGACTTGGTAACTTGCTCGTTTTGGCCCAAGTGCGCAAACAACGCCGTGATGAGGCACGTTCGTCCTTGAGTCTCTGAGATGCCCTGCGGAATGCACGTTCTATCTGACCATTCAAAACGTTTTTACATTATTATTACAACCAACTCGTTGTAGTACAGTGCTTCAAAGTGCTGCACCTGGTGCGCCCACCATCGAACCCTCCGACTCTGCTCGCGTGCCGCCGCTCGCGCCAGGTTTGGAATTTCTAGCGCTCGTGGCCCATTGTACAGCTGGGATATCGGGTCAGACCGGATCCGGGCCAATTCGGTGAGACCGTACTAGATTCGGCCCATGTCGATTGACGAGTCCTATAGCCCATTCAATTACGGCCCGAAGATTGTTTTATATGGATCGTGGCACTTTCGCGTTTTAATCCTAGAAGTTTTAGTTAATTACAAAAGAGGTCTTGAAGTTTTGTATGATTACATAACTTTATAGGGATAAAGAAATCTTACATTCTGGATCCTGAAGTTTGCAATAATCCCAAAATAGTTAATAAATTCTAAAAATTTATATTAAATCTTAGAAATTGAATTTTTCAAGTATATGGACTTCTATAACTTTATTGAACCTTAGACTTAGTATGCATCAAAAGTTTCATATCTATGGGTTTATTTTCCTAGCATAATTCTATATTTATTCATGCTAAATTATTTTCTGTTATTTTTTCTAATTCTGAAAATTGCTAGATAATTAGCAAGAAATTCTAGAAATTTTTAGATAATTATCTACTTAATAGATATAAACCATACTTTATTGATTCAATGATACGCATGAAATATAATATTTTACCAGTAGTAAAATTTAATCTTGCTTGTATAATAGAATATGTCGAATATTGCAAAGAGGGAATTTGCTGGGCTTGCCCTGAATGGCAGTAGTTATCTCACTTGGCAATAGATGCCAAGATTAACTTAATAACTCGATCTCTTGAAGTTGCTATCACTCAACCTGAAGCTGACGCCCCTACTCTAGCTGAAGCCGCTAAGTGTGTAGCCCTATACTTCCTGAGGCACCATTTCCATGCACACTTGAAGATTGAATATTTGATAAAGGAGGACTCAGCGACGCTGTGTAACTCTTTGAAAGAATGGTATAACTAGAAAAGATCCACCTTGTTGCTAGAAACATGTGCAAATGGACTCTCATACGCCTCGTGATTATAAAATCGTGGCGAGATACAACTCCATGATGCAAGCTTATCTCTCAACTACGTTAGATGTTGAGATAATATATAAGATATTGTGCATCTTCTATCCCAACATGAGGATACCATATCAATAGTATCGTTATACCAAGTACCAGAAGTACTATAAGCTTATCTATACTTTGCTAGAAGTAGAGAAGCATGATAAACTCTTGATGAAGAATCAATATATTTTTTCAATGGGACACAGGCAATGCTCGAAAGTGCATGCTAATGCTTAATATGCTAGCAATAGCCATAGTAGCGGAAAAGGCCAAAGGCATAAAAGGAAAAAATCGAAGAATAATGGAATACATAAGGGAAGAGTGAAGTTCTAGAGGAAAAGTAAAGGTAAAGGACCAAGAAGTTTTTAAAAGCAAGATTCAGCCAACAAAGCTACAAACCCTACTCTAGGTGTAGATGCACTAGCCTTTGGTCGCCCAATTGCCACACTAAAGCATTTGACAGACCTTTACATGTAATCTATTGAAAAGGTCAAAAAGAACCAGGGGAACAATATTGAGGCACACTTCACCGTTCAACCTATTGCTGACACGGACGCTAAGAAATATGATGATATAGTTCTTGATTCTACTGAGCTCGAAGAGTCTCAAAAAGACACCCACGACTCATATGGAGATATGAATTAGCAAAGACTTGATGCCCTCACAAGAGCAGATCTCAAGTTTCCTGAGGGAGGTGAGGTCACCCAAGCCTTCAGGCAGCGCTTGAATGCTTCTACAATTACCCAAATATAGTGACTTGAGTAAGGTGAGCTGTCCCATGCTCTCTTGCAAATTATTCAGTTTTGGACAGTTTGAGATGTCCAATTCTTGTAGAGAGGTGAGATCTCCCAACCATTGTGGTAGTAATGTCATGCTTGCACAAGAAAATAGACTTAGTGATTGTAATAAAATGAGTTGCCCCATGTTCTCCCGCGATGCCTTCAGCTCTGGGTACCTACTACTTATCTCCAATTTCCAAAGAGATGTGAGCTGACCCAACCAATACGGCAGTTCTGCCTGGTCATTGCCATCTAGGGACAGTGATTCGAGAGAGGACAGGTCACGGATGATCTCTGGTGAGCTGGTCATTGCCATCAATACTAGTTTGAAGTCTCGACTCAACTGCTAACACGAGCATAAGAAAATATTAAAACATGCACTGAGCTCTCGCCTGCCTACGCTTGTTGGCCCCGAAATCATCCAGGCGTTGTGGAGTGCGAATTTCAGCCTTGATCTTGCCATTGCTATTGCTCAAGTTGTCGCGGCATCGCCAGGGGCGGATTCAAAGTATTTGGATGGTGTCAACTGACACCAGTGTCTTCTAATTAAGACCATGTAATTAGCTAGATATATTAGTATATGACCCCACCGAGTAATTTTTGATGACCCCAATCATGGGCCTGATGTTCTTCGGCTGATCATTGTTGTGTTGAAATTAAAGCCCATCTTGTTATCTAGCAGGCTGTCAAATTAGTTGCCAAGGTGGAGCAAAAGAAAAAAAAAGCGGCCGGGCCAGGACGTTTCGTTTGCCAAATGCCTAGGTGGAGGTTCCTTCCGTGACGTTTCGTTTGCCAAGGTGAAGAGCTTCCTCTCGTGGTGCCTTCCTTGGGGTTCACGAGGTCATCGTCGCCTGCCGCCGATCGCGTTGCGGCCGAACCCGATCCCGCAGTCCACCTAGCTGCTGGCGGTTGTTGTGCCAGTCAGGGTCGCAGCGCCACTGCGCCAGCGCCCAGCAGTCGTCGTCTCGTCGATAGGGTTGGGTTGCCCGTCCCGCACGACAGGTACCCGAGGTTCCTCCGAGCGGTGCTGTTCTTGATGGACCTGAGCATCCAAAGAAGTGTAGTCAGTAGTCACTTTAGTTCATACAGTGAAATAAATAATTCTTAGCTCATGATCGAATCTTCACATGGTGTAACATTCAGGTACTGTACACTACAATTCGAGTTCGATGATCAATGCGCAAGACTTAATGGTGATTTTACACAAAGTGCAAATATAACTGCTGCTTCAGGTACCAATTCCCTCCCTGTCCACTAATTTCCTATTGTTTCCTGGGTTGACCTGTCGGCTACTAAATACTAATTGTTTCTTGTCAGTTGTCACCAAACAAAACAAGAACAGGCTTGCAAGTTTGCTGTGACTTGAAGAGTTGAAGTCTGTGGTACTGGTAATTGTGTAATACAAATCATCTTGATAGTTTAGGGGTGTTTTGAGAATCACTAAAATTTTGTCTTTGTTTTGAGAATCACAGGTAGTAAAAATTTTATGGAACGTTATTTAAAAAGAAAGCTTCCACCAGCAGCAGATAGTGACGATCATGATGGTGGTTGCTCAAGTAGAGATGGAGGGGGATCTAACATAAATAGCAACACTCCATCTTTGCTGCTGTCATCGAGAGAGGTAAATTTAGATGACCTTCCATATGATCCAGCTGATAGGAAGAGAATATCGGAATACATAGGACCAAAACTACAAGATGAGATCAGGCGAAGATATTTGATTAGAGGTCCGTATAGGCCACAAGATGGTTTTATGTATCCACAAAGAAGCATATCAAACCATTTACGTCGGTTTAATCCAGAATGGTTCACCAAATATGATTGGCTTGAGTACAGCGAGAAAATCGATAAAGCATTTTGTTTATATTGCTACTTGTTCAGAGATTGCATTAAAGGTCAAGGTGGAAATGATGCATTTGTAACGGAAGGTTTTTGTGGATGGAACAAGTCAGATCGGCTTCAAACTCATGTTGGTCAGTGTAATAGTTTCCTAACGTGCAAAGGAAAAGAGCTAACAGTTTGTTGAAACAAGACCGATCCATTGTTGTTGCTCTCAACAAACAGAGTCAAGTCACTAGAGAGGAGCATCGATTCGATTGAATACTTCCATTAATGCAGCTAGATATTTGTTGCATCAAGGTTTAGCTGTGGCCACGATGAATCGAAGGCTCTAATAATAGGGAAATTTTTTGGAGTTAGTCAAACTTGTGGCAGAACAAAATGATAAGGTGAAGAGAGTTGTGTTGAGAAATGCTCCTTTAAATAAACAAATGGTATCTCCAACAATTCAGAAGGACATCGCTAATTGTTTTGCTGAGGTAATAAAATAAAAGCAGTCTTGTTTATTTTTATTCTACTTACAAATTTTTCCAATCTTAGTATCATTATTGAATAATGTTTATTGTGTTTTCTATAGATCATAGTGAAATCTATCATCAACGAAATTGGTGGTGATGTCTTTTGTTTGATGGTCGATGAGTCTCACGATATTTCGATAAGGAACAAATGGTCGTTGTTTTGCGATATGTTGACAAGCATGGATTAATTAAAGAAAGACTTATTGGTGTTGTTCATGTAAAAAAGACATCAGCTTCTTGTCTCAAATCTAATATTGATCATCTCTTTTCTAAGTATGGATTGAGCATAAAACAAATTAGAGGCCAAGGTTATGATGGAGCAAGCAACATGAGAGGTGAGTTTAACGGCTTGAGAGCTTTGATAATGAGAGAGAATAGCTCAGCATATTACGTTCATTGCTTTGCCCATCAACTTCAGCTAGTCATTGTGGCAGTAGCTAAAAAGAATGATGATATTAGTGACTTCTTTGACATGGTGAATCTTTTGCTTAATATAGTTGGAGCTTCTTGCAAGCGGAAAGATATGATTAGAGAAAGTCAACAAGAGACTGTGAGAAAAGCCATTGGCAGTGGTCAACTTAGTAGTGGAACAGGATTAAATCAAGAGCAATCTCTTCAAAGGGCGGGAGATACTCGATGGTGTTCTCACTATAAAACCCTTAAGAGCATCAACAATCTGTTTCCATCTATTATTGAAGTGCTCCAATATGTTGAAAAAGATGGCCCAAATGATGGGAAAAAACGGCAAGCCCGTGGACTCTTAAATTATCTAAAGGATTTTGACTTTGTGTTTCATTTGCATTTGATGTTGCTTATCTTAGGACATGCAAATGCTTTATCATTGTGTTTACAAAGGAAAGATCAAGATATCTTAGAGGCTATGTTGGAGGTGGAGAAAACTAAACAAAAATTTCAGCAAATTAGAGATGATGGTTGGGAATCCCTATTGGAGACAGTATACTCCTTTTGTGATGAACATGGTACTCTAAAGTTGGATATGGAAGAAGGATTTATAGATAGACATAAACCAAGGCAAAAAACCAATCGTACTAACTATCAACATTATAGATATGATTGCTTGAATGTTGTCATGGACTTGCAACTTTTAGAGTTTAATGATCGTTTCAATGAGATTAATTCTAATTTGCTTACACAAATGGCTGCTTTCAGTCCCAGTGATTCATTTCTTGCTTTTAGCCTTGAGAGCTTAATGGAGTTGGCTAAGTCCTATCCAGATGATTTCAATTCAATTCAGCTGAAGGATCTTAGTCTTGAGCTTCCTATCTACATTGATAATGTGAGAGCAGATGAAAGATTTGCCAATTTGAGCACTATTTCTGAACTTGCTAAATTGATGGTGGATACAAAGAAACATCTTTCTTTTCCTTTAGTTTATAAGCTCCTCAAGCTAGTGTTAGTTCTACCAATTGCAATCGCATCGGTTGAGAGGTGTTTTTCAATGATGAAAATTGTGAAGACGGTGTTACGCAATCGTATGGGCGATCAGTTTATGAATGACTCCATAATTTGCTTTGTGGAGCAAGGTTTTCTAGCCACAATTCCAAATGGCGATGTGATAGATCTTTTTCAGAAGATGAAAAAATGAAGGGAACAACTATAAAAGAGCCATTGAGGTAACCATTTTTGTAGAAAGCATTTATTTTTGTTATCAACTATATTTTTCTACAATTTTTTCTCTTGCCTGTGCATGCTATTTGTCTATTATATGACTATACTATAAGTTAGTGACTTAGTGTTGACCCCAGTCATATTTTTTGCTGGATTCGCCCCTGGCTGGAATTAACATATTACATATCGAGCAGACGGACTAGGTCAGTTAGTGACCGTGTATGAAGTATGAACTCGGTCAACTTATTGTTTCAGGGGGTAAATACTTGCTCAAGTTAAAAGACTTATAGCACGACTACATTAAATAATTATGCAAATACTCAAATCTTCCAAAGGTGAGTTGGAATGACGTGACTCGTTGATCCAACCAGAGCATGTCAGCGATAAAAAGAGTGAAGAGAAAATTTTGTGGATGCCATGTGACTTCGCCATTTCTTCCATGCCATGTTTAGCCGGCTGAGGAGGTCAGCCCGGGTGGACACCATTGTGCGCTGGAAAAACATGTGAATACCATTACGATACAGAATGCTAGGCATACTTTGCAAACTCCACAAACCGTTGCATAAATCAGTAAATTACACTTTGCAGCTCCGTCAACTGACAGCATGAATATGCACCACGAGAGGATTGTGGGAGAAATCTCGAAGCAATAGCACCATGAAACAATACCAAAAACACAGTAACAATTACAAATCCATGCATGGTTTTACTCACTGAGTTCAAATTGTTGTTTAACCTCTCATCAAGTCACCCCGGGACCTCCTCCGATAGTGAGGAAACAGAGATAGACACTCTGAGACCCCGGGACCTCCTCCGAAAGAATACCTCAGTTCACTGTCCCAACCCACCAAGGACATGGAGACGGTACAGAACGTGGACAGTGTCTGGGTGAGGCAATAGAACAAACACCTGTTGTGCGCCGCCGCCGTAGTGGCGCCCCCGCGACACGCGCACAGCGCGCCGCCCGCAGCCTCTTGCCCAGCGGGACACCGCGCAACCCGCAGGTTCGCTCGCCGGCACCAAGCCCTTCGTTGGTCGCCGATGCCACCACCGCTTGGGTTTCCTCGGCCGCAACTTGCTCAGTCGCGTACGTACTGATGCGTCAGGTCTCCAAGCTTCTGGGCCGCTAATTGCTGAGCCGCAGCCTGACAACCTGCCGACCTGGTGATTGGACTCGTCATGCTTGACGAGGAGGACGCGAGGGGAGCAGCGTGGAGGAGGGTGACGGTGAGTAGGGCTGGGCATTCGGTTTAAACGGTTTTTTCGGTTCGGTTTTTTCGGTTTTTTAAAATATCGGTTTTTGAGATCTGAAAACCGAACCGAAACCGAACTGAGACAAAAACCGAACCGAATTAACCGAACAAATTCGGTTCGGTTAATTCGGTTTTTCAGTTAACCGAATTACATGCTTTGCTCGAAACTAACCAGAGATCAATAAGTTTTGCTGCTTTGATGAGAAACCAACCAGAGATCAAGAAGTTGCTCGAAAAGCACAAGGAACCAAATCACTTCAGCAGGATTTTGGAGTTAATCAGATATTTACAGTCCGAGTTTTTGGAAACACCTCATGAGGTTCTGTACATCTGTGAAAGATTATCATCACATCAATTAAATGTCTAGATCACATCAACTTGCGTCTAAACAACTCAGGTCATAAACAAATCAAGTTAAACCAAACAAGAATAAAGAAAAAGCTGCATGCCTGCATAGATCTTGGAAGGCTCAGTAGGATCCATCGGTTTCTCTCAATCAGGAGGATCCGAGGATGGAAATCCTCAGAAAATAGGTAGGACGTGGGCATTTTTTTTGTCATCACGGTCTCCAATTAGAACCAAATGCAAATAAATTCACAAACAACAAGTCGAATCAGACGAGCAGGGAGATGGGGTAACCGAATCATGTGCATCTCGCAGCAAGACATCTCCCAGATCTCCTCATGGCTTCATGTGGGAGGGAAGCAGACGAGCAGCAAACCACCCCAGATCTCCCTAGCTCATGGCTCCCAGATCTTCACGCGGTGGCTTGGTGCCTGTAGGTGGGAGGAAAGTAGAGCTAGATCTGAGCTCCGGATGCGAAGCGACGCCACCGCCCACTGCTGCGCGTGGGAAGGGAGGGTTGAAGGAGCCAGGAGGGAGGAGATTGGGGATGAGTTATGACAGGAGGACCGTGTGAGTTGTGACGACTAACGAGATGACTGGATGGGAAATTGGGAATCACGGAGGATCGGTTCTTCGGTCTATTCGTGTATATAAGTTAAAAACCGAACCAAACAAAAAACCGAATAGTGTCAAAATAAAATCGAATCGAAACCGAACCAAAAAACCGAAATATTCGGTTAAATCGGTTCGGTTCGGTTCGGTTTTTCGGTTTCGGTTTTAAAATGCCCACCCCTAACGGTGAGGCACCAGTCGTCAGTGCTTGCCGCACGGGTGAGAGAAGTTCATGTCAAGAGTTGGGGATCACTTGGGCGTGGGCTTAGGATATAAGGGCATATTTGTTTTAGCTTTGATTATCTAAAAGCTAATTCTAGATTATGGTAAGAGAGAAGCTGATTCTTTAAAAGGTGAAAATTTTTCCCACTCAATAGATCTAACCAAAATCTCACTTGAAACACTAAAGCACAATGGAGCAAACTGAGAAAATCTTCTTGAACTTACTCGTGGGGTTGTGATGATTAAGATATCTTAGATATTCTCTTACTTGTCACAGCAAGTAGGAATACAAGAAACAAAAACCTCAAATGCGATCTACAAAAATTTCTTAAAGATTAAGCAAAGAGATCGAGTTTTCCAAAAGATTGCCTAGATGATGAGAATGTGATCTAAAGAAGATTCATCCATCAATTAATCATCCTTGGCATAAAATCCATAAGCATTTAGAAGAAGGGGAAGGAAATCCAAATGTGAGAAATAAATTGGAAGAATTTAAAGTGTGGAATTTAAATGTTGAATTTAAGATATAATGTAAATGCTGAAATTAAATTCAGAAAAGTAAGAAGTAAAATTTTATTTCTTGGGAGAAAGGTTTAGCTGAAATTAAATTCAGAAAAATAAGGAAGTAAAATTTTATTTTTTTGGGAGAAAGGTTTATAAAACCTCACAACAAGATAGGCAAAACTCAAAGGTGCACACAAAACCTTCAGGAGGGGAGAACTACCCCACATCCTCTATTTATACTACTCTTGAGTCATCCTTCACCCTTCGGTGAGTTCTACTTGACCCTCAAGTAACCTTACCAAAGGTTAAGATTGAGTCATCCTCCACCCATGTATGAGTTCTACTTGGCCCTCAAGAAACCTCATCAAGGGTTGAGATTCAATCGAGCTAACTTGATCGCTACTCTATCCACTAAACCGCAATCCAATGGCTTTCCTTGATCCGAGCAGCCCCAAGTTAGCATCTCAGTCGTTCCCTTTTCTTCTGGGCTCGCAGCAACTCAGTCTCCGGTCATTCTCTGGCAATCTCCGACTGTCTGGATCTCTGGCACACCTCGCCTAGTCCAATCATCCTCCACCTCACCATAACCTAGCACCGTCGTTCTGCAACTATCAAAAACAAGAAAACCCATTAAATAGCAATGTCCAAAATGATATAAAATAATTATCACCCATCAAATAGCAATGTCCAAAATAATATAAAATAATTATCTAATTGCTAAAAATAAATCAGATTCCTGACTCAAATACAGTTAATTAAATATTCATCACCAACATGAATAGATCTTTATATGGTCTTTCAATATAATACACCATAAAATTTCTCTAAAAGTGGCATGGAGCAGCATCACCAACCGTTTTGATGGCACTCGTAAAAAAATATGGAGCAGCATCACTGTTTCACTGCATGCGACAAGGGTGCAGCTTCTTTCTAGCTTGCACCATCACCCTCCAGGTTTGCGTCACTATGAGAGTCGAGGTCCTCACACTACTACAGAAATATATATACATCACAATCAAATTTTTTGTCATTACAGTCGGTTCTAGCGGTGATACAAAGTCATTAAACAGTGATGAAGTAGTAATATCACAGTCTATTTTTGCCCGAATGTGATAAATGCGTCATCACAATCAGTTCTTGATCAAAATAGATAGTGATGAGGACCGCTTCTAAGAAAGAATCATAATGATGAGGCCCTCATGACTAACGCTTTCTTTCTCAGAACCGATAGTGATGAAGGGGTGTGCTGTTTTTTATTTGTGCACCCTTCCAAAAACATCACATATTACACACGATATGCACGATGTGTAATTCACTCTTATGCTGGCTGTAATAAAAGGTCATCTTGTCGAAACGACAATTACAGGAAGCAAACTAGAAGAGTACAGAAGAAATCATAGGTTCTGATCAGGTGAAGCAACTATATTTCTTATGGGCAATAGAAGATACGACAGACAACTAATTCATTCTTACCAACATTTGAAGACCCAAATGGTACTAACGGCTGTTTTTAGCAAGCATCTAGGCAGTAGGATTGCACTATACTTCTGAATATAACAAAGTTGTTTATTTCAAGTTTTTGTATGTATAAACAGCTTGATTATGCAAAAATAGTATAATTCAAGAACAACACAACACAATGACTGAGTGTGCTGCAGCAAATTGCTTTTGTGAAGCTGAGATTACAGATCCTCTACTCTTATAGGACTCAAAAGCTAAGATATTTAAAATCAGCAGCAAGCTCATCTTGGATCACAAAGTGATATCCATTGGAATTGCTCAAGGCTGGAGAACCGTCTTTAATTCATAAACGTTACAGTATCCAGCTAAGCTTTTCTATTCAATTTCCTTCATTCAAGTCAGTTTTAATGATAGCAGTAGTTGAAAGAATAAAATAACACTACTACAGACTGCCTCATCCGCGACCCCCCATCACTGCCAGGTAGGTCCGAGCCAGCAGTGATAATGATAATATTATCACTGCCGGTTCTAACTTCAATCGGCAGTGATAAGAATAGTATAAATTCCCCGCAGGAATGGAGGCAATATCATTGCTGGTTTTATAGAGAACCGGCAGTGATAAGAAAATATCACTGCCGGTTTATATATAAAACCGGTAGTGGTTTATCATTGCCAGTTCGTCTATCAATTGGCAGTGATAAGACCATTTTCACCGCCGCTTTTACTCGAAACCAAAGTGATATTATCTTTCCCATAATTAATTCGATCATGTAACATAAGAAACATTGTAATTTATCTCGCATGTAATATATCAAAGCATAATTAGTTAAAAAAGCAACATATTAAAAATTTGTAATTTATCTCACATAGAACATTTACAAAATTTGTAATTTATGGATATGTATTAGTTAAAACACGTAACATTTACAAAACATAATTAGTTATATCGTCCATTATTACATATTTAGTCCTAATTATATATACAAAATATAACGGCCAACGGCTATTAACCGTTTGAAACCCAAAATGGCGCGAAACCCTATATCCAAAAGTCATCGTCGTCGTCCTCTTCCTTGTCGCCGGAGCTGCGCCTAACGACCGATCGGAGTTGCGGCGGTGCTCCTCCTCCTCCTCCTCCGAATCCGATTCAGTGGCAGAGTTGGTCTTGCCCCAACGCCGCAGGACCTCGCCGCCGACGCTGTCGTCGTCGTCGCCCTCCTCCTCCTCCTCCTTCTTTGCCTCCTCTTCCTCCTCCTCCTTCTCCTCCTTCTTCTCCTCCTTCTCTGGCGGCGGAGCGGGGCTTTGCCTAATACGTGCTCGCTTCTTGGGGGGCCATTCTTGCAGCAGTAGTGGATTGTGAGGAGTGGTGCTTCAGATTAAGGAATGGGCATTATATAGAGGCAGAATGGGAAGGGCAACAGTTGGCAGAGGAATGTGAAGCACAACGGTTGGCGCGGTAGAGGAACGGGCAAGCGCAACGGTTGGCGCGACAGTTGGAAGGGTTCGACGTATCACTGCCAGTTTGTATTACCAACCGGCAGTGATAACTGACTATCACTGCCGGTTTATACCCAAAACCGGTAGTGATATATTATTGCCGGTTTAAATTATAACCGGTAGTGATATTGAACGTTTACTGCCGATTCTTCTATTTAACCGGCAGTGATATGTATTTTCCCACGCATCCCAATTTTCTCGCGTAATATGACCTTATCACTGCCGGTTCTGCGTAGAGCCGGCAGTGATAAGCTATTTTTTCCCACGTAATATGACCTTATCACTGCTGGTTCTGCGCAGAGCCGGCAGTGATAAGCTATTTATATAGCTCCGCCTGACCGACGCCTTTCCCCGACCGAGCAGAAGAGAGGAGCTCTTTGCTCGATTGTATTTTTCTTGGTGAGGTGCTACCAAAAAATTGTGTTAGTATTTTTTTCATATTTTTCTTCGAGTCGACATCTTCTCCGACCGAGCAGAACAAAGAGGAGCTCTGTTTTGCTCGGTAGTTATTATCTTGGCGAGTTGCTAGTGAAAAATTGTATTAAAATTTTTCGAGGTTACTGACTTAATCTATGTTATATTTGTTGTAAAACTTTACTTTACAGATTGATGTAGATGTTGATAATTGCTGATTGTATGGTATGAACATTTTAGGTCGGTAGTGCTCAAATTAAGATCTAGCTAAATTATTGAATAAATTATAATTCTTATCCATTTTAGTGATGTAGTGGATGTTTAAGTAATGTAAATTGCTAGATGGACAATTATGCATAATTGTAATTATTTTAATTAATGAAAATTTGTTATGTGGATTTTTAAATAGTAAAAATTGCTAGATGAATTATAAATAGTGAGAATTGCTAGTTGAATATTTAAATAATGAAAAATGGTAGATGGATTTTGCAATAATGAAAGTTGCAAGATACATAATTATTTAGAACTATATCCTTATATTCAATTATATGCTTGTTTGTTGTAGATTAATTTAATTTAATAGCGCTACATAACAAAATGAAATGAAGAAATCTTCTAAATAATTAAAAATGCTAGATGGATATTTAAATAGTGAAAAAGGTTTGATGTATTTTAATATAAGCAAAATTTCTAGATGTATTTGTAAAACTAATCATTTACAATTATATTGTTATTTGCGCTTATGTGCTTATAATGTGTTTATCGTTTTAATTAATTAGCAATGCATGACTACTGTAAAGAATAAATTATTTTGGTATCGTTTGTTGATATACTGAAATGTAGTTTGATATAATTAACTGTAAATGGACCGAAGGTGGATGTATGACACGAACCGTCGCGGTCCAGAGTACTTTAATGGTGTGACTTGTTTTCTGAATGCGGTTGCGGTACACAAGTCGAGAAACCTGGTGGACTATATGTGTTGTCTATGCGTTGATTGCAAAAATGAGAAGTTGTTTTCTAACATAGAGTCGATACGTGCACACTTGCTTCGAAGGGGTTTCAAGGCTGGCTATACTTGTTGGACCGAGCACGGTGAAGATGATATTGTACATGAAGGGCAACACATTGATGAAGATGATATTGTACATGAAGGGCAACACATTGATGAAGATCACAGAGACAACGATATGACGGTGGTGGAAGATGCATTCGTCGATAGTTACGAAGATGATCTAGATCAAATGCTGCGTGATGGGGAGGGGGACTTCACGAGTGAAAGGGAGTTTCAAAAGTTCCAGCGTATGGTAGAGGACTCTACAACGCCATTGTACCCGAGCTGCAAGGAGGAGTACAAAAAGCTGCATATCGTGCTTTCACTACTACAGTTGAAGGCAAGTAATGGTTGGTCCGATAAGAGCTTTACTGAGCTATTATGTCTCTTGAGGGACTTGCTTCCAGAGGGTAACGTGTTGCCTTCAACTACGTACCAAGCCAAGCAAGTTGTTTGCCCGTTGGGACTGGAAGTACAAAGAATACACGCATGTCCAAACGATTGCATATTATATCGCAATGAGTTTGCAGACATGGATGCCTGTGTTGTTTGCAAAGCAAAGCGGTATAAGGGCAACGACGACGATATCGAGAACGATGATGTCGGGGTAAAGCGTAAGAAGAAGAGGTGTCCCCGTAAGGTGGTGTGGTATTTCCATATAATCCCCCGTCTGAAGCGATTGTTTGCGAACAAAAGGCATGCCCAATTGCTATGATGACACGCCGAAGAGCGTAAAAAGGATGGAATGCTCAGACACCCTGCTGATTCTGTGCAATGGAGGAACATCGACAGAAAATATAAGAAGCACTTTACATATGATGTGAGGAATATAAGGTTCGGGTTGAGTACGGATGGGATGAATCCTTTTGGCAACATGAGTAGTCATCACAGCACTTGGCCGGTGACTTTATGCATCTACAACCTTCCTCCTTGGCTTTGCATGAAGTGAAAGTACATTATGATGCCACTATTGATCCAAGGGCTCAAGCAACCTGGCAATGATATCGATGTGTACCTCAAACCATTGGTTGAAGATCTTCTAATATTGTGGAACGATGGTGTACGGGTATGGGATGAGTATAAAAGAGAAAACTTTATCCTACGGGCATTATTATTCGTAACCATTAATGATTATCCTGCTCTTGGCAACCTGTCAAGCTAGACGACAAAAGGCTTCAACAGATGCGTCCAGTGCTTGGATGATACAGCTAGCCGGTGGCTGAAGAACTACCGAAAAATGGCTTACATGCAGCATCGTAGGTTTCTCCGCAAGGATCACCCATACCGCAATAATAAGAGAGCTTTTGACAGGACAAAGAAGACTGCCTTAGCTCCGAAGAATCACACTGGGAAATAGATATTTACCGCTGTAAAGGATCTTACAATTATTCACGGAAAGGGAGCCAGCAGTACATCTATTTCGACTTCTCGGAATAAGGCTCCTTTGTGGAAAAAGAAATCAGTATTTTGGATCCTACTTTATTGGCAGCACCTAGAAGTTCGAGACGCAATCGACGTTATGCACATAGAGAAGAACGTGTGTGATAGCTTGCTTGGTATCTTCATCGATATACCGCAAAACGAAAGATACACTTCAAGCAAGGATGGACCTCAAGATATGAAACTCGTGAAGGAGTCAGATCACAAAGAAATGGATACAGAGCAAAAGTACCTTCCCGCAAACTGTTACACTTTAAGCAAGAAAGAAAAAATTAGCGCTTATGAATGCTTGCACGGAGTCAAAGTTCCGTCTGTTACTCGCTAACATAAAGAGACTAGTCTCAATGAAAGACTTAAAGTTAATTGGTATGAAGTCTCACGATTGCCACGTGATGATGACATGATGCTTCCAAATGCAATTAGGGGTTCTGCGAGAAAAGTCCGAGACCCAATTATCAAGTTGTGTTCATTCTTCAACGCGATTTCACGAAGGCCATCGATCCATTAAAACTAGATAAGTCTGCAGAAGACGTGGTCCACACTCATGCGGGCTTGAGATGTGTTTCCTCCATCTTTTTTTGATATTATGGTCCATCTCATTGTTCACATTGTGAAAGAGATACGGATTCTTGGTCCCGTATTTCTACATCAGATGTACCCTTTCGAAGATTCATGGGGGTTATAAAAATATGTTCAGAACCAAAATCGACTGTATATTGCATTGCCGATGGCTGGGGAACCGAGGAGGTCATTGAGTTCTGCGTCGATTATATGGATCTCAAACCGATTGGTGTGCTTGTATCTCGGCATGAGGGAAGACTACAGGGAAAGGGACACTAGGCGAGAAATTAGTACGTATTAGCAATCTAGCTTCATTTACACAAGCACATTTCGCAGTTTTTGGAACAATCAGTTTGTGGTGGCCCGTATGTCAACATGCACAAGAACATGCTATCCGAACAAACCCAGGAGGTCAGAGGTTTGGCTCATGAGAGAGCACAAAGATAACTTCGGCGATTGGTTGCGAGACACACGATGCATACGGAGACAGATCGCATTCAGCTTGAAAGTGTTGGCTCGTGGACCGCTAACTACAATTCAAACATTCCAAGGATACGACATAAATGGTTTTACATTTTATACAAGAGCGCAAGATAAAAAGAGCACCAATCAAAATAGCAGTATCCGTATAGATGCCTATGACAGAAATGGAAATAGACAAACCTACTACAGATTCATAGAAGAGATTTAGGAGTTTGACTATGGACCTTTGAAGGTCCCTCTCTTTCGGTGCCAATGGGTCAGACTTCCAGGGGGTGTGAATATCGACAAGTACGGTATCACTACCGTGGACCTCAAACTCGTCGGATACAGAGAAGAACCATTCGTACTTGCTAATTCTGTAACACAAATCTTCTTTGTAACTAACCCGGCTAACAAGGAGCGCCACGTGGTTATTCAAGGAAAAAGAAGGATTGTTAGAGTTGAGAATATTGTCGACGAGGAAGAGTACAACCAATTCGATGAGCTATTACCTTCACAGGGGCTCGAACCAGTATAAACTCTTGTCTTGTGCTCGTTGTCGCCTTGCTCCGACCATCACTGCGATCAATTTTCTTCCTTCGTTCGAGCAAAACGCAGCTCGGGTCCCATAAACTCTCGACTTCTACCTCTTTTCTTGCGGTTGACGATCCCGATCGTCGACAATGGCGCCCACCGTGGGGCCCGATTGTTTTGCTCTTCAGAGAACGACACGAAGACTCCGGAGCATGGCGCCTTCATCGATGGATTTTCCTCGAACGGACTCCGACTCGTGTCCTGTTCACGCCCCGCACCGCCGAAAGCAAAGACGTTCTAGTGGCGGACGGTCAAGGCGCCGAGGAGATGCGGATGACCGTGATCTGCAGAACCGGAAGACGCCACGGATGGTGCAAAGTTGCCATCAACTAAGCCATAACAGCTCTCCAATGGAGGCCTGGGAAGGCCAAGACATCTTCTCACCACCCAGTTCCCCCACCGGGAGCGCCCGCTTATCGCCGGGTCATGGCTAACCCCGATAGGGCGAGGTCGGAGCTTTTGGCCGAGCCTCGCCGAAGAACTCGACGGGCTGCGACCGAGGTGGCACCTCCGCAGATCAAGTCAACACTGGGACCCGCCCCGGAGGAGTAATGATAACACGTCGCGCCATCACCAAGGCGTCGGACACCTCCTCGCGCGGAGTTAGCCCCGAGCAACAGCTCGGGATGAGTCTCGACGCAGACGCCGGCGGCCCCATGGGCACCGTGCCAACCAGACCAGCCCGAGCCGAGCCGCCCGAAGTCGATCGGTAGCAGTCTGCGGACCTCTCCCGGACGTTCGCCCAGCGCCGCAGGTCCAGATCGCCGCTGCATTACCAACCAGTGATTCCGTGCTCGGCACCATGGTCGCTCCGCACGGAGGTTGGGCGCCGGGAGCCTCGACCGAGTCCGGCAAAGAGGGATCTTGTCGGCGATGACCATGACCGGCGCAGCACTGTCCCGCCTACGGCCGCATGGCGATCCGACGGCCTTCGCCGCGGCGATGGCCGGCCCGGTTCAAGCCTGCTGGCCGATCGAAGCGCCGACGGGACCAAGAACCCCGACGAAGTTCTCGCCCATCTATTCGACCGCTATCCCGGGCGCCGAGGGGACGAGCTCGTAATGGCAAACTACCTCCGATCGTTTCGACGGGCCGCTAGGACTGGCTTTTAATCGGCTCGCTCCTTCGTGTCGTGGCGCCAGATTCAGAACGCCTTCGCCTCCAACTTCCGTGAGTTGTTACGAAAGCGGGCAGGAGAAAGACCGGATCGTGTCATCCAGGGAAGAACGAGCCACTACGCGACTTTTGTGCGCGATTCATCCGCACAAGGAACCCGATCCCGAGCATCTCTCGACGAGGCCGCCATCAAGGCCTTCAAGTTTGGGGTCCGTGATCGACGCCTCACCGAAGACCGGAGATCACCTCGAGGCTCAAGATCAACAAACTTTTTCCGCATGGCGGATCGGTCTGCGGACGCGACGATGCCGCCTCGGCTGAACGCGATTACGACCAAGGTAAGCTTGGTCTGAACCAAACAGAGGCCGGCCCGTCCAACTCCAGGGGCGCCGACCAAGGCGCCACCACCAAGAAGCGAAAACACGATCGCAGAGGTGGCGGGGGGCTACCGCGGGTGATCGTCTCGGCGAATGGCCAGCGCGAGGTCCTTGAGGTCCGAGGCCAAGCTCGGGAGGATCCTAAGCCTCGCCAAGGTCGACCCGACCACACCAGGCGAAGAACCAATTTCAGCAGAGGGTTAACGTGTTTCCGACGGACGATGCTCGCCATGGGGACCGGGCGACGCGGGATACGACGAATCAAAGTTCTGCCAATTCCACAGTATGCCGCCACGACCTGCGACCGCAGGCTTGGAAGAATAAGCCGGACGCTTATGATGGGCGGGTGAGATGCCCATGCTCCCGGCGATGACGACCAGCCCGACCGGGTGAATGCTTGCTACGAGCACGATGACCTCGACCGAGTTCCAAAGAAGGCGAAGCGCCGGATCGACGCTATCTTCGGTGGCTCATCGGCCTACCGCATCAGCGCGAGTTCAAGGTCACAGACGGACCATCTACCGTCGCCACCGAAGCCCGCCGAATAGCCCCGCAAGTGGGTCGGGCCACCATCACCTTCTCTCCGAGGACGCTCTCCTAGGTATGGCCCGAGACCCAAGACCGCTTTGGTCGTGACCCGACCATTAGCAACACCACGGTTCGGTCGCTATGGTCGATGGCGGCAGCTCTCTTAACTTGCCGCAGCAGGAGCGCCGACCGGATGCGATTCCCTGGCCGAAGGTCAAGAGCATCACCATACCATTCTTCGATAGTCCTCGAGCTCGACCACCCCTTGGGGCGTGTCGTCTTACCCGTCACCTTCGGCGCTCGACAACTTTCGCGACCGACTTGATCACCTTCAAGGTGGTCGAGGTGACCTCTCGCATAACGCCATCCTCGGGCGCCAGCCTTGGTCAAGTTCATGGCAGCCAACCATTATGGCCATCGGTGCATGAAGTCGCTCGTCCCAACGGTGTCATCACCGTGGCGAGGCGACCTACAAACGGCACATGGTCTGCGAGACCAAGGCCTTGGCTCGCGGCGCATGTTGCCCCGCCGTCCGGAGGCGACGACGAAGAACGCCGCGGTATAAATCCAGCCCTGGGCAACGAAGCCATGCCGACGAGAGCGACCACCAAAAGGCCCATCGCCTCGGCGAGCCGAGTTCCAATAGGAACTCGAAGCTCGTCACCTTCCTTCGCGCCAACAAGGGTATATTCGCTGGGAGCCCGCGGATATGCCCGGTGTCCCGAGGGAGGTGATTGAGCACAAGCTGCAGGTGGGATCCGGCTCCCGACCTGTGCGCCAAAAGCTGCGCCGCTTCTCCTCGAGAAAGTCGCAGCCATCAAGGAGAACTTGACAAGCTCTTGAAGGCCGGCTTCATTCGTGAGATTAACTACCCAAGTGGTCGCCAACCCGGCCATCGTGCGTAAGAAGGAGGAAAGTGGAGAATGTGAGTCGACCATACGGGTTGAACTCGCTTGCCCGGCGACAATTTCCGCTCACAAGATCGACCAGATCGTGGACTCCACCGCTAATGCCAAGATGCCGAGCTTCTTGGATGCTTATCGATACCACCAGATCAAGTCGGCGGTCGATGACGAGAGCAAGACTTCCTTCATCACGCCGCTTGGCACCTATTGCTATACGACCATGTCATTTGGTCTGCGCGCAATGCGGGGCCACTTTTCAACGCCTCGATGACCAAGACTTTCGAGCCCCGTGACGGGCGGAACCTTGAGGTCTACGTGGGCTACATCATCGCCAAAGCCCTGCCGAGGGCTTACTCACGTCATGACCTCGAGGAGACCTTCGCCAACCCGAACAGCACAAGATCAAGCTCAACCCCGAGAAGTGCGTGTTCGCACGGCGTCCCAGAAGGTGCTCTCTGCTACATGATCGGGGCTCGGGGTTGGTCCAAACCCGAGAAGATCGAGGCGATCGAAAAGATGGCACCCCGACCTCGATCAAGCGGTGCAAAGCCTCACCGTCCGATGGCCGCCTCGGCGAGTTCATCTCGAGGCTCGGTGAGCGCGGGCTCCCATTCTTCCAAACCTTGCGCAAGCACGGGGGCTTCGAGTGGACTCCAGAGGCCCAACGATCCTTCGACGACCAAGACGCACTGCCGCCCCCACCCTCCTTACAACGCCGCAACCGTGAGAAGTTATCATGAGATTCGCGCCACCCTCAGTCAGTTAGTGCCATCCTGGTGGCGGAACGGGGGTCTCAAAGAAGACCCATTTATTATGTCAGCGAGGTCCTGCACGGCCCGAAGGAGCGCTACCCGCAGTATGGTTATTATATGCCCTCCTCATGGCTTCGCGCAAACTCCCACTATTTCCAGGCGCACTCCGTGGTCGTCCTGAGCAGCTTCCCACTCGAGGACATCCTGAGGAACCCGGAGGGTGGCGGGCGAATCGCCAAGTGGGCCATGGAACTGGCGGCGTTCGACGTCCAGGTCGTGGCACGCACGACCATAAAGTCGCAAGTGCTCGCCGACTTCGTGGTCGAAAGCAGACGCCGCAGCCCGCCTCCCGAGCTTCAGTCAAGAGGAAAAGCCCGGTCATGTTCTTTGACGGCTCGAGGTCCTTCAAGCGCCAGGCCCGGGATCCTTATCCTCACCACAAGCGACAAATTGAGGTACGTAATTGCTTTTGGCTTCTCAAAGAACCAACAATGTGGCGAGTACGGCCCCTCTTGGCGGGCTTCGAGCTTGTAAGGCCTTGGGCGATGCCGTCTGGTCGAAGGGCGCACTCGGCTCGCCATCAACCGGGCAACAAGGACTACTAGTGCTCGGGAGACTCGATGGCAAAGTACCTCACCGAGGCACACAAGATGGAGAAGTGGTTCCAGAATTTGAGCTCAAGCACATCCCCAGAAGGACAACTCCAGCCACGGATTGCCTCTCCAAGCTCGCTCTCCGACGACGACGCCCCACCCGACGCCATCCTCGAGACGCTGGCGGCCCGTCACAATCTCCGACCAAGAGGTCGCGGCCGCCATGGTCGGTACCCTCCGGCCGAGGCCATCCACAATTTCTTGCTCGGGCGACCGCCACCCGACCGCCGAGAGGAGCGGATTGCGCCGGCGTAGTCTCAGACACGCTTGTCGAGGGAGAGCTTTACAGACACAATGTTTCGGCATCCCGACGCGGCAGCATCTCCACGGAGGAGGGTAAGTACTCATCTTGATGACATTCACTCAGCCTCTAGGCGCGACTCTTCAGACAGACAATGGTCGGAAGGCCTTCCGCATGGGGTACTATTGGCCCTTGGCGCTCAGATGCTCGTGATATCGTCCGCACCTACCGAGCTCGCCAATTCCACGCCGAAAGTCGATCAACCCGCCACGCTCCTGCACCATTCCGCTCAAGGGCTCTTCTCGACTTGGGGCCGGACATCCTCGGTCCTTTTTCTCAAGCAAACTGGGGAAGAAGTTTACGTTACGTCATGGCCGACACCTTCACCAAGTGGATAGAGGCTGAACCGGTCTCGACCATAACTGCTAGGGCGGCAGTTCAATTCTTCCGCTTGTTCGTGGTCACCAGGTATGGGGTTCCATGCAAAATTATCACTGACAATGGTACTCGCTTTACCAAATGAAGTTGTTCCAGGAGTTTTGCGAGGAACTCGGCATCAAAATCTGCTTCGCCGGTGGCTCACCCTAGAGCAACAGAAAGAACGGAACGCGCCAACCGCAAATCATCCAGGCATCAAGAAACGAGTCGAGAGGAGCTCGACGACACGGGCAGGCTCGGTGGACGAACTTCCCACCGCCCTATGGTCTATCCGTACCACGAACAAGTCGAGCCACGTGGTCCACACCCTTCCAACTCGTGGTTCTGCATCGCGGCCGCCCCGCCTCCCGAGGTCACGCTGGCTCTGCCAGGTCAGCTTGGTCGACCAAGTCGATTTGAGCACGAACGGCCTCGACCTCACCTCGCAAGAAGTAAGATGTCGGTGCATCGTTACGATCAACGCACTACTGCAAACTCTTCGCAGACATGCGTCTCGGTCGATCACGACCTAGGAAGCTCCTTGTTGGGGACCTAGCCCCGAGGCGGATTCAGAGCTCGCCCAAAGACCAACAAGTTATCCCCGCTGGGAGGGCCCTATAGAGTTGTTTCAACAGATCGCGCGACGGGCTTACTGCGCTAGCGATGCCGATGGCGAGAGCTCTCTAGCTCGTGGAATATAGATCACCTTCGGAAGTTTTATGTGTAAACCCTATGCCTCACATTTCAATAAAAATTTGGTCTTTCATTATTGCCCGATTTATATCTCGCTTCCACTTATGTTGTCGCTATTTCTTTTTAACGGTTCCTCGCTTTTTTTCGAACACGACCTTCGCGGCGCAGCGCATTTGCTCCTAGTCTAAGTGACGAGGTTTGACGATCACCCCAGCAGACGAGCTAAACGTAGTTTAACCTCTTCGCAATCTAGCTCTTCCTCGTGTCCTGCTCGAAGCCGAGAACCTCGCCGCTTTAGCTGCCGAAGCGATATGCATGGTCGCGAGCCGCTCGAGCACTAACCTACTTAACGATGTCCGCTGAAGCCCTTCTACCTTTGGCGAATTGTTCCTTCACTTTGCGTGTCGTGGCCTCTCGTCCAGTATTCGATCTTGTGCCCAAGGCACGCTGCGTCGACCTCGGGCCCAACGGGCCGGTAAGAGCTACCCTATCGGCGCAAGACGACCTAGAAAGCGCTGAACGGCTAACAAGCAAAGCAAGAAAGACTTCAAGTATCCCCAAGCTACGGATTTACAACAGGACGAGGTTTCTTTGTACACCAAAACAAACCACTTGTGTTAGTACATTCCTTGCTTTTTGATGTTTCTTCTGGTCGCCATCTCGCGGGCAAGCTTTTTCCGCTCGAGTGGGCCACTTTTGCCTTCGTGGTTGCGATCTCACCACGAGCCGGAGGGCTTGTTGAAGCATCCACGGCTCGACGTCGTTCGCCTTCAAGCTGGGCCAGGCACTCTTATTTGCTTAACTTACGCGCTCGAGCTTCTTCGAGCTCCGGGACCTTGGTCCCGGCCCAAGAGGCGACTTCACGGAGCCTTCTCCAGCCCTCGACCTTAGCTGCTCGACCTCGAGCGCCTTGGTGGCACGATCGAGCTTCCCCTCAAGCTCGAGGATTTTGGCCTCGAGCTCGGGGACGCCTCGTCATGGATTGTGCTCGCTCTGCGGCGGCTCTCTCCTGTGTCCTTGACCTTGGCTCGCTTCGGTTTCAAGCGTCCTTGTTGACGCTCCCAAGTTCCCTCGAGCTTGGAGTATCTTGGCCTTGAGCTCGAGTCGGCGCCCGAAGCCTTCTCCAAAGCCGATCTTGGCCCTTCCACCTCGGCGCCATGGCTGAACGTCGGCGCCTCTGCTCCACGGCCTTAAAACGAAGTCACGTTCGAGGCCTGGTGCGCTCGAGCTCTTCCGTGGGCTATCTCCTGCGCCCTCATCGTCCAAGATAGATCGTCGAGCTCTTGGGCCTTCGCTCAGCTCCTTGCTCGACCTCAATGGTCCAGACAGGCTGTCGCTCGACCTCCGCGCCTCTCTCATCGAGGAGACCTCAAGACGACAAAGATGCTCTTGAGGCCTCGTAGCCCTCGAGAGGCATGGTCGATCACCTTCACGACGAAAAAGGGTGGCCCAAAATGAGAGGGACAAGGAGGTCAAGCTCACGAGCTCACGGTTGGCGGAAGACCCTTACCTCATGAGTCGCCCTCCAGCGCACGGGTGAAGTCCTCACGGTCGCCAATACGATCGCGAGGATCTCTCCTCCTCATCAACCGCCATGCCAAGCCGAGATCGACCACGGCCACCGATGGCGACTTGGACCGGGACTCTGAGTCCCCGCCCCGGGGGCGGCTTGGTTATCCGTTGCCTCCTCCACTGGGTTAAGACCACCGACGGGGGAGGACATAGCGACAGTGCTAGCCCCGATCTCCACGGTCGAGGTCCTGCTTGTCTCCGGCGCCAAGGGATGGCACCGGATCCGCCTCGCATTCACGACCTCCGTGGCACAGGGTGCCGCGACCTCGGCCTTCGCACGCTTGATGCTTGGGAGGTCGGTGAGCTCATGACTGATCACCCCGGTGACCGGCTGGGTCGCGCCTCAACGCCCGGGCGATCGTGGTGGTGGGGTCTTGAGGCCACTTCAATCGTGGCCTCAAGGCCTGAGTATCCTCCTCACGGGCTTCGGGAAGCCTGTCGGCAAAGATCGGTGTCATGGGCCTCACCGATGTCGTAGTCCGATGTTGACCTGGCTCGCTTTTCTTCGGACGAGTCGTCGAGCCCTTGGTAGAACTCCAGGCCAAGGGTCGGCCCAAAGAAGTGCATGTCCCACGACAATCGCGGTCGGTACCCGGCTCGGCGTTCTCCTCCTCGGACCCGGACTTGCTTCTCGACAATGACCATCGTCAAACGGGCAAGTTTCGAGCTCGGTGCTCGAGGTCTGCGATCAAAAGCATACTCTAAGCCGGAAGATCTGAAGGGGTGGCGCGGACTCAGATCTCGGGGCCTACCTGGTCACTACTCTCCTCCTCGTCGAGGGTCGTCGAAGGTCTTGTTGCCCGATGTTGAGGGGGCGCCGCTTGCATGTCCTCGCTGCCTAAGACCTCGGTCCGAGCCGGCACTTATCGCCCCATGTGAGTTCGAGCTCATGCGTCTGGGCCGGGAGTGCCCAAGACTGGCAACGCCCGCCTCTAAGCTGCTGCGTAAGGGAAGACTCGTCGGATGGCAAGGCATGAAAACACAAGCTCGGGGCTCGGCTAGAAGGGCCTTTACCGTGCACAGTCCCCCACTCGGCGTGGCGTTTTCGCCTCCGTCTGCTTGATCCGGCGGTGGAGGTCGCTTCTTCCCTTTCTTGCTCCTGCCCCAGACGTGCGGAGACATCCTCTGGCGGTGTCAAAGAACTCTGGTGGGCCTACGAGCAAGCTTAAGCTCGTGAAGGGCTCGCAGGCAAAGACTCGAGCGCTTGGTCGGAGACTTACTCGTCCTTTCGACGGAGTACATTCTTGGGGCGGGGTTGCTGATGACGTACTCGTGCGCCACCTTCCCAAACATCTCGACCATCCTAGCGGCGACCCAGGATTCTTTCGGCCCTGCAAGACAAGCGGCTGTCAAGAGAAGGTCGGAGGGTGTACCGAGCCAGACCTTGGGACAAGAAGACTTACTAGACGTGCCCTCGCGGGTAGCATCATCGGACCCCTGGATCTCGAAGAACGGGTGCTCCCTCTGCCTGAGAGGGGACACACGGTTCCGCAGGAAATCGTTGGCGATCGCCTGCCCGTTGAGACAGCAGATGGCGCAGATATGGATGAGGCGATGGCCTCCTCGTCGACCTCGAGGTCGTCCGACTCGAGTCTCCTTCTTGCGGTTGGCGATGGGGGTCCTTCAGACACCGCGTCCGGCCTCGCCACTCTTCGAGTAGAACCGGCCTGCGTTCCACGGTAGGGAATCCGGGTGGAACTTAGGGAAGGCCCACTTGGCCCGACCCGCCAGGAAGTAGAGGCATCCGACCACGGGTCCTTCGGGAGGAAGAGATTGAAGTCTGGGAAGAAGAGCGAGGAGTCGGGAGGATCCCTAGGAATCCTCGCATAGATGGGAAAAGATGGTGAGGAGAAGAACGAAGT
Source organism: Guadua angustifolia (assembly GCA_036346375.1). NCBI lineage: Eukaryota > Viridiplantae > Streptophyta > Magnoliopsida > Poales > Poaceae > Guadua > Guadua angustifolia. The sequence continues at coordinate 45,924,464 of CM070520.1, read as the reverse complement.
TCAAGACTGTGTTGATGAGCTCGATGTCGCAGCTGGAGAGGACCTTCGCGACGAACTCACTCTCCGGGGTCCGTAAACCAAAGAGGGCATAGTGCTCGGTGCAGACGATCTCATCGTCCTTGGGGTGCGGCTCGATCTCGTTGCCCGGTAGCCGCCATGTAAACGGGTCTAGAAGCCCCAAGGACTCGAGCTCCTTCATCCTCGAGTGCGACAGAGTGCTCCTTCCTAACTTGGCCATGGCGGTTGAGGCTGGTTTGGTCTGAGGGGGAAAGGAGGACCTTGCTCGGGCGAGAAGGCTTGGAAGGCGAATGGCGCAAGAGCAAGAGCTTTTCGACGAACGCTGTAGCGCTGGGTTTATGAACCGCAAAATCCGGTCCACGGTGCCTCGAAAGGCGTGCCAAACCGCGATTTGACGAGCGCGATTAAGGCTTGGGCTACGGAGTCGAGACGCCGCCAGGTGCCCACCAACCGTTCACATCCGTACCAACATCGAGAAGTTCGAAGGTCGCCAGGTGTCGGGGCCAAGGGACTTGCCTTGTGGTCTCACTTGAGCCTCGACCAAGGAGTCAAGACCTCTGAAGGTTTTTTTTCCATCCCAAGAATAAGGCTCGAGGTCGCCCAGAGGGTTCCTCCGACCTAGAGCCTCGGGGCTGGCCGACAGGGCTGGGAACTCCTTGACCGGCCGGCGTCGGTCAATCGGATCCTAAGCTCGGAAGGCCCCGACCGCGACACTGATCTTGACTGGGCGCCGACCTCAGCCTTGGTGTGCCCGAGCTCGACCAGCATGACCTCGAGCTCGAGCGGGTCTCGTCTGAAGCCCCGTCCGCCCTAGGATTTCGGATCTAGCATTTGGTAGACAGTTTCAGAGCGGGTCGTGGGGATGACTATGAGTCTTGCAACAAGTTCGGGGCGCTTGCCAGCCCTCCCTCAAGAGCACGAAGGCCCCTTCCCAAGGATCGCTCGGCCGTTCTGCAAGGCAGAGGAGTATAAAGACCAGGGACGATGAGCTCCAAAGGGGCCGAAGACAACATAGCACACACAAGAACTCGAGCTAGGAATCACCATTACCGCCTTGAGTTGTAAACCTTTACTGTACACCCATATAACAAGAATCATCGCCGCAAAGGCGCTCGAGAGAGCTATTACCTTCACGAGGGCTCGAACCAAGATAAACTCTTGTCTCGTGCTCGTTGTCGCCTTTGTTCGACCATCACCGCGATCGATTTTCTTCCTTCGTTCGAGCAAAACGCGCCTTTCGGGTCCCATAAACTCTCGACCCCTACCTCTTTTCTTGCGGTTGGCGATCCCGATCGTCGACAGTAATAAAGTTCCTGTAAAGTCTCTAATTAGTGTTCTGCTGCAACACTCTGAAATGGCGTGTTAACTAATAAATTGTCGGGCTTACTCGACGAGCTATTAGTTAAGATGCCCTGATCAGTATAATTAACTCGGGATTAATGAACCACTTCGGTCATTATCTGGGGTTAATTATGCGAACGCCACAGGCTGCCTCCCCCGACCTTTTATTTGGACGGGCGCACTTCGAGAGCGTTATTAACCGGTGCTCAATCACCTCCCTAGGGACCCCAGTCATGTCAGACGGTTGCCATGCAAACACGTCGGAGTTAGACCGGAGGAAGGTGATGAGCGTGCTTTCCTATTTGATGCCAAGGTTGGCGCTGACCTTGATGGTCTTCTCAGGCTCGCCCTCGCTCAGGGAGACCACCTTAACCTCGCTGGACGAACCGGGCGAGGCATGGGTCTTCGTTGGAGGGGCTCCCGGGTAGGCAGCGTCAGCTTGCCTTGCACAGGTGGCACCGGCCAGGTCCAATGCCTGCTTATGGTAGTGCAAGGCTTTCGGCCTGTCCACCTTGATGACTATGGGGCCACCGGGCACTGGCATCTTCACCGCCATGTAGGTGCAGTGGGTCGCCGCCATGAACTTGACCAACGCCGGTCAGCCAAGCAGGGCGTTGTACGGGAGGTCGAAGTCGGCGACTTCAAAGTCCACCACCTCCGTATGGTAGTTGCTCTCTTCCCCAAAGGTGATGGGGAGGCGAACCTAACCCAGGGGCACCGAACCAGCCCCCGGGGTAACTCTGTAGAAAGGCAACGTTAGGCGCAATTCCTGCTGCGATATCTGGAGTGCCCGAAACTTCTTAGAGGACAAGTGGTTAATGGAGCTTCCTCCGTCCACCAGCACCCGCCCCAGCTTCACGTTCTAAATTGTGGGCGAAACCATGATCGGAAGGTAGCCTAGGCCGGCAGTGCTTTTAGGGTGGTCGGCTCGACTGAAGGTGATTGGCTCCTCCGACCACTTCAATGGCCTACACGTCCCCGGGCTCAGCACAATGGTGCAAACCTCCCTCATCAGCTGCTTATACTTCGCGTTGGAGGGATAGGTGGCTGAGCCACCATGAATGTACGCCACTGTGTACTCCTCTCGCTGGAAAGCCAGCGGAGCAGGGTCTTCATCTTGGTCGTCGTCGTGGGGGCGACGCTCCTTGAGCCGTTGCTCCACCATCTTGCTCACAACCTGGCAGCTAGCCAGGTTGTGGGTATTGGACCTGTGGATTGGGCAGTAGGGCCTACCTTCCTTCTCCTCACGACGGTCGTCCCTCTGACTGCAGTGATCATCTCGCCGGTCTCGACGGTCACGCCACCGAGACTTGGTGTCCCTGAGCTCGCGCTCAGCGGTCAAAACCTGACTGGACTCAGCCGCTCCGTGCTTCTTCTTCTTGCTCGTAGAGCCGGGACCCTTTGAGGTCCCAGCTTCGTGTCCATCATGATCGTGAGCCAGACCAGACGCCTACCTCTGAGCTTCCACCGCCCGCGCGCACTTGTGCACCAGGGAGAACAGCTCGGAAGTGGTGGTGATGTTGCGGGTAGCCATCTTCTCCTGCATCTTGTGGTCCCGAACACCTCTTCGAAAGGCGATGACGACTGACTGTTCGAAGATCCGAGGGATCGTATTGCGACAGTGGCTAAACCGTCGGATGAAGTCGCACAACGACTCCCCTCTCTTCTGCTCAAGGGCGTGGAGATCATCCTCCATGCCCGGCTGTGTATAGGAGCCTTAGAAGTTGGTGACGAAAAGGTCACACAGCTCCTCCGACGAGTGCACCGACCCTCGTGGAAGGTTCAACAGCGAAGAATAGGTGGATCCCATCAAGGCCATCGGGAAATAGTTGGCCATAACATTTTCAGATCCGCCCGCGGCCTGCACCACTGTCGTGTATATTTGCAAGAACTCCTCCGGGTTGATGGTGCCGTCGTACTTCTTGATGGATGTCGGGCGAAACCTCTCGGGACACGTGACGTGGTGCAGCCGTCTAAAAAACGCCTGGCGGTCGACACCGTCCACCTGAACTCCGGCCCGGAGACCGTGCCGGAGAGCGCTGGCTTGGACCCCCCAAGGACTCGGAGGAGAGAGCCTCGTCCTCATCCCGAAGGTATGAGTCGCGGGAGGAGGCATCGTCGTTAGGAGCCATCCTCCTATCGCGGCCTTGCCCCTACGCATGACGGCACTGCAACACGTCGTGCAGGTCACCGTCGCGCTGCCAGTGATGTTCTCCAAATGGATCCTCAGATCCTCACAGCCTTCCCCCGCGCTTGGGGGACGTACGAGGCAATGCTCAGGCAACCGCATGGCCCTTTGTGTACACGGGGTCTGTGTCCTATATGCCCTTCCCCTTACTACGACCCTCTTGGCCAGAGCGCTTCCCGCTCGGGTGGCTAGAAGCTTGTGAGCGGTCCGCGCGCAACCCGGACCGCGGAGCATCAAAGGTAGCCTACCGATTAGGCACCCCCACATAGAGCTAGGCCGCATCTATGAGACCAACGATGTCCCGCAGCCTTGGCTCGGCTGGGGTGTCCCCCGCAAGTTCCACCAGGGGGTGGTCCAAGAGGAGACGGACAACATGCAAGTTTTTGGCCGGAGTGGCCTCTTCCATATCGCCACCAATCGGCAGCCTGTTATTCACTGGGATGTCGCCGCCTCCTGCCAGGGAAGGCGTGAGATGGTCCCCCACCCCGCGGGAGTGCTGGGATGCGTTGCGAGTGCTGCTAACCTCCGCTGTCTCTTCTCGCAGAGAACATGAGCCTGCCATCACCAGAAGCAGGATCCTCTCCAGAGCTAACACCACTAAAATCAACTTAGCACTACGCGTCTGTGCTCGGACTAATTAAGCCTTTAAATCTTAGCCTGAGCTGGATCTACCTCGCGCTCTCCAATAGAGTCGACGGCAGGATAGTGGAGCTCGGGATATTTAAATGGTCTAGCCGGACTCTCATTAATAGGGGACTGAGAAGCTGGGGGTGAAGTAGCAGGAGCAAGCTTAGGGTCACAGGATTGGGGTCTCCGGGAGTTGTCTCTGCCACACTAACAGGCTCGACCCTCGAACCCTAAAACCCGTAGCGTCCAAATTCTCTATGATCATAGCAATCACCGCAATAAGTATTGGGCCACAAGACCGAAGTTCTATATATACATGTTGTATAGCTCTGGATGCTCTCCTTAGAAGGGGAGCCGAATGTACAGATAGGACGATCCGTCAGGTGTTTAGGATAAAATACCGGACCGTCTTCTCTATGTAGAACTTCTGTCGTCATCCGCAACAAAACTACTAACAAAGGATGATCCGGTCCTTGTAAATATGTGTACACCGGACCATTGTCCTGGCAAAAAGCCTTCAAATCATGGTGGTGGGAAACGTACGAGCGAAATATGACCTCTCCCAATAGTACATAGAGGATGATCTGGTCTAGTTGAATTTGACATCGCCAGCAGTTTGGGGAGACCACGAATATGAGTACCATGGGAACAATGCAATGCAGATAACATTAACATTTTCAAAACAGATAGATTACTGATACTAACACACAAAATGTAAGTTTTCAATCACTGTTCAGTACTTCCAAAAGGGGTGTCAGTAGTACATCAGAATTATGCGCCAACTATTTACCTAGCTAAACTACTCTATCTATATCCAAAAATCGTCATCGTCATCTTCATCCGACGAGAACAAGATGTTGGCGGAGGAGGAGCCAAAGGAGGAGGAGGTGTCCCAGCGGTAGAGGACGGGGTCGTAGTCGCCGGTGTCCTCATCGCTAACGTCGTCGTTGTCGCTCCCCACCCAGATCGATCCCTCCTCCTCCTCCTCCTCCTCCTCCTCGTCTTCGCCCGGCTCCTCCGGCTTCTCCTCCTGGTCGTCATCGCCGATGCGGCCCCCGCCGTCGCTGATGTAGAAGGCGTCGCTGCTGCCGCTGCTGGTACTGCTACCGCTGCCACCGCCGCCGTTGTCGCTGCCTCCGCGGATGGCCTCCTACACGTGGGGTAGCAGGAGTTCCTCCTCCTCGGGTGCTACCCGTAACTGGGGGTCCTAGTTGACGGACGCAGACGAAGGGGGCAACGGTGACCGGAGTCGAGCCCGCTTCCTGGCGGGCTCAGTCTCCGCTGACATTGCCGAGGAAGATGAGGATGAGGACGAGGACATCGACATTGCCGAGGAGGGAGAGAAAATGGGAGAATCGCACGGGGGAATTTGTGAACCGCTAGCGGCCGTGCAGAAACAATCGGCTCCCCCGGTGGTTAATATAACCACCAGGAGGTGAAAGGACGCCCGCGTGTCTAGCATAACTAGATTGTCTAGTAGATAGAACTTTTGTCGTTATCCACACAAGAAGTGCAAGTACCGGATTATCCTGTCTATGTAAATATGTGCATATCGGATCATCCTTTCTGCGTAGAACTTTGTCGTCATCTACAGTAGAACTACTATGAAAGGATGATCCAGTATCGGTTAATATGTGTGTATCGGACCATCGGTTAGACAAAAAGCCTTCGAAGTTAACTTGCGTGCACGAACTCCACAAGCGAGAGAGTGCAACGTAAAATGGCCATACCATTCGATAAGTCGAACGGTATAGATTTAGTGTTGAAGTAATTAACCACCCGCACGATCCTAAATGTTCACATCGTTCGCGGGGGATGCTACATTTCACATGGATCGATCGATTACACCGAAAGGAACAACTACGAGTGGCACAACATTCAGATAACTTGTCCATACATGAAGATCCGACAAGATCTAACACCACTAAAATCAACTCAGCACTACGTGTCCGTACATTCTCGGGCTGGGAATGCCTAAAGATCGGGCGAGTCGATCGACCTCGCTACCGCAATGTAGTCGCCAAAGCAGGATCGTGGAGGTCATGATATTGAAATTGTCTCCTCTCGTCACCATCGGACTGATGGGCTAGAGGTGATGTCGTAGGAGCAGGCTATGGGTCATGGGCTTGGGGGTCTCCGGGAGTTGTCTCTGCCATACTAACAAGGTCCACCCTCGGACCCTAAAACCCCATAGCAGCCTTATTCTCTATGATCATAGCATTCACAGCAGTAAGTGATTGGCCGGGAGACCAAAGCTCTACACATGTTGTCTAGCTAGGTGTTCTCCTCAGCAGGGGAGCCGATTCAACTCATAGGATGATTCGGCAGTGGTTAGGATAACATACCGGATCATCCTCTATGCGTAGAACTTTCGCCGTTAGCTACAATAGAACTACAAATCAGGATGATTCGGTCTGTGTAAATATATGTATAAAGGACCATCGGACCGACAAAAAGCCTTCGAAGTTATCTTGCTTGTGCTAACTCCACATGTGAAAGAGTACAAAGTTAAATAAAATTATCATGAAATGCATCGTTCCAAGCTAGGCGAACACAGCGAAATCGAAATACGACATATCAAGCAAGTTAGAGTACATAACAACCGAAAAGACAAGTGGCGCAATAAACAAAGAACTACTCGTCCGTGCTCGGACTAGTACCAAAAAGATCAAAGCCGGAGCTGGAGTCTTCCCTATTAGCCTCGCACTCAACACCGTCAGCGTCAGGCTCGTCGAGGTTCTCCTGGTCACTGGCAAGGGGGTCTGATGGACCTATCTATGCCGCACTATCAGGTTCAGAGGTTAGACCCACAAAACCCATATCAGCAATATTCTCTGTGATTTGAGTAATCACAGCAGTGTGTGTTGAGTCCGGAGACTGATGTTCTGTACATGTTGGCGCAGTGTTATCCTCATCAGGGGCCTCAGGGGCTGTAGGTGAACTCACAGTAGCACACTTGGAGGCAATGACTGGATCGTCGTCAACTTGAGGAGTCAGCACCACATCGATAGGTGCGGAACACAATGATACTACACTTTGAGTGGCCATCTCGTCAGTCATGTCAGCATGCACAGACGTATGTTCGGTCTCAGTCGGGCACGGGGCAGGCATGGTTAGTGTGGGTGCATCCGCTAAAGTAGGTAGAGTAGTGGACAACGGAGCGGATGCTTGATCACCGGCTGGTCTGGAGAACATCCCTGTCAAGACCGTAGGTGCTGGTGGGAACGTGCACACGGGAGTGGGCAGGAAGCCCCCAACAGAAGCAAGTGGGGTAGCAATGCTGGTAGCGGGAGGTGGAACTAGAGCTGGTAGCTCAGGCTGTGGAAGACCAACTGCATTGTATAACTGACCAAAGCAGCCTGAGAAGAAAGTGAACATCTGAGCCATTTGCATCTGACCATGTAGCAAAGCTACCTAGGTTGTTTGCTAATGCAACCTCATCTCCTCTAGTAATTGGGTCTGTGTCTCCCGCTGTTGGGCAATTGAAGCTGCCTGAGACTTCTACAACTCAACAATCGAAGCAAGTACTGACTAAGCTCGGAGGGTTGAGAAACAGAAGCCGCAGTCACCGGTGTCATGTCAAGAGTCTTGATCGGCAGCTTGAGTCGCCTCGGCCCTCAAGCACAGAGCCCGATCCACCCGCCTCGTGGTCGGGCTTGGACCGTGGAAAGTACTGGGTCTTCCTCCTCGTCGTTGTCATCATCCCACCAATATCAATGATCTCGCGCCAACCCAAGATGCTCCTCACCTCTGCTAGTGCTCGGTCCTCCCTTGAGAGGTCTCTCTCGCCTCGTATTCGCTCGAGACCTCCTATGGAACGCTGGCCTCTGCGTCTGTCGTCAAGAGATGGAGGCATGTACTGACGAAGATGAACTCGTGTGTCCAGGTACTCCTCACGATGCTCGTCGGGAGTGAAGGTACTACAGATGTAAGAAATTATATGCGTAAATGGTTGTTGTCTGGCCAAACTTATAGCATCTGCAATAGCATCTTCAATCTCACAAATGATAAAGTCAAGAATGTCGAACGGCTCGTGAGATAGGATCGAATAAAGTAGCCACTACTGCAAACTAGTTATCGTCTCAACATTCCCAATCCTCGGCAATAGTAACTTCCTCAAAGCCATGTGGACCGCCTTTGCCTCAGGAGTGAGACGGTTTGAATGGCGAAGGGATCCAACAAGGAACGGCTGCTGGAACAGAAAGCGAATCTGGTCATCTGTCGGGAAACACCCTCTGGCCTTAGCACGACGAGGCAGTGTGCTGTCTGCGTGCACCACCTAGTGCAAAGTTCGGGCCTCCTCCTCAAAACCAAACATCTCAAGCAAAGTGGACATGTACACCTCCGGGTTCTCCGTCGGCATGAACTGAATGTATCTGGTTCGGGTCAATCCAAACTATGGCGAGAAGTCTCGACCTCTTTTCCACTACCCCGCCGAACTCACAATGACCGTAAGACCTTTGAAATGGTCAAGTGTCTCGAACGCCCACCCCACCCGCTGCCCTCTCAAGAAAGAGGCGGTTGAGCGTCCTATGCAAGCTCAACTGGACCCCGAGCTCTTTGTATGTAGCATAGAAGCTCTGTTGAAGAACCGTCCAGAACCTCCTATGAACACCAAACTCTCTAGCTAGCGGAAACCAGACATTGACATCAGAGAAACAAAGGCTCTTTGCCCTCCAGGATGAGAGGTTCCGAAGGTCTCTAAGTCTTATCTTAGGGTGAGGATGTGGCACATGGTACTCCTCGTCCTCTTCCTTTTCCTCACTGGTCTCCTCCTCATACGGAACTATGTTGGGACGAGCACGCACTTGCCTAGCAGTGTGCTCCGAAGATGTCGAACCACCACAAGTGCGAACGCGGCTAGAACGACGGGGAGGTGACGCACCATCGTTTGTGAATGAGTGCCCCCCTCCCTCTCTAACCCCTCTGCTGCTGATTCTGTGTGTCTCTAATCTACAATTGGCAGCCAAGCCTGTGTGCCTGAGCCAAATTAGCATCTGCAGCCATCTCAGCTCACTCAACTGCCTTCTGTGCCTTGGACTTCTTAGCCTGAGGCACAACATCTTCTTTTACGTTCCTTTTTCCTGCCATCTGCAAGTTGCACGGTTGAATGTCAAGAACTTGCATCATATTCATATGCATTTGAATGGAGTCCAAAGAAACCAGAGTGATCTATATCTCACCGCTTACAAAGTGAAGGAGAGTCGATCGCCAACCGAGGGCTCGGATTTGTCAGCGACGACAAAACGAGTGGCACAAATTGGCGTGTGGCGGCGCCGAGGTGGGTGGAGGATTGGAGTACGGTGTCGCAAGGCATGGAAATGGGTTGCGGCGCAAGGCCGTGTGGAGGCATGGAGAGAGGAGTAGTTAGGTGCGGTCGCGATTTTAGCTCCACAGGCGGTTCTCTGAATGTTGAAGCGTGTTTTTGGCATGGATAAGATCAACGTACCGGATGATCCGTGATCAGAAACATCTCCTCACCAGATTATTAGAGGACGATTGGTGCTGACACGATCGATGCCTCTGTTCGATTTGGTGGCAGGATGATCTGGCCACCTGAGGAAAAAAGAATCGGATCATCTTGCGTAGAAGTGTGCTAGCAGAGTCGCAATAACAGTGAGCACAGACAATACGAAAACTGGACGATCCATATAGGAAAAGATAAAGGCGCTCTCGAATGCGGACGAAGGAGGCCTCGAAGCTAAGATTCACATACCAGACGTTCTGTTAAATCGAGAAAAGACCGTACCGGATTATTGTCTGAATGAATAGTGCTTACCTTCCTTGACCTCTGTTGGCTTCAATTTACAGGATGATCCGCCTTTTAGTGAATTACCTATCAGACTATCCTCGCACTTTCATGCAACAATTTTACTCAAGTCCAATAAAAATACAAGTTCTATTACATATTAAGTTTTTACACAACGTGTCCCTATTTGCCTTTAACAACTTTTCCGATGCAATCATCACGCATATAGGGCATCATTGAAATATCGAGGGTTTCTTCTACAAGTTTGATCCTCTCTGGATCTCCAAAAGGTGGCAGGTCATCGAACTGATTGTATTCTCCCTTGTCGTGCACATTATCAACTCCAATGATCCTTTGTTTTCTGGGAACAGCTATGTTCCATTTCTTATTACTGGGGTCAGCTATGTAGAAAACTTACAAGACTTCAGAAGCTAGTATCCAGGGGTTAGTTTTGTGGTCTAGATTGTTGAGGTCGACAGTTGTGAACCCATAGTTGTCCACCTCCACACCATTAGGACCCAGTTGTAGCGAAATACGGGGATCTGCATATCCTTTCCATAGTCGAGTTCCCAAATTTCTTCAATGATTCCATAGTAGGTGTTCTTGTTCCCTGTCGCATCTATGGCTTCTATCCGAACACCACTGTTTTGGGCTAACGTCTTATTGTCCTTTCGAATGGTATAAAACGTGTACCCATTGATGTCATACGCTAGCCATAATGTTACCAGACTTGATGGGCCATAAGCCAATATTTTCAATGTTTTTGTATCTTCGTCCTCACCATCTGGTATGTTTTAGTTCTTGAACCATGTGGTAAACATGCGCTTATTCTCTTCGTGGTCCAATCAACTTGGCGTCCCGGATTTTCTTTCAAGCTCTTCCGTGTGTTGCTCCAATGCACGGCTCCACTATCTTTAGTCTGTTGTAAGATGGTGAAATGTGCTTGGTCCACATTCTTGTACTCATGGTCGATGAATCTTTTCTTTCCCTTAGTCCCTTTACTACCAACCTCCCTCATGTCGAGGATAGGCACACCAATCGGCCTTCCGTAAGCATGAAGTAATCCGTGCAACACTCAATGACTTCCTCAAGATTGTAGCACTCAATAATGGAACCCTTTGGGTAAGAACAATTCGCTGTAAGCTCTTAAGCAAGCCCATCCACCTCTCAAATGGAAACATGCAAAGGTAAGAATACGGTCCCAAGATTTTACCTCCTCGACAAGGTGAACCAAGAGGTGCGGCTTGATATCGAAAAAGGATGGAGGGAAGCACATCTCAAGTTGGTTTATAGTCTCCACTATGTAGTTCTCGCAGATAGATCAGCTGCTCATCATCGACATTTCGTGAAATCGCATTGCGTAAATGACACACCTTTGTGATGGCCACCTTTACAAATGTTGAGTTGATACCCCGATTGCAATTGGGAGCATTTGTGTCATTATGACGAAAGCGATCGTGAGACTTCATACCACTTATCTTTAAATTTTCATCGATACTAGGTTTTTGATGTTCGATGAATAACCGACGGACTCAATTCCCACATAAGAACTTGCACATCGATCTTTTCTCCTCACCGCCGATAGTAGCTTGTGGGGGAAGGTAATACTTTCCATGTGGTCTTTCTTCAGGGTGTAGTTCTTTTCTGATTTTAAATACTACCAAGTCTTTACGAGCTTTAAGACCATCCTTTGTCCTGTACTGAATGTCCAACAAAAGACCTAGCACGCTTTCACAGACATTCTTTATGACATGCATGGCATCGATGCTATGGCGAATTTCTAAGTCCTTCTAGTAGGGCAAATACTTGTAGAAAATTGACATCTTTTTGAACAGGACAATAGGTGGAGGAACTTCCTCATCGGTATTCTTCCTCTTTCGACCCCTCTTTTGGCCCTGCACCAGTGAAGGATCGAGATGGCGAACAGAGGGGGGGTGAATGGTCGCAAATAAAATTTTCCTAAAATACTCCAACTAATACCCCAAAAGGATCGCACAAAGGAAATCGTGAAAAACCCGAACAACTAGACAATTATGTGTACCCCTAGCTTGCATGGATGAGTACCATAGAATATGTGGGGATTTTTTAGTCACAATCCTGGTTGTCAAGTGTCCAAAACAAAAGGGAATCAATTCAACTCTTGCTTTTAGAAAGGAGATCAATTCAAATCACAAAAGCCACTTTCAGAAAAGCAAAAGCAGAATTTCCAGAAACTATCCTCAATTAGAACAGCTGGTTGGTGGGTTTTTGCTACTCAAGAAATTTTGAGAAATTTTCTCCCTATGAGAAGATGAGTCGTGAAAAATTCCACCAAATTTCATCTCAAAAATACTTACATAAAAATCACCAAAAATCAAAGAACACAGATAGTCAGGAACTTCGAGCAGAAAGTTTAGGGCTCGATTTTCAACTCATGGCGCCCAAACTGTGAGACCAGTGGAGTCCAAAAATTTTTTACAGATGGATATAAGAGTTCCACACAATCCCCAACAAGAATAACTCAAAAATAATTTTTTTTATATTTTTCTAAAAATAAAATACTGACTATTGCGCGAAGAACAAGTTCTGAATAGAGTTGCAACTTAATAGAAAAGATGATCTCTACTCTATCCTAGAGTGCAAAAGAGATGTAAAACCATATGAACACACTCAAAACATCCAAGATCAGCATTTAGAAGGAGGAGAGGCAAATCCAAATTGCAAGAAAGCAAAGTACGAGAAAGTAAATTGCAAAAATTTAAATGCTGAATTTAAACATTGAATTTAAGACATAAAGTAAGTGCGTAATGTAAATTCAAGCATGGATGAAAAGGATTTGTATTTCTGAAAGGAAGAGGTTTATAAAGCCTCACAACAAAGTGGGCAAAACTCAAAGGAGCACAAAAACCTCTACAACCTTCAAGGGGAGGAGACTACCCCTCCACCCCTATTTATACTACTCTTGGGCCACCTACCACCCTTGGATGAGTCCCTCAACCCTAGAGCACTCATCCAAGGGCTAGGATTAACCCACTCATACAGCCATGCAAGGGCTAACCCAAAACTCACACACATAACGGGTTTTCTTGCACGGTTTTCAAAGCATACTACCTAGACCCGCTAACCTATCAACTAGACCGTGATCCAACGGCCCTCATTGTTCCACGCGGCATCTAGCTAGCATCATCTACTTTCCTTGTCCTCTTGGCTTGCCCGACTCCGCTCTCGATCATCTTCTGGCGATCTCCGACCGTCTGACCTCCGACGCCTCGCCTAGTCCCGGCCATCCTTCGCCTCACCATGACCTAGCATCGCCATCAAGAACCATCAAAGACAAGGAAGAACCCTTCTCATAGCAATGCCCATTAAAGATATTCAATGATTATCACAAAATCAATAATCATTCATAATTTCTCTCAAAATTTCGGTGCTACTGCCCCTAGGCTAGTAGCACTAGGAAAAGCAACCAACACTCAAATTGCTTCAAATCGAAAATCCAATTCGAATCAAACTTGACGAATACCCATACCAAGGGTACCCCACAGCAAAGTATACGTCCATTTTAAGATTGTATTTTTCTCGCCTTCTAGAGCGCCCGACCAGATCGCGGTCGGATGTCCCACAGCACCGAACAGTTCGGTCGGGAATTTCTCACGTTTCGACCAGTCCCCGGACAGAGCCTCGATAAATCTCCACCGCTCGACGGACGATTCTGAGCCGACCATCTGCCCCATGGACACGACGTCCATGCCGGGTAGGTGGCTCCTTCCCAGGATGGCACAAGGGCCGCTAGGTCGAGCGCACGATCCATCGCCTCGTCAGGCACAGTGAAGGGACACGCATCGTCCCAAGGCAAACACGGCAGATAAGTCAGCAGTTGACAGGTGAACAGAGGGCAGGTGCACACCTTTCCAACGGGACACTATCAGCTGTGTCTACCAACCCAGTGTGGGATGAACAGGAAATGTCAGTCATCAAGACCGAAGACCGGGATTCCCGGGTGTAGCCTACACCTACCCTTTTTCCAAGTTCCCGTGTGACCTGCCCCCTCCGACTATATAAAGGGAGGCAGGCCCTCTGGGAGAAGGGGGGACTCTCTCATTCTTCACATTCTATCTTGTTTGCTCTCCCGACTCGATTCATACCCTCCGACTCGAGCTCGCACTCGTAGCTCCCGGACTCCCTCACTCGGACGAGCGCTAAGGGCCTGTCCTTAGCCCTCGCATGTAATCCACCATACACTGAGCAATGAGATCCACCACCACGAACTGGAAGTAGGGATATTCGGTCCGAACCAGTATACATCTTGGAGTGGGAACGCGCGGCCCCTAGACTTACAAATCTACTTGCCGGTTCTACGAAACATCGACAAAACTCAATTTCAAATCAAACCAAGCATAAATATCGTCAATTACTCATCACACACAAGGATAGACCTCCACATGGTCTTTCAACCGGCTTCTTCCTGAAAACCACCTTGATGTTCCGGACCATTTCAAACACTTTTTTCCCGCTACGGCGCTTTGGAGCCACACCTTCCTCAACCGTATTGTTAAAATACTTGCCCATCTTGCAGTATTTGTGAGTTTTGAGTAAGAAACGGCGGTGCCGCATGTACACTAACTTCTGTAAGCATGGAAGGAACGTCAACAAAGTTTCATCCATGCATACTACACAAGCTATCTTCCCTTTAATCTGACCCGATAGGGCCAGCAGGGCGGGGTAATCACTGATGGTAACGAAAATAATGGCTTTTAGTGTGAAGTACTGTCGTTGGAACTGATCCCACACCTGGACCCCATCGTGCCACAACATGGCCATATCTTCCATCAGTGGTTCGAGAAACACATCAATATCTACTCCAGGTTGTCTCGGACCTTGGATAAGATGGACAACATTAGGTACCTTCCCTTCATACATAGCAATGGAGGAAGGTTGTAGATGGACAGGACTATTGGCCAAGTGCTATGTGTGGCGTTCCATTCATCGAAAGGATTCATACCATCGTACTCAGCGTGAACCTTACATTCCTAGGTTCGTTGCCAAAATCTGGATACATGCGATCAAAATTTCTCCATTGTCTACCATCAGCGGCGTGTCGAATCTTTCCATCTTTTCTCGCGCTTATTGGAATGACAACCCATTAGTTTGGAGTCCTCCGATGAGGACATCACTCCTATGCATACGCCGAGACTTCTCCAGCCAGATGCAAGGACCCATCACAAGAGCACGAGCACGGCAATTGAATCAACAGTGAGCTTGTTCCTAAGTGCCCGTATATACTTGTGAGGATGGTATGCTACCTAATGATATTATTGATTATATCGTACTTAGCGACTTTGGAGAGGATCATGAAGGCCTTGGGAACCAGCAAGGGCCAGGAGGGAGGTCAGGAGGGCGTCCAAGTCAAGTTGGAGTCCCAATTCATCTCGGAGTCAGAGTCCCAATTCAACTCGGAGTCGACTACCAGGCCACCAGGAGCAGTGTTCATTAAAATCGTCGTCCAGGCCACAAACAGACTCCGATTTCAGTGATCCACATATGTATCGAAAGCTAAGGAGATAATGTTTCCAATGGCACTAGTTTCAGGTCAATTGGACTTCGGAGTCAATGGGAATATATAAAACAATCCAGAATACTTTTTCAGTCCGAGTTCGAGTCCAGTTCAGCCTCAGCAACAGTACTGACTTTAAAGTGCCATAACTTTTGATTCCAGAGGGTTCTGGAGACCCATGAGTACACGTATGAAAGATCTCGGAGTCTACTTTCCAAAGGATCCAGCCTCACCTCAAAATTCCTTCAGATGCATCCGGAAACTGCCAAAAACCAAACATTGCTTTTTCAGTCTGAGTCAAACTCTAGTCAAAGTAGGCTTGGTGTTTTCAATTTGAGTTGTATTAGATCTCCAATGCTATGGATGACCCCCTCCTGCTCCCCTAGTATAAATAACCACCCAAACCCTCATCTAGGACTTGGGTTTTGCTTAGATCAATTCTGTCTTTGAATAGTATCGCTGTTCATCGGTTTGTGGAACCCCAACTCGTGTGCTTAATATAATTCGCAATTTCAGATTGCTTCTTCTACGTTCTTGCTTGTGTTCTCGATTCGCATGCAGGGATAAGCCTTCTTGGTGAGGTCAACCGTGTTTGTGCAAGGTTGATAACCAACGGAGCCGTGGTGTAGCGATTGCTGGGTTCGGATCAGTTCTGATCGGAAGCCGGATCGTCAACGCCGAAGTCTCCACCAATCGACTTACCTCTACTGCCGGAAGATCGGGCTACCGTGCGATCAAGTGGTATCGAGCCTCGGTTTCCGTCAGTATCATTGTATCCCTTTAGTTTTGTTTTGCCATCGCCCTAGAGTCCGTAAAAACGCCCCACAAAAGTTCATCATCAATTCCGCTGTCCTACAACCCTTTGAGCCTTGCAATTTCGCTTTCAGATCGTATTGTTGAGTATTGATCCATAGTCATCGCCTTGTTGCTAGTTTGAGGTCGCGATTCTAGTTGCTAGTTGTCCCTGTCCGCTGCCCTAGTTCTTGTTTTGCATCAATTATCATCCCATCGTCGCCAACCCTAGAACCGAACCGAATTCTACTCTTGCTGGTCCTTGCCGCCGCTGCATTATAAAACCTATTCCGCAAACCCTAGATAGGTCACGAGCCACCTTGTGCCAATTGCCCTGCACCGCTGGCCATCCTTTTTCACCCGCAAACCTAATCCTATTCTAGCCTAATCGGGAGAAAGATCTGAATTCGCGAGCAATTCCAGATTGTGCAGTGTTCACTAAAACTGGCATAACTTTTGCATACGAACTCCGATTTGGGTCTACTTTTTTTTGTTTCGAAGGGGACGACGACGCGCATCTGAAAATTCCATAAGTCTTTAGACCTGTGCAATTTTTGACCCTAAAAAAAACCTCTAAAACTGAGTTTCGGCGCCCGGAAGTTTGCTGTCCTGTTTTGTCAATTCTTTCGGGCATCGGTTTCCTGTCGTCTGTTGCTTCAAATTGTGAGATTTTTATTTCTCCTCTGAGTTAAGAGGTATATATTTGTGTTAGAAAAAAAAGAGTGAAAAAATAAGAGGAGAGAAAGAGCCAAACCGGCAAAAAAAACAGAGAGAAGAGAAAGAGAAGTAGAAAATCAGAATTGCTTGCATCCTTTGAGTCCTTTGTGCTTTGATATATCTCTTGCTAGGTTGAACTAGTTCTAGGAGCACGCTTAGGCCAGCAACTGTGACAAGAACTTTGAATCTTTATTCAGCTTTGCTAACTGTTTTCAAAATTTGCTAATCCTTGCTACTATACTTTGCCTTCCAAGCTCCACCTTTCTTCCGATCGCTTCAGTTCAATTCGCAATCACTACACTCAAGCTTATCACGGTATCACAAACCAGCCGCCGGTTGTACCACCTGTTGCATTGGTAAGAACACTTGTAAAAGCGTGGTAAGACGCTTGAGAGTGAGTGAAACCACCTTCTGCCGCCAAAGTAGTTGATAGGGATTATACCACTGGTTGTTTTTGTTTCTTTTGTCTTTTTTCAACTAAGAATGGCAGGTAATGAGGAAGATGAGTGTGTTACACGGAACGAGTTTAACAATGCGCTCAATGACATCAACGCAAACATCGCAAGGATCGACCAAGATAACGACCAAAGATTGGAGAGGATAGAGCGAAGTATCGCCAATCTTCTTACCAGGTTGGAAAATTTTGAGAGACAGCCGCCTCCCAATGGAGCTCGCAGAGTGGAAGATCAAGAAGAGTCTGTCACGGGAGATGAGGTGGATGGAGAGGGCCACGATGCCTTTTATCGTCAGCGCCAAGCACGTGATGTGCGACAACAACAACGCCTGAATAACAACCGTCAAGGTATGGGAGGTAACAATTTTAATCCTCGTAATGGTCGTGGACATGATGATTCTTTTGCTAGGGTTAAATTTACCATACCATCTTTTTTCTGGTGCTTATGATGCAGAAGTTTACTTAGATTGGGAAATGACAGTTGAACAAAAATTTAACTCCCATCTTGTTCCTGAGATACATAGAGTTAGACAAGCTACTAGTGAGTTTAAAGATTTTGCTATCATTTGGTGGAATGAAATAGTAAATGCTTGGATTAGCACCGACACGGGATAGATTAAAACAAGCTATGCGAGAAGATTTGTTCCTCCTTCTTATAAATGTGATATGCGCAAGAAATTGCAACGCTTAAATCAAAATAATAAATCTGTTGAGGAGTACTACCAAGAGCTACAAATAGGCATGTTATGCTGTGAGGTAGTTGAGGATGAGGAGGATAAGATGGCTCGCTTTTATGGGGGTTTACGGCGTGAGATTCGACATAATTGATTACAAATAATATAATTCTATCAATAGATTGTTCCATTTGCTATGTTGGCGTAAAAGAATTGCAGGAAAACAGCAAAGGCCGAGGAGCAATTTCGCAACATACCCACACCAAAGACGACGCCGGGACAACCAAATCAGCTCCAATTCTTTTCGTTTTCGGTCTGCTGCCCCTCCATGAGTAGGGCGCTCAGCAGACCATCACCGCCATCACGAGTACCCAAGGTGAGTAAATCTAACCATGTGCGAGCACCAACAAAGAGTTCTTCATCGGTGGCTTCCACGGGTCGAACAACGGAAATTGTGTGCCACCGATGCAAGGGGATGGGCCATGTCATGAAGGATTGCCCAAGTCGCCGGCGCGACATTGCAAATGTAAGAAGGTGGGTACATTAGTGCTAGTGATGTTGAGGATGAATATGCTCTTGCAGCTAACCTTGTAGATAATGAGGATGACCATGAGATGGGCGATTTATGATGAGGAAATTTTAGGACCGCTTGCCACCGAGAATTATAGGACAATCATTGTGCAATGAGTGTTGAGCGCTCAAATGGATCAA
The DNA here is from genome assembly GCA_036346375.1 of Guadua angustifolia. NCBI lineage: Eukaryota > Viridiplantae > Streptophyta > Magnoliopsida > Poales > Poaceae > Guadua > Guadua angustifolia. The sequence goes on along the minus strand of CM070520.1, from coordinate 45,905,660 downwards.
GCGGACAAGCCGCAACGCCATAATTTGTTTCAGATGTACCTCATCGCCAAGGACTATCGTGTCCGTGTCATAATTGATGGTGGAGCTGCAATAACTTGGTGAGTTCAGATCTGGTGGAGAAGCTTTGCTTGCCCACACGCACACCCTCATCCCTACCATATTCAATGGTTCAATAACAGCTGTAAGGTGAAGGTAACACAAACCGCGAGAGTGCAATTTTCCATTGGAACATACCATGATTTTGCTGATTTTGATGTAGTGCCTATGCAAGCATGTTCCTTTGTTAGGCCGTCCATGGGAATTTGATATCGATGCAATTCATCACTAGAGAAGTAACAAATACACTCTTATACACAAGGGGAAGAAAATCACTTTACTTCCTATGACTCCTGCTGAAATTGTGCAATGTGACAAAGAGAGAGCTGAAAATGAGAGAAAGGAGAGTGCGCTAGAATCTGAAAATCAGCAAGTGGCTAAAAATATTTTCCCACCTAAGAAAGGCAAGAAAGAACCTAGTTCTAGGTCCGAGGGAATTAAATTGAAGGGTGGTGTTATGCTTGCTACAAAATGTGACCTTGCTGAAATTAATAAGAATGATGCACCGTGCTATGCTTTGATATGCAAAGATGCTTTGTTTTCATTGGATGATATGCCCAATACTTTGCCTCCTGCTGTCACTAACCTTTTGCAGGAGTATGTGGATGTTTTTCCTGCCGAGATACCTCCAGGACTCCTACCCATACGAGGGATTGAGCACCAAATTGATTTGATACCTGGAGCGAGTTTGTCAAACCGAGCTGCTTATAGGACCAACCCGAGGAGACTAAGGAGATTCAGCGCCAAGTCCAAGATCTTTTGGACCGCGGGTATGTACGTGAGAGTCTTAGTCCTTGTGCTGTTCCTGTTATTTTGGTTCCTAAGAAAGATGGCAGTTGGCGCATGTGCGTAGATTGTAGAGCCATTAACAATATCACAATAAGGTACCATCATCCTATCCCTAGGTTAGACGACATGCTTGATGAGTTAAGTGGTTCTATAATTTTTTCTAAGGTTGACTTTATGAGTGGATACCACCAAATAAGAATGAAACCGAGAGATGAATGGAAAACAGCCTTTAAAACCAAGTTTGGATTGTATGAGTGGTTAGTCATGCCTTTTGGTTTAACTAATGCACCTAGCACTTTCATGCGCTTAATGAACGAGGTTTTACGAAGCTTTCATTGGAAAATTTGTGGTGGTTTATTTCGATGATATTTTGATTTACAAAGAAGTCGTTACATGAACATCTTGATCATCTACGTGATGTTTTTTATGCTTTGCATGCTGCACATTTATTTGGTAACCTCGAGAAGTGCACTTTTTGCACTGAACGAGTATCGTTTCTTGGCTATGTTGTGACTCTGCAGGGAATTGAGGTGGATCACTACAAGGAACAGGAAAAAATTCGTGGGCCAAAAACCCACGAATTTAGGCCAAAACCCACGAATTTAAATTAAATTCGTGGGTATACCGTCAATTTAGTTCACGAATTTAATCGACCGAAATTAATCAATTAAATTAAGTGAGTACCCACAATTTAAATTAAATTGTGGGTTATTGGAAAACCCACAATTTAACTAAATTGTGGCTAGAAAAACCCACTAATTTAACAAGCTAATTTCGTGGTCGAAACTCATTTAATTTAATTAAATTGGTCGAAAACCTACGAATTTAATTAAATTGTAAGTTATTTCATTTCACCTAATTTAATTAAATTGTGGTTATTTAAATTGCAATGAAAAGCCCATTTATTTACTTAAATTGTGTTAAAAACCCACGATTTATCAGATAAATTCGTAATGAATAAAACCCATTTAATTTAGTCATAAATTGTGGGTTTTATATGGCCTACTTAATTTATCGTACATTATACAAAAAAATATATATTTCATTGATGTCACCGATCATTATTTTGGTAATTTGATACCCAAATTATAACAATAAGCATTAGCCCATTTTCCAAACTCGAAAACTCAGAATAACATATATATACTAACAAAAATTAATGGTGTGATGGGTTAATTTAACCTGTGTTTTATACTCAAGGGGTTAGTGTTCATATACTTCAAATTTTGTTGTCTTGGACAAGTTAACTCAATTGTTTGGAGCATTGTTATATGAGCAGTGTATGGGGAATTATGCTGCATATTTACCTCAAAGTCATAGAATGGCGTATAGTTGGGAGAAAAAAGAAAACCATAGTTGTAGAATTGAAGAAAAAGAAATCCAGAACAATATGTAAGAATATTCTACTAAAGATAAGAATGGAAGTAATAGTATCCCTGTAATTTTTTAAACACAACCACCAACTTTCATGATATCACAACAAGCATGGATGCAAAGTGTTATAGCAAAATCAAAACTTATTTAAATGTAAAACTTAGCAAAATCTGTTAATAGCCTTAATCAAATGTTAACTTCAGTTGTCATACCAAATGAAGTAAACTTAACTAATTCTGAAACGACAATTTCTTATAGGACAATCTGAGTACTAAACTAAATCTGAAAATATTTGCAAGAGTCTAAACTAAGTCACCGAATGTACAAAATTTCGCATGACCTCTTGTAAATAGGACATCCACTCAGCGATAAAAAGAACATTTGCAGTTATAATATATATATATCAATCTCTCAAACCGTAAGCAGATCCTTAAATAATCAATCACGTGTGTGTGCACATAAAATAAAGAACATTACGTACATCTTTCTCGAGGTTTACAAGAGCAGACACCACAGCTTTCAGGTTTGGACGGTCACGAGCTTCATATTGCAAACAATGGGATGCTAATCGCATCACAGAAAATTGTTGAAGATTAAGAAAGGGGCAAAGGCCATTACAGTTTATATAGATGTCAAGAGAAAACAAGACATACCAATTTGGTACGATAGTTTCTGTATAATGCTTGTTGCAGCAATAACAGGTCTTTGAGAAGCAATGACTCTTATAAGATCCAGCTGCAGGAAGAATTCAGAGTACTTGATAGGTAGTAAAAGAATTGTATACAACAAAATACACATAACTGCATGGCAAACATCTTGCCATTGTAAAAAATCACATGTCCAAATTGAAAAGTTGCAAGAAAGAATAAGTATGCAACTTCATGTTACATACACAAAGGTAAATGGATAACAATAGCAGGACTTGGCATATGTATTAGACATAGCTGATAACAATCATGTTTTTGTTCGGTGAGAATGCCTAATACAACATCCAAAATTGTACTGTACCACCTACACAAAGTTTGTGTTAACTAAATCTAATTTACAAGAAGATATGACATGCATTTCAACTATGCAAGAAGAGACCAGGAGTATACCAGCCAAAATAACAAAGATTGGAAATGAAGCGCAATCCTGTAATGTTGGTAATATTCCAGCATCTGTGAGGAACCAAAATAAATTAAACAATAGAATGGTACAACGTAAAGGACCAACTAGTAACATGTGGAAATCATGAAGTTAATGAAATTTTAGGCATGCACAAATTTTGATAACATATCCAACTAGTCAATGACAAGCTAGTTAGCACTAAAACATAAATAGAAGAGAAGATGCTCAGCAGCACTAAGCATGTTCCCATAACAAGCTAGTTAGCACTAAAACATAAATAGAAGAGAAGATGCTGCACAGCAGCACTAAGCATGTATTCTCCCATAAAAAAAATATGAAGTGTATTTGGAAAAGCTCACTTGTTGTAGGAAGTGCAAAGTCCTAGCTCCATCAGCTAGTATGCACTGCATGTTAGAAGAACCTAGAGCAACCATTGTCTCACAAATACACATTGCAAACTCATATTCACTTTCATCAATAGCACTGGGCTGCATCCTTGATCTGATTAAAAATTCTTGGGAAGTGTTCATCAACACCTCGAAAATGTTGCTCATTGTTGCATCATATTCAACAATTGCGACATCCACGGGTCATTTTCTGAGCTAGGTTGCATTGCGCAAGCCAAGAACAAATAAATATAATTTCAAGCAATCAGGACAGAAAGAAAAGAATCAAACTTACCTTCTAAATCCTCGTTGCGAACAGTGAAACAATAGATGGGAATAAAATATTCCACAAAGTAACTCCCTCCCTTCTAACAACCTATGAAGATAAGACAATTGCTAAGAAACAGTAATTGAAGTAAAAGATATTGTCACAGTTCACAGATTTCAACAAAAGTGGAAGAGAATAACCACATAAGGTGATAACCTCTGCTACTAATGCAGCTGTTTGACTCTTCAAAGCCCACTCCTCGTCGGGACCAATAACCTCAGATATCAAATTAACAGTCAAATTAGCAAATTCATTTCGTTCTGCAACACTGAGTTCCTCCCATCTCAATCTCACCAAGTGCTGTAAAAATCAACAAGAGAACTATCAATGATGATCATACTAAAATACAAGACAAGGATAGCTACTAATAGAGAAAAATATCTTCCTATCTAGGAAATTGCAATAATGAATGCAACATGACCATAGTCATCATAGGACATCAAATTTAGAGCTTTATGACACTATCCTCTATGATTCAACCATTGCTGGGGTAAATGACTGATGAGGCAATTAACTGTTCTACTAATTGCCAATAGATTGTTCTAATTAGATTTTTTCCCCACAATATAATGGTTAACACTAAGTAGCTTCTAAAGATCTGCTAGATATAAGGTCAAACAAGTGCTAACCTGAAAGTTGCTAAGCCAGTCCTTCCTATCAGAAATTCTTTTCTTGCTGAATGCTAATTCAATATCATTACCATCTTTTCTTGCTGAATGCTAATTCAATAGCCTTGAGTATCAATATATTCAGCTGCAGAATAGCATCTTCAATGCTTGGTAGAACAAACAAAAGGATGAAGAGATGGTGAAGAAATATGTTGAATTAATTACCACCAACAGGAAATCTTATACACACCACCAAGATATCTCTTTTCTAGGTAACTCTGCAACATCAAGGCTCTTCAGAGTACATCATACCACGATCGCTTCAAAGAAAATACAAAGTCAAGGAATATAGCAAACTAATAATAAAGAAAGAACAAACATCATGGCATTATGCGCTTAGGCATCGTAACAAAGCTTATGCATGTGTAGTATGGCATGTGTATTAATTACGATAGGTAAGGAATGTGTATTAATTAAATAGATAACTCGGATATAGTCATGGTGTGTGATATTCTTCAAGCAGAGTCGAATTGAATCCTCGCAGATTAGTTAAAACTAACAAGTCAAGCTTTAAAGAGTTTCAAGAAGAAGTCAATAGTTATACATAAGTGATCCTAAACTAATTTTCAAGTTATCTACAAGTCATCCTATGAAGTGTGATAGTTAACGAAGATGGTATTATCAAATTTTTATGTAATTCAAAGAAGTACATATCTTGTACATTTGAACAATGGCACCCAATTTTAGCAACAATCATTGGTTATCTTGTGAAGCTCAAATTCAAAATCTCACCAAAAAAGTGAAAAAAAATGTAAAAGGCTTGTAGGTCGAAGGAAAAGTCCCATTTTAGTTCCTCGTTTTATTTTCACAAGGACAAAAGCATAGTGAAGTGAGCGAGCGATAAGCTGAACCAAATTTACTAGTTTCATTTCTTTCAAATCCATACTGTTGTAAAGATATCAGCTGCATTTTGAAGTAGCTTCTAAAGATCTGCTAGATATAAGGTCAAACAAGTGCTAACCTGAAAGTTGGTAAGCCAGTCCTTCCTATTAGAAATTCTTTTCTTGCTGAATGCTAATTCAATATCATTACCATCTTTGTCATCCACCTAGATAAAAAAATCCTTCTTGTGTTTGCCAATTTCTTCAAAGTACTCCTGCACAACATAAATTAGTTAATGTGGTATTCTGCAAATAGAACAACATATATAAAGAACAGATCTGTAGCAACATAATAGGTAGATGATAGATACTTACTTTCCTCCAGAGTGTCATACTTTCGAATTTTACCATCTGAGTCAAACAAGTGCATGTTTGTCGTTCCAATTGTAGTTGTCAACTTGAATTTCTTCTCAAAACCTTCTTCCTTAGCTATGTTCATATTTTCCTCATTCAATTTGACCACAAATTCCACACTCAATGGATTGGCAACTCAATTTGACCATACTCATACTAAGTCACCGAATGTACAAAATTTCGCATGACCTCTCTAGTTAATAGGACATCCACTCAGCATAAAAAAACATTTACAGATATAATATATATATATATATATATCAATCTCTCAAACCGTATGAGACATTCTAGCAGTCCTTAGATAATCAATCACACATACAACCGTAATACATACAATCCACATTCCATTAATTACAATAAGTCCATCACAATAAGTCGCTCACAAGCTATCCATCACAACAAGTCATAAAGTCCAACATTAATACACCAATCGAAATGACAATGGAATTCATGCCTCGGGTTGTTGGAGTTGTGGGCGCTACCACCACCGGCCGGCCGTTGAAGACGCCTTCTATGATGTCGTCGTTAGTACGTCTTTGGGCGTGACCAGAAAACCAGTGGGAAAGTTTTTCCATCTTGCATACAAGCAAAGGAATTCCTTCTAACTTCGTGATCAACGCTCTTCGAGATTTCCTTAGCGCATATCCGCCTATAGAAGTAACCGAGCTCGCTAACATCCTCCACAACTCATTATCAAAATAGCCACAAAACATTACCGAACAAGTCTTTCCATGATAATATGGTAATCATGACTCTTTAGCCCGCTTAGCTTACCGGTCTTGACATTCACAACCCGCTTTATGTTAGATGCATAGCGATCAGAAACTTTAGAGTTTTCAACCACCTCAAAATCTGTTTACGGTCTTCGGCTTCACACAAGATGGAGCTCGTGGGTCGCTCTCATTTCCATTTAAACCAACTTTAACCTCGAGCCACGGCCCAGCACAATGATCACCCATGTCTTTCCTAGCACTCACGTTATCCTTGGTTTTGTCGGCTACATCAAACACCATGCTTATGATGCTTTCGCCACATTGCGCTCTTGGTGCATCAAATCTATGTTATGCGTGGCAGAATCAAAGCTACAGAAGGCGCTCCCAAAGAAAAGAAATATGAGTCCAGCTTGTGCTCCTTTCCATAGCCGTGAAACCCACTTCAGAGATCGCTCAAGCCGACTATGCCATTCAGCTATCTCTCTCCTGTGAGTCGCTTCGGGCCCTTTTTAACTTTCTTTCCTTTTCAAATGCTTTGGCATCGTTTCTGAAAGGGTGCTCGCCGAAGCCACCGCCGATGGCAATCGAAGAATGTGATCTTTTACCGCGCGTGAGCTCGAATGCATCGTAGTCACCATACAAACCGACAACACAGCGCCCATGAACACACCAAACCGCCCAAATGCCATATGCCAACAAATCATGGACCGACGACAATGTATGCGGCTCAGAAGGTAAATTCTCTACCAAAGAACGCCGTCAGATGCCTTTTTCCTCGCCACAACTTTTTCACACACAATTAAGGGCAGATGAACACATTGAGATCCTTCCCCGGATGCTTAGGACCAGAATGACAAGAGCAAGGAATATGAACCCTCTTTCAAGCAAATCTCGTGGAAGATTGTATGGCATGATGAAGACCGCCAACAAGAGTAGGGCTAGCGCTTGTCTTTGAAGGTGTGAAACCGCCCATGGACAAACCAAGACGGACACTCCTAGGGTCGCTTGCAAATGCAGGATCGAATCGTCCATGCTCGCCATGCCTCGCCATCGACGGATGCACCATCATATCTCGGGTCTCGGTCCTCACGCTTTACCTTCTTTGTGCCACCGCATATGTTTCATTGTTATTTCACATGTACACCGCTTAAGCCTATCCGTGATCGGCATGTACCAAGTCGTTTAGTCGCGACCTTTGTAGTCACCGATACCCCTTCCTCATCTACCACCTCAACGAATCTACACTTACCGCAATGCATACAATGAGTATCCTTGTCATGATCCTTCCGTAACAAAGATGCAATTATTCTCGCACACATCAATCTTCCGTAATTCATCCCGAGGCCGCCATCAACTTTTTCGATTGGTACAAACTTTGGCATCTTGTGGTTAGGCGGAAGGACATCATTCATAAGTTCAAGCAAAGCGTTGAAGCATTTGTTCGAAAAGTTGAACTTCGACTTCATTCCCTTGTGTGCCCCCCATCACTCCTCCATCCGTCATACATCGCCCTTCGATCGTCACCCATTCTCAAAGCTAAACAAATGAAACGATGTCAACGCATTTAACCGTGGCTTAGGTCACAACGACAACCCTATTAGGAAAGATGTGTTCTAAACCCACCCAAGGATGGAGGCCGTTAGATGCGACAGCGTGACGGCGCGCTATGAACCGAACGAATTTCGCAAGATAATATTTGTTCTCCAAACGCACGCTCGATGCCGGTGAGTCGGAGAACAACAGGTTATGCGGCGAAATCACGCTCGATCGCCGCACGCCACAGCCCCATGCAACAACCAACATTCTCAGTCAGTCCAAAACACGCCGATAATTCGAACCGCGACCTCACAAGCAAATGTGAGATGCGCCGTTCTCAACGGGTGACGCCTAGGCTCTCTATTGTTCGACGCAAACCCACTTAATTTTTCACTAAGGATATAAAAGTTGTTGAAAGAAATATTCCATGATGGACAAGTGCACAAACATTATGTGACTGCCAAAGACAATTAACTTTATTCTAGTTGTGCAAAATATGTTGATATTTTGGTTGTATCCAATAAAAGTTTCTACATGGAACAATTACAAGCTATGATCCACAAACCGATTAAATTAGACAATAAGAAAGAGGCCAATCATGCACCAACGAAATAACACCTTATCGTGATTAAAGAAAATGTGACAGTAATTCATAATACCGAATGAATGGACATGATCCAAGGGTTACTTAAATCAGAATTTGTCATTTGAACATCACTAGGTTCAATTCAAATTCACACAATTTCAGTGCATTAGAGCACCAATATCTTAGAAATTTGACTTTTCTTGTTCAAAGTTTCGAAAGTCGCAAGGTAAAAAGCCTTGAAGAAGTAAACCTTCATCTCACTAATACTTTATTTTTGCCTTCCAAGAAGCTCAACCACAATACCTTATGATACTTGGACATATGCCAACATGTATGAAATACTTTAAAGTCCTCATGCTAGGTTAGGATGATTGAGTGTACTTAAATCAGGACCCCACATTTGAGCATTATGATAAATACATAACATTTTGTTCTGAAAGCCCCACATTATATATTTTATACACATCAAGTGCAAAGTCATTCATGTAGTTAAAACCCAAGACTTAATGATCCTAACAAATCCAAAACTATTATCATAATAGACTGGTAATGTGGAAAGCAATGAATTCGAAATATGAAACTAAAGAATAAGGAGAAAGAGAATGTGGTTCAGTGCTTGCATTGTTGGTGCCTTGATGGTAGTTCCTACTTTGTGCTATATTTCGCACAATCAAATTCCGTTTATTCTCATTCAATGCATAGCAATAAATCAACAATAATTACTAAACAAAATGTAGAATGCAGAGAGACATAACTCACTGTGTAATATATTAACAACTTCAGAAAGAAAGGTAATAGCAGAGTTCTCAACAGCTCCCTCCAGAATTATAGTGTGTTGTGTCAAGAATGTTAAAACAACTGACATAAGCTCAACTGGACAATGAAACTACACCTTCTCAGTGTCCTCTCACACCACACATGATTTGCAATTAGCACTACCCGGCCAATTTTGCTTATGAATATTCTCTCAAGAGTTTATGTATAATTGACTGCTTTTGATTATACTACTACATATCAAGACAATTGACTGCTTTTGATAGAACATGGCCCTATGTTAATGATCTCCTATATGAAACTAAACTAGCAAGAGTTTCCGACGATCAACTAAACAGATCAATGAGCGAAAAGGCATTCTCAGATTACGGGTCACTCCCACTATCCGCCACCTCCTACCCATGGTCAATGAAGTGAATTTGGATCACAAATGGGTCTGTGCATGCGCAACCCTATAAATACTACTACTACATTGTCTCATTGTCCATAAAGTCGTTTGCACAACCCTAAAGCATTTAAAGCTTAGCGGCTAACTAGGAAAAATTTCGCCATGACCTCCTCTAATGATCTGGACATCCACTCAAAGCAGACAAAAGATTACAATATCCAACAAGCATCATAACATATTACCACAAAGATTACCTACCAATTCATAGTTATGAGCTAAAACCTAGGAGCCACCACAAACTTTTCACAAACGATAATTAGACAAAAGCAACCAAAAGGAATTACCTTGCTCAATTGCTCGTTGCTCACGCCTAGGCCAGAGCCAAGTCGAGGAACCGAGGAGCCAAGTGAGGTCCTGAGGAGGAGTCGTCAGGAGTGGTGTGCTCAGTCAAGAAGAGGAGTAGAAGCAGAGTGCGCTGGAAAGGAGAAGACAACAACCAATATGATGAAGCACCGACTACCACAGGGAGAATGGAGGATCAGGATTTGCTTTGCATGAAAAGTTAAAGAATGAAGTAGTAATTATCACGAGATGTAATTTCTTTTCAATTATCACATCGCTACTTTTCAACTACTTTTTACCTTTACTGTCAGTAAGAAAGTGGCTATAAAAGCCGAACATTCTGGAAAAATGGAATCAGAATATGATTTCCCAATACTTAGACTCAGTAGAGTAAAGTAGTTAGTCTGGAACCTTACTTTCCCCTTCCTGTTCTTCCGTCAAAGTCTTTCCTGTGCTCTAATTTCTTCACTTTTCCAATCGCGGTTGCTTGGACCCTGACAAGGAGGACTAGAGCCGGTGAGCCGCAGAGGAGGAGTCACCAGCCCGCCATGGAGGACGAGCCGCCGCGCCGCCGCGGAGGAGGAGAGCGCCGACGGCCGACGGCTCGCGATCGCGAGCTCGAGGGACGGGGAGAGGCGGGTCGGAGGCGCGGCACGGCCGTCATGGGGACGAGAGGCGGCCGCGGGTGTTCGGGAGGGAGGGGTGGCGCCGACGACGGCAAGGCGGCGCGGGGGGTCATGGAGGCGGCGCGGCGGGCGGGCGGGCGGAGCGGCGCTGCCGGGCGATGGCGCGGCAGCTGGGGCGAGGCGCGCCGCGGCGGGCGCGCATGGGCGAGGCGGCGGCAAGGGCTGGCGGCAAGGGCACTGGGTTGGCAAGGCCGGCAGGATCGATGGAGCGAAAAAGACAGATTAGGGTAAGGGAGAGGCGAAGAGAGGGAGACGCGGGGTTAGACAAGAGTTAAATTCGTAGGCTCGCTGCCCATTTAATTTATTTAAATTGTGGGCATTTACGTGAACCGATTTAATTTAAGTTATAAATTGCGGGTATTTTTGTGGCCCACGAATTTAATTAAATACGTGGGTTTTTTGCAAACCGATTTAATTTGAATATATAAATTGCGCGCTTTTCTTGGCCCACTTAATTTAAAAAACCTACTAATTTTCCCTGCTTTTGTAGTGGATGAAGCAAAGGTGCACACGATTAAGAGTTGGCCAACGCCCATGACGATTTCACAAGTGCGGAGCTTCCATGGACTTGCCGGATTTTACCGCCGCTTTGTGAAGGATTTTAGCACCATTGCAGCCCCATTGAACGAATTGATGAAGAAGGAGTTGTGTTCCATTGGGGCAAGCACGGAGAATGCCTTCAACCTTTTGAAAGATAAGCTTACTAATGCACCTTTACTCCAACTTCCTGATTTTAATAAGACCTTTGAGCTTGAATGTGATGCTAGTGGGGTTGGAATTGGTGGTGTTTTGATGCAAGATAGTAAACCTGTTGCTTATTTTAGCGAAAAATTGAGTGGTCCTGCTTTTAATTATTCCACGTATGATAAAGAATTGTATGCTCTTGTGCGATCTTTAGAAACGTGGCAACATTATCTTTGGCCCAAAGAATTTGTTATTCATTCCGATCATGAGTCGCTAAAACATATTCGCAGTCAAGTGAAACTGAATCGTAGACATGCTAAATGGGTTGAATTTATTGAATCTTTTCCTTATGTTATCAAACACAAGAAAGGGAAGGATAATGTGATTGCTGATGCCTTGTCTAGAGATATAACATGTTGTCCCAACTTGATTGTCGATATTTGGATTGTAATCAATTAAAGAACAATATGCTAATGATGATGATTTTAAGGATGTCTTGTCTGCATTACAAAGAGGGAAGAACATGGGACAAATATGTGATAAATGATGGATTTGTGTTTAGAGCTAACCGCCTATGCGCTCCAGCTTGGATCCGCTCGCTTTTCTTTTGATACAGAAGCTCATGGAGGAGGTTTGATGGGTTATTTTGGTGCCAAGAAGACGAAGGTCGTTCTGTCCGCTCACTTCTTTTGGTCAAGATGAGGCGAGACATTGAGAGGTTTGTATCCCGCTGCACTACATGTCAAAAGGCTAAGTCACGATTGAATCCACATGGTTTATATATGCCTCTTCCTGTTCCTAGCACTCCATGGGAGGATATATCTATGGACTTTGTTTTAGAACTGCCTAAGACCAAGAGGGGGAGGGATAGTATTTTTGTGGTGGTTGATAGATTTTCTAAGATGGCTCACTTTATTCCTTATCATAAGAGCGACGATGCTGTTAATATTGCTAACCTCTTCTTTCAAGAAATCATTCGCTTGCATGGTATGCCTTCTACTATTGTTTCAGATCATGATGCCAAGTTTTTGAGCCACTTTTGGAGAACTCTATGGAATAAATTGGGAACCAAGCTGCTGTTTTCAACAACATGTCATCCCCAAACCGACGGCCAAACCGAGGTAGTAAATCGTACATTATCTACTATGTTGAGGGCTGTTTTGAAGAAGAATTTGAAGATGTGGGAAGAGTGTTTGCCGCATGTTGAGTTCGCTTATAATAGGGCGGTACACTCCACCACCAAGGTAAGTCCTTTTCAGGTAGTGTATGGCTTCAATCCCCATGCTCCTATTGATCTATTACCTTTACCTACTAGTGAACGAGTTAATCATGATGCTAAGGAACGTGCTGAATTTATTCTGAAAATGCATGAAAAGACTAAAGAAAATATTGAAATGATGAATGAAAGGTATAGGACTGCTGGAAGTAAAGGTAGAAAGGAAGTAAAACTTGAACCGGGTGATTTAGTATGGTTACACTTGAGAAAGGATCGTTTTCCAGAATTGCGAAAGTCTAAATTAATGCCTAGAGCTGATGGTCCTTTCAAGATACTTGAGAAAATAAATGATAATGCATATAAACTTGAGTTGCCGCCCGAATTTGGGGTTAGTCCCACATTTAACATTGCAGATTTGAAACCGTTCATGGGATAAGAAGATGAGTTTGAGTCGAGGACGACTCCACTTCAAGAGGGGGAGGATGATGAGGACATCACTCCTATGCATACGCCCGAGACTTCTCCAGTTATGATGCAAGGACCCATCACAAAAGCACGAGCACGGCAATTGAATCAACAGGTGAGCTTGTTCCTAAGTGCCCGTGTATATACTTGTGAGGATGGTATGCTACCTAATGATATTATTGATTATATCGTACTTAGCGACTTTGGAGAGGATCATGAAGGCCTTGGGAACCAGCAAGGGCCAGGAGGGAGGCCAGGAGGGCGTCCAAGTCAAGTTGGAGTCCCAATTCATCTCGGAGTCGGAGTCCCAATTCAACTCGGAGTCGACTACCTCGGCCACCAGGAGCAGTGTTCATTAAAATCGTCGTCCAGGCCACAAACAGACTCCGATTTCAGTGATCCACATATGTATCGAAAGCTAAGGAGATAATGTTTCCAATGGCACTAGTTTCAGGTCAATTGGACTTCGGAGTCAATGGGAATATATAAAACAATCCAGAATACTTTTTCAGTCCGAGTTCGAGTCCAGTTCGGCCTCAGCAACAGCACTGACTTTAAAGTGCCATAACTTTTGATTCCGGAGGGCTCTGGAGACCCATGAGTGCACGTTTGAAAGATCTCGGAGTCTACTTTCCAAAGGATCTAGCCTCACCTCAAAATTCCTTCAGATGCGTCCGCAAACTGCCAAAAACCAAACGTTGTTTTTTCAGTCTGAGTCAAACTCTGGTAAAAGTAGGCTTGGTGTTTTCAATTTGAGTTGTATTATATCTCCAATGCTATGGACGACCCCCTCCTGCTCCCCTAGTATAAATAACCACCCAAACCCTCATCTAGGACTTGGGTTTTGCTTAGATCAATTCTGTCTTTGAACAAAGGTCGCCGCTCATCGGCTTTGTGGAACCCCAACTCGTGTGCTTAATATAATTCGCAATTTCAGATTGCTTCTTCTACGCTCTTGCTTGTGTTCTCGATTCGCATGCAGGATAAGCCTTCTTGGCGAGGTCAACCATGTTTGTGCAAGGTTGATAACCAACGAGCCGTGGTGTAGCGATTGCTGGGTTCGATCGGTTCGACGAAGCCGGATCGTCAACGCCGAGTCTCCACCAATCGACTTACCTCTACCTGTCGGAAGATCGGGCCACCATGCACATCCAATGACATCGGAGTGATAAGCTTCTTCGCGAAATAAGTGCTCGTCGGCAAGGTGGGCAATCCATTAGCCTTCGGAAGTATTTCTGCCAAGAGCCTCAACAGATCGGTGAAACTCTTGTCCGACCATCCATTGCTAGCCTTCAACCTTAGAAGCATCAGCACTATATGCAACACCGTAAACTCTGGAGGACAACCCTTGGATTCCTCATATAACAGATCATTCGCTGCTTTGTGTAACGCATCGACATTATCTAAACCTATCATCTCCTTTAAAACCTGTGGTTCAACATGGCGCAACATTTCCTCTACATCAGCGATGCGCCATCATCTAGCAAACGAGCATGCACGTGAGCGTCATCTCCCAAACCGTCAATGTTGCTTTCGGCACTTCGATCATCCACGAGATCGGGATCAACGTCATCAGTTATTTGCGATGTACGTTGCTCGCCATGTTTGGACCAACATGTGTAATCCTCTATAAAACCTCTCACGATTAGGTGTGTTCTGATTACATTTAAATCTCCCCACCCTACATTGTTCTTACAAATATTGCATAGACAAAGTATTTCCTTTTCCTTCTTAGTCCAGGCGTCCTTCCGAGCGGCTTTAATAAAAGTTTCAAGCTCTTTGAGGAATACACCCTTATTTCTTGGGGCATTGTACATCCATGCCCTTTCCATCTTGAACCTCAAATGTAAAATCGATCGAAATGTCAATTATTTAGATAGAACTTTAACAATGTAACCCTAAGTTAAATACTATAAAATGAATTTATTAAAATCATGAAAGAATGTAAGGTCCTCTCCTCTAGAGAGAGGGAGGTTGGTTCTCTCCCTCTAGATCTAGAGAGGGGGCGGTTCTCTCTCTCTAGATCTAGAGAGAGGGATGGATATAAGATCTGTCTATAGATCTAGAAGGTGAGGGCCTCATCCCCCTCTCCCTTGCACATTCTCTATACACTACATCTTCCTCTCTACTAGATATAAAACGAAATTACACAATTTAAACATGTATAAAACCTCTACAAATGTTAGGAATGAGATGTTCTTACCTTAGATAGTTAACCATTCCAAGGATTTCAAGTTCAAAACTCCCCCCCTTGTTTTCACAATTTTGGGGCCGCTTGGAACTATCGCAGAGAACGATCTATTCGGAGCTTTAAAGCGAAGTTTCCACAGGCGGCTCCCTAAGACAACGGCCTGTAGAAAATAATAACGATCAAGCAAAACAGCACCATAGGATGATCCGTCAACGGACAAAAGAACCATACCGAAGTATTTTCTGGACGTTGTATTTCTCTGTGTAGTGCCGTTGTTGCAACACAAAGGATGATCCGGTACGCCAATGAAAATGCATACTAGAGTATTGTCTGGACGTTGGATTTCTGTGTTTTGCAGGTATTGTAGAACAAAGGATGATCCGGTGTGTACACGAAAACATATACCGGCATCTCCTTCATCACAAAATTTGCAGACAAGCATTTACAAAATTTGGACAGGTGGTTTGTTTAAGAACTACGCCTTTAAAGACTTGAACATCACCACATGGGGTTCGTTAATTAATTAGGCCGTCAATATAATTAACTAAAGCGGCTTGCTTAACGTACCGCCTGTGAAAGCTGTGATTTCTGCATACGGCTTCGTAAGAAAGTCGCCTGTGTAAAAATCACAATTACCACAGGCGGTTCCTTAAGAGAGCCACCAGTGAAGATCACAGTTTCCACAGGCGGCATCTAAAGGGCACCGCCTGTGAAAAGATCAATATTTTCACAGGTGGTTTCTTAAGAGAGCCGCTTGTGAAGATACCTTTACATAGGCAGTTCTTAGCCCCAAGGACCGCCCGCAGTCTTTAGAGGTGGCTCTACTTTTAATCTGCCTGTGGAAAGAAATCCTTAGTGTCTAGGAAAATTAGTAGTGCTCTTACGCCATGTGAGTTCATCCGTGATCTCGGCTTCACACCACCACAAGCAGTACTAAAGATAAGACGTTGCAAATTAGTCAGCTAGGCTTCCACATACCCTCTGCCCATCGGGCCAACCTTGGCACACTTGCCCCTTGCCACTCGCTTCAATCTAAGTGATTACCAACCCTGTTGATTACCAAGCACCACGTGCCATCCACAAGTCAACACCGTTGCGTGACATCCCTTACCACAACATCTCAATCTCATCGTGTGACCACGCATGGCACACAAATTCATAACATTGTTCCATATTCCATTAGTCAAGATAAATGACTAATGAATGAAGTACATGTGATGATGTGGCATGGCTGCAAACTATTACGATTTAATCATCCCAAGTTGACTTTAATATCAATCAACTATAGTGAACCAATCAAAGGTGACAAATAGATCATGGCATACAAACAACAAGGTAGTGTATAAATCAAGAGAACATATCCTGTGCAATCACATGTTTACGTGCAATCATTACGGTGCAACCCAACTAGAAAAAGTTTCAAAAATTCTGAAAAAATCATGGATGTACATCTCAGCACATGATCAAATTCGTCCTGTGCTAGAAGTTACAAAAATAAACTTGATCATGAATGTGAACTGCCTCGCTCATGATCAAGTTTGTCTTTTTATTAATCTTAGCACAGGATGAATTTGATAATGAAATTTTATATGTAGATGGGGTAAGCTGAGATGTACATCCATGATTTTTTTCCGAATTTTTTGAAACTTTTTCTAGTTGGGTTGCACCGTGGTTTCACCGTGACAGTTGATTGCACAGGATATTTACCCATAAATCAAAGGGTATGGTAACTAAGTCCCAATTTAGATTGAAAGCATTTGTACACATGAAATAGCATGCGATATGGTAAAGCAAAATAGCAACTTTGTAAACATGGGTTCAACATGATCAAAGCACAACTTGCCTTGGCAAAGGTCCTGGTTTCTCTGGAATTTGATCTTGAGTTGAGAAATCTAACTCCGATGTGTCACACAACTCATCGACTATGCGAATCAAGAGAGAAAAGCAAATAAATACTAAAATAGAGAGCAAATGTAACAGCCCGATTTTTCGTTAATCCGGTAAGTGAGGCGTGTCACGTTAATGTTTTCCATAGTGTCATTGCATCCTCATTTATTCATGGTCATACAAGTGTTGGCGCATTATCATGCCTCATTAGGGAGTGACAACAATCATACTAATCATTTTTCTAAAACTGCACACATGTTGTTTCATGTTACTCAATGACATGTGGGCCATACTTGTAAGAGAGAGGAGAGTAGGCTGCACACACCTACTCTACCAATTCCTACTCTATTCACCCCTACCCACCTACCTAACTAGTCTATGACACATGGGACCTACTTGCATTGGGACTTGTGGGCTGCACAGCCTTTTTCCATGTCTTTTCTCACTTCAATCACCCCTACCCACTCTTTTACTCACCCTATGACATGTGGGACCTAGCCCCACATGTAAGGCATGAGTGGGCAGCCATATATAAGCTTCTCCACCTTGGTTTCTCCTCCAACCAGCCCATTTGCTCCTCCAAACCTGCAGAAAACAGCAAGCAACTCTTTTCAACCTCTTGCCATTCTCCCCCACAAATCTCCTCCAAAACTTGAGATTGAGCTTGTGCATGTTATACCACCTTGTAGCCAAGGTCAAGAGCTTCAGATCCATCCAAACGGATTCTTGAGGAACCAAGATTTGGGTAAGTGGCAATCGCTTTTCTTCCCTCCCTTGTGCTGAAATTTCTGCTCTTGTAACACATTTCTTGCCTTTCCATGGAACCCATCCTCAAACCTTGAATCGGATCGCATGCCGCAAAGAAGCTTGAGGAGGAAGGCTGGACGTCGTTGCAAGCACGAGCAAGTGAGGGCATTGTCGCTTCACGCTGAGCAAGGAGGTGACGAACCGTGAGAACCGGCGTTCGACACTTTTCGCCCTTCCTCACCAAAACCAATCTTCACCAAGTGCAAACGTGACCTTGTAGTGGTAAGGTTCTACCCTAGACCACCCTTTTAAGTCCTAGTACATTGCTATAAAGCGTAAAAGCCAATACACGAATTGTCGCTTTTAAAACAGAGAAGCCTAGCTCGGATAATCCGAGATTTCACTCGACATTCGAATATTTTCGGATATTCCGAACAAAGTTCCGGATAGTCCGAATAAGAATTCGATCGAGGGCTGTTTTGGCTAACCGAGGGGTCTGCTTCGGATAGTCCGAGATTTCACCCGGATATTCGAACACCTTCGATACTCCAATGAATTTCCGGATAGTCCTAATAGGAATTAGCTTGAGAACTAAATTGGCTAACCGAGAGGGTCCACTCGACATTCCGGCTTAACACTCAGATAGTTCAACCACTCGGACATTCCAACATAATTTCGATAGTCCGAGTATAAATTCAACTTCTTATCGAGGGTCATTTCGACAATCCGGTGAAACTCGGATACTCCAACAGAATTCAATAAAACATTAAGACTTGAACTTTTAACGCAAAAACTAAATTAGTACTTTCATATTATGATTAGTATTGCACATCATGAGCGCCTCATGCATCTTTTAATCATGTGCACCATTTGGATTGTTGATTTGGTGTTTATGGATTTGGATTTTCTCGTTAGGTGTTGACGCTTCGAAGGCACTCCGAGCACGACTACGCTTACGAAGTCAAGAACGAGCAAAGAAGGCACTACCTTATTCCTTGACCACGATTGCTCCTACTATTTTGACACCTACATTTTGAAATTATTTTATCGAATGCATGCTTACTTCAATTACAATTATGTTTGGGTAGAATTCTTAGCTATCACCATGTTGTGTGTTATACCCTTAGCATGTTCACTCCATATCTCCATTGTCGCCCTAAGTGGTTGGTTTATTATTATATATGGGTCGCATTTAATTGCTTAGCCATGCTTAGAACAACGTTAGAAATCGCGATAGATGGACTTAGTCCATCGGTCGCAATGATCAAGATTTATTATTATGATGATGATGTTTTTAAATGTTGTTTAATGAGTAAAGATATTGGTTAAGGACCCTAAGGATTAAATCTCGTGACGCTTTTTTGAGTAACTATCGTATGCAGCCACACGCCGCTTATGGGACCGGCGAACCAAGTACTTGTGTATGACTAGGGTATGTAAACCATGTGCACTCGAATTCCTTGAGCTTTGTAGAGTGTCAAGGAATGTCCGCGGAGTTCCTTGGGCTTAGTGGAGCGCTAAGGAATGTCCTCTGAGTCCCTCGAACTTTGTTGAGTTGGGGATGTCCAACAACGGTGTACTCCTTGATCCACACACACCGAGCAATCGGGCACGCGGGATCGAGGGTCACAATCATCCGGATGGTTTAGATACACTACCATGCATACCGAAAATGGTTTGTCACGTTCGCCTACCGACACATCTAAGGAAATGTGTTAATAGCTTGGCTCACGAGTGTGACGGTCGTGTGGGTAAAGTCGCACCTCGCAGAGTTTAAACTATTCAATAGCCGCGCCCATGGTTAAGGACGATCTCTTAAATTGTCACCATCGGGCGAGTTTTAAGGTTTTGGTAAGAATGGGATGGGAGGGGAAAAGACACACAAGTATTGGAGTACTTGTGTGTGTGTTGAGACAAGTATTGAGTACTTGTGGATGTGTTTGAACATGAGCGATGGAACTCATGGTTCGGAGAATGCTTGAAGGCATGAGATAAAAGTGATTATGATGATGTTATATGATGTATTAGAATTTTACAAATGTTTACTAAATGCATTTCCTTTCAATCTATACTTGTTTACATTGATTCCAAATATTGCTTTATGCTGAAATTACCACTTTGCCTTCCTTTGATGTAGCAACCACATGTAGTTAGAAACCAGTATACAACTTATATTATTGTGCGAGTACACTCTTTGTACTCAATCGGATTGTCCACTTGCTGCAGTGAGGAAGAGGCACCGCCGGGACTTTTACCGGCAGATTTCGACAATGCTAACGCTTAGTCGCCGTTTTGCCCCAGCTTGGTTGCCTCGAGGGTTTGGGGCATGCCATGCTGGCCCTTTTGTTGTTGATCTTATGTTTTCCGCTGCTACTTGATGTAATAACTCTAAATATGTCGTTATGGACAGCAGTCCTACTTTTGGTATGTATTAACGTTTATGCTTCCGCTAATTATGTATGTGTTGTGATGTCAACTGTTGGATGAGAATGCTCGTGTTGGCGAACTATCCCGGACCAACACGGTATAATCACGGACGCCGAGGTTCCCTTGATTCACTTGAGATATGCCATGCATTTGGGTGAATCAGTGGAGTCCCGGGGACGGTTCCCCACAGGCTTGGTATCAGAGCCATACTGACTGTAGGTTAGAACGGCCATGCTACGACTAGTTGAGAGATGTTTTGAGTCAAAAATTATTTTTGCTATCAAATAATTTCAGAACTGATAACGTTGTGCATTCCTTTATTTCTTATCCCTCTTAGTTCCATATCTTACCCTTATGTTCATTTGGTTATGCAAACAAGTTTCTAACTCCTCTTATCCTTTTCAACGTGACAAATGAGTTTTGGGCCATTGGTTTTAGTCACCTTTAGTTATCGCTTTTGACCTACGGGTTGCGGACTTGTGCTAATGTATTGGAACCTTGTTATTTGCTATCATGGTTGATGTTGTGGCTTGAGAGCCTTCTTATTTTGATGTCTTTTGGATTTGGTGCATGTTTTCTTGCTGCATACATGTAGAGTTTAAATTTGTGTGACTTGCTGTCCGGATAATTCGATTCCGGAGCATCTCATTCATTTATTAAAGAGAAGTTTGCTATGCATCATGAGTTCCCTACACAACCTATGCATCCACCACTTCTCATTAAAACCCCGGGATCGGAATTAAGGACCGATCGAGTCTGCCGGGAAGTAATGATTGAAATTAATGGAATAGAGTTCCTAGCTGACTTGATAGTGATTAAAACGGAGGGAATTGAAGTTATTCTTGGGATGGATTGGCTATCCAAACACCAAGGATGCATCGATTGTGCAAGCAAATCTGTTTCACTTACCAACGCAAGCGGCAAACAAGTCGTGTTTGCGCTAAGTCCAGATTTTGCTCACCTTTATGCCTTGAAGGGTGAGCCATTCCTTGAATAAGTAGCATTCCGTGGTATGTGATTACCCGGATGTATTTCCAAGAATTGCCGGGATGCCACCGACCGGAGGTTGAGTTCGCATTGAGCTTCTACCCTAACGCCCCGATATCAAAACGACCTTACCGTATGCCTCCAAATGAGTTGATCGAGTTAAAGAAACAACTTACGGAGCTGCAAGAGAAGGGTTTCATTCGACCGAGCTCCTCACCTTGGGGATGCCCGCGCTATTTGTGAAGAAGAAGGATGATAGCTTATGGATGTGTGTTGATTACCGCCCATTAAATGAAGTCACGGTTAAGAACAAGTATCCACTTCATGATTGATGATTTGTTCGACCAAATGATCGAGCCTGTATATTCTCCAAGATTGACCTGAGATTAGGCTACCATCAAATCAAAATCAGATCGAAGACATTCCAAAACGGCATTCTCCACCCGTTATGGTTTATATGAGTATACCGTCATGTCTTTCGGTTTGACCAATGCACCGCCTACTTCATGAACCTTATGAATTCAGTTTTCATGGAGTATCTCGACAAGTTCGTTGTCGCCTTCATTGATGATATTCTTATCTATTCCAAGTCTGAAGAGGAGCATGAAGTACACCTTCGGGTAGTTCTGGAAAAGCTGCGAGAGCACCGGCTTTACGCAAAATTCAGCAAGTGTGAATTTTGGCTAAAGGAGGTTGCCTTCTTGGGCCATGTGATCTCGGAAGGCGGAGTTGCGGTTGATCCCGGCAAGATACAGACTGTACTTGACTGGGAGCAGCCAAAGAACATTACAGAAGTTCGAAGTTTTCTCGGGTTCGCGGGTTATTACCGCCGATTCGTTGAGAACTTCTCCAAAATCGCAAAACCCCTGACCGAGCTTTTGAAGAAGGAGAACAAGTTCGTATGGTCAGCAAAGTGTGAGGCAAGCTTTCAATTGTTAAAGGTTCGCTTAACCACTGCGCCTGTCTTAGTTCTGCCGGATATTCACAAGGGCTTCGACATATATTGCGATGCATCCCGCCTCGGGCTGGGTTGTGTACTTATGCAAGAAGGCCGAGTTGTGGCGTATGCATCGAGGCAATTGAGACCTCATGAGATGAATTATCCCACCCATGATTTAGAGCTAGCAGCAGTGGTGCATGCTCTAAAAATCTGGCGACATTATTCTCATCGGAATCGCTAGAAATCTACACCCATCACAAGAGCCTCAAGTATATTTTTACTCAAGCCGATTTGAACTTGAGGCAAAGAAGGTGGCTTGAATTGATCAAAGATTATGATATGGGACTCCATTATCATCCCGAAAGGCCAATATTGTCGCCGATGCTTTGAGCCGAAAGTCTCAATGCAATCATTTTTCTAGAACCGAATCGGACGCCATGTGCGCCGAAGTTTCTAAGCTCAACCTAGAAGTGGTTAAGGAAGGATTCCTTGCTGTCATGGAAGTTAAATCTAATCTCTTGACCAAATCAAAGAGGCTCAAAAGATGCATAAGGGCGTAGCACTCATCCGAGCCAAGCATCAAGCAAGGCAAGGCCAATTGCTTCACCAAGGACTCGCAAGGTGTCTTGTGGTTCGCAAGAACGGCCGGTGGTGCCAAATTGTAAGGAATTGAAGGCACTAATTCTTGATGAAGCTCATAATTCTCATTCTCCATTCATCCCGGAGTACTAAAATGTACCAAGATCTTAAGCTAAGACTTTGGTGGACCCGATGAAACGAGAAATTGCCCAGATGTCGCCGAAAGTGCGACGATGTCGGCGGTGAAAGCTAACCATTTGCGCGCAGTACACTTCAACCATTGCCCATTCCCATGTGGAAGTGGGAAGAGATTGGTATGGATTTCATTACCGGATTGCCCAAGACGCAAAAAGGTTTCGATTCCATATGGGTAATCGCTGATCGCTTGACAAAGATCGCTCATTTTCTTCCGCCAAGACGATGACATAAAGGAGCAAGTTAGCTGAGTTATATCTTCATCGAATTGTGTCTCTTCATGGTGTTCCTGTATGATTGTCTCAGATCGAGGTACTCAATTCACCTCGCATTTTTGGCAATGCCTCCACAAGGCCATGGGGACTCAACTCTCTTTAGCATCACAGATCATCCTCGATCGATGGACAAGCTGAACGAGTAAACCAAGTGCTTGAGGATATGCTTAGGGCTTGTGCCCTTACCTATGGCAAGAATTGGGAGAAATGCTTACCCTTCATGAGTTCTCCTACAACAATAGCTATCAGCTAGTCTACAAATGAGTCCATTCGAGGCACTCTACTAAGATCTTGCGTAACTCCACTTAATCGGTCTCGAGTCCGAGAGAGACCCTCTTGGTCTGACCTAGTCGCCGGGCGAAGAGCAAGTTCGATTTATTCGAACGGTTGAGGATCAAAGTAGCTCGCTCAAAAGAGCTACGCTGATCGCCGCCGCCGTGAACTCAAGTTCGGTTGGTGATCACGCTCTATCTCAAGGTTTCACCGATGAAAGGTGTTCGCTTGGTTTCAAGTGAAGGAAAGCTAGCCCTCGTTACATCGGGCCTTTCCAAATTTTAGCCCGACGAGGAGCGGTGGCATATCGCTTGAGCTTCCTTCGCTAGCCGATGTGCATAATGTCTTTCATGTTTCCTAATTGAAGAAATGCCTTCGTGTCCCAACCGGTTATCGAATTGACACTCTCGAAGTTACAACCCGATCTATCATACAAGGAGCATCCCATTTGTATTCTCGATGAGAGGAACGATACTCAAACCGACCATCAAATTCTTGAAAGTTCAATGGAGTAATCACACTCTGAGGAGGCCACATGGGAGCGTGAGGATCATCTTCGAGCTGAATACCCCTACCTCTTCAATGAAGCGTGTAATCTCGAGGACGAGAATCTTTTAAGGGGAGGCTTGTAACAGCCCGATTTTTCGTTAATCCGTAAGTGAGGCGGTCACGCTAATGTTTTCCATAGTGTCATTGCATCCTCATTTATTCATGGTCATACAAGTGTTGGCGCATTATCATGCCTCATTAGGGAGTGACAACAATCATACTAATCATTTTTCTAAAACTGCACACATGTTGTTTCATGTTACTCAATGACATGTGGGCCATACTTGTAAGAGAGAGGAGAGTAGGCTGCACACACCTACTCTACCAATTCCTACTCTATTCACCCCTACCCACCTACCTAACTAGTCTATGACACATGGGACCTACTTGCATTGGGACTTGTGGGCTGCACAGCCTTTTTCCATGTCTTTTCTCACTTCAATCACCCCTACCCACTCTTTTACTCACCCTATGACATGTGGGACCTAGCCCCACATGTAAGGCATGAGTGGGCAGCCATATATAAGCTTCTCCACCTTGGTTTCTCCTCCAACCAGCCCATTTGCTCCTCCAAACCTGCAGAAAACAGCAAGCAACTCTTTTCAACCTCTTGCCATTCTCCCCCACAAATCTCCTCCAAAACTTGAGATTGAGCTTGTGCATGTTATACCACCTTGTAGCCAAGGTCAAGAGCTTCAGATCCATCCAAACGGATTCTTGAGGAACCAAGATTTGGGTAAGTGGCAATCGCTTTTCCCTCCCTTGTGCTGAAATTTCTGCTCTTGTAACACATTTCTTGCCTTTCCATGGAACCCATCCTCAAACCTTGAATCGGATCGCATGCCGCAAAGAAGCTTGAGGAGGAAGGCTGGACGTCAAGCAAGCACGAGCAAGTGAGGGCATTGTCGCTTCACGCGAGCAAGGAGGTGACGAACCGTGAGAACCGGCGCTTGACACTTTTCGCCCTTCCTCACCAAAACCAATCTTCACCAAGTGCAAACGTGACCTTGTAGTGGTAAGGTTCTATCCTAGACCACCCTTTTTAAGTCCTAGTACATTGCTATAAAGCGTAAAAGCCAATACACTAATTGTCGCTTTTAAAACAGAGAAGCCTAGCTCGGATAATCCGAGATTTCACTCGACATTCGAATATTTTCGGATATTCAACAAAGTTCGGATAGTCCGAATAAGAATTCGACCGAGGGCTGTTTTGGCTAACCGAGGGGTCTGCTCGATAGTCCGAGATTTCACCCGATATTCGAACACCTTCGGATACTCAATGAATTTCCGGATAGTCCGAATAGGAATTAGCTTGAGAACTAAATTGGCTAACCGAGAGGGTCCACTCGACATTCCGGCTTAACACTCAGATAGTTCGAACCACTCGGACATTCCAACATAATTTCGGATAGTCCGAGTATAAATTCAACTTCATCGAGGGTCAGTTCGACAATCCGGTGAAACTCGGATACTCAAAGTAATTCAATAAAAACATTAAGACTTGAACTTTTAACGCAAAAACTAAATTAGTACTTTCATATTATGATTAGTATTGCACATCATGAGCGCCTCATGCATCTTTTAATCATGTGCACCATTTGGATTGTTGATTTGGTGTTTATGGATTTGGATTTTCTCGTTAGGTGTTGACGCTTGGAAGGCACTCCCGAAAGTACGACTACGCTTACGAAGTCAAGAACGAGCAAAGGCACTACCTTATTCCTTGACCACGATTGCTCCTACTATTTTGACACCTACATTTTGAAATTATTTTATCGAATGCATGCTTACTTCAATTACAATTATGTTTGGGTAGAATTCTTAGCTATCACCATGTTGTGTGTTATACCCTTAGCATGTTCACTCCATATCTCCATTGTCGCCCTAAGTGGTTGGTTTATTATTATATATGGGTCGCATTTAATTGCTTAGCCATGCTTAGAACAACGTTAGAAATCGCGATAGATGGACTTAGTCCATCGGTCGCAATGATCAAGATTTATTATTATGATGATGATGTTTTTAAATGTTGTTTAATGAGTAAAGATATTGGTTAAGGACCCTAAGGATTAAATCTCGTGACGCTCTTTTGAGTAACTATCGTGCGAGCCACACGCCGCTTATGGGACCGGCGTAACCAAGTACTTGTGTATGACTAGGTATGTAAACCATGTGCACTCGAATTCCTTGAGCTTTGTAGAGTGTCAAGGAATGTCCGCCGGAGTTCCTTGGGCTTAGTGGAGCGCCAAGGAATGTCCTCGGAGTCCCTCGAACTTTGTTGAGTTGGGGATGTCCAACAACGGGTGTACTCCTTGATCCACACACACCGAGCACTGGGCACGCGGGATCGAGGGTCACAGTCATCCGGATGGTTTAGATACACTACCATGCATACCGAAAATGGTTTGTCATGTTCGCTTCGGCCGACACATCTAAGGAAATGTGTTAATAGCTTGGCTCACGAGTGTGACGGTCGTGTGGGTAAAGTCGCATCTCTGCAGAGTTTAAACTATTCAATAGCCGCGTCCATGGTTAAGGACGATCTCTTAAATTGTCACCATCGGGCGAGTTTTAAGGTTTTGGTAAGAATGGGATGGAGTGGGAAAAGACACACAAGTATTGGAGTACTTGTGTGTGTGTGTGAGACAAGTATTGAGTACTTGTGGATGTGTTTGAACATGAGCGATGGAACTCATGGTTCGGAGAATGCTTGAAGGCATGAGATAAAAGTGATTATGATGATGTTATATGATGTATTAGAATTTTACAAATGTTTACTAAATGCATTTCCTTTCAATCTATACTTGTTTACATTGATTCCAAATATTGCTTTATGCTGAAATTACCACTTTGCCTTCCTTTGATGTAGCAACCACATGTAGTTAGAAACCAGTATACAACTTATATTATTGTGCGAGTACACTCTTTGTACTCAATCGGATTGTCCACTTGCTGCAGTGAGGAAGAGGCACCGCCGGGACTTTACCGGCAGATTTCGACAATGCTAACGTTTAGTCGCCGTTCTTGCCCCAGTTGGTTGCCTGAGGGTTTGGGGGCATGCCATGCTGGCCCTTTTGTTGTTGATCTTATGTTTTCCGCTGCTACTTGATGTAATAACTCTAAATATGTCGTTATGGACAGCAGTCCTACTTTTGGTATGTATTAACGCTTATGCTTCCGCTAATTATGTATGTGTTGTGATGTCAACTGTTGATGAGAATGCTCGTGTTGGCGAACTATCCAGGACCAACACGGTATAATCACGGACGCCCGAGGTTCCTTGATTCACTTGAGATATGCCATGCATTTGGGTGAATCAGTGGAGTCCCGGGGACGGTTCCCCACAGCAAATGAAATCTAAAAATCAAATAAAATTAACTATTAAATAGAACTCAATTTTACAATTTTTTAGAAATTTGAATCACCTCAATCGGAGTTTGTATAAGGGAGAATGAGCTCTCGGAAGATTCAAAAATCATAAAAATCTAAAAATTGGAAAACAAATAATATCCGAATTATTTTTATAAAGGAAATTCGATTTATTGCGTCATGCTAACGTCTGCATTGAATTGGACCAACCAGAACACACCACGTGGCTCGACATTGTTCCGTGGACTCAGTGCACCGAACGACAGGTCCACCGTAGACCCACGGCACTGTGTTGTGCACCGGGTAATGTCATTGCTGACGTCACGCAAGACACATCGACACCCGATTGGCCTGACCTACGATGCGATCTGGTTCATCCGAAAACCATCTAATAGCCCACGGTGCTACCAAATCTGCACCGTCCAGATCAGATCGAACAGCTACGGTTCTTGGGCCACACAGTAGAACAACAACCGGCCGATCTAATCCTATGGCTACCTTTTACCGATGGAGTTTCCTGTTGACGCAGTGACGCTGCACGATCTCCACCATTCACCTTTGATCCGATGGTTAGGAACTCGAGCTCCTCTCGATGGCAGTGCGGTAGTGAACCTTCACCGGAGATGGGGAAGATGGGCTATGATTCGGCGGTGGAACAGCGACAATACTTCACTCTCCCGATGCGGTGCGACACCGGAGTTGCACTGTGGGGAAGCATGTACTGATTTGCTTGTTGCAATGAAAAATATTTCTCCCCCTTTAGTTTACTTAGATCCATGTGGGCTCAAAGTCATTAAAATTTTCTTCTGCTTCTAACTCTTCATCTTCAGTGCATCATTGTCATTTTCGTCCACATCCATGTCAGTGTGTTCTTCTTCTTCCTCACTTGATTCAGAAACAACACGTTTTCCTTTTCCTTTTCCTCCTCGAGAATTCCCACCAAGTTCTTCTTGAACCTTCCTTTCTAATCTCTCTGTCTCTTGCAACTACAATCTGTGAATCCTCATTATCACTGATACAAGGCAATGGAACACCCCTTCCTCGGACTAATTTGCGAACAACTCTACTGTCTCATGGAGGAGGAATGTTCTTGGTTCTTGGCATGATGACTAGACCGATTTGCGAATAACTCCATTGTCGCATGGAGGAGGAATGTTCTTGGTTCTTGGCATGATGACTGGGATAACAAGGAGTATATGAAGTAAGAACAAGACATATAAGCCCTAGAGATGGATTACAATGCAATTGTGGTAAAAATATGCAAAATTGGAATTTTGGGCTAGAGAACCCGGTCATACCGCCCTAGGGTCGGTTGCACCGGGCATGGGTGGCGCTACTGCCCTAAGGCCAGTATGACTGGCTAGCCTCACAGTGCCCATTTCTCAAATTTACAAAATCTCGAGTTTTGAGTAGATCGATCCATTAAATGGTACATATAGACATCAAAAGACAATAATCTACTCATTACTTCCAAAGATTTTAATTTGTTTCACATAATTTTGCCACATTATACATCAAACCCTAGAAAAGCAAATATTGAACCCTAGGGCATGGAAATGCAAGGAAATTCAAGGATAATGAGGGAAATGATACCTTGGATCAGTAGATCAAGAGGAGACAAAGATATTTGAGGGGAGAAACTCGAATCAATGGATGTCTTCTTGGGACCTTTTGAGAGGAGAAGAGGTGAGGTGAGAGAGAAGAGGGGAAAAGAGAAAGGAGAAGAAAGAGAAATGAGAAGAGAGGGGTACGGGCAAGGCAAAAGGAAAAGATTTTGGAGACACTTACACCGATTTTGGGCATTAACTGCCTCTGCCCGACCACCCTGGTATGATCACAGAAGGGGCGGTCATACTGTCGGCTAGTATGACCAGGGTAGGGCCGGTCAGACCACCCTTCGATGCTACCGCACGGCAACTGGTAGCACCGGCCCTGACAGCCTACATAATTTAAAAACAAAAGTTATAGGAATTGAAATAGCTCATATATTTTCATATGGATGACAAATATATTCGAGCATCTCAATTCTGTAGATCAATCAAGAGAACATACTTTACAAAATGTTTTTTATTTAAAATACACTTCTTTGGAGCAAAAGAGAAATTCTTTTGAAAATTAAATCTTGACATGGTGAAATTTACTTTTTAGTATATGTATGAGTATAAAATACCTTTTGTGACACTAGATATGATGAAAATCTAGTTCCAAGGCAATTGCTCACAATGTGCATTAAATAGACCAATATAGATCAAGTTTTGGACCAAGAGAGATTTTGAAGAAATCAAGATTTGTCTAAAATATTTTGAGTTATTTTTCAATATAATAGATTGATTAGGATAAATGAAATCAAGGATGAGGTTTACATATGTATAAATTTTCGAAATGAAGTTTTTGAGAAATTTGACATCTTAAAAAATCAAAATAATATATTTTCAAATACTTTGACCTAGTATGGTTTAGAGTCCTCCTTTGAAAGTTATTTGCACTTATTTTTGATATTTTCATATTTAGAGATGTAATACACATATAATAGTGTAGTACTGCCCCTTAATGTGTAGCTCATCAAAAAATTAAGAAAATCAAATAAGAGCCAATTAACATCCAATAAAAATCAACCATAGTGCAAGTATTCAAGAAACATTTGAGATATCTATAACATTTAACTCATTCCTCAATTTACAAAAACGAGCTTCATATAAGGATTTGGTGAGAATATCTTCTAATTGATCTTCAGTTCTAATGTGACTAATCACAATATCACCTTTACTTACATGATCCCCCAAGAAGTGATAGCGGATATCTATATGTTTGGTTCTTGAGTGTTGGACCGAGTTGTTGTCTATTTTAACGGCACTTTCATTATCACACATTAGAAGCATATTTTTGAAATTTATTCCATAATCCATTAGAGTTTGCCTTATCCACAATAATTGAGCACAATAACTACCGGTGGATATATATTCAGTTTTGGCAGTGAATAGGGCTACAGAATTTTGTTTCTTGAAAAACCATGAAACAAGGGATCTACCCAGCAATTGGCAACTTCCCAAGGTGCTCTTTCTATCCACTTTGCAACCCGCATAATCCGAATCTGAATATCCAACTAAATCAAATTTAACACCTTTAGGATACCATAACCCTATATTTGAGAAATTCTTTAAATATCTTAGAATTCTCTTGACGACCACTAAATGGCAGTCTTTAGGTGAAACTTGAAAACGTGCACACATGCAAACACTAAACATGATATCGAGACAAGATGTGGTAAGATAAAGTGAACTACCAATCATAGAATGATAAAACTTTAAATCTACCAGTTTACCTCTCTCATTTATGTCTAGATGCCCGTTGGGTGTCATCAGAGTCTTGATGGGCATCGCATCTTCTATGCCAAAACTCTTGAGTAAGTCTTTTATGTACTTGGTTTGACTCACAAACGTTCCATTCTTGAGTTGCTTGATTTGAAGTCCAAGGAAGAAGCTCAATTCCCCGATCATGGACATCTCAAATTCCCTAGACATCATATCACCAAATTCTTCGCAAAAATCTTCATTAGTAGAACCAAATATGATATCATTAACATAAATTTGACAAACAAAAAAATCTCTATCTATTACTTTAGTGAAGAGTGTTGGGTCAACCTTCCAAATTTTGAATCCTTTTGAAAGTAGAAAATCTCTAAGTCGCTTATACCATACTCTAGGAGCTTATTTAAGACCATATAATGCCTTAGAGAGTTTGTATACATGATTTGGGTGTTTAGGATTTTTAAAACTGCGAGGTTGTTCAACAAATACCAACTCGGATATTTGTCCATTTAGAAATACACTCTTCACATCCATTTGAAATAACTTAATATCAAAACAAGATGCAAATGCAAGTAAGATTCGAATGGCTTCTAATTTAGCCATAGGTGCAAAGGTTTCACCAAAATCTAATTCTTCAATTTGTGTGAAACCTTGTGCCACTAATCTTGCCTTATTTCTTACCACAATACTGTTCTCATCTTGCTTGTTTTGAAATACCCATTTTGTGTCGATAACATTGTGATCCTTGGGTCTTTCGACTAATGTCCAAACGTCATTTCGGGCGAAGTTGTTTAGCTCTTCATGCATTGCATTAACCCAATTCGGATCATTCAAAGCTTCATCTACATGAGAAGGTTTAAGAGAAGACACAAAAGAGTAATGTTCACAAAAAGAAGCAATACGAGATTACGTTTGAATAACCTTACTAACGTCACCCAATATTTGATCTATTGGATGATCCTTGGAGATAGCATGATGGATTCTTTGAGGTAGATGTTAAATTTGTTGATCATTCTCCTTCTCATCCACATCAATTTGTTGAACTTGGCTTGGCGTAGCAGAAGACGATGGCTCAACTTGAGTGGATGAAGGTTGATCTTCTTTTTCTACCTCCGGCTTGACATCTCCTAGTGTCATGTTCTTCATTGCTTCCCTTAAGCCTTCATCACCTATATCATCAAATTTTGTTTCTCTTCTTGAAAGCCGTTAGTTTCATCAAATTCAACATCACAAGTTTGTTCAACAAAGCCTTTGTTTTTATTAAAAACTTGATATGCTTTATTATTTGAAGAATAACTAAGTAAGAAACCAACATCACAGCGACTGTGAAATTTTGAAAGCCAAAAACCCTTTTTCAAAATATAACACCTGCAACTAAAAACTCAATAATAAGAGATGTTCGGTCTTCTTCCAATGAAGAGCTCATAAAAAGTCTTTTTCAAAAAATGATGCAAATAAATCCTATTTGTTGCATGGCAAATGGTATTTATGGCTTTCGCCCAAAAAATCTAGTGAATACCATATTCATCAAACATAGTTCTTGCCATTTCTATTAATGTTCAATTTTTTCATTCTACAACTCCATTTTGCTCTGAAGTATAGGTAGCAGAAAGCTCATATTTTATTCCAAGTTCATCACAATTATTTTTTATTCTTGTATTCTTAAACTCGGAACCATAATCACTGCAGATTTTCTTTAGTTTAAAATCAAATTCATTTTGAGCCCTTTTTGCAAAACTTTTGAAAATACCGAGGGCTTTGGATTTGTCATCTAAAAAAATACTCAAGTATACCTCGAATAATCATCAACAATAACCAAATAATAAGAATTGCCCCAATGCTCTTATAGGTTGTCGGGCCAAACAAATCCATATGTAAAAGCTCTAATGGTCTAGATGTGGACATGATATTCTTTGAAGGATGAGAGATAACAACTTGCTTGCCGGCTTGATAAGCACTACGAAGCCTATTTTTCTCAAACTTCATACTTTCAAGCCCATAACTAAATTATTTTTGAAAAGCTTTTTGAGTTAAACCATCCCAACATGAACTAGTCCTCTATGCCATAACCAACACAAGGAGGTTTTTGCAATCAAACAAGTTTGAAGGCATGACTCACTTGAGGTGAAATTAACTGAATAAAAATTTCCAAATCTACAACCTTTGAACACCAAGGAATTATCATTTTCTTTAGAAATAATTACACCATTTTTAGAAAATGTGCAAGTAAGACTAAGATCACATATTTGAGCAACGGATAGCAAGTTAAAATTTAATTTTTCTACTAAATAGACATTAGAAATAGATAGGTCATTTGACATAGCAATTTTATCCAAGCCTAATACCTTTCCCTTTCTATTATCGCCAAATGTAATCTTGTCATTTTGCCCATTTCGCACTTCAAATATGGAGAACATTTTTCGGTCGCCAGTCATGTGTTGTGTGTATTGGCTATCCAACACCCAATGCCATCCACTGGTTTTGTAGTTCACCTACAAAAGAAGATCAAACCTTTTTAGGTACCCAAATTTGTTTGGGTCCTTGGTGATTAGTACCTAAGACTTTGGGCACTCAAATGAAATTCTTTCTACGGCCAAGTATAGGAGTGCCAACAAATTTAGCAATAGTCTTACCATTGCTATTTTTCTTGAGCACATAGTAACAATCATAAACATTATTTTTAGAATTTTTACCCAATGGGCAATCACTTGCTATATGCCCTACATCATAACATTTATAACAAAGCTTCCCATTTGATTTTACAAACCGAGGAGTTTTGTTACTCAATTTCTTACTCTTCTTGGGAACATACCCAAGGCTTTCTTTGTTGTAGGAGAACCATTGGTTGTTCAAGATTTTATAAAGTGTTTCTTACCCTTGAAACACCTATCCAAACTTTTACTTAGCTTGTTCACTTACTCCTTAAGCTCATTATTTTCAACAATTAAATATTCATGACTAGAAGTAGAGCTAGAGTATGAACTCAAAGGCAAATCAAATAGATCATCATAAGATGTAGATATGGTAATTTTTGATATACAATATGAATCAATTTCTAAACTAGGCATATCATCGATAATATTTCAACTAATGCCTACATCATTTTGAGGCTTTAAATGTTCCATGGCAAGAAGAGTCTCATATGCTTCCTTTAGCTCCTCATAAGAATTCTTGAGAGAAAGATATTCTTTTATCAAAGCCTTATGTTTAGACTTTTCTTTGCCGAGGTACTCATTCAAGTCCTCAAGCTCATTCAAGTCCTCAAGCATGTCCATAAGTTCATCATAGGTAGGTTCATCATCGTCACTTGATTTTACCTCAAATTCTCCTTTTGCCATTTGACACAAGGAGTGATGAATCCCGAAGAAGCCCCATTGACAGCGACGCCGGCATGACCCTTCTTCTTTGAAGGTATATCATCCTCGGAGGAGCAGGAGTCCAAATATTCTTCTTCAAAATCCCACTCTCCAATGTGAGCCTCGCCTTTGCCATCCTTGTGAAGCTTTTTGAAAAGCTTCTTCTTCCCTTGAAAGGCCTTTTTCTTCTTGGGTGACTTGTTCTTGTCGTCCTTCTTCTTGGGATAATGAGAAGCGATGTGCCCCTTCTCATCACACTCATAGCATCGGATATTTGCATACCGATAGGCGCTAGAGTGTTGTCCCTTCTTGAATTTTTGAGAGGCGCTTGAACTTGAGCGCCTCCTCATGAACCTCTTCATTCTTCTTACGAGGAGTGTCATCCCCTCCTCGGTGTCATCATCATCAAAGTCATCAAGCGCGTCATTGCTTGACTCTGCTTTCGCCTTGAAGGCGATATTCTTCTTTATCGAAGAGCTTTGCTCCAAAAGCTCTTCCTTGTCCTTGTAAAGTTCATTGGTAATGAGGTTTTCAAGAAGTCCGGAAGGCGTCATCCTCGGTAACTTCGGTGAGTTGAGAAACAACGTCACCAAACTTTCATACTTGTTCGGAAGAGCCCTATGCAACTTACAAACAACATCAAAATTGGTTAGCGATGCCCTAAGGTCCTTGAGCTCATTCACTATGTTATTAAGCCATGAATATATCTCATTGATGCTCTCATAGGGTAACATAATGAAACTTTCATATTTTATTCGTAGCAAATGCAATTTAGCTTTCTTGACCACGGACGTTCCCTCATGAATTTTTGAGAAGGTAGTCCAAATCTCATGAGCCGTTTCGAGGTTGCTCACTCGATTGAACTCATCCGCGTTCAAAACGCCAAAAAGAGCATTCATAGCTTGAGCATTGAGATGGGAATTTCTCTCTTCTTGTTCCATTGTGAGTGTGGGATTAACTCTCATAGCGAAACCCTCATCTATAATTCTCCATATGCTTAGACTCATGGCCTTAAAATATACATTCATATGAATTTTCCAATATGCATAATTGTACCATCGAAAAATAGTGCTTTACCTATAAACACCCATCACTAGCCATCCTTACTCTCTAGGCAGTGAAGCCCCAAAAGAGAGTCCAAGATAACTGACTGGAGGGGGTGAATCGGAGGTTTCTAAATTTTTCAACTCTAAATTGCAATTAATAAATTTACTAAGCAAGAATTGCAATTTGACAATTTAAAGCTAAATTCTCTAGTGATCACCGATTGCTACTACAATTTAAGTACAAGCTAGATATAATTCTAAGCACAAGAACAAGTGTAACACCCCAAATTTTGCTTTTTCTAGATTTATTGTGATTTTCTCTTTTATTTGAATTTTTTGATATTTTATTTAATTCTTTTTGCATTTATTAGAATAGGCTATTTGTCATCTTTTATTTACTCTATGCAAGGTATTATTGATCTTTTGCTAGAAATATTTTATTTGGGTTCTGAATGTATTAGAGTATTTTCTAGAATTTTTTGGATTTTTCTAGATTTTCTTGCTATTTATTTTGGCTTTATCTATTTTCCTAATTTGTTTTAAATCAGAAATGAATTAAAAATCCAGTAAATAGTGTTTGGGTCAAAACCCAGCTGGTCCGACCCATTTCCCCAAGCGCAGCCCAGCTCGCCAGCCCGTTTGGCCTACTTTGTTCGAAACCCTACACCGCAGCCGTTGGATCTCGATCCAATGACTGTTGTCATGCCACGTCATCACTGCGCCCCATGTCGTCGATCTGCCGTTACGTGTACATACGCGATGATGCGATGTCGCCAAGCCGTAACCCTGCCAGACTCCACTGCCGCCGCAACCTCCTCCGCGTTTCTCGCAATGGACACGGACGCCGAGACCTCTATTTAAAGCACCGCCGCCACCCTCATGCTCCTCACCAGATGTCGCATCTCTTGGCCAACGCACGCCTGTCGAGACACCCTCATCTACCAGCGCGAGCTCACCGTAGTCCCCGAGCCACTCTGCTGTTGGTTTCGCCGTCGTCCAGCCTCTTTCGTAGTTGCCGAGGTCACCGGAGTGACACTCGTGCCGAGCCGTGTTGATCAAGCCACCGTGCGTCACTGGAGCTGCCCTCTAGCGCCATCGTCGTGGTCGTCTTCCTCGCCTCCGGTAAGCCTCCGCCGTCGCCCTACCATTGCTCCTCGTGAGCATCCTCAGCCGTCTGATCATTTGTGTGCTGCCCAGATTCCACCACGTGTGCATCGTCCGCTTTGTCGATGCAACTGTCGGATCTGCGGTCAATGCCTGTGATCAAGCCGTGTCGCCCAAACAACATGAAAGACCATGTGGAGGTCTATCCTTGTGTGTGATGAGTAATTGACAAGATTTGAGATTGGATTGATTTGAAATTGAGTTTGATTTGAATTGGATCTTCAAATTGAAGCAATTTGAGTGTTGGTTGCTTTTCCTAGTGCTACCGCCTAGGGCGAGCACCGCACCATTAAGCATAATTATGATTGATTAATGATTTTGTTTGAGGCAATGCACTCATGTGAGTGGTTGCATGGATTGACTTTTGAGTCAAGTCGTGACTTGTGCTCGGATACGTTGTTTGTTTTTTCGTAGCGTGTGTTGCTCGAGGGCTTAACGTGGTCGATGACGGACCGAACTAGGTTCATGGAGGAATCGAGGTTCGGACTAGATTCGTGGAGGAATCGAGGTCCCGTGGTCGAGGATGTCATGCGGACGCTCGGGCTAGAGAAGGTGCACACGAAGGTCGGTTAGTCACGTGAGTGCGGCAGCGGCCGTCACGCTGCATGTGTGAATTTTGGGTTGTATGCATATATTGGGCCATGTGTATTGGGCCGTGGATATGCATATATGTGTTAGGGTTTTGAGTTGTATAAAGGACTTGAAACTCGATCAATAAAAAAGAGGCCTTTTTGGTGGCTTTTTGCGGCGCCGCTGCTTTTCATGCGAGAGCTCTGGTCACGTGATTTTTGCTGCCGCGATCGTTTTTCTGCAATCATGCATGCATGCAAGAAGTGCTCCTTGGCGACTAGATAATCTCGCGGTGGAAAGAAACAAAAGCTTTGCGCTCGAGTTTGTTTCTTGGTCGATGCATGCATGAGCAACTAGATAGTACTTCTCTGCCGCTTTTGTTCCTTGCGGCAACCAAGGCCGGAAGAAGGACGGCGGCCGAGTCGGCGTTTGGCATCTTACGACTAGAAGTTTTCCAGCCTCCAAAAGCTGGTTGGTTTCTGGCGGCGCCAAGACGACACCAATGCAGAGAGCGCCGCTTCCATCGCTCAAGAATCACGCGGCATGCATGAGCACTGCTATATTTCTTCGTCGTTGTTTTTTCTTGTGTTTGCATGCATGCAGGTTTTGGCGATTGATTAAGGCGACTAGAAGTTGAGCTCGCTTTTGGCTTTTGTTCCTCCCGGCGGCTGTGCAAGCGAAATCTCATAATTAAGGTTTGATTAATTCTCGTCATTACTTATACAGTCAAATTACGAAGCCAATATCTTTAGATCCAGAGATCCGATCGAGTTGATTTTTGTTGGGTTAAATTTATAATTGCATCTAGTTTCTACAGTTAAAATTTCATTTTGATCTAACGGTGGGATCTTTAGTAATTACTATTTTAGTAAACATAGGTTAATCTGTTTTTGTCAAAACCGAAACAGTTTTTCCTAATGTTGTTTAGGGGGTTTTAAGAATCACCAAAATTTGTTTTAGCTTCCGCTCAATCATTCACCCCCTCTCGATTGACGCCATCCGATCCTACAAGTGGTATCGAGCCGGTTTTGCTCTTCCATAGATCTTGACCGGTCTCGAGAGCCATGGCGATGCATAAGTATTCCACCAAGCCTCCAATTTTTGTGGTATTGATTTTCCTTTTGAAATCCCGGATGGAGTCATACATCACGCCTGTGGCTTCCCCGATATGGCGTAAGGTGAAGCTCCCATATGAGGTTCCTACCGATGAGAACGCCACGGCCAAGAATATGGCCGACGTTGAGGCAAATGTTAAGGCAAGGAACATTCTCATACAGGACTCAAAAGCAAGTGAGTATGATCGATCTCTAACCTCACGATCCGCTCACAAGATTTGGGTGACCTCGATGCATACCATGAGGGCACTACCCAAATCAAGACCGTGAGGCAGATCAACACAAGCGTGAGTACAACAAGTTTGAACAACACGCTGGTGAGAGTCTTGACGAGTGTTTTGGTCAATTTACTAAAATTTTGAGCGATCTCCGGGCAGTTGGTTGCACATACCTTGACTCGGATAATGCTCGTCACTTCTTGACCGCACTCGATCTTCGTGTTTGGGAAATGAAAGTGACCACCATCAAGGATGCTACCGACTTGTCGACCTTGACTCTTGACGGGCTTTATTCCCCACTCAAGACTCATGAGATTGACGCTGTCTCTTGCAAGACGAAATCACAATGATGGCCTTGGTCACCGATCCCATTGGATCTTCGCTGATTCTTCTGTTGGTTTTTCCTCTCGCACTTTAAGAGCTAAGCGATGACCAATCGACAAGTTTCTAGAAATCGAGCTTGCTCTTTTAGCTCGCAAGTTTTCTCACGCCTACAAGAGAATGAGAGAGAGAAGAGAGGTGGTGGGATCACCGCTTCAATGTGGCGGCCCCAACCACATTCGAGTGAATTGTCCTAAATCGGAGAAGGGCAAGAACGACTCGGCGTTCCGGCAAGAACGACTACACCGACAAGAACCGCAACAAGAAGCCTCCGATTCATGAGCCGCAAGACGAGAAGAAGTACCGCAACTTCTTGAAGAACAAGAAGCTCTTCCACTGCGTCCTCGCCGCCCTCGACGACATCACCTCTCCGACACGGAGACATGGAGCGACGAAGGCGAGGATGAGCCGCAAGAGAAGAAAGGCGACGACTTCTCGGCATGATGCTTCATGGCAAACACCAATGACATCAGCGACTCGAGCTCTACAAATGACTTCGGACGAGGTACCTTCCTATGACCAAATCAATGAAGCTTTTTGCAAATTAGGAAAATTTCATGCTAGAGCTAGAGCTAGGGTTACGGAGTTAGAGAAGGAAGTAGATACCTTGTCTCGGGAGTTAGCTTCACTTAAATCATGTTCCTCCCGAGACTCTGATAGTTGTACTCTCTGTGATGCTTTGCTTGTAGAGTTGGAGAACCTAAGAACCCCGCATGATAGTGTGGTTTCGATCTTGAGGCTCTTAGGTCAAGGATGCTAGCACATGTTCTATTGATCCTATTCCTGTTGATGCTAGTTTTCTTCATACTCACACAACCGCATCTTGTGAAAATTGCCCTAAGCTACTTGTTGAAATTGATGCCATGAGTTGTCACCTTAGGAAGCTTTACGCTAGAAATGATGAACTTGAATTGCATGCTTCTAAGGACCCAAATACTCATGTGAGAGTCAGAAGCAACTAAAACTTGATAATGAAGCTTTGAATGCCAAGTGTGATCAACTTGCTAAGGACTTACTAGTTAAGTCAAATAATGGTTGCTTGTCAGTGTATTGGGGTTGAGGATGACGTGGATAAGGTCCACGGAGAGCTTAGGAAGAAGTTAGAGGCCCAAAGTTGGTAGAATTAGAGATGCTTCTTGTACTTCCTGTGAGTCTCTCAAATTTGAGGCAGCCGTGTATAGGGAAAAATATGCACGCGCTGCTCGATCCTCTTCTTCCGGCTCTTCTTCTACTCCTTCCCTTGCTCTTCATCGCCTCACTTTTCCGAGAGTGTTAGTATCTTATGAGCACTCTTGAGAAATTTGTTGGAGGCAAGAAGAAACTCAATCTCATTCTAGACCACCCAAAATTAGTAGATTCAATCAAGGTCTAGGATTTGATTACTTGAGCACGCACGCGCGATCCGCCTTCGGGCTTGTGCGTGCCTCCAAGAGTGGAGAGATAGTGGTAGCTCCTGGGTGAGTACCACTGTGTTTAGGTCTCTTGGGGTTGTCCATGGGACCTCTGAGCGTATGGGTGCTTCTCTGTCATACGCCTCTAGCAAGGCGGTATTCATGCACCTTCAGAAGAAGGATGGTCACCTAGTAGATTTACTTTTTAGACGCGCCAAGATCACCAGCGTGAGCGTGTTGCTGCTCTTAGGGTATTCAGGTCATCCCTAGACTCGAGTGCTCCTAAGGCGCACACCGGTACTAGACAGTCGAGAGTCACTGTTTTTGGGCAACGCCCGTGACTTGGTTTTCATCTTTGTTCATCGAGTTTTAGTCCCGGAGTTGCTCGTGGTCGATTTTCCACCGCCCTCTTGATATTCCTCGCTTTTTCCCATCGAGGTAGATATCAATGCGTGAGGTGTTTTCGGGTAGGAGATTTGGGCAGCCTCGTTGGGATGGTCCGCCTTTGCACCACGGCGGGCCAAACCAAAGGATGCCCTACATCTTCTACTAGAGTTGATTCTTCTGATCTTGTGAGGGTCGAGCGTCAGAGAGACACTAGAGTCCAGCCTTCTTCCTCTGTGGTCGGGTACTTTGAGACGTCGTGTGATTCAAGATTGGGTTCCTGTGTCCTCACTTTATCCCAAGATCGAGTCTCTCTCTTTTGACTTGATCAGTTCGCTTGGGGAAGGAGATGTTTGGATTGTTGACTCGGTTGTTCTCGCCATATGATCGGAGACTCGTTGGTTCTCTTCCTAGTCCGAGCCCCGGTGATGAGTTGATCACTTTTGGGGATGCTTCTTCGTAGAGTCATTGCTAAAGGTACCGCCTGCATTAATGAAAATTTTATTCTTAAGGACGTTGCCTTAGTGAGTAAGTCGCAATATAATTTGCTTTCCGTTTCTTAGCTTATCGATGCCTCTTTCGAGGTAAGCTTTAAGAGCAATGCTTGTAGAATCCTCGATTCATCAGGAGAGTTAGTTTGCGGGATTTCTAGACTCGGGAGGGTACTTTCCTGCACCAAGGTAAGTATACTCGGGACCTCCTGAGGCGGTTTGATATGTCCGATGGAAAGCCTTTGATGACTCCTATGGCCACCATCGCCCTTGAGCCCGATGAGGATGGTGAGCCTGCTGATCAAAAGGAGTTTCGGAGCATGATTGGCTCTCTCTTGTATCTTACTGCCTCGCGGCCGGACATACACTTTGCTGTGTGTATGTGTGCTCGCTTTCAGGCTTCTCCTCGCGTCTCTCATCGCCAGGCGGTGAAGCGCATCTTCAGGTACCTTCGAGCTACCATTGATTATGGTATTTGGTACTCTTCTTCCTCTTGTCTATCCCTTAGAGCCTTTTCCGATGCTTGACTTTGTCGGGTCAGAGGATAGATAGGAAGAGCACTTCTAGCACTTGCCAATTCATTGGCACTTCTCTTGTTTTTGATCATCTAAGAAGCGGTCCGAGTCGCATACGATCACCTTTCCGAGGCCGAGTATGTTGTCAGCAGCCGATTCTTTGTAGCAGTGCTCTGGATGAGATCGACCTTATGGGACTTTGGGTTAGAGATAGAGAGTGTTCCACTTTTCTCGTCATAACACTTCGCTATTTGCATTGCTAAGAACCCAAGGCAAAGACTCCGGACCAAGCACATTGATATTAGATATCACTTCCTTAGAGACCATGTGGAGAAAGGAGACATAGTGCTTCAGCCAGGAGAGTGACCACCAGTTGGCCGATATCTTTACCAAGCCTTTGGATAGCTCTAGGTTTGTTGCCTTGAGGAGTGAGCTTGGAGTTGTGTGCCCTTACGGCCTTCTGTGAGGGGGAGCTGATCTGTATATTATGTATTATATTTTATTTCAGTTTTTCCTTTTGTATTGCTCTGGGTGCTTATGGGTTTTATTCCTTAGAGTTATGAGTTCACATCACTTAGACTTCTGGCATGCTTTGCATGGACCTCTCATCTTGTGCTTTAGGTTGCTATCATGCTTAATTAGTTGTTCTCTCTTCTCTCTAGGTTGAGTTCCTCACAGTATTATAAGTCTAGCGGTGTTGGGCTCCCCTGGTAGACAGGTCTGTGTGCACTCCTTAGTTTGGGATCTAGAGGCAGCTTTCCTATGTTAGTCATTGAGGAAGATGAGAGCGAATCTGAGCCATAATGTTCTCTACCATCTTTTCTATACTCTATAGCCACCCATTCATTTCTTGACTTCTTCCTCCATTCTCATGTTTCGGCTTTAATTGAGTTCTTTTCGATCTTTCTTGAGCTTAATCTTGCTAATAACTCAATTTGAACCAGATTTGTGCTTAAAATAAAATCACATGTTGAGGGGAGTTTAAAATCTGTCTCATGCATTGCATATAGACTTGATTTTTCATTTTATGAGCTTTGTCTATTATGAACATGATCCATGTTTCATTTTATACACCATGCTATATTATGAAGAAAATTACTTGCTTAGATATGTCCAAGTTCATTTATCTTGCTAAGCTTACAAAAATTGAAAAATGAGCGTTAAAAGAAAAACTTGATAAAACATGTTGCGCTTACTTGCTAAGTTTCTTCTCTAGGTGTATTTGCCATGATTTGTGAAATTCGAATTCTTTAGAGTCCCTATAGCAACTTGGGTGAATCTTGTTTGATCCATACTTGAGTCCTTCACTAGCTTAACATGAAAATGCTAAAATGAAAGTGAAGCAAAATTGACTCTTTTGTGCAAGATTAGACTCAACACCTCACATTCACAAGACGGCTTCTCATTGCACTTGAGATGAACTTGGAATGTGTTGTGTATGACCAAGATCATTCTCTTAAGAGTCCCTCTTGAGATGATCGATTATGGCTTGAGTCAGTTGCTTTAAAAATGCAAAAAAAACATATGTGGGTAAAGAATGCAAATAATGTCAAACATTTGCACCCCGCTATGTCTTTCAAAGATTCAAAGAAAAATTTGCATACAATGAAAAAAAAGGCTCGAAGGACCTTGTGTGCACTTCTAGATTCCCCAATGTGTTGAGTAGGTTGAACTCTAGGTTTTCCATTTGATCCTTTGAATGACTTTGCTTCTAGTTTTGAAACTAATGACAAGTGTTGCTCATGTTCAATCATGCTAAAAATGACATGGTTTTAATTAAATCTTGCTAGCAAAATGATTATTTGCACTTGGACATGCCTTAGCTTAGTCTATTTTTTGCCATAACTTAGCTTGGTGTCATAACTTGTCTTGTTGGTCACATAGATAATCTTCAAAGCTCCCTTAGGCTGCATTACTTGCATAAAAACAACAAAAAAAGGGAGAGAAAAAAAAATGTCACCTTGATGCCTATATTGCCAAAAGGGGGAGAAATCGTAGAAAAGGCATCATTTTGCACTTGATTCTTCTTTCTTATGATCTTTGTTAATCTTTGCTATCGTTCATAGATCATAAGCTGCCAATTTGGTCATGTTCTTCATTTCTATTTCTTTGATCAAGTTTGGCTTTGCATTCAAATTACTTTCTTCTCTTTCTTCAAACTCAATACTTATGCCTTTTCATGTGTTTGTCAATATACTCATCAAGGGGGAGATTGAAAGACCATATGGAGGTCTATCCTTGTGTGTGATGAGTAATTGACAAGATTTGAGATTGGATTAATTTGAAATTGAGTTTGATTTGAATTGGATCTTCAAATTGAAGCAATTTGAGTGTTGGTTGCTTTTCCTAGTGCTACCGCCTAGGGCGAGTACCGGACCATTAAGCATAATTATGATTGATTATCGATTTTGTTTGATGCAATGCACTCATGTGAGTGGTTGCATGGATTGACTTTGAGTCAAGTCGTGGACTTGTGCTCGGATGTGTTGTTTGTTTATTCGCAGCGTGTTGCTCGAGGGCTTAACGTGGTCGATGACGGACCGAACTAGGTTCATGGAGGAACCGAGGTTCGGGACTAGGTTCGTGGAGGAATCGAGGTCCCGATGGTCGAGGATGTCATGCGGGGCGTTCGGGCTAGAGAAGGTGCACACGAAGGTGGTTAGTCACGTGAGTCTGGCAGCGGGCGACGCTGCATGTGTGAATTTTGGGTTGTATGCATATATTGGGCATGTGTATTGGGCCAGGTGGATATGCATATATGTGTTAGGGTTTTGAGTTGTATAAAAGGACTTGAAACCTGATCAATAAAAAAGAGAGGCCTTTTTGGGTGGCTTTTGCGGCGGCTGCCGTTTTTCATGCGAGAGCTCCTGGTTGCGTGATTTTTGCTGCCGGCGACTGTTCTTCTGCAATCATGCATGCATGCAAGAAGTGCTCCTTGGCGACTAGATAATCCTGCGGCTGGAAAGAAACAAAAGCTTTGCGCCTGAGTTTGTTTCTTGATCGATGCATGCATGAGCAACTAGATAATTCTTCTCCTGCCGTTTT
This sequence comes from Guadua angustifolia, assembly GCA_036346375.1. NCBI lineage: Eukaryota > Viridiplantae > Streptophyta > Magnoliopsida > Poales > Poaceae > Guadua > Guadua angustifolia. Next base: position 45,860,881 of record CM070520.1, on the reverse strand, counting down.
TGTTCCTTGCGGCAACCAAGGCTGGAAGAAGGAACGTGCGGCTGGAGTCGGCGTTTGGCATCTTACGACTAGAAGTTTTCCAGAGCCTCCAGCGCTGGTTGGTTTCCGGCGGCGGCGCACGACACCAGCAGAGCGCTGCTCTCCATCACTCAAGAATCACGCGGCATGCATGAGCACTGCTATATTTCTTCGTCGTTGTTTTTCCTTGTGTTTGCATGCATGCAGGTTTTGGCGATTGATTAAGGCGACTAGAAGTTGAGCTCGCTTTTGGCTTTTGTTCCTCCCGGCGGCTGTGCAAGCGAAATCTCATAATTAAGGTTTGATTAATTCTCGTCATTATTTATACAGTCAAATTACGAAGCCAATATCTTTAGATCCACAGATCCGATCGAGTTGATTTTTGTTGGGTTAAATTCATAATTGAATCTAGTTTCTACAGTTAAAATTTCATTTTGATCTAACGGTGGGATCTTCAGTAATTACTATTTTAGTAAACATAGGTTAATCTGTTTTTGTCAAAACCGAAACTGTTTTTCCTAATGTTGTTTAGGGGGTTTTAAGAATCACCAAAAATTTGTTTTAGCTTCCGCTCAATCATTCACCCCCCTCTGAATGACGCCATCCGATCCTACAAAACAGTAAACAACTCCGTCACCTCTCACTATTGGATTTCAATCGCACAGCATAGATTGCATCGCATAGAGTCGTGTAAGCTTGGATCTTAGCCATCGGATCTAGAATCAAGGGTCGAGATGTTGCCGCGTTAGTGTGTCGCCGCTCCGCTCACTGCTGTCGTTAGAAGCGCGCCAATTAGTCCAGATCATGCCACGTATGTGTGCTGCTGCTGTTCTATTGTCGCTGTCCGATCTAGATCCAATGGCCAGATTGCAGCCACGCATGGAGTCCGCAATTAACCAGAGCCACACAGCATCATTCAATCCCAGCCGTTTGTTTCGAATCAAACGGATGAGATTGCGCAAAGTCTCTGCTAGTCACGTTGCGCCGCGAGTCGCTTCCCTATTGGTCCAGCGGTGCAGATGACGTAAGTGCTTGCGTCAGCCAGTGCATGGGCACAGTGCGGTCGGACCACCATGGAGTAATGCCACTGTGACCGAGTCCATGCGCTGTGACGCGTGTCTGCCTCTGGTTGTGACACCTGCCAGCACATGCTTGGGCCACGTGTCAAGCTGACGTCAACGATGACGTCATAATTAATTTTTAGTAGAAAAATAATCCGGCTGACATTAAATTATGTGCTGACATCATCATTGGTCGTGCTGACATCATAAATATGAATTTCCTGTATAAAAATAATTCAGATAAATCAGAATTTCTGATTTTAGTGCTTTTTTAATTATTTTAAACTTTAAAAGGCTATATCTTTTGCATCCAAACTCTGGTTGAGGTAATTCTAGTCTCTAAAAAATTTTAAAATCATGCTCTATTTATTAGTGAATTTTATTTAATTTTTGGAGTTGATTTTTCTCGCTTTTTTGTTATTTGTTGCTTTCTCTCTTATTACACGTAGACGTTGAGTTGCCCGGTGAGTTTGTCGTCGAGGAACCAGCACTTGACCAAGTCTCAGAGCAGGATCCAGAACTCTTCGAAGGCAAGTCATGCTTTGATCATATTGAACCTATGCTTTAATTATTATATTATTTCAATGTATTGCATAGTATCTCAATTATCAAATGTTTTTCATATGTTGGGAGTAGCTAATCACCTACTTAAATTACATCCACCTTGCTATGTCATATGCTATATCTCAATTGTCACCCTAGAATAATTTAATGTTAATTGGTAGCTATAATTGCCAATGTGGGTAGTTAGAACGCAAGTAGAATGCTTAGCCATGCAACGAGTCATCATTTTATGTACAAATGATTAATCTTGCTTAATGATTATGGAACATGTGTTTTAACTTGTGTGTCGAGTGCTGTCATACAATGTTGGTATTGTTGATGGCATGTGGTGCATGGTAAATCAACTCGAGTGGTAAAATGATTTAGACCGAGGCAAGTGGCATGTATTTGTGGTGGGCCAATGTAGCACATGGGCGGTCGCATTTGCTTTTTATGATAATTGTGGTTTATGATTATGATGATTTTTGGTTAGTCTTGCCTTGGTCAATTAAGGATTTAACCTTGCAAGAATTTGAACTGAGTCATTCAAACAACCACAAGTCTAAAATGGGACAGACCTAGCTGATTAATTTGTTGAGTCTAAACTTTAGTACTATTGTGGTGGTGTGAGGCCCGGGTAGTGGTAACCAGTCATTGCACGGATTGGCTCACATGGCGCAAGAGGGGGGCCCTGGATGTGGTAATCAGTCCCACTAGTGTTGAAACCTTAGCGAATAGTGCTGGGTTTAGATAGGCATTGGAAAGGCTTTGTTATGATCACTCGCCTTTGCGGTGTATGTGTGGGGACCCGGATTAACCAAATCCGAACCCCCCTGTGTTTCCACCGTGCTAGTCCAGGAACAGCTAGCACACACAGTCGTACAGTGATGATAACACAGACAAATCAAATGTAAATAACAATAACAAGCAAAAGAGTGTAACAACATAAACATCTATCATCACATTATTACAAGTATGGAGCCTTACGGCTTAAGTGAAAATGTAGCAGCGGAAATGTAGAACCAAAAAGGGCCAATCAGTGTGCCCACAGGCAACCGACTGTGGTACACTCCCTAGAAGATCGAGTCATCCTCCTCATCAAAGTCTTCACCACAGATGTCGAACGGTGGATCGCAGGCTTTTTGATAGCCTCTTCTCCCATCATCTGCTTTATGGAATAAGCAGCCCTGCGATGAAATGCAAGGGTGAGTATGCAACATACTCAGCAAGTCTCGAAAACTTAAATGCAATTAACTAAATGCAAGGCTTGAACAAAGGATGGCACATAGGGTTCATTTGCATAAAGCGAAATTGAAATGTAAATACAAGTAATAATTTCATAAAGCAATATTTAACAAAATGTAAATAGCATAATTAATTAAATTGAAGTATAACAATTTTCCAGGTTCCAACTACCTGGATGGCTCTAGCCACCAAACTAAATCCGGGAGCTCTAGCCGCTCGAGGATTCCCAACCACATTTTCATTTTAAACCAAATCATCATTTTTCCATTTAAAACCAAAAACCATAAAATCTACTATGTGAAAGCGTTCCACGCTTGCCCTTATCCGTGAGCACGGCTACTCAAGTAGTTTTAAGACTCGCAGAGTGGTACACTTTACCCACACGACATGATCAACCCGTTTCGCCAAGCTATTGACACACTTCCTTTGGTGTGCGGCGAGAGATCATGACAAGGCCTTTACAATGCATATACTCTACACCGATCAATGCCGCTAAGGTTTCACCTGGTAGGGCTACATCCGCCATCCGAAGCCTCTCTTGCGCCTTGCAAGTACCATTCCAAAGAAACCGCACATCCAAATGGCGAAGTCAAATAACGATACATGCAAATTACTTAGCCAGTCGCACCCATATAGACATGTGGTTGTATTGTATAGCATGGCCCAAGGTAACACACGACCGGTCCTTAATTGACTAGGGCGGACAATCACATTCCAAAATTTTGTGCATCCCGCACCCGCCATTCAACCAATCCGCCCCGGTCTAAATCATTTTTCACTTTTATTTTCAAATTAATATCGGCAACACCAATTGCCATAATTTCCACAATTCATTTTGAATCAAATATGAAAGCATTTCCATAATGGTAAGGTACCGACGTGATTAAGCATGGCTAAGCATTTTCTACCGTTCCCATAATAAAATGTTTACCATTAATTACAGTAATTAGTTTTCCTAGGGTATCAATGGTTGTCAACATGAATATCAATGTGGGTATAACAATTTGGCAATTAACTAAGCATTTAAAATGACATTAAAATACAATACGTAAATCAAATAGCATGCAATAATTAAATCAAAATAATATTTCATAAACTTGGGTTCAATATGGTCAAGGAGACTTGCCTTCCACCTCTCCCGCTGCTGCTACCTCCGCTGGATGCTCCTCTCGCTCAAGCGATGCGTCGTCTACACGCGAAACACGCAAATCGAGGCAAGAAATAAATAAAACAGAAATAAATAAAATCCAAAAATTCATAAAAATGATACCAACAAATATATCTTGATTTTAGATGAATTTAGAAATTTGAATCGTTCAAATCGGAGTTCGAACGGAGGAGAACGGGGCTTTCGAAGTTTAAATGGAAGAGAAAATCCAGAAATAAATAGAACTGACACGTGTCGCACTGTGATTCGCTGGAATTTCGGATTTTCGGATTTATCAGTGATTAAACGAAATAATTCGTGTCGCTGACATGCGGGCCCCATGAGACATAGACTCGGCTCACGGTGAACTAAGTTCACCGAGGAAGTTCATAGTGACATAGGTGAGAGGCGGTGATGTGGCATGATGTGGCTACCACGTGGCACTGACATGGCGCATACGCGGCGTGCACGTGGCGGCCACACGGATCTAGTGCTTACACGGCGGTGAGGTGGCGCTACAGGGCCACACATGGCAACACATGGCGACACATGGCAAATACGTGGAAGGTGACAGGGCATCTGGATTGAATGCTTACTGTATGGAATAGGTGGCGCAGATCTGGCCGTTCGTTGAAGATCAACCGGTGGAGGATAACAGTGGCGTGGCTGGAGAAACGTGGCCGACTCAGACGTGTTGATAGATGATCCAACGGCTCTGGCTGGTGGAGGCAACCCGACGGCGACGTGGCGGCGCAGGCCCGCCGGAACTGAGGAAGATGACACGGGAATCGGCGGAGGAGTGACGGGTTAGCCACTAAACTGTGCGGTTCAGAAAGAGTGGGACGTGAGGAACCCAACGGTACACACGAGGTCACCGGAGGCTTACCGGAGTGGGAGATAGAGGCGGCGGAAGGACTCGGGCGTGGTGGTGTACTCCGGCGAGGGCTAGCGGCCTCCAGACGACGTCTCCGCCGGCGAGAGAAGAGGGAAAGGATGCGGCGCGGAGAGGAGAGCACGGCACGGAAGTCGGGGTGCGGTTTTTATAGTCTAGGGCAACGAGAAAAGGCACGCATGCCAAGGTTGGTCGGGCGCTAGGGTTCGGCGGCGGGATTTAGGGTTAGGTTTCACTGTTGATTGCCGGCGCCGTTTCAGCCGTCGGATCGACGATCGGCGGCTAGGACGTGCTGGTCTTTAGGGTTTTCGGCTGTGCAAGGAAATAGGCCGGCTGAGATGTGAACAATAGTGGGTCGGTTGGGTGAACAGTGATTTCGGCCCAGGTTTGATTTTAGGATTTAAATACATTTCCGAATTAAATAAATATCAAAATTTTGAATAAACTTCAAATAATTCAAATAAATAGCAAATAAACTCCGAAAAATCTCCAAAAATATAGAAAAATCAAATGAAGCACAAGGAACCCAAATAAAATAAGAAATAATTAATTTGAGTTATAAATTAACCAAATTAAATTCTTGTTATCTTTAAAAATTCCGTTTAAGCTGGATTTAATTCGAGAAAATTGCCACGAGTTCGGATTTTGAAATTCGAGCACAATGAATTCAAAAATTGGAATGTTACAGTATGATTATATCTTGTGGGTAAGGTGTATAACCTCTGCAGAGTGTAAAACCTATTCGAATAGCCGTGCTCGCGGTATGGAGCATTGCTCGATGATTACAATCAAGGGTTAGATTTTATCAAAACAAATGTGGGAACGGGATGATGAACTAAGGAAATAGGTTGTGAATTGGTTATTGGAAACAAATACAAAAGTTATTATTGTTATTATTTGTTTTACTGTCTTTCAATCTATTTATGCTATTCTTTCACAAATGTTGTTTATGCAAAGTAACCTTGTAGCCTATCCTTTGTACTAAGCCATGCATATAGTATATAGACTTGCATTCTATGCACAGCTTGGTGAGTGCTTTATTTACTCACCCTTGCAACAAAACATCATCAGTTGGAGAACAAGCAACGCCTGCTTTTAAGGAGGAGTTCCACGAGGAGGCGAACAACTAGGGTGCGAACCTTATCAGTTGTCTGTGGCAGTTGAAGGGTTTCTATGCTTTTAATTATTTCCGCTGCTATTCATTTACTTTTGATTTTAGCCCTTGGCATATTCATGTAAGGTGGACTATAAGGTAGTTTAACAGTTATACTGAACCTGATGAAGTCTTTATTATATTATCACTGAGTATGATTGTGATATTCATCTATGTTGAGCCTATGTGCACTAGCGTGATCCTGGACTAGTGCGGAATACACAGAGGGTTCGGATTTGCATATTCGGGTCCTGACAACAATGTACTTCAATTGCTAGAAATGTAGATTTGCTCACAAGAAAGGAGAAATCAAACCACACGAGAATGAGACACAAGAATTTATTCCGTGGTCTTAGAGACCTGCCGGTCTCCCCTAATCTACGTTGAGGTGACTTGAACAACTTCAAGCCAGTTCCAACCACTTGAGCCTTCCTCAATCACTTTGGTAGCTCTTCCACGCTCGAAGTAGGCGAACTCCGACCTTCACAGCTTACCAGGGCTTCTCACAACCTCCATCGAGAAGTTCATCATGCACGAACGCCTCCAAGCCGTCTAGGAGGCGGCAACCTCCAAGAGTAATAAGTTTTAACGCTTTCTTGAGGTCGAATTGAGTGTCTAAAACATCAACACTAAATGCAACACTCAATTTTGCTCCTAACTCTCATAAAATGAGAATTTAATGCACACAATGAGTAGAAGACTTTCTAGAGCCCAAGAATAATCAATGAGGTCCAAGAGTTGCTCTAGAATACAGGTAGGGTGTATTTATAACCCCTACCAACCAAATATGGCCATTGGCCAAAAGTTGCTCAAAACAGCTCCTTAGTAGCCAACAGTCACTACAGTGCATTTATTACACTATTAGTGACCATTGGTCACTAAGGCCGGTATGATCGGGGTAGGTCCAGTCATACCGGGCTCCAAGAATTTTAATTCAGTAGGAAAACACCTGTTCTAGAAAAAAGCAACTGGCCTAGCCCCGATCATACCGTCGCCAGTATGACCGGAGGAGGCCCGATCATACCGCTAGCCAGTATGACCAGAGAGGGCCCGGTCATACTGGCCCCTCAGCCACCAAAAGTCACTGCTTCTGTAAAAACTAGACCGGCTAGAGCCCAGTCACACTGATGGTCGGTATGACCAGAGGGGGCCTGATCATATTGGCCCCGCTCACTCAAAAGCCCATATTGCATGATATTTATTTTCCTTTTCATGAAATGCCATTTAAGTGTCTAAATGCACATATATTGATCCTCTAAACATTTTCCGACATCGAACAAATGGCCAAGACACCTCTTAATAGTACAACGCCTACTATAGCAATCCAATCTTTTCTCCAAACTCTAAGATTGACAAAAGCTATGAAAGGTCCTTAAATTTTATACCTTAGCCATCTTTTCTTGACGTGTTGACCATCTTTTCATCATTTTCATGCTTCCATGATCACCAAATTTAGGACCAACCTATTCTCAAAATACTCAAATTGAAAATGTTAGTCCTTTAACCGCAATTGTCAATAATTACCAAAACCAAATCGAATTAGGTGCCTAGATGCTTTCACACTCTACAGAGGTTATACACTTTACCTGCAAGATATGATTAATCTTATAATGTTGGCCATTACACATACTCATCAACGTGTAACTAAGAAAATCATAACAAAACCTTTCGAACATAGACACTGCTGATAAGCTTGATCTCACTATCCCTCCCTCACACAAAGAAGAAAAATAAGAGAGACTTATCATTGGATTAGGAACAATCATTGTTCAAGATGTGGAGTCGCTACACTACGCATCTTCTCCAACCATGCACACACAGCTTGGTTTCTTCCTGAGATATCATATGTCAAACTCAGTAACTTTCTGAGCTAGGTCTGACCCATAATAGACATATGGTTTTATGATTAGCCTAGTTCAATGGCTTACTAGGTTAAGTTCTTAATTGATTGAGGCAAAACTTCTAGTTATTCTCAGTAACTATTATTAATCAATTCACTCAGAATTTCCAACGGAAATGTCACATTGACCCACCCTAACACACAACCACTTGTCACTTACCTCAATCTAAATCATTTACCAACCCATTTGATTGTTATACAACACATACCATCAACAACTCAACATCATTGTGTGACAATACATGACACACCTTTTTCATAAACATATTCTATATACCATTAATCAAGTTGAATTTGCACTTTCAAAAGATATCAATTGTTCGTGGTATGGCTAAACATACTGAGCACAATCTATCCAACCTACGCTGGCATGTATTAGCAACCAACTAATAATTATCCATCATAGGACGGCGACTGAATATGGCATAACAAATGACAATGTAGATATAATTTAATTGGGTTGAATAGCTAATTCTCAAACTATTTTAAAACCATATAACTTGAAATATGTTGCAATAGATTAAAACAAAATAGCATTTAAAAATTGGACTCAACATGATCAAAGCACAATTTTCCTTGAAACAACTCTTGATCTTGATCTGTACCTTGAACTTGAATCAACCCTTCACCTTCGAACACTCCTAGTACTTCAACATCTAAGCAAAATGAATGGTGAAAACTAAAATAAATACAAAACAGAGAACAGACAAATTCTGAAAATAAATAAAGTACACAAAAGTGTAGAGCATGAATTTTATGTATTTAAAAATTTACATGGGCTCAATCGGCATTTGTATGAAAGAGAACAGACTCTCAAAAGATTCACCAAAGAATTAAATCTGGAAAAAGAGAAAGAAAATAGAATATTCCCTCCCAAGCGATTGACACATGGGCCTAGGCAAAAATTTATTTTCTAATTGATTTTTTGGATTTTTTAAGAAAAAACACAGATGTTGAAAGAATTTTTTTAAATAATATTATTTTTATTCAAATTTACAAAAATAACAAAACTACCCCTCTGTCGCCAGTCCATTTGGCGACAAAGGGTTTGTCGCCATTTTAAATGGCGAATACCTCTCTGTCGCCAAATGGATTGGCGACAGAGGGTTGTCGCTTTTCTCTGTCGCCATTTCATTTGGCGGACGAAGCGATTGCTCTCTCTGTCGCCAAATGAAATGGCGACAGAGAGCATTAAAAGGGAGTCCGTCTTGGCTCTTCTTCTCCATTCAGGCGAAGGAAGGAAGAAGAAGAAGGCGATCGCCGTCTTGGGAGAGAAAGAGAAGAAGGAGAGCAGAGGAAGAGAGGAGAGAGGAGAGAAAAAAGAGGAGGGAGAGGGAGGAGGAAGGAGGAAGAAGAAGAGGGGAGGCAAGAATTTAGATCTGCCACAGGTATGATTTTTTTGTGTATTTTAGTTGTAGATATATAATGTAGTGATTAGATTAAATAGAATAGACTAGTTGCATATTTGATGACTTAGAGATCAATTTAATTAGCATTTTTAGAGTAAATAGTTGTGGACTAGATGATTTAGGGCAAATGCAATTAGGGTTTTAGAGTAAGAGATGAGTTATCGATTAGATGATTTGCGAGCGATTCAATTTTATTAGTTCTGCAGAGGAATATTTGTTGTCGATTTGATAATTTAAGGGTAAACGTAATTAGGTTGTAAATAAGATTTCTATTTAGACGAGTAATTCATGAAGGCTGTTTGCAGCAACGATATTTATACACAGAGCAAGTTGTAAATAGAATATTTTTCCAGATTATGGTAGTACATGTGGTGGAGTGTTTATGAACTAATTTCCGTAATAATGTCATTTAGACGAGTTATTCTACAAGCCGTCGAAAAGTCTTCAGTGAGTCTAGTTTTCTACGCGACTAATTCATGAAGGCTGTTTGTAGCAGCGTTATTTATATACAGAGCTAGTTACAAATAGAATTTTTTTCCATATTATGGTAGTACATGTGGTGGAGAGTGTTTCTGAACTAGTTTGCATAATAATGGCATTTAGACGAGAAGTTTAAAGGATAGCCGAAAAGGCTTAAATGATCACAAATTTGACATTATCGGGAATCGGATTTGAATTGAAGTTTGCGACTACACTGAACATGATTACTTATTCATTTTTCTGGCATTAGCATAGGATGATCTTGGAAGTGTTTTAAAACTACATCCGTGATATTTCACTTTTATGTGCGATGTTTTTCACATAAATGAACATTAGTGACCTATATTGAAATATTTTAAGACAATGTATGTATGAATTATGGACGCAATTCTGGAACCAATGCAATTAGGTTTTTTGATTAATAATAGTTGTGGATAAGAATTTTATGCAATACCTGACAGGTATGGATGAACGAGTGAAATTTACAATATTCTACGGAGAAGGGGTTCCTCAAATGGGTGTTGAAGGGGTAGATCTAAGTCAATTTGCAAGTGTGGAGGCTAGCCTGTTACGTGCAGGAGAGCATTCATGGGGCACGGTTATGAGATGGTTGTACCATATGTTTTCTCTGAACGGTGAATTGCATGATCTGAAGTTGCACGGAGTGGGTTCCCGGAGAATGGATTGCACGTACTAGGAGTTAATGGAATTGAGAGGGCCGAAATCTTGGAGTTCGTATGTAAGAATTGCAATTGATAAAGGATGGCCACTAGTATTGTTGGCGCAAGCATTTCAAAAGGGCAATACTAGCAATACGACGCCGTAGGAGGTTGTTGGTGAAGAACTGGAGGAAGTTGGAGAGAGCAGCAGTAGTAGAGGAGGCTTCGTAAGGCATGATGAAGATTCAGGATAGTACGGAGTGCAAGGTGATGCAGCTGATGTCGCAATGATAGAGGTTCAGGAAGCAATGGGTGTGGCAGACGAGGGGGAAAACAATGAGGCTTTGGTGCAAGATATGGAAAGAGAGAGTCAGGACTACGCGACTTTAAGTGATGAAGAAGACGATGAAGAGCCATTCCCTGCAGAGTGGGATGAGTGTCCGCTCAACACCGGTGATCAACAATGGCTAACATTTCGCTTGGGAGTATGATGGGAATGAGGTGAGGCAAGGTGCAATTTATAAGAATAAGAGTGAGGTTCAGAAGCATCACAAGATGGGCGGTGTCAGCCGCAGTAACCTTCAAGGTTGCAAAGTCCAATCGGGTGTATGATGTCATATGCCAGACAGAGGGTTGTCTGTGGCGTGTGCATGCATACCAGCCTAAGTGGGACACCATCTGGAGGTGTTCCATAGTCGTCCCATACACATGCGTGCTAACGGAGTCCACGCAGTCCCACAGGAACTTGTCATCAAGCTTTGTTGCCAATGCAATGTACGGAGAGATTGTGGGTAATCTGAATTTGGAGCCACGTGCCATAATACTCGCAATACAACAGAGGTTCCAATACACCATAAGCTACGCGAAGGCATGGAGAGCAAAGCAGAAGGCATTGGAAACTAGGTTCTGACGCACGAAGACTCAGACCGTAACTTGCGTGTTTGCTTCAGTGATAAAGGAAAGAAATCTCGAACTTTTGTGGACATTTGTGAGATTCCATCTGAGCGCTTCCCTGGAAAGATGGTTTTGAAGCGAGCATTCTTTGCTTTCGGTGCATGCATCAACGCGTTTCGGCCTACGGAATGTGAAAGCTGGTGTTGTCGATCAGCGGCCTAGAGTTTGTATCATACACGATCGGCATCCTGGGCTTTTGAGGGCAATTGTTCGATTGCGCAAGAAGGTCCGAAGAGGCGCATCCATGGCATGATCTCCGTAGTAGGTGGTGCAAGTGCCACATGGGTGCTAACTTCTATAAGCAGTTCGGGAACAAGGAGCTAACAAAACTTTTCAAGAGGCTTTGCGACCAAAACCAGCAAAGAAAATTCGATACACTGAAGAAATTGGACGCCCTAACATCGAGGCACACAATGGAGGCAGCGAAGAGGGCAGCCCGGCCACAGGGGAGGCCCCAACAAGCTCCGAGGAGTTACCCACCACCCTCCACAGCTTGGTCCAAGGAATGGTAGGGCCACAAAATGCTTCTCCGAATGGATAGAGCATGAGCGAGGAGAAATGGGCTCGCTCTACGACAATCGATGGTGCGAAGTTATGGGGTCATGACAACAAATCTTATGGAGGTTTACAATTGGGTGATGCGGGGGTTGAGACCCCTTCCCTTGGTTGCTATAGTGGAAGGTGTTCTCCGTGGCATCACAAAGTACTTCGTCGATCGTCATTCAAGGGCATTCACGCGTATGAACGATCCTGCTGTGAAGTATTCAGAGATGATCTCTGCATACATGGAAGACAAAGGCAAGAAGGGGGAGATGCACGCAGCAATGAAGATGGGCACGCGGGAGCTTCGAGGTGCTGTGCAAAGAGAAGGCCGGTCGTGGGACGAACCGACGAAAGGTCGCTCACGAATGCATCATACATAGGCAAACTTGTGTCTGCACCCGTAACAAGCCTCTCTTGTTACGTAGGCCATGCTCCCATGTCATGGCTTCCTGCTCGACGATTCGTATGGATCCAGGTATATTCCTGTTTCCATTCATTATGCAATGTAGCGTCTTCAAAATTGTGTTAGCTAACTAGTCTCCTAACGCTACGAGAGCGACCGGCCAGGAGGCACACGAGGCGACGACCGCCCTCCTCAGCAGCTTGGTACCACCTGACGATAGGGGTCACACCGACAACCTCCGAGGAGCGCAGCAATCAGATACGGACTTGACCTCCGTGATCGTTAAACTCACGTGGTGCAGGCGCCCTAGGCCGGACGACGTGGCACAAGCCCCTCCTCGATCGTCCTCTCAGACGGGTCGATCCATGACGCCTGATCAACCGCGCCTCCGCGAGACGTGGTCGGGGCTCCTGTGGTACGGTGGCGCAGTACCAGTCCCCATGACGGCAGGTAAATCCTTTTATTGATCGACTAATATATTATATTCTTCATAATTATCACTGTTCTAACTTGAGAAGTTTGCCAACAGCGACCGACCCAGCACCTGACGAGAGTGCGAGCGTCTCTGGGGAGTTCAGCACACTCCGCGACGAGGACTACGCCTGGATCGTCGATCAGGACTCGCAGCAGCCCACAGGTGTAGTCCTCGGACAGTCGCAGCTCCCCGACGTGCCTGCCCCTGTTCAGACTACGGAGTCGACGGACGTCTACGCTACTCCGACGGCACCAGCGCGGCCGGCTAGGAGTACTCGTGGACAGCCCCCCGACCATCTCACGTATCCATCTGGACATGTACAGCGCCGTCAGAGGCCTGGGGCCATGCGAGGAGTAGCACCGCGTAGGGGACCCAGCTAGCTCTTTTATTTACTATAGTTTGTACTTTTGTACCTTATATATTAATCAGACATGTTATTTACTTTTGTTAAATTTAGTGGTATTAAAATATCAACTTTTGCATTCGCGACACGACAACACACGCAACAGCTTTTCCAGCGCGATGTGACTACTCGCTGCTACCAGCTTTACCAGGCTGACACGACAACACATGCAACAGCTTTCTCGGTATGTGACTACTCATCGCTAGCGACTTTACCAGTCGACACGACAACACACGCAATGAATTTTTTCAACGCGATGACTACTTCATTGCTAGCAGCTTTATCAGGCTGGCACGACAACACGCCATGAAATGACAACACACTGCAACCCGCCTTTTCAGAGCACCGACGTTAGTGGCCCTATGTAATGGCGGCCCTATATAAGGCCGATAATTGCCCTTCAGACCACCCGCCTGCCTCCACGAGGAAAGGGTGAACCGAGAGAAGAGAGAAAAGAAGTAGAGGATTAGCCAAACATGCCGAGATGTGCAAGTGGAAAGGGAAAGGGGAAGGCGAAAGAAGAGGCAGGCATTTCGGGGTGGCCGCGCAACATTGTGCATCAGACCACTTCAGACTGCCGGGTTGTTCCACCAATGTGTTCTGTAAGGAGAACCTTGCGTGCTTGTCTACTCTTGGGAAACTCCGACATGGAAGAGGAGGTATTGGATGTGCCGCAGCTACGTGTTCGACCCGCCGGAGAAGAGCCTCAGGGCTCGGCAGCTGGTAACAATCATACGTGTTTCATAATATTTGTACATAAAACTATGCTAATTTAAGTTTCATGCAGTCGCCTCCACCACTGTGTGAATTTGAGCAGTGGTTCGATGAGGAAATCAACCCCGAAGACCAAAGGCTCCTGGATCAGGCAAACCGGGATTACGATTTCAGGCAGCAGCTTCAACAGGAGCGTGACGCCGCACGCGAGGAGGCACGTAGGAAGGAAGCAGAGGAGAAGGAGGCCGAAAGAGAGAGGAAGCGAGAGAGGGCACGTCGTGCCAGAGAAGCCCCACCAAAGGCATGGGCGAAAGGGAAATGGCCTCGATGCACCCAGTAGATGTTAAGTTATGTCCGTCCTAATTTTAAGTTGTAATAAAGTGTGTGGACTATGTTATTTTCCACCGTAACATCTTATTTCCGTAGTATTATGTAACTTATTTCCATAGTATCATTTTATCATATTGTAACGACCCCCATTTTTACATAAATGCAAAAATGGAAATCTAATGTGCTTGCAAGATTAGTCCTCGGATCAAGAGCTAGTACACACATTTATAACAATTGGAATCACAACCACACATTATATTAATTAAGCGGAAACTAATAAACACATAAACCTTACATCTCAGAGTATATAGCAGCAAAGAAGCAAAGTCTCGTAGTGTGCCCATCCAAACCCGCAGGCAACTGACAAGGCATAAATCCTTAGAAAGATCACGTTGAGGAATTTCCCGCAACCTGCGATAAAACCAAATCTTCGAAGCTTCGCATTCTAGTCCACCTATAAATAATAGATTAAGCAAGGGTGAGTACTTTCGTACTCCGCAAGACTTAAGGTGGTATTTGCAAATGCATAAATGTAGGCCAATTCAAAGGAGGCTACTACAGTTAATTTGCATATGCGAAAATTGAATTATAAATTAAGTTATTTGAAAACGGAATTTATAAGAGCAGTTTGATAACAAATAAGTAAAGCATAAGTAACACTCACAGTCCTCCATGATGTGAGCGACTAACATTCCATATCTTGAAATCCATCAATGTCGCCCTTTGACATAAAGCACGCTTGCAAAACAAATGATACCGAATTCTTTTGAAAATAATAAAACATCTAACATTGGAATGACTTCACCAAGTGCCCATGACCGCGGGCGCGGCTAATCGATTAGATTTACACTCTGCAGAGGTGTACAACTTTACCCACAATGAATGATCAACTCACCACGTCAGTCGTGGATCGCCATATAAGAGTATGCGAATGAGCGATCATACATAACCGTTACATTACCTAGACATGACTTTGATCCAGCCCGGGACGTTATTCCCCGCCAGAGGAACAGAAACACACACACGACGTGGTTCCTTTCATGAATACTCAACACACACACACCGTTCCTGTTCATGACAAGGCGTACACCGTTGCATGGGTGGAAACCCTTCCAAGCAGACCAAACCGGAATGCCTGTGCAAGCTCCCGCCTACCAATGAGCAAAGCCATATCTAAATAACTTAACAGGCTAAGGCTACCCCATTCTCACCCTTGTGGTTGCACGGAAATCTTGCATCAATAGCGTCCCATTGCTCGGTCCTTAATTTGACACGGGCGACACTTCACCCTACACTACGTGCAATTCCTGTCGCACAACCGGCTATTGCCAATAATCGCCCACGTCAAAACCATAGTTTTACTTTGGGTTTTTAATCAAAATTACCAGCAACTAACAGTGCCATTTCCAAACATTTTCAGGAAACAAATCTGATTTGATCATCTGCTTTATTGATTCTAAAGCATGGCTAAGCATGGATAATATGTAATCGCATATACCCATGATGACATTAAGTAATGCCCATCCTTTAATCTATGGTTATCAAGGTTCACATGTTCATACATATCAAGGGAGATTTCATATGACAATAGGTGTAACTACCAAATCCACAAAATAGCAATTTACATAAAGTAAACGCATGCATAAAATAGTTTAGTAAAACAAAGTATATTACATACTGGGATCAATATGGTCAAAGGGGTGCTTGCCTTGCTTAATCACTGTTTATGACGATGACGGAAATCGAAGATGACGTAGACAACGACGGAATCAACAGCGTCAGATTCTACACGTTGATCAATGGAAATAAAGCAAGATACTAACTTCAATAAGGGCAAAAAGAAAATAGATAGCAAGAACAAATAAAGACTCTTCTAAAGAATCAGGGGTTGCTCTTTATAAATTTATTAATTTTATTTTACGAATTCAAGATGCAAAGATTGTTTAAGATTAAATAGATATGATCATTTTATGCTTAAGGTGAATCCTTACCTTTAATTAGGATTCAGAGTCAAAGAAAGATTTGATTAATATTCTAGTTATAAAAAGCTAATCTATTGATTTAGGCTACTAGCATTATTTCAATGATATTTGAGAAGGTTCTGGTGATACAAATATCATAATAACTGATTTCTCATCTAAACTCAAAGTTCATTCATTCATATTACGCACTTATGTAATGTGAATATTTAGGGTTATTAAGCTACCAAGATTAATATGCAAATCACGGTGAAATGAGATTATCTTTTCGCAATTGAGTAGACTATACTTTGGAGGGCACTACTAAGCTAATTTCATAAGTTTTACGATTTAGATGAGACATTATATTCATCGTTGAAAAGGCTTATATGGCATTGTAAAGTTTACGTTATCGGAATCGGCAAGAAAGTGAAACGAAAGGTTAACACTTAAGGTTTTTGAACTGATAAGATTAATACGAAACCTTAATAAAATAAGGTTGTTTTTATAGAATATGGTAGTATGAACTTTTTAGAGTATTTCTAAACTCGTTTTACTGATTTTAGCATTTAAATAAGTTATTTTATTAACTGGTGAAATAGTATAAGTGATCACATCACAAACCCTAAATCGGTCAATATTCAATTTAAGTTTGCGGCTACACTATACATGATTCTTCATTCATTTTTCAGGTATTAGTAGGAAGTAACTCTAGAAATGTTTTAAAGTTGGTTTGACATTATTTTGACTCTAATGCAATAGATAAACCATTTACTTATTGTTACAATTAGCATTTCCTTTCATTAAAAGAATGCAAATTAAATCTTATCTTAAATATTTTTACATACATGGATTTGTATTATTTTCAGGAGACTAATACAAATTATTTCCTTATTTTATGAGCTTTTATGCTTTTACTTTTATTAATGACCATATTAAGGTTACTAGTAATTGTAAAGCAAATAATTTAAACTAAGTTCAACATTTAAATATTTTCATATATTTGAGTTTCTGGAGGTGTAAGGATTTCATAAAAATTAGTTTTATTTCATTTTGAGTTTACTTGTAAACTTTTTATGTATAGTCAATATTTGACCCTTTTAATTTAAATTTGCATTTCAAATTCATCCTTTATCGTTATTCAAAATATTTTTGCATATTTGAATTCATCCTGACCTTACAATCATATAAAAATTTATATTATTATTTATTATCTTATTATTCACAGATTTGATTTAAAGGCCATGTCAAGGATATAAACAAATTTAATTTAAATAATCTTTCTGAAATTAAAAATTCAATATTTTTGTATATTTAGAATCTTACTGATTTTATATGAATATAAAAAATTCACTGAGATTGAATCAAAACGCAAAAGATATTCAAGTTTCATTATTAATCCGTTAGGAAAATTGACTAAAAGGAAAATACGCTTTCAAAGTATTGAAAACGCCTTTTGTGCCGAGACTCTTGCTTCTACGACATGGGTGGTTCACATGCAGAGGAAGAAAACAGAGCGGCTAGGCGCGCAAGGCGACGGCAGGACGGGCGGTCTCTCCCAAGGCGAAGACACCGGAGGCAAGGGCTTGACGAGGCGCACCAACGGTGGAGCCGATTCGCCGAAATGGCCGAGGCGAGCCGCACTGGCCGAGGGCGGCGGCTAATGGCGATTGGCGAGACGGTGACCAGTAGGGATGAGTTCGAATGGGTAGTCAAATAAGCACCGTGAGTCAGTGTGGTTGCCATTTTGGGGTTAGCTCAAAGTGAGAACATCGAGAGCTCCGCCACGGTGACCGGCCATGGAGGAGAGGAGGCGCACTTGGCGCACGATTTCACATGGGAGAGCTCAGATTTTCTTGAGGGCTTTTGATCAGTAGAGCTTAGTGATCCTATGAGGTGAAGTAATTTAGAATCTGTGAGGTGCTTCGGCTGAATTTCGAGCTTGGGTCGAGCTTCAAAGCTCGCAGTAATGGCGGACGGATTGGGGATTTGCACGGCTCGGCTGAAGGAAGGAAGGGAAAGTAGAAGAGAAGATGTCGCGTGACACAGGTGGTCATCTGGAGCCTTTTATAGCGAGCCAGGAGATGAGCTGCAGGGTTTGAACGGGAACGGGTTTCTCTGAGGACTTGCGGCACTGGGCGCAGCCATATCTCGTCGCCTCGGGAGGGAATGAGAGCTGCGTACGGTGCGGGAGAGCTGGTGCAATGCGTGGCGCTGCTGGACGGTTCGGCGGATGATCAAGTACAGCAGCTGGCTAGGTGATATAGAGTGTTCGGCGGATGATCAAGTACAGCAGCTGGCTAGGTGATATAGAGTGAGCACGAGAGAGAACTGAGAGAGCGAGTCTCTGCTCGGTGAGGAAGAAGAAAAGGCTGACCGGTGGGACCGGGCCCACACGTCAGTGAAAGATGAAGGAACTGCCTCAACATTTGACCGGGAAAATGCACTGAACTAGCATTAATTGAACGGCAATCTTTAGTCAGAGATTTTTCCAACTTTTTATAAACACTCTCCTGGAGGTAGATAAGGTCCAGGTAAATTTTCAAGTCAAAATACTTCGTGATGAATTAATTAAAATTCTGAAATTACACTGTGCTCAAAATTCCTTTTTCTGTATTTGAATTTTCAGACGACTAAAATATTTTCTAAAATTTCTGAACATTTATTTTTAAATTTAAATTGGGACATTAATTCTTATGTAAAATTTTCAGCTCAATATATTTCTCCAGTAATTTATAAAAATTCTGACATTCAAATTTCCAGCTTTTATTACTTTCTGTTTTCGAATTATTTGGAGACTTATCCCAACAGATAATCCTCTGATATTTTTACCAGTGGTAAATACTGTATCAAGGGTGCTTTGGTAAATTTTCCAGCTGGAGATGAGCTCTGTATATTTTTCACAAATTCGGACAGTGTACTGTTTCTAGTCAAATTGACCACTTTTTCATTTTTAATATTCAAATTGATATTCATATATTTTGATCAGTGCATAAATTGATTTATACACAGATTTTGAATTCAGAAAATAAATTCTTCCCAACTTTTCTTTTGTTCTTTTGATTTTTCCCATTTTCTTTAATTGTTTTTGCAATACAAAATCCAAGAAATCAATTAAGAAAATCATAAATTCAATAAAACTCGAAAATACTCAAAATGCAAATTCATATTATGATAATTCACTGTTTTATAATTTTCGGGATGTTACACATATGTTATGTACTTGCGGGAATATTGGACCTTTATCATATTTATGGAATGTCGTTTGTCGAATTATTTATGGTCTGTGGTTTCTGTATCCTTCATGTTGTTCACATACTTATTACGCTTTCTAATATAAATGATGTATTGCAAAAAAGGAGAAACTGGCTAGGGCTTGAGGAATGGCAAAAGAGTGAGGAGGAGAAAGAGTAAAAGAGAAGAGGGTTCTGGTGGATTGCGGAGGTGATTCTGTCATTGGTAGGAGCCGTTCTACCGTCAGTGAAGGTATGTTTTCTAGATCAGTGCCATTTGAACTGCAGTTATGTTGGGAAAATAGTTAGGAAATATCAATCAGTGGGAGATGTCTACTGCTAGGAGAAGATGAAGATAGGGGCGACTAGAGCAAGAGCGTAGTTGGAAAATACTAGGAATATTTATCAATTTTCATCGTGAAACGGTACAAAAATGATAAGAAAATGGAAAATGACCGAACGAATTAGCTGGTGATATGGGGTCGCCCCCTGTCGCCCGACCATTGGTCGATTTTCTCACTGTCGCCCGTGAAGGCTGCGTGAGTTGCACTCAATTTTTCACAGGCTAGAGAGGGTAGTTTTTCATCGAGAGCGACATAGCACATGAGGGAGGTAAGGTTACTAATTTGTGATCCCATTATTTTATGTAATTTTCCACGCAACTTACATTATTTAAAAAAATTTCTCTGTCGCCATTTCATTTGGCGACAGAGAGACTGTCGCCAATCCATTTGGCGACAAAGAGGTATTCGCCGTTTAAAATGGCGACAAACCCTTTGTCGCCAAATGGACTGGCGACCGAGGGGTAGTTTTGCAATTTTTATTTTCAACGTATTATTTTTGTAAATTTGAATAAAAATAATATTATTTAAAAAAAATTCGATGTTGAAATGTGGACTAGCAATTCATAGACCGAGTCCACAAACTCATAAGCCAGGTCCACGGTGAACCTAGCTCACAGCATGTTTTACTAACATGTGGGCTCCATAGATCAGGAACACGGCCCACGTTGACCTAGCATATGCATAGATCTATGCCTACGCGACAGCTGACTCAGCACTATGTGGCACCACATGGCATGCCACGTCGACTCCAAGTTGGTGCCACATCAACTCGACAAGCTCTGAGATCTATGGTCACAGCTGGCAAACTCTGAATCATCCCAACTGCAAGATCACAACACAGTGATGCTTCTGCGTGGATCTCGTAGCAAACGGCGACTAGCGGTGATAGCCATGGAAAGTGGTAGCAATCTATAGGCTTCCTCTGGGCAAGATGGTGTGTGCACCAAAGAGAACATGGGACGGTGATCACAATGGTGCAGACCAATGGCGAAGAGGCTTACCAATGCCAAAGAGATCTAGCTTGTAATCCTGTAGCGTGCGCTTTTGAGGAACTCCAAAATTCGGCTAAATGACGACTCCTCTCAACTTCTAGGGTTAAGGTTTGGATTTCTAGTCTTACACTGATCCTGATGCTCACCTTATATAACCCTAGGCGTCCATGTGGAGCACAAAGTGGAAACCATGTCCGCAGTGGACGCGGCTCGGACACAGTATCTGGGTCGAAGACGGGGACCTAGCAAACAGTGTTGGGCTGGGCCACATGGTAGAATCGGGCCAGAGCGAGTGGGTTTCGGCTGAAAGCCTTTTCCTGGGTTTTTTATTTACTTTCTTATTTTAGAAAATACAAATAGGCTCCAAATAAATAGCAAATAAACTTGGAAAAATCAAAGAAAATTATGTAAAATACTTTAGAGTATATAGAACTCAAATAAAATAATTTTGGCAATTTTGACCTGAACATTAATCACATTAAATCCTTTTTGACTAGGGAAAATCCACATTAAGGTTTAATTAGCAATAAAAATTCTCAAAAAGGCTAAAATACATAAAACCAATTCAAAGGTGCAAAAATTGGTTTTTACAATGTTGAATTTAGTGTGCCGTAAAAGAGCTCAAGAAAAATAAGATACTTAGGTATGTAGTGTAAGGTACATAGACCATCTATATTGACCATATATATCACATTCACATATGTGTTCCACTGGCCCTTCAACATTCACTTATAAGAAATAGTTCCAATTAATAGACCATTCAACAGTTTTGATTCGTTGCCTCTGTTCCAGTCGCGTTGACACGAATAGTTTGGATTTTGTTGTGTTGCTTGTATGGCCTTTTCACCGCCTTTCCATTCTAGCACCAGTTTGTTCGAGGTCAATTTCTGTCAGTACTAATTCTTCAGAATATGCAATCACAATCCTGCAACAAATTAACATATGAGTGCGTACGTTGAACCACTTGGTCTGCGGATTCAATAGTAGCAGAATATGTTGAGCATAAAGCACAGGAGTTTGTATGTTACATATGAGGATATGAATTCTAATGGAGCGACGGTGTTCTTGCTAACAGCGGTAATTGTAGCAAGGCCAGAACTATATGCTGCTAAAAAAATGCAACCCAAGAATTATTCAAGAATAAATGGAACAAATTATACACTTCGTATATGCCTAGGAATATTGGAATTATACACTTCCCCATATTAAGCGGTTCCAGGGAAGCAATGTTCTTAGTAACAAAATGTATATGGAGAACAGGATACTTTTCAATGCATACCTTCTTGAACCCTGCAAACATCCTATAGCGTAAACTTCTCCTAGGCCAAAATTCAGTGTGCACTCAAGCCTGCAAGAATACGAAGAACATTGTTAACACTGTTGCATCTGGGGTAGGCATTACCTTGAAGGCCCTAGCATACAAAGTCCCATCTATAACATATCAACTGTTGTAGCAACAAAATGGGAAAAGAGGACCCTATCTGTAGGTCAGTATCCCCTATTTACTTTTATAGCAGTAAAGATAACCAGCAGATTTGGTGCTTTGTGGATAGGTAATGCTAGTTAGTTTGCACTCCTCCTGGTGTTACTAGGAAGTTGCAGATATCAAACAGACAAACATTCATATATATGGGGCCTAGTTTGGAAAATACAGTAATTTCACACAAGCTTTGAGTGATTTCCCATAGAATTCCTACATCCCAAATAGAAATAGGGCCCTATAGCCATCTTGTGTGCAGTGTGCAATAGGATTATAGGGTGAGCTAATACAAGCAGTGGATAAGACCGCAACAGTTGTCAGTTATGAGTTGGGTACAGTGCATGTGTGCATTTTCAAGAGGTCACGGGTTCTTACTCGAAGGTAGTTGAGCTCCATAGACAAACTGTCCCGTCATCCGAACCTGTAATTAGTATTGGAAGATCGGGGTGGGAACAAACTGCATTAACTTTGATTTCATGTACTCCACTGAGTGTTTTAACACAACTCCCTGTCTGGTAGTCCCAAATCTGACTCAACAAGAAGAAATGCATTACATCAACAGTCCGTACGTACTGACGATCAAGAGCTAGCCTATTCTTCAAAGAAGATGTCATACCTTGACAGTGTTCCATCCACAACAACCGATCAAGTATAGCTCATTTCCACGACTAAAGTAGTTCAAATAATGCATACCGGATAATGTCCGGGTACATTCAGAAAGATGAAGATTCCAAATCTGTAATTACAGATTCAAGCACATACATGTGTTAGCAAAATTAAGATTTTTATACATGTGTTAGCAAAATTAAGATTTTTATACATGTGTTAGCAAAATTAAGATTTTTAATACTAACTATTACTTTTTTTTTCTTTTGTTATAAAATGCATGGCCGGAAAACCAAACCTTTACTGTGAAATCCTCCGCAGTAGCGAAAATATTCGTGTCCTTCGGGTTAAACGCGACATGGCTCACATCCCTACTTTTCCAACCTTTGATTAATTTCCAGTCCTTTTCATAGTCCCACAGCTTAATATCGCCATCAGAGGATGCAGACAGCAAGTAGGACTCGGTTGCATGAATAGCCAAAGAGTTGACGTCTTTCGAATGACCTATGAAATGACAGATTTTCTTTATTCCATCACAGCTGTACACGTGGATGCTCCCATCGCTAGCACCCGCCACGAACCATTGCTTTCGATATACAAATTTAACCGAAGTAACTGCAAGGTATTGAAAATAGCTAAAGTTGAAGGGTATATAAAGAAAAAATAGTTAAAAGTTGTTTTAAAATTATAGAATAACAGTTATTTAAAAACAGAATTTAAAAATTAAAATGACATGTATCCAGCAACGAAGGAGGACAAGAAAATAAGCTCAACGCAGTTAGTCAGAAGCATGCCTCTTAACGGAAAGAACGATACATCTCTTGTTTCCTGCAGACAAATGTATAAGCATAGATTAATTGATAAATCATAGATACAATAGCATATTTCAACTTGCTACTAGGCACGGACAAAAAATAAGTTCTTCAAACTACTATTATTTCTCCTGAAAAAGCTATTACTATAATATTATGGTCTGGCTGCTGACGACATGAAAGTAGAACAACATGCACAAAGACGTGTTTCAGAGCCTGTGTCAATTTTATTAATATTTTTTGGTATACGTGTAATAATACCCTATAACCCTCCCTATATAGGGAGATGAGATCTCATGAATATAAATACGAAATTACTACGGTTCGGACGTCTGAATTTTTTGGATGCATTGCAATATTTTTTTCTACGTATGTAACATTTTTTGCCAACGCATGCAACATTTTTCTTTGACAAATAGTGAAATGCGGCACAGTAAACGGATGTTGCAAGCGTTGAAAAAAATGTTACACGCGTCGGAAAAAAATATTTTAAGTGATGAAAAAAATATTGCAAGAGGTGTCCGATGGAATAAACAGTATCGGACGTCCGAGCGCTAGTTCTTCCCATATAAATAAGCTGTCATCAGCGGCATCTAACACTAGCGCCCTAGCTGTCGGCAGGAGCTAGCGGCCACAGCTACCAGTGTGGTGGACGCGGCACAGTTGGCCTTCGGCCATTATTTGGTTTGTTTTTTTAGTTTTCCCAGGATTTTTGTAGTTATTACTTAGTTAAAGATTGCATTGGCTAGTTAGACATTGCAAAGCTATCTAAGAGATAAGAATAGTTCCAAGTTGTTAGGGGCTCCCCACATCATTTAGATGAGTCAAACAAGAACTAAATATATCTTCCCAGTATCAATTATATCCCATCCCGGTCCCTCAACACCCATCATGGTGCCGGGGCAATGAGGTTAAAGCCTCACCCTTCCGTCAGCCAAGACTATTATTTGGGATTGCTACCAAATCTCTTGGTCCGTGACATAATTAATACAAGACTAAACTAAGCTAATGGGCAGTTTGGGCCTACTCCTAATGAGCCGTTTTAGGTAAAGTGGCCATATAAATAGCCCACATTACAACACTTCCCTTGGACACATTGCTAATGTATGCTCAAGCCTCATTAAAAACTCCTTCCAAATAGTCCAGTGGATCGAGAAAATCTCAATTGGACAAAACTCAACCAAGGGAAAACATATTCCCCATTTTGCAAATATTTTCAAACCGACCAAGGTTCACATGGTAATAACTTCTACATTATAATTCTAACTTCAGTAAAACAAATTTCTAAATTCATCTAAAATCATGTATTTTCAGAATATTCAAAAATATTTAATTTTAAACATAAGATCAAATTGTTTGAATTCAAATTTAAATAAAGCCCTATTATGGACATTACTGCAAATATAAAAACCATGACCTATAAAATCATGAAATAATTTTTGTGAGCTCCTGAGAACATAAGAAACCCACTTATACAAAAATATTAAATTTTCAAACTCAGTTTAAAATTGTTCAAAATAAAACATGAGAAAACCCTAATATGGTTACTATTAAAAGAACATATATAAACCAATATTCCTAAAATCATGAAATTAATTCTAAAAATTCTAACACTGAAGGTACTCCATTTCTGCAAAATTATTTAGATTTGAATATAATTTGTATCAAATTTGAAAATAGTTAGTTTTCTACTACAAGGTTCTTTTGGACCAGATTATCTACTGCAATGAAAATAATTATAATAAGTTATAGTCTGCACTTAGATTCTTAATCACGATATGCCTCCATGCAATATATATAGAATCAAAATATGCACAAATAGGTAAAAATGAAATGACATAAGTGAATACTAATACATGAAAACCAGATCTTAAATATCATATAAAATCAGACCATTTAATACAGCAAGGATCACTATAATAAGTCATAGTTTTTACTTAACCTTAAACCGAAATATACATTCATATAATATATGTAAATATGAGGATTTGAAATATATGAATAAAATTCATAAATTGAATATTGAAATCACGTAGGGCTAATCTCAAATCATTTCTAAAGATAAGATCATGTTAGTTGATAAAAAGATCCAATTTTTGAACTAAGTTTATAAAAGACTTCATTCTTCATACGCTTATAGAACATCCGGATAAAAGCAAAATGATACAAAAACTAGTTTTAAAATACTTATAGGTCGCTTTGCTGCTAATGCCGTAAAAATGGTTGCAAAATCCTATAAAGTGCAAAATAAAACCTAAAACAAAATCGATATCTTATAACGTAAACTTTAAGACTATATATGTTATTTCAGCCACGAATAAAACATCTCATCTAAATACTAATATTAATAAAACCATCCAAGAAATGCTCTCTAAAGACACGACTATCCTATTCTGAAAAAAATAATCTCATTACAACATTCTTTGCATACAAATCTGTTAAAGATATAACCCTAAGTATTATGAATACTAAAATCCATAATATAAATAAACGAACTGAAGTGTAATACCGCAAACCTCCTTTGTCAGGGTTTCCGCCGGTATTGTTTTCACTGTCTTGATTCAAGGTTCTGCCGTCGCGCAATTAATAATTCTATTAAAGGTTTCGGGTATTTCTTCCGAGCCGTATAGTTTGGCGGCAAGTTTGTTTTTCTTGTTATTTGTCATTTCACTCTAAGAATTGAAAATTTATTGGTTCGCAATAATGGTCAAAAGTTGGACTTTGGTTTTGGAGGGGTTTTTAGGGATTTCCCCTCCTCCACCTAACTTCATCTCTCCTTTTGTGTGGCCGTCGTTCTTTTTCTTTCCTTGGCCGAATCTTTCTTCCCCCAAATCAGCCTGCCGCTGCCCTCCTTTTCCCTTCACTGGTTTCTTGCTCTAGGGCCTGCGCCTCCTTCCCTTCTGATTTCTCCCTGGCCGGCGCTTCACTCCAGCCCTGCTGCCTCCCTACCACCCCGCCTCCTGCCCTCTGGCCGCCTCCCCCAGCCTCCCTCCTTGCTCGGCGCCTCCCCAGCCAAGAAGAAGAAAGTCGAGCATAAGCAGAGCAGGAATGCGGCAGAAGAGAGCAATTTAGTGCAATGAAGCAGGCGAGCAGCAGCAGCAGAAGAAGCGGCAATGGCGATTTGCAAGCCGGCGGTGCCTCCTCCCGGCTAGTTCCGCGCCGCCTTGGCCTCCCTGGCGACCCTCATCCGGCCAACACCTCCCCCACCTCCCTCCTTCCTCCATGGATGTGCTTTGAGGTAGTCTAGCTTGGGTATTTTTCTTTGCATGCAAGGTGTTTGTGTTAATGCCTAGCTAGGTCTTCATGAGAATGAATTGGTATTGCATACGACTTTGATTCCCATAAAATTGTGAGCTTGAGGTACTGCAGATATCGCATGGTAGATGGTTGCACTTCGCTCCATGCCTTTTCTGTTAACACTTCAAAGTTGAATTTATGTATGATGTTAGTGTTTAACTTATACACATGTACCGAGATCAGTTATCAACAGAAGATAATATATATCTAACATTTGCCCAATCTGTTCCTTTGATGCCTGATGTTTACCACTAAATGTGAAGTAAAATAAAGTGACCTTATTAATGTGTTGGTGTGTCGTTAATTTGATTATGTTGTTTGGCCCAACAAAATTATTCCTGCATGATACAAAAGTCATAGCATTGTATGTATTAACTTGAGTTGCTTCTTCATCCCAGTAAACCAGTAAGGTGCTTTGGAAATTGTATTCCTGTTTGTGTAGTGCATTCCATGCATTCATGTATCTAATTTTTGTGGTCTGGACATCAAAGGGGCATGATTAGCTGTATGCAGTTCCTCTAGAAACCAATTTGTGTATATCGACTTAAGTTGTATAACTATGAAATTTAAACTTCTTTTTATTTCCATGTTGATTTGATTTATGTATTGTAGGAATGTTTTGCCAATAAGCCATCAGAATCTTTGTATCTATCTCAGATGGCATGGTGATGGCTGATGCCATCTAGTCACTGGATTTGATTGTCAGTCTTTATGTATAAAGTGTAAACATGTCTTAGTGGTTTCTATTGCTGAGTTTTTGTTTTCTGCCCTTATCAACAAAAGCTGGTTGTATTTCACCCCCCTTGCTTTTGGTCCATCATCTGTTAAGTCCTAGAGTTTAGCTCAGTTTTAGCTAATCAACCTTACTCTCCAAGTAAGATATGGAGGGCTTGTATGTTCAGCTCTACAGTTCTTTTTGTGCTGACCCTGTTGTAGTTTGGCATACTACTTTCTCATTTATTGATCATTGTTGATAGAACTAGTTTTTCTTTTCTTTTGCTGATAGCAAAAGAGAATAGTAGTTTTAAAGCAATAGTTATGGTTGGCAACATAAGGTTCTTAGGTTTTATTATACTACACCGACTTGCTATTAACAATTAACTTGCTGCTGTAAATTCAATGCTTAATTCGGATTTGTATCGAGTGTTTTAAGCGAAGTTGAAGTGAGTTGTCTCGAATGCGAGTAATTGCCGTTGAATTGCTGTTTTCAGGTAGTGGGTCTTCGGGGGTTACCTCGACCCCGCATCATTCCGTCTTCCATAAAAGGCAAGTGCATCCCCTAGAGTGTTATTAGAGTGTTAAATGCCTTGCTTGCGATAAGATTATAAAAATTCTAATAGTTTGGTTATGTTTAATAGTATATTTAGAAGTTGTTCTTAGTATGATGATGAGGATGGATGAATGTTAGCAATGGAAAGGTAAGTTATTCAATTTCTATTATTGCAACGCCTTATGAATTGTACAAATGAGTATGGTTATGTTGATGCAAGGGATAAAGCGATGAAATGATAATGTGTGTGTTGTATTCCTGATTGTGTTGTGCTTATAAACATGTCACTTGCATTTGCGCATTCATTACAGAAGAGGCGACCCATGTTGATGTGGGCCTCTGTACTCACACGTAGTGAGTACAAAAGTCCTACCTCGTAGTCCCATCCACGGATGGGAGCGAGTCAGTAAGAGTAGGCCCCACCACGGGATGGTTGGGAATGAGGGTGCACACCGACAGGTGTGTACTCAGCTATACCGGTATAGGCTAAAAGGTTGCATTTTGAGCATGATCGCATAAAAGCATCGCATTTCATTGTGTGTTGCAATTGTTAAATATTAATTGATGAGAATGGAAATGACAGGTTGCGGATTGAGTCGTGGACTCATCTTGGAATGATTATTGAGGCATGAGTAAGGTTTAGTTACGTTTCCGGGTTGGATGTGGTAAATGGGGCTAGTTACTGCTTCTTTTACTGGACGATTTCAATTAAGTATTGGTTATGTCAAATGATGAAGTAATTGTGCTCTTATGTTTGGTGTTGTATGAATTCAAACTGCTTCTTTTATTTACGGATGTCAATTAAAGAAACTATTACTTTATGTCTTGAAGTAGTTATATTCTAGACGAATTCATTACTTTTTATTATTGTTGCACTTTGCTGAGTCTTGGACTCATGCTTGTTTGCTTCCTGTTTTAGGTACCTTGAAGCTGACACGCCGGGATGGGAGTAGAGCACGTGCACGACTTCGGTCACCAACCACCCGATTAATCATTTTAGTTAAAATGGTTGTAATAAATGCAATTGTATTGTGTTGATCGGCGTCGCGTAGTTGGTTAATTGTCGATTGAAAATGTGATTGGTTATCTAAGGACCTGTTAGAATGATATCGTATAACTGCTATTGTTCCTTTGTCTGCTGAGTGGATGTCCTCCGTTCTAGAGAGGTCATGCCGAAATTTTGTAAATTTCGGTGACTTAGTTTTTAAGCCGGTTTAAGAGTTTAGAGATTAAATTCAGTTTCAGTCCTTTTTGTAGAGGTGTCGTTTGTTATTTAGGGCTTTTGGTAGCATTCGCGGTGCGTTGGGCGCCGGGGTGTTACATGAAGTAACAAGAAATTTGTTACCAAAATATTTGTATCACCAAAACCATCTAAAAACGTTGAATATATAATCAATAGCCTAAAAAAACCTAACACATACAAAACTACTTCTCATGCAACATGGTTTAAGGTTGAGCACTATTCATACATAACATACTACATAATAACTAATAACTTAATTATATTAATTTAAATAATTTTAGTCTCTTGAATTAAGTAAAATAAGAATAGATAATCTATAAAAAGAATGGTACCATCGCCTAACCTAAAAGTGCTAAGTAATATACATATATATATATACATATATATATATACATATATATATATACATATATATATATCATCGTGAGCCATCCGATCTATCATGTGTGGATTGGATTGAGAGTGATGGAACCCCTTGTCACTTAAATGGTTTCACGAAAAAACCCCTCTATTTCTCTCCTCATTCCTGCGAGGGGTTTCCACCACTCTCAATCCAAGCCACACATGATAGATCGGATGGCCCACGATGGATGTTAGCATTTTAGCACTGAACATCTATTTGCACTAGATACGTTGCCCTATATATATACATATATATAGGGGAAATATCTAGTGCATATGGCTATTCAGTGCTAAAATGCTAACATCCATCGTGGGCTATCCGATCTATCATGTGAGGCTCGGATTAAGCGTGGCGGAACCCCTTGTCACTTAAATAGTTTTGCGAAAAACAACATTTACACTAGATATTTCCCCATATATATATATATATGTGTGTGTGTGTGTGTGTGTGTGTGTAAGATCAACTAAAACGCGAGTACATGAAAACATACAACCCTAACCCTAAACCACATATGTTTTATGTAGTAGATTTCTATTTGATTTCCCATCTAATTTCTTTTCCCTTATTGAAGTTTGTTATTTACTATATTTCTATTAAACGCGTGTAGAACCCAACGTCACTAATTACGTAAATGCGACAACGTTAGCTATAACCACGACATTGTTGTAAACAACAATTAAGCAAGGCAAGCACCCCCTTTGATCATATTGATCCCAGTATTTAATGTTTACTTTGTTTTATTAAATCAATTTATATATGCACGTATTTTCTGTAAATTTGCTATATTGTGGTACTAGTAGATATACCTATTATCCTATGAAACTTCCTTGATAGTATGGACATGTGAACCTTGATAACCATATAATAAGGCTAGACAATACATAATGTCAACATGGGTATATGCGACTTGATATTAACCATGTTTAGCCATGCTTTAGTAGTAAAAATCTAGATAAACAGATTAAACTGCTTCTTGAGAATTTACAAAGGTTGGATACGACATCAAAGGTTGTTAGTATTTTGGTATAAAAACTCAAAATAAAACTATGGTTTTGATGTGAGCGATTATTGGCAATAGCCAGAGATATAGATGGACTTGCATGTACTATAGCGGGAGATTGTCGCTTGTGTTGAATTAAGGACCGAGCTATAGGTTGTTTTCAGACCAAGAAACACGTACAACCACAAGTGCTGGTGTGAGACAGACTTAAACCAATTAAGTTATACAGTTTAACTTTGCACTTTGAAAGGCTGGAGTAGCACAGACATTCTGGTTTGGCCTACTTGTAGGAGTTTCTACATACCAATGCAACGGTATATACTTTACTAGGAGAAGAAACAGTGAAGGCAAGATCGACTATTTTTCTTAATGTAAGAAAGATGTCATGTTTTGTATGTTTGTTTCTATCACCATAGTGAGGGTTTATCGTCACCGGGCTAGTACAAAGTTAACCTAAGTAATGTAAAGATTTCTATCATGAACATTCTGGTCACACACTAAAGGTGCGTGAAACATATGGCGAGAAGAAAAGGTCATGACTTGTGGGTAAGATTGTACATCTCTGCAGAGTGTAAATCTAATCGATTAGTCACGCCCGCCGTCAAGGGCACTTAGTAATATCATCACATAGTTAGATATCTTATTATTTTCAAAATAGCTTGGTTTCACCTGTTGAGCCCTGTTTTAGAATGTTGTTGTGCCACGTGTTGGTAGGAACTTGACATTTCGATGTTCACGTCATAGAGGACTGTGAGTTATTACTTATACTTTACTTATTACTTTCATATCAGTTAAACGTGGTTTTACAAATTTTGTTTCTAAATTACAACTTGATTTACAAATTCAATGTCGCTTTATGCAAACTAATCATAGAAGCTTCCTTTGATATAGCCTGCATTATTGCATGTTGCAAATACCACTTTAAGACTTGCTGAGTATGAAAATACTCAACCTTGCTTATTATGTTGTTTTAGGTGGAAAAGGAAATGAAGCTCCAAATATTACTTTTCGTCGTAAGATGCGAGAACTTCAAAACGATCTTTCTAGGGAATTATACCTTATCAGTTGTCTGAGGGTTGGATGTGCACACTATAAGACTTTGCTTCTTCTGTTGCTACATATGCTCTGAGTTGTAAAAATATAATGTATAATTAGCTTTCATTTTAATAATGCTGAGTATGGATATGATTCCAATTGTTGTAATGTACGTACTAGCCACTGATCATGGGACTAGTACTGTATGCACATAGATTCTCATTTTGGCATTTTATGCGAAAATGGGGGACATTACAGTTTTCAAAAGCCCTTATGTTAAAGCTAATCATAGATAGTTTTGCTAGTATGACCATCAATGTTACAGGATATGTTAAGAACCATTTGTGATAAGCTAATGTTCATATTTTAAAACAATGCTAATCAGACAAGTTCACCTAGGCTTTGAACCCTTGTCTCCCACCCCTTGTTTTGCTCTTTAAATCCAGGAGGT
The DNA here is from genome assembly GCA_036346375.1 of Guadua angustifolia. Classification (NCBI taxonomy): domain Eukaryota; kingdom Viridiplantae; phylum Streptophyta; class Magnoliopsida; order Poales; family Poaceae; genus Guadua; species Guadua angustifolia. The sequence goes on along the minus strand of CM070520.1, from coordinate 45,828,428 downwards.
CCCTGTGCTGCGGGGTGCCTACCTCCTATGTAATTTTTGTAACAATTTTTGGCTCAACGATGAAAATGTTCAGGAGGAGGCTAAAACCATCCATTGATTCTTCAAAAGAAAGCATTATACATTAATCCTTGCTTTTATTTTTGGAAAACTCATACTAATTTGTGTAAGTACATGCGTGAGGGCAACGTATCAGCTAAAAATGGTTATACGTTGCAAACAAGTGTGAGCAATAACTTGCCTGGGTCTGGTAGTTCCAAATGTGAAGTCCAAAGAATCCGTTCGTCAAAATCCTGTGTTAAGCAAGAAGAAACTTATCATAGAAGTAGCACCCTTCAGTTTATATCCTCGCACGAAGAAATCCACTCACCATGGCTCTGTTGGATGCACATCTAAGGACGTCACCATGCTTATCTCCGATTGGATCTGGTTGCAAGCACCGAATGAAGCTGGTGAAAACACTCGAAGAAAAAAAAAAAGGCAAGGACATCACATATAGGGAAAAAAGGCATTTGCATACCGTGAATCGGGGTATCTTTGGCTGCCGCAGCGTCACCTTGTACAATCACAGCCACCGAAGAAAACGCATCAAAAACCGACATAAGTAGATAAGAAGCCAGAAGACAGAATATCTGTAATACTATATATGTAACCTTGTTGATCATGGTTCAATATGTGGTTAGTACTTGTGTAACACTTCGTGTCTTATTGCTAAAGGCCACACAGTACAAGTCTCACTACAAATGTGTTGATTGGATTTATTTTTAAATTCCTCATCTCGTTTGCTCAATCTTAAGAATAACTACGATGATCGACTGCATCCTCTTGCTAAAAGGAAAACAATATACATGGAATAGCATTATTTTTGGGGGAGAATTGATCATATGCCCTGTTTTACATGGTTTAATTGATAAAATGCCCCATTTATCATCACGGGACATTTTACATGGTCTAATTGATAAAATGCCCCGTTTGTCATAGAGCGGCCCCATCAAGTACTTCTTCGTGATCAGGAGCCTAAAAGATGACGTGGTAATCCGTTATGTTGGTTAGGTGGAGCGGGCACAAGATCATTGATTTGTTTGGCTTCAAGCCCAAGGGGAACCGGAGTTGCAATGGCTCGACGCTGAGCAGGTCACTCCACAGGCCATGGCTCATTTAGACATATTTAGGTGGGGTGGTAGGTATACACCGGCACACCCAAAATTTTAAAAAATGCTAGATGATCACTTCTTCAATCGGCTAAATTTGTTAATTGAATTGATTTCGATTTTAGTGGTTCGAGATTTGTAAGACCGTACAATTATTTGTATTATATTTTTAGTAAATTTTGAATATATGTAATGGATTTATGATGTTATAAAAACATCATATAAGACTAAAAATATACATGTGAAGTGTGCACTCTTGCTTATGTGTTCGCCGAGCATCGAGGGAACTCACCTCAGATGTAGCCGGTCCTGGTGGTTCGTAAAGAGCCATCAATTTCACCTGTTGCACCTCACTGCCCTCCATTTTGGCTTTCTCGAAGTGCCCATCGAAGTACTCTCTGCTCGGTATAAAGTCATCCCAAGCATCTATGCAGCTCTCGAGGATGAAAAACTCGTGGCTGTTCTCTGGTGGCTTCGCCTGTCTGCGCAATGTCAGGGCAAGAGTGTACCTGCACCGTGGAGGCACAACGCCATAGAGCGGCCCCATCAAGTACTTCTTCGTGATCAGGAGCCTAAAGATGACGCGGTGATCCGTTATGTTGGTTAGGTGGAGCGGGCACAAGATCATCGATTTGTTTGGCTTCAAGCCTAAGGGGAACCGGAGCTGAAATGGCTCGACGCTGAGCAGGTCACTCCACAGGCCACGGCTTATCTGCAATTAAACGGCTTGTTTCAATCACTCAACATCTTTCGCGTTTTTAAAAGCAAGGTTAGCTGATGACCTCTACTAATTTATTTTCTTCCAACAAAAGGCAAAACCTCTACTATTCATTTCAAGAAAAAATAATTACAATACTAGCCCGAAAGAAGAGACACCACAAACACCGACCCCCTCCTGTGCTTTCCGCGCGTAACGCGGCGGCAGAATTCCTTTCCACCATTTTGTAAAGACCTCGACCAGCTTCTTTGAGGCGGATGATGAGCTCAGCTACAAGAAAGAAGAAAGTGGTGGATTAATCGCGGCCAGAGAAACATACGAATCGATCGTAAAATATTAGTTTATATTTCAAATTACTTAAAAATCATTTATATATCAGTATTATAATACATCATCACTATATAAAGCATCATTAATCATAGAGCATAGAGCAGTGCTTCAATGCATTTCCTTCTAATACAAGTTGCATAAATCTTGAATCAAGCGAAGAGATAAGTAATCACTATCTACCCTTCATTCATGCTTTAATATTTGTGCAACTGTCAGAGAGAAAAACATAGAAGCACCTCTCTTAATCATAATTCAAATTATATAGTTTACACTTCATATATATGATACATATTATGTATGTCATTGCATAATGTTATAAACTAATGAATTAGAATTAACAGGCAAAAATAAAAGTATTTTAACGATTAAACATGAAAAATGGTGATTAATCGGGAAGACAGTATAATCTTTTTTAAAAGAAATTAAGTCCTATCAGTCATCTGTGATGTTTTTTTTTCAAAATTACAAGATATTCGAAATACAAAGTTTCACTTTAGCTTTGCATGTTCGTGTACTAAGTGAGGTCACTCACCTCAGTGGTTTTATGATCTGGTCCCTTGGTTGCACTTATTGATTGTGGCTCACTAGACACCTTTGCTGCCTGAGAAAATTAAAGCACAGAGTGAGGATTTATTAATGAGCATATGTAGAAATAGCACTCCCTCCTATAAAATGAAATCTCGGTGAAATTTTGCGAGATCTCGGATTTCGGTTGGGACGGGATACAAAATCCCTGTCAGATAAAGAAATTTGAAAAAAAAATCAAATTGCTACAATAATTCTTGGGTTGTTTGATCGGGTTTTGACATTTTTTACCTGATTTGGCCCAATAACCCTTAAGAAAGTCATCTTCCATGAAAATTTGTTGAAAAACCGAATTTCTGAGACATTTTATAATTTTGGCAAAAACATTGTTAGATTTTTATAAAATTGTACAAGCTTGATCATGTTGTGAAAAATTTATGGTACTATAAATATTAGTGTAGTATCATACAGAAAAAATTTCAAAAGAATTTAACTTAATTTGTTATCTTGAAAAATCAAAAATATAATAAACATAACTAAGGTAGTAACATTGTCAGAATTTTATAAATTACCTCGAGTATGATAATGATCCAAAATTTTTATGAGAGCTTAAGAATTTCCTCAAAACCATTCTATAAAATTTTTAAAAAATTTAAATTTTTTTGTTTGCTTTATCAAATATATGGATGCATTGAACTTCATTTGTTATCTTTCAAAAAAAAAACACAAGGAACACAAATGGTATAGTACAATTGTAAGAATTTTATAAATTCACCAGAGAATGATCATGATCCAAAATTTTTATAGATCATAATAATTGTTTTAGAAAACTTCTATAAAAGTTTCAAAAATTCTAACCCTTTTTTGGTTACTCAATCAAATCTATCTATTGATCACGAGGCTTTTATCAAGACGGTAGCATTGTCAAAAAATTTTAAAATTCCTCATCCTTGATCATCATATGAAAATTTTATGGGAATATTAGTGGTGCTTCATGAAAATCAAAAGTTTTTTCAAAATTTTCCAATAAGTTTTGCATCATTTTTTATTCAGTTAAAATTTGCTAGTCAACCTTTAGTAGCACCATCCTAATTTTTTAAATTTTCTTAAGCTTGATCATTATCTTAAAATTTTATAGGAACATTATTGATATGTTAGGACCATCCACAAAATTTTAAAAATGTTCTAATATGGTTTGGACTATTTTTCATTCAATTGAAATTGTTTAGGTTAGCCTTCTATCAGGATAGTAGCACTTTCAGAATTTTTAAAAATTCTTCATGCTTGATTAGAATCTAAAATTTTTATGGGAATATTATTGATGAGTAAAGATCATCCATAAAAAGTTTCAAAATTTTTTAATATCGTTTAAACTATTTTTCATTTTGTTGAATTTCGCTGAGATTTCGGCATTTCTCAGCGAAATTTTAGTAATTTTGACCAAATTTCGGTTAAAAATTCTAGATTTTAAAATTTATTTTTGAATTTTGACCATATTTCATTTGAAATTCTGAGAGTTTGCTGAAATTTCAGATTTGATTGACCTCCGAGATGTGAACCCAAAATGAAATTTGAAACCCTACTCCCTCTGTTATTTTACATTTTTTAGATAACTTTCTGCTCTTTTTCCTTTTGTATACCCCTCTTTCGGCATTTATAGCTTTTCAAGGTTATTTTCTGCTCCCACCATTATTTTTTACTTATACTTTTTACCTTTTACAGTCTTTGATACGCGACTTTGACCGTTACTTTTTATTACTATACATTAAAGTGTACTAATAAAATTATAATATTATGAAATTATTTTTAACAAGGAATCTAATGTTATATTTTCATATAGCTAATCTAGATAGATTTAAACCTGTTGGCATTACAACACAGATTATAGGATGTCAAATAAAAAAAAGTCTATGTACTATATTAACACACAACACCCAAGATCAACAAGTGACCGAATGAACCAAGGTAATATGATCTTCTGTATAAATGTCTTGTTGTGAAAATCATAGAATAACATCTATTTAGTAATGCAAGCACCACAAATCATGAAACGACCAAGATCACCGAAGGCTACAAAGAGCTACGCACCTAGACCACCAAGGACCCAAAACACCCAAGCAGCGAGAAAAAAAAAACAGTTACTTCCTCGCTAAGCAAATGCAACTAGGCCTCACCACCCATCTTCAAAGTCCAGCATGCCAGGTTTTCCTAGCCCAAAACAGGGTCGTAATGGTGTTGAAAACCCCCCGTCTTCAAAGTTCAACTGGCCAGCCTTGCTAGCCCAAAAACAAAGTTGTAATGGTGTTGAACGACACTTCTGGACATTGTCCCTCCAAATATTGTAGGCAACTATCTATGACACTTATTACCACTCTCTTGTTTCTTTGATGGACAAATATTATGAAACAAAAATTTAAGTTTGATAAATATTGTGAAACAGAGGGAGCACCTCATTATTGACCGTTGTAGAGAACTGAAAAGGAACTTTTCACTGGAAAATTCCATTCTACGCCATTGAAAAGGAACTTTTCACTAGAAAATAATAAAAACCAAATGCGCCAATTACCTCGTCAGTCGCAGTTTCCATCTCTGTCAGCTCCTGGATGATATCCACTATGTTGGGCCTATTGCGCCTGTCAATCTCCATGCAGCTCAATGCTATCTTCGTGCATCCCATGACTTGTTGGCAATATGCCTCTAGTGAGGAACCACTCCATTTTGCTTGCAACCTTTTCCTCCAGTTTGCATGTACCTGTGGAATCAGAATTTAAAACAGGAACGGGGCTATACAAATGTGAATCATAGCATAGTATGTTAAAAATAACCAAAGATGTTGATAAAGAGAAATAGCATTTCTCACTAGATCAATAACTTCTTGGGGAGGCATTTCGGCCGTTTTGGAGCAGCCATTGGGTCCTGAGATTATCTTTATCATTACAACACCCAAGCTGAATATGTCTAATTGCTTTGAGACTACATTTTTCTCTATGTATTCTGGTGGCAGGTATCCGCTGCATGGTATCATAAATATAACATATACAATGAATATGTAGTATGCACATTTTGGTGACTAGCACTCGCACGAGGCATTAAACTTACAATGTTCCTATAGGGCTCTGTGTGATCCGGGTTTGTTCATTACTGAAGAGCGTTGACAAACCAAAATCTGCAAGTTTTGGCACCATGTTCCTATCCAGCAATATATTCTCAGGTTTTAGGTCCAAATGGTAAATAGGTTTTTCGCACCCCTCATGAAGGTATTTTAAACCCTCACAAGTCCACTTGATAATTTTGTAACGTGTGTGCCAGTCAAGTCCATCACGTTCATCTGCAGAAATGACACAAATAGAGTATTTATGTAATGCTAATATCGACAACTAGTCATCTTCACATGGTAAATAACATTCTTGGAGAGTCGAAGTGGAGCACCATTATACCAGAAAGATGCTTCTGAAGGCTCCCATTGTGCAAATACTCCAAGCAGAGCGCTCTGTATGTCTGTTCAGCAAAAATTGTTTTTCCATTGTACTCCATATGCCTATGTTGTGTTTCATAGCAGTAGCCAATTAACTTGACAATATTTTGATGTTTAAGCTTCCTAAGTTTATCAAACTCATTCTGGAATAGCTTATCGTCAAGTCCTGGCCCAAGATAATGAAGCATCTTCACCGCAATCTCTTCTCCATTTTTATGCTCTCCCTGTTCATTATCTTTTATCAGTACTCAATGCAGCTTGATTTTGTGTTACTACTGATAACGTTCGACAAGTAGAAAAATGTAAGCATCAGGCTATGTTGCCCAACTCTTCAATTATGGGCAAAACCATGCGGTGCATGCAGGTATATTTCTTAGCACACTACACTATGTGCTGATCACATTTATACACAATATATAAAAATTGGTTACAAATCAGATGTGCCCTTACTCTGTAAACCTTTCCATATGAACCTTGACCAATTTTTCGCTCCTCAGAGAAATTATCTGTAATTTCTTCTAATAGTCGGTGCGTCAGACCTATTGGCTCCATAATTGTTGTATTTTGCAAAAGTCTTATCTGCAAAAGCAAATTAAAGCATATGCTAATCTCTTACAGAATGAAAGAAGAGTAGTATTCCCTCATATATAAATTACCAGCTGCTTGTTCTACTCCTTGTGCTTTGCCACTCGGTGGCCTTCCAAAGCTCCTACAAATCTAGGCTGCAACCATATACCGCCAGGGAAGATCAGCAATCACCAACATGAGAATTAACAACTGATTTACCATGCAACAAATGTTAGGACGTATACAGCTGGGTGAAGGTTCAATTTGTGTTTGCAGCACAGTGCAATGGAACGATAGGCATCGAACCAGACCGATGTACTAACTATGCGGCAGGATCATCGAAGCAATGGTGTGCTACTTACTAACCTGGAGAGCAGAAGCATCGAGCTCCGTTAGATTGAGGATCGTATCCACGTCAAACTATACATATATGCGCCGGCCGGTGCTCGATCGAGACGATCCAGTAGCTAGGCTAAACGCTAGCTCGCGGTGACGGAGTCGTGATAAAGAAAGGAGTAAAGAAACGCGCTATGGTCAATGCCTTGGTCAACGCTAGCTCGCGGTGACCGTGTGGTGATGAAGAAAGGAACAAAGAAATACGCGTGCGGTCATTTGTCAGCTTGGCCAATGCTAGCTTGCGGTGACAGTGTCGTGACGAAGAAAGGAAGAAAGAAACACTCGCATGGTCATGCTGGCAGGGACGTAGCCAACACGGCAGTTTTATTGGACTCGGGCCCAACCTTCGGCTGCTGACCTTGTAGCGACGAATGCATATTCGCTCGGATGCGGCCAAATGAGGAAGAAGCTTAGCTGGATGGTGAGTTGTTTTCTAGGTTATGTGGCTTGGTGGGCCACTGCATGTTAGTGGTCTAATTTGATAATTGGTAACTTCATCTGCTATCTACACAACTGGACTCAAAACTCTAGATGCACAGAGATAATAAAGAGAAGGTGTGGCTCGACACCTCTCCTTTGCAAGAACATGGCAGCCCACTGAGTCGAGAGCACTTGATACGCATCGTGTTGAGTCGGTGATTGCGAGGACACTACGAGGGCATTGAGTGGATGTCGGCAGGGGCGGAGCCAGGCCTTGGGCCACCCGGGCCTGGGCCCGAGGCCTGGCCCAAAAATCCTAGCCGAGAGGGGAAAAAAGTTCAAAGAATCATGCACGTATGGGCTGGCCACTCGACGGCCTTGTGTCTGACATATGCGCCGGCCCGAGGCCTGACTAATATCTGGCTCCGCCCATGGATGTCGGGGAGTATACGAGGGCACAGGCATGCGACAAAAGGCAACCCACCACAATGACTTTGAGTGAGTAGGGAAGGCAACACAACGTGAGTCGGCTAGTGTCTGATCGGCTGAGTGGACTAAACCTTTCTTCTAATGTATGGTTTTTTTTGTTAGTTGTAACACTGTAAATAGGTTGAATAGACATAATAGCCTATTTGTTCAATTAATTAATGTTAACTTGTTCATAAATTTGCAAAAGTTATACAAGCCAACGTTTTACAATTTTTTGAAATAATATAGTGTTGGTAATAACCTTCGAACCGACGAGAATACTATATAAGATGTCTAACCCTTTAAGGCTACTCTCTATTTGTATCTTGGTTTCGCCAGTGCACGCTGGCATTCGAAGTTGAAGCTCTTCCATCCGGGCGCGTAATCTGAGCAAGCAGCAGCCGGCAGATCTCTCGTCTGATCGAGCAAGATGGAAACGACTCCTCTACGATTACTTCAATTGGCACTGCATGCTGCATGTACTAATCCATCGGATGCCAGACAGAAACTAAACTATACAAGGAGAGCGTTTCTTCGGCATCTTCTTAACAGGGGCATGCAGCTAATTGCAACATTCAGTTCGCACTCGCTGCCGGCTTCATTTTACCTTACCTAAGTTTTGATTGCGTATGCAATATTGCATAATAGATAAAGCAAGGTAGGAGAGGTGTTTCTATGCATCTCTATTCGAAAGTTATATAAATGTTAAAATATAAATAAAAAGTAGATGATGTTGTCTCTGCACTCGCTTCAAGGTTTATGTAACTAATATTAGAAGGGTGATGCATACAAGTACTACTTGCTTAGTAATTGAAGGTCACACTTTCTAATTAAGCTGCTTGGACGACATTAGAAAAAACTTATTGACTCCATTTACTTATGGATGTGGGCATCGGGCCAGTCTATTTAGGGCCAACCCGTGGCACAGATGGCACAGCCTGACCCATGGATTGACTCAACACACATGTGAATAGGCTATGACGGGGCACAGTGGACGACACGATACGACACATTGAGCTGGGCCGTGCTCAGGCCAGCACTACTCGCTACAGCGGCTAGCAGGCACTACACATTTGCAAGCGGGCAAAGATGTTAAATTCATGAATAACCGAGTACGATTCTGCAAGCGGGCAGAGATGTTAAATCTCAAAAGTTGGGTATGAACACACATTTGCAGAATTTTATGAAAAAACAGAGATTCTTTAATGAAAAGTTCTGGGAAGAGTAAGAATACCTTGGTTGCATGTCATCCGTTGTCTATATCGTGCATCTACTGATTGAAAGTCTGAAACAGCTCAAACTAATCTTTAATTGCACTCAAATTGATTCCAATTAGCACGCAGGAAGTTTCGAGTGCCGACTTGATACTCTCGAAGTCGCCGTTCTGAAATTTCCACTTGTACAACAACAAAATAGACGAGAAGTGCAAGATTCGTTTTTGACTGACTAATCAACTATTAACTGTGGACCACTACTGTCTTTTTCTACGGTTGCGACGAGAATTCACTCACGAGGATTCATATATACTTTACGTAAATTACACCAACTTTTACAATGACCAATAAGACAGTTGTTTTTTAACAAAATTATAAATCAGCTGTAATCATACATGTCAACAGGTAATGCGTCTCTGCCTATATATATATATATATATATATATATGAAGCTTTTCAGTACTCAGAGTATATATCTTTCCACTCTAATATCTGGCTTAAATAAACGCTTTATACTCCTTTATCACTTTTGGTATACTCAATAATAATTCTAACATACTCCAATACAACATGATTAAAAAAATTTCATCAGACCCTTTAGTTTTTTGCTACATATACCCTTTTCCATATGTATAAGGAATATTTAAACAAATTATGCTATAAAGGGTGGATTTTAATGAATTTTTTTGTGGAACTCACTTTGGAGTATCTTATAATCGATATTAGAGTATATTCAAAAGGATAAAGAGGTATAACAACATCATTTAAACGATATATTAGAGGTGGGAGTACATACACCCAGGAGTATAGAATCATTTTCCTATATATATATATATATATATAACCTATTAAAGCCGAAGGATTTCCAGAGCAACCGGAGCGCCACCTGTCGCCTTGCGATTTTGCGAAAAAGCCCCTCCGTTTCTTCGAAATTACGGATAGGTCTCTGTGTAATTTTCTGTGAGACGAAGATTTTTTTAGCCTTCGCGTTTGGGTCCCTGGCACGGTATTTTATGGAAAATCCTCCCGTTAATTTCAAATCGCAAACAAGTCTTTTCCTAATTTTTCAGGATAGCGAACAGGTCCAAAAAAATAACAAACAGGTCCCTGCTTCTTACGTTCGGGTCCTTTCTCTGTTTTTCCCGGGAAAAATGTTTTCGTCACCGAAAAAACCGGAAAAATGTTTCCGCCGCCCAAAAAACTTGGAAAAAATATTTTCGCCGCCCAAAAAAACCGGAAAAAAATGTTTCCGCCGCCCAAAAAACCCGGAAAAAATGTTTTCGCCACCCAAAAAAACGGAAAAAAAGATTTCGTCACCAAAGAAAGGTTTATAGCAACTTAGTGATTTGCCAACGGGTCATAATCGCAGGTTTTTTTTAAACATGTATTATTACTCGGTGAACACGTAGAGTATTAGGCTCGACAAAAGAAGATTGTCGCCTCTAATAATTTTTAGCCCTTTTTCTCTAGACTATTTTTCACCGGTGGGTGGTTTTGCGAACATGTATTATTACTCGGTGGGCCGCGTAGAGTATTAGGCTCGACAAAAGAAGATTGTCATCTCTAATAATTTTTAGCCTTTTTCCTCATGTTCGCGTCTGGGTCATTCGCTTTTATTTTTCCATTTCAAAAAATCCCGTATTTTTTATTCGCGGTTGTGTTCTCCGTTTTTCACGGAAAAAAGTTTTGTCACCGAGATCGTGTGCAGCTCTATCTCTAGACTTTTTCCCCAACTCGATTTTCCATCTCGATCTCGATATTTTTTAAACATGTATTATTACTCGGTGGGCCGCGTAAAGTATTAGGCTTGACAAAAGAAGATTGTTATCTCTAATAATTTTTCGCCCTTTTTCCTCTAGACTATTTTTCACCGGTGGGTGATTTTGCGAACATGTATTATTACTCGGCGAACGCATAGAGTATTCGACTCGATAAAAGAAGGTTGTCATCTCTAATAATTTTTTATCCTTTTTCCTCTAGACTATTTTTGACACGTTTTTCCTTAAAAAACAGAAAAACCGTGATTACACAGTTTTCCCCATAAGTATCAAGCGATCAAAATTTCGCATGGCGCAGTAAACAAATTACATATGCCGCGGCGTAGCGCGGGTCATTATCTAGTATATATTAAAGCCCCAAGGATTGGCGCCTCCTTATAGGGCCACGTGTCGCCCCCTCGAGTAGGCCCTCTAAAAATTTGGAAATCGTATTTAGGTCCTTTTAGAAAAATTATAAATCACGTTTAGGTCCTTTCGGCAATTTTTTAAGTAAAATAGACCCGAAAAATATCGAAGTTACGTTTAGGTCCCTACACGTGGTTTTCTAAAAAAACACAGATTCGTCGAGAGTTTATAGCTGAATTAGAAATCGCGTTTAGGTTCTTTCATCGATTTTTTTGTAGACTAAGCCCGAAAAAAATCGAAATTATCGTGCCATATTTTTTCCTCGCGGCACGGCATCGTGCGCAGCTCAAACTAGTTGAAAACTGGCTACCCAGTTCAGGGGAAGTATACATACTCTTAAGTACTGTAATCTGTCTACTAGTAGTTATAATCCATGCTAACTTTATTTTGAAACAAAGACCTGGAGCTCTTGTCATTTATTTTAAGAAGAAGAGAGTTGCACCTGCCCTCGAAAGGAAAACATCAAGACACCAACACTAGCCGATCCAAAGAGAGAGGGAGAACACTAACACCGGGGAAGGAGTCTCAAACTGGAATTCCTATCAAGCACCTGCTACATCACAAGGTAAGTATCTTGTAGAGCAACAACAAAATACGATCCACTCCCAAGAACCACAAAGTAAATGGCTAGCTATTTATGAGGCAAAGCACAAAATTAACTGTAGAAGCGATGACTCTTACAAGGGTTTGTAATGTAACCATCGACACTAGGGTGTCCACCACCACAGCAGCCATTCTTCTATTGTCGTAGAAATACCATATTCGATCTACATAAACAGAATGTTAGTAAAAAATTTCACTTGCAATAAAATCAAACATACAATTAAAACAAAATTTTGGCATGACCTTTGCTATATTTTAGACAATCTAAAGTTGTAAAGCAGGTATTTAGGCTTTAGCAATAATATGTGAATAAATAACCTTTCATTTTAATAACATTCACATATCAATCCAATAAGTGCAAAAAATAGGCATTCAAATATCAATACCATTCACATTTAGATACCTTTCATTTGAAGTTGTAAGGTTAGCATATTTTCGTTGTCCTTCCCACACAAATGCTATGTTGGACCTGCATAGACGTTGTGTTAGTATAATATCAAGTTGCAACGAAATGAAACATGCAAATGAAATATTACCTTAGGGCTACAGGTAGTATTGTTGCGTGTACACTTGGTTAGCCATATTGTATTCCTCGGTGGACATTAAGGCCAATCCTCGTGTAGCTAGCAACTCTGCCTTATAACCATGCCAGCTTTGCCCCGTCCATATACTTGTCGTTTGCCATTGTTGATACAACATGGCATAAAAATCAAGGTCGTGTCACTCGTAGACCCAATGGGTGGTAGGTTGTGCATAAGCATCGAGGATGGTGTAGTCATAGCTCCCTTGCGTCTCGGCGACGCAATATAAGCTAAAGCTATCTTGTGGTGCGCCCTTTCCCTTCCCCTTAATATTCATTCTCTATGATTGAGGAGCGCCATGATCTCTATCCTATGTTGCATAAGTGAAGTGCGACTCCCCTGTAAATTTGATGAGTTAATGCTCTTCTTTCCTCAGCATCTCCTCTCTCCTTTCCTTCTTCTTATCCGTCATCCTATCTAGCTCATGCTAAAAATACTCGCAAACATCCGTAAGAACTTACTACAATGTACGACACCCTTACCATGTCCTACCAAGTACTACTTGAATCAGGTCACACCGCCTCCTTTCTTCTCTTTTAGATAGTGCTTGCATCGAAATCCATCATTCAACTTCTCGCCGTGCTTCCACACCACGTCGACATAGTCTGCCATCTATTAAAAGAACACAATAAAAGTAAGTATACATCACTGTAATATGTTGAAGTCAATATTGCTACTAAATCGACACTTGTCGTGACTAGAAGCAAGAACATTATCCAGTTTATTTTAGGGAATACATGACATCGATATCTTAGATTGCAATGTGAATAAGCTGAACATTTGTAATACAGTATGAAATATAAGCACAAGTGATTTGTCACAAAAGACTACAAATTCCTCACCCAACAATCCCATATATGATTGTCGACGATCGGGATCGTCTGATAGCAGAAGTGAAGAGGGGTGTGTCGAGTATGTGGGACCCAAAACGAGCTTCACTCACCGAAGGAACGCGTTCGCTACTTCGTTGGTCGAGTTGAAAGGAAAACAAGCAAGACACGGGGAGTTAAACTGGTTCGAGCCCCTGTGAAGGAAAAAGCTCTACTCCAGTCTTACCCTGAGGCAAGGATGTTCTCTATGCTTGAATACAAGTGTTTGTTTTATAGCTCGAGCTCTAGGGAATTCTAGGTTGGTTGTGTCTACTATCTTGTAGCTTTGATTGCACCTTACTGCGTGTTACGCCTCAAGGGTTTTATACCTCTCCTAGCCGTTTCGAAGCGGCGGGGAGTCCGAGTTGTCGCTTTGATGCGCTTGAAGGTGGCTGTAACCGATCCGCATCTGCCACCCACGTTCGCCTTAACTCCGGCATTCAAGGTCCTGGTATCTGTCGAGTAAGCGCACGTCTTCAAACCAAGGTCGAGGTAGTGCGGGAGTTGAATCCTTGCCCCCCAAGCTCGAGGTCGCGTGGGAATCGCGCAGCTCAGGTCGTGGCCAAAGACCCTTGCAGCTCAACCCCGAGCTAGGGGCCCGTTATTGTCGTTGACCTATCGAGATTTCTCAGTCCCCGACAGCTAGCCCCCGAGGCTCAAGGTCGTGTCAAGCACTTGGGACGACCTCGGGCCTCACGACATGGACAGAGGGCACGGTCTTTTGGTCGCGCCGAACCCAAGGTCGAGATGGGTGGAGACTAACGAAAGGGCTTCAGCGTTGCTACACCTGGCACCCCTTGGACTTCAAAATTCTGGTACGAACATGATTGAGCAGCGGAACCGCCTGTAACGCCTCGATTTCGCCGCTCAATCCTTAATTGCGCCTGTCGAATCGCCACCAACACGCCTTTTGATATGCCTTAACCTCCAGCTAGCAACGAACAGGGCTTATAAAACCCGAGCCTACAGCAACTTTGAAAAATTCTCGACCTTCCTGCAATCTTTGCCTCCCAACCTTCTGCTCGAGCCCTTCCTCTTCTTTCGACCAAACATCCCACAACCGCCATGGCCAAGCTCGGAAAAAGCTCTTTGTCAGCGGCGAGGATGAAGGAGCTTGAGAGCCTAGGACTGCTGGACCCAACGACATGGCGACTGCCGGGCGGAGAGACCAAGCCGCAGCTACGGGACGACGAGCTCATCAGCACCGAGCACTACATGCTCTTCGGCCTACAGAAGCTGAAGAGCGACTTCCTGGCGGCAGTTCTCGCCCAATGCGAGATCGAACTCATCAATCTGGTGCCGAATTCTATCCTTCTTCTTTCCATCTTCTCCCACCTCTGAGGGTCCTTAGTATCCTTCCCACCCTCTCTTTTCTTAGCTTCTTCTCCTTGTTCACTTGCAGGAAGGACCCGTGGTCGGTTGCTTCTACTTTGCCGCGGACAGGGCTTCCTTGGTCCTTCCCAAGATCTGCTCCGGGACTCCCTCGGCCCGTGGACGGCGGTGGTTCTACTTGAAGAGGGCAAAGGCGCCTTGTTGCGCGTCTGATGGAACCCCATCACCGATAAGAGGCAGACGTCGGAGGCAGACGACTTGGATGTCGACCAGGAGGCCATCGCCGCCATCCATATATGCGCAACGCGCGGCCTCACTGGGCAGGCCATCTCCAATGACTTCCTGCGAGGCCGGCTGTTCCCTCTGCGAAAGAGGGAGCACCCCTTCTACGAGATCAAAAGCTGCGACAACCTTACCTGCGAAGGAACATCTGGTAAGCTACCCGCGCACTCTGAGTCATCCCCGACCGCTCTCGGCAACCGTCGGTCAAATGCGATCCGAAATCCTAGGCGGACCGGGGCTTGAGCGAGACCCGCTCGAGCTCGAGGTCGAGAGGTCTGAGCTGAGGCGCGCCCAGCTTCGGTCAGCGCCCGATCGCGTGCCAGTCGCGGTCGAGGTCTTCGAGCTTGGGGATCCGTTGACCGCCTCCGGCGGTCAAGGAGTACCCGACCCTCGTCGGCTAGCCCCCGAGGCTCTAGGTCGGAGGAACCCTCGGGGCGACCTCGAGCCTTATTCTTGAGACGGAAAAACCTTCGTGAGTCTTGACTCCTTGGTCGAGGTCGGGCGAGACCACAAGGCAAGTCTTTTGGCCTCGACACTGGCGACCTTCGGACTTCTCGATGTTGATGCGGATGTGAGCGGTTGGTGGGCACTGGCGCGTCTCGACTCCGTGGCCCAAGCCTTAATCACAGTCAAGTCATAGTTGGCACGCCTTTTAAGGCGCCATGGATGGATTTTACCGTGTTGTGGTTCATAATCCTAGCTCCACATCTTGACAAGAAAAGCTCTCGCCCTTGAGCCCTTCGTTTTCCAAGCCCTCTCGCCCGAGCAAGGTCCTCCCTTCCCCTCGAGACCAAACCGATCATAACCGCCATGGCCAAGTTTGGAAGGAGCACTCTGTCGCTTTTCGAGGATGAAGGAGCTCGAGTCCACAGGGTCTAGACCCATTCGCGTGGCGATTTCTTGAACAGCAGACGTGCCGCACCCCAAGGACGATGAGATCGTCTCGCACCGAGCATTATGCCCTCTTTGGCTGCGGACCCGGAGAGTGAGTTAAATCGCGAAGGTCTGTCGGTTTGTGACATCGAGCTCATCAATCTGGTGCCCAATTCTGTTCTTCTCCTCACCATCTTTTCCCATCTATGCGAGGATTTACGGGATCCTCCGACTCCTTGCTCTTCTTCCGTACTTGACCTCTTCCGCTCAGGAAGGACCCGTGGTCGGATGCCTCTACTTAGGTGCGGGTGGGGCTCAAGTGGTCCTTCCCAAGTTCGGCCGGGACTCCCTCGGCCGATGGAGCAGCGTTAGTTCTACTGAAGAGGCGAGGCGAACAGTGGTGTCTGAAGGACCCCATCGCCAACCGCAAGAAGGAGACCCGGTCGGACGACCTCGAGGTCGACGGGGAGGCCATCGCCCTCATCCATATCTGCGCCAACCGCGGTCTCAACGGGCAGGCGATTGCCAACGACTTCTGCGGAACCGTGTGTCCCCTCTCAGGCGGAGGGAGCACCCGTTCTTCGAGATCCAGGGGTCCGAAGATGCGACCTGCGAAGGCACATCTAGTAAGTCTTTTTGCCTCAAGGTCTGGCTTGCGCACTCCCTCTGATCTTCTCTTGTGTACCCGCTTGTCTTGCGGTGCGAAAGAATCACAGGTCTCCTTGGGATGGTGAGATGTTCGGGAAGGCTGGCGCCACGAAATGCGTCATCGGCAACCTGTCCCGAAGAATGTACTCCGTCGAAAGGGCGAGGTAAGTCACTCGACCAAGTGCTCGAGTCTTACACCCACGAGCCTTCTGAGCCTCGCTTCGCCGACGAGCCCATCGGGAGTTCTTGGACACGGCCGGGAGGATGCTCCATTGCTGGCGGGCGGGAGCAAGAAAGGAAAAGCGACCTCCACCGGCGGACCAAGCGAATGGAGGCGAAAAAACGCCATGTCGAGTGGGGGACAGCGCCACGGAGAGGGCCCTTCTAGTCGAGCCCCGAGCTTGCGTTTTCTAGCGCCTTGCCACTTGCGAGTTTTCCCTCGTGCGGCGGCGAGCCTTGCCGCCGCCAGTCTTCAGTACTCCTCCGCCCCAGAGCCTCGAGCACGAACCCCACATGTGGCGATCTGAGCCGGCTCGGACCCGAGACCTCGGTCGCGAGACAGGCGTGGCGCCCCCTCCATGTCGGGCAACAAGACCTTCGGCGACCCTCGGCGAGGAGGCCCGGTGACCAGGTGAGCCCCGGCACCCGGTCTGCGCCACCCCCATTGAATTTTTCCGGCTTAGTGTATGCTTTTGATCGCAGAACTTGAGCGCCCGAGCTCGAAACTTGCCCGTTTGTGATGGGCATTGTCGAAGCGAGTCGAGTCAGAGGAAGAAGCATGCCGATGCTGGTACTGCCCGCGATCGTCGTGGGACACGCATTTCCTCGGGCCAGCCCTTGGTCGGTGAGTTCTACCAAGGGCCGCGACTCGTCCGAAAAATGAGCCAGCGTCGGTATCGGACTCTGACACGGGCGAGGCCCGACCACGAATCTTTGTCGGCGGGCTTCCCGGCCCGTGAGGAGGATACTCGGGGCCTTGAGGCCACGACCGGCGGCCTCAAGACCCCCCACCACGGTCCCCGGCGTTGAGTCGCGACCAGCCGGTCACCGGGGTGATCGAGTCGCGAAGCTCCACAGACCTCCCACCCGCGATTGTGCGGCGAGGTCGCGGCATCGAGCCACGGAGTCGAGAATCTGAGGCGGATCCGTGCCACCCCCTGGCGGCGGAGGCGGCGGGACCCGTCCGTGGAGATCGGGTTGGCGACTTGCCGCTCGTCCTCTCCGTCGGCCGTAACCAGAAGGAGGTAGCAGATAACCGCCCCGGCGGGACTCGAATCCGGCCCAAGTCGCCATCGGTGGCCGTGGTCGATCTCGGCACCCGCGGCGGTTGCGAGGAGAGATCCCTCGCGATCGTATTGGCGACCGTGAGGACTTCACCGCGCCGCGCTGGAGGTCGACTCCGAGGTAAGGGTCCTCCGCCGACTTCATAGCTCACTGATTTGACCTCCTTGTCCCTCTCATTTTCGGGCCACCCTTTTTAAATCGTGAAGGTGATCGACCATGCCTCTCGAGGGCTACAAGGCCTCCGAGAGTATCTTTGTCGTCTTGAGGGTCTCCTCGGCGTAGTGGGCGCGCGGGAGGTTAGCCTTGACCGGCTCGTCCAGACCATTGAGGTCGGCGAGGAGCTCGAGCGAAGGCCCAAGAGCTCGATGATCTCGGCCGGACGATGAGGCGCGAGAGATAGTCCACGTGAAAAGAGCTCGGCGGACCAGGTCTCCGAACGCGACTTCATTTTTAAGGCCGTGGAAGCGAGGCGCGCCACGTTCACCACGGCGCTCAAGGCTGGCGGGCCAAGATCGAAGCTCAGGGAAGGCTTCAGCGGGGCGTCGACTCGAGCTCAAGGCCAAGATACTCCAGCTCGGAGGAACTCGGAGCGTCAACAAGACACTTGAAGCGAAAGCGGGCCAAGGTCAAGGACACAGAGAGGCTGGGTGTGGAAGCGAGCACATTCTAGGGCGAGGCGTCCCAGGCTCGAGCCAAAATCCTCGAGCTTGAGGGGAAGCTCGAATGTGCCACCAAGGCGCTCGAGGTCGAGCAGCTAAAAGTCGGGCTGGAGAAGGCTCCCCGTGAGGTCGCCCCTTGGGCCCGGGACTAAGGTCCCCGGGCTCGAAGAAAAGCTCGAGCACGTCGCGTCGGTAAAGCAGCGAAGAGTGCCCTGGCCCTGCTCGAAGACGAACGACGCCGAGCCGTGGATGCTTCGGCAAGCCCTCCAGCTCGAGGTGAGATCGCAACCACGAAGGCAAGAGTGGCCCAGCTCGGCGGGAAAAAGCTTACCGTGAGATGGCCGACACAGAAGAAACATCAAAGAGCAAGGAATGTACTAACAAAAAGTGGTTTGTTTTTGGTGTACAAAGAAACCTCGTCCCTGTTGTAAATCCGTAGCTTGGGGATACTTGAAGTCTTCCTTGCTTTGCTTATTAGTCGTTCCGTGCTTTCTAGGTCGTGGCGCCGATAGGGCAGCCTTACCCGGCCCAGATTGGGTCCGGAGGTCGGCGGCTACGTGCCTCGGGCACAAGACTTAAACATGGACGAGAGGCCACGACACGCAAAGTGGAGGAACACGCAAAAGGTAGAAGGGCGCAAGCGGATATCGTTAAGTAGGTTAGTGCTCGAATGGCTCTCGCGACCATGCATATCGCTCGACAGCTAAAGCGGCAAGGTTTTCAGCTCTAGCCCGAGCACGGCACAGGGAAGAGCTAGATTGCGAAGAGGTTCGGCTTACGTTTAGCTCGTCCGCTGGGGGTGAACGTCAAACCTGCGTCACTTAGACCAGGAGCGGATGCGCTTGCGCCGCGAAGGTCGTGTTCGAAAAGAAACAAACGAGGAACCGAAAAAGAAATAGCGACAACATAAGTGGAAGCAAACATAAAAATGAGAGACCAAATTTATTGAAATGTGAGGCATAGGGTTTACATAAAACTTCCGAAGGCGATCTATATTCCACGAGCTAGAGAGCTCTCGCCGCCGGGCATCGCCACCGTAAGCCCGTCGTGCGATCTGTTGAAACAACTCTATAGGGGCCCTCCCCATCGCGGGGATAACTTGTTGGTGCTGGACGAGCTCTGAATCCGCCTCAGGGCTAGGTCCCCAACAAGGAGCTTCCTAGGTCGTACCGACCGAGACGCATGTCTGCGAAGAGTTTGCAGGTAGTGCGTTGATCGTAGCAGTGCACGGCATCTTACTTCTTCTGCGAGGGTGAGGTCGAGAGACCGTTCGTGCTCGAAGTCGACTTGGTCGACCAAGCTAACTCTGGCGAGCCAGTGGACCTCGGGAGGCGGGGCGGCCGATGCGAACACGAAGTGGAAGGTGTGGACCCCGTGGCTCGGCTTGTTGTGGTCTGAATAGACCATAGGGCGGTGGGAAGTTCATCCACCCAGGCCTTGTCAGTGTCGATCGAGCTCATCTGCGACTTCGTTTCTTGGCACGCTGGATGATTTGCCGTTGGCGGCGCTCCGCCGCTCGTTGCTCGGGGTGAGCCACCGGCGAAGCATTTTGATGCGAGTTCTCGCAAAACTCCCGGAACAACTTCGTTGGTAAACCGAAAACCGTTGTCGGTGATAATTTTGCATGGAACCCGTACTGGTGACCACGAACAAGCGGAAGAAACGAAGCGCTTCCCGGCGCTTATGGCGAGACCGTTCAGCCTCTATCCACTTGGTGAAGGTGTCGATAAATGACGAACGTAAACTTCTTCCCCGGTTGCTTGAGAAAAGGACCGAGGATGTCCACCCAGTCGAGAAGGGCCATGCGAGCGGAATGGTGCGGAGCGCCAGAGGCGGGTTGATGTGACTTCCGGCGTGGAATTGGCGAGCTCGGCGGTGCGGACGATATCACGAGCATCCCGCGCCGAGGGCCAATAGTACCCATGCGGAAAGCCTTCCGACCATTGTCTGTCGAAGAGTGCGCCCACGAGGCCCGAGTGAATGTCATGTAGCGGTACTTACCCTCCTCCGTGGAGATGCACCGCGTTAGGACGCCTGAAACATTGCATCTGTAAAGCTCTCCCTCGACAAGCGTGTACAGACTCGCCCGGTGCTTGATCCGGCTCCTCTCGGCAGGGTTGGGTGGCAGGTCGCCCCGAGCAAGGAAATTGTGGATGGCCTCGGCCCAGGAGGGGGTACCCTTGACCATGGCGAGCGTGACCTCTTGGTCGGAGATTGACGGGGCCGCTAGCGTCTCCAGGATGACGTCGGGTGGGACGTCGTCGTCGGAGGAGCCGAGCTTGGAGAGGGAGTCCTGGCTGAGTTGTCCTTCTGGGGATGTGTTTGAGCTCAAGTTCGGAACCACTTCTCCATCTTGCGCGCCTCGGCGAGTACTTTGCCATCGAGTCTCCCCGAGCTTCGGTAGTCCTTGTTGAACTGATTGATGACGGTAGCCGAGTCGCCCTTCACGACCAGCGGCGCCGCCCAAGGCCATGCAAGCTCGCAAAGCCGCCAAGAGAGCCTCGTATTCCGCCACATTGTTGGTTCTTTGAGAAGCCAAAGCGAACTCGATACCTCGGCTTGTCGCCATGGGTGAGGATAAGGACCCCAGCCCCCGAGCGCTTGAAGGATCTCGAGCCGTCGAAGAACATGACCCAGGGTCTTTCCTCTTCGACTTGAAGCTCGGGAGCGGGCTGCGACGTCTGCTCGACCACGAAGTCGGCGAGCACTTGCGACTTTATGGTCGTGCGTGCCACACGGGCGTCAACGCCTCGATTCCATGGCCCACTTGGCGATTCGCCGCGCCTCCGGGTTCCTCAGGATGTCCCCGAGCGGGAAGTTGCTCGGGACGACCACGGAGTGCGCCTGGAAATAGTGCCGGAGCTTGCGCGAAGCCATGAGGAGAGCATATAACAGCTTCTGTACCTGCGGGTAGCGCTCCTTCGGGCCGTGCAAGACCTCGCTGACATAATAAATGGGGTGCTGCTGAGGCCCCCGTTCCGCCACCAGGACGGCACTAACAGCATGGGGGGTGGCCGCGAGATATAGCAGTAACTTCTCACCAGGTTGTGGTGTTGTAAGGAGGGGTGGGGACGACAGGTACGTCTTCAGGTTGTCAAAGGATCGTTGGGCCTCTGGAGTCCATTCGAAGCCCCCGTGCTTGCGCAAGGTTTGGAAGAACGGGAGCCCGCGCTCGCTGAGCCTCGAGATGAACCTGCTGAGGGCGGCCATGCGGCCAGTGAGGCTTTGCACCTGCTTGATCGAGGTCGGGGGTGCCATCTTTTCGATTGCCTCGATCTTCTCTGGGTTTGGACCAACTCCCGAGCCCCCGATCATGTAGCCGAGCACCTTTCCAGACGTCGCGCCGAACACGCACTTCTCGGGGTTGAGCTTGATCTTGTGCCTGTTCAAGTTGGCGAAGGTCTCCTCGAGGTCGCGAACGTGGTCGCCCTCGACGGGGCTTTTGACAATAATGTTGTCCACGTAGACCTCAAGGTTCCGCCCGATCTGGGGCTCGAAAGTCTTGGTTATCAGACGTTGAAAAGTGGCCCCCGCATTGCGCAGACCAAATGACATGGTCGTGTAGCAATAGGTGCCAAACGGCGTGATGAAGGAAGTCTTGCTCTCGTCGTCGACCGCCAGCTTGATCTGGTGGTATCCCGAATAAGCATCCAAGAAGCTCAGCATCATGGCATTCGTAGTGGAGTCCACGATCTGGTCGATGCGCGGAAGTGGGAAATTGTCCTTCGGGCAAGCCGAGTTCAACCCCGTATGGTCGACGCACATTCTCCACTTTCCTCCCTTCTTCTCTTGCGATGTGACGGGTTGGCGACCCACTCGGAGTAGTTAATCTCACGAATGAAGCCGCCTTCGAGGAGCTTGTCAAGGTTCTCCTTGATGATGCGACTTTCTCCGAGGAGAAGCGACGACTTTTGGCGCATGGTCGGGGCCGGATCCCACTGCAGCTTGTGCTCAATCACCTCCCTCGGGACACCGGGCATATCCGCGGGCTCTGGCGAATATACCCTTGTTGGCGCTGAAGGAAGGTGGCGAGCTCGAGTTCCTATTTGGAACTCAGCCCGCCGGAGACGTGGGCGACTTTTGGTGGGGTTGCTCTCGTCGGCGGCACGACTTCCGTTGCCCCAGGCTGGATTGCCGCCTTCGGCGGGTGTTCTTCGTCGTTGCCTCCGGACCGTCTTTGGGAGCATGCGGCGAGAGCCAGGCCTTGGTCGCAGACCATGTGCCGCTGTAGGTCGCCTCGCCACGGTGATTACGCCGTTGGGACGAGCGACTTCATGCACCGATGGCCATAATGGTTAGTTGCCATGAACTTGACCAAGGCCGCCGCCCGAGGATGGCGTTATGCGAGAGGTCACCCTCGACCACTTCGAAAGTGATCAACTCGGTGCGAAAGTTGTCGGAACCGTCGAAGGTGACGGGCAAGACGACCTGCCCCAAAGGGGTGGTCAAGCTCCCGGGGACTATCCCGAAGAATGGTATGGTGATGCTCTTGACCTTCGGTAGGGAATCTGCATCCGGTCAAGCGCTCCTGCTGCGGCAAGTTAAGAGACGCCGCCATCGACCATGGCGACCGGCCGTGGTGTTGCTAATGGTCGGGTCACGACCACCAGCGGTCTTCGGTCTCGGGCCATACACGAGGCGTCCTCGGAGAGAAGGTGATGGTGGCCCCACCCACTTGCGGCTGTTCGACGGGCTTCAATGGCGGCACAGGTAGATGGTTCGTCGCGGCGGCCTTGACCTCGCGCTGTGCGTAGGCCGATGAGCCCGCGAAGATGAGCCGATCCGGCGCTTCGCCTTCTTGGAACTCCAAATCGAGGTCGTCGTGCTCGCGCCAGCGGCATTCACCGGTCGGTGGTCGTCATCGCCGGAACACGGGCATCTCGCCCGCCCATCATAAAAGCGTCCGGCTTAATACGCGCTAAGCCTGCAGCCCGCGGTCGTGGCGGCCGCCTGTGGAATAAGCGAACTTTGATTCGTCAGTATCCCATCGTCCCTCGGTCCCCTGCGGCGGCGTCGGCCCGTCGGGGCGGCACGTTAACCCTCTGCTTTGCCGGTTCTTCGCTGGTGTGATCGGGTCGACCTTGGCGAGGCTTAGAGCCCTCCGAGCTTGGCCTCGGACCTCGAGGACCTCGCGCCCATCCGCCGAGGCGATCACCGCATGTAGCCCTCCGCCGCCTCTTGATTGCGCTTCGCTTCTTGGTGGTGGTGGCGCCTTGGTCGGCGCCCACAGGTTGGGCGGCGGCCTCGGTTTGGTTCGAGACCAAGCTTACCTTGGTCGTAGTCGCGTTTCAGCGGGCGGCATCGTCGGCGTCAGCGTCACCGCTCCGCCATGCGGAAAAGTTTGTTGACGCCGAGCCTCGAGGTGATCTCGGTGTCTTGATGAGGCGTCGATCACGGACCCGAACTTGAAGGCCTTGATGGCGGCCTCGTCGAAATGCTCAGGATCAGGTTCCTTGTGCGGATGAATCGCCGCACAAAGTCGCGCAGTGGCTCATTCTTCCCTTGGATGACACGATCCAGGTCTTTCTCCCTGCCCGACCGCTCGTAGCAACTCTGGAAGTTGGAGCGAAGGGCGCTCTGGATCTGGCGCCACGACTGAAGGGCGGCCGATTAAAAGCAGTCCTAGCGGCCCGTCGAGAGCGGTCGGGAGGTAGTTCGCCATCACGAGCTCGTCCTCCGGCCGCCGGGATAGAGGTCGAATAGATGGGCAGAACTTCGTCGGGATTCTTGGTCCCGTCGGCGCTTCGATCGGCTTGAACTGAAGCTGGCCAGCGCACGCCTGCGGCGAAGGCCGTCAGAGTCGCCATGCGGCCGTGGCCGGAACAGTCTGCCGCCGGTCATGGTCATCGCCGACAAGATCCCTGCTGCTGCCGGACTCGGAGTCGAGGCTGCCCCGGCGGCCCGACCTCCGGCGGGAACGACCATGGTGCCGAGCACGGGAATCACCTGGTTGGTAACACAGCGGTCCTGGACCCTGCGGCGCCTGGGCGAGATGTCCCGGGAGAGGTCCGCAGACCTCTTTGCGGTCGACTTCGGGCGGCTTAGCTCGAGCTGGTCTGGTTGGCGTGGTTCCGTGGGACGTCGGCGCGTCTGCGTCAAAGCCTCGTCGCGAACCCGTTGTTCGGGGGCTAACCCCTGCGGAGGAGGTGTCCGACGCGTCTGACGGCGCGACGTGTTGTCATTACTTCTCTGGGAGCGGGTCCCGAGTCGCGACCCGATCTTGCGGAGGCGCGACCTCGGTCGCAGCCCGGTCGAGTTCTTCGGCGAGGGCTCGGCCAAAGAGCTCCGACCTCGCCCTATCGGGGTTGGCCATGACCCGAGCGATAGCGCGGAGGCGCTCCCCGGTAGGAGGGAGCTTGGGCGGCTCAGAAGACGTGCTGGCCTTCTCCTGGGCCTCCGCCGGAGAAATTGTTATGGCTTGTTGATGGCAACTTGCACCATCCGGCGAGCGTCTTCCGGGGTCTGCGGATCACGGTCATCCGCATCTCCCTCGGCGCCTTGACCGTCGCCACCGAGCGTCTTGCTTTCGGCGGCGGTGAGGTGTGAAACGAGGACACGGAATCGGTCCGTGCAGGAAAATCCGTCGATGAAGGCGCCATGCTCACAGGAGTCTTGGTGTCGTTCTGCGAAAAACAAAACAATCGGGCCCCACGGTGGGCGCCGGTTGTCGGCGATCGGGATCGTCAACATGCGAGAAAAGAGGTAGTCGAGAGTTTATGGGACCGAGCTGCGTTCGCTTTCGAGCGAAGGAAGGAAATCGATCGCGGTGATGGTCGAAGCAAGGCGACAACGAGAACGAGACAAGAGTTTATACTAGTTCGAGCCCCTGTGAAGGTAATAGCTCTACTCCAGTCGCCTTGCGGCGGTGATTCTTGCTATTTGGGTGTACAGAGCAATGTTTACAACTCAAGATAGTAATGGTGATCCCTAGCTCGAGCTTTGCGTGTCTTGGTTGTCTTCGTGTCCTTGGAGCTCATGCGTCCTTGGTCTTTATACTTCCTTTGCACGCAACGGTCGGGAGCGATCCTCGGAAAGGGGGCCTTCGTGCACCTTGAGGGATGGCAGCAACTGCCCCCGAACTTGCCGCGCACTCTGAGTCATCCCCACGACCCGCTCTCTGGCAATCGTCAGTCAAATGCCTGATCCGAAATCTTAGGGCGGACCAGGGACTTCAGGAGAGACCCCGCTCGAGCTCGAGGTCGAGAGGTGCCGAGCTTCTGGCGCGCCAGGCTGAGGTCGAGCGCTTGATCAAGTACCTGTGTCATGATCGGGGCCTTCCGAGCTTGGGGATCCGTTGACCGCACTCCAGCCGGTCAAGGAGTACCCAGCCCTCGTCAGTGACCAAGGCCATCGACTGTGACTTCGTCTTGCGAGAGACGACGTCGATCTCATGAGTCTTGAGTTGGGAATAAAGCCCGTCAAGAGTTAAGGTCGACAAGTCGGTAGTATCCTTGATGGTGGTCACTTTCATTTCCCAAACATGAAGATCGAGTGCGATCAAGAAGTGACGAGCATTATCCGAGTCAGGGTATGTGCAACCAACTACCCGGAGATCGCTCAAAATTTTAGTAAATCGACCAAAACACTCGTCAAGACTCTCACCAGCGTGTTGTTCAAACTTATTGTACTCACGCTTGTGTTGATCCTGCCTCACGGTCTTGATTTGGGTAGTGCCCTCATGGTATGCATCGAGGGTCACCCAAATCTCATGAGCGGATCACAGGTGAGAGATCTGATCATACTCACTTCTTGGTGAGTCCTGTATGAGAATGTTCTCGCCTTAGCATTTGCCTCAACGTCGGCCATATTGTCGGTCGTGACGTTCTCATCGGCAGGAACCTCATATGGGAGCTTCACCTTTTGCCATATCAGGAAGCCTTGGGCAGTGATGTATGACTCCATCCGGGATTTCCAAAAAGGAAAATCGACACCACAAAAGATGGGAAGCTTGGTGGAATACTTGTCTATCGCCATGGCTCTCGAGACCGGTCAAGATCTATGGAAGAGCAAAACCGGCTCTGATACCAATTGAAGGATCGAGATGGCGAATAGAGAGGGGTGAATGGTCGCAAATAAATTTTCCCCCAAAATACTCCAACTAAGACCTTGAAAAAATCGCGCAAAGGAAATCGTGAAAAACCCGAACAACTAGACAACTATGTGTACCCCTAGCATGCATGGATGAGTTCCATAGAATATGTGGGGATTTTTTAGTCACAATTCTGGTTGTCTAGTGTCCAAATCAGGAAGAAATCAAATCTACCCTTGCTTTTAGAAAAAGATCAATTCAAATCATAAAAGCCACTTTTAGAAAAGCAAAAGCAGAAATTCCAGAAACTGTCTTTAATTTGAACAGGAGTTTGGTGGGTCTCTGCTGCTCAAGAAATTATGAGAAATTTTATTCCTATGAGAAGATGAGTCATGAAGAACTCCACCAAGTTTAACTTAAAATTACCTTACAAAAAATACATCAAAAATCAAAGAGCACAGGTAGTTAGGAAACTTCGAGCAGAGAGTTTAGGACTCGGTTTTCACCTCATGGTGCCCAAACGGTGCATCAAGTGAACTCCAAAATTTTTCTACAGATGTATATGGGAGTCCTGCACAAGTTCAAATAAGAATCACTCAAAAAGGATTTTTCTATATTTTTCTAAAAATCAAAAACTAACTGCTGCATGAAGAACAAGTTCTGGACAGAGTTGGAACTTGAAAGAAAAGATGATCTCTACTCAATCAAAGAGTGCAAAAGAGATGTAAAACCATATGAACACACTCAAAACATCCAAGATCAGCATTTAGAAGGAGGGGAGGCAAATCCAAATTGCATGAATGTAGATTGCGGGAAAGTAAATACGTAACGTAAATGCTGAATTTAAATTGCATAAAGTAAAGACATAATGTAAATGCGGAATTTAAATTCACAATAATATAAAGAAATTTCTTTGTATTTCTGGTGGGAAGGTTTACAAAGCCTCACTTCATGTGGGCAAAGCTCAAGGGAGCAACTCAAACCTTCAAGGGGAGGACACTCATCTAAGGGCTAGGATTAACCCACTCACACAGCCATGCAAGGGCTAACCCAAAACCCGCACACATAATGGGTTTTCTTGCATGGTTTTCAAAGCATACTACCTAGACCCGCTAACCTATCAACTAGACCGCGATCCGATAGCCCTCATTGATCCACGCGGCATCTAGCTAGCATCATCTCCTTTCCTTATCTTGTTGGCTTGCTCGGACTCCGTCTCCAATCATCTTTCGGTGATCTCCCGACCGTCTGGACCTCCGACGCTCCTCGCCTAGTCCCGGTCATCCTCCGCCTCACCATGATCTAGCACCGTCGCCCAGCAACCATCAAAGACAAGGAAAAACCTTTCACATAGCAATGCCCACATATATATTCAATGATTATCCCAAATCATTAATCAATCAAAATTTCTCTCAACGGTCCGATGCTACCACCCCAAGCGGGTAGCCCTAGGAAAAGCAATCAACACTCAAATTGCTTCAAATCCAATTCGCTTCAAATCAAACTCAATTTCAAATCAAACCAAGCTCAACACTTGTCAATTACTCATCACACACAAGGATAGACCTCCACATGGTCTTTTAGTAACGAGATCCGGCAGGTTGGTTTCTTTGTTCATCCTTCTTTCTTCCTTCGTGTTATGTCTTGACTGACTCCTTCTTCAGGAAACCTTCGAGCAAGATGCCTGTAGATATGTCATGCCAGGAGCCTGAGGGAGAGGCGGCTGCGGAGCAGTCGATGGTTGCTCCTTTGCCTGCCACCGTTGCTGCGGACACCGAGGATGGCCTGAACCCAAACCAGCCCCCGGCCGCCGACCCCACTAGTGCCGACTGTCCAGGATGCGCCCCCAGAGCCGTCTGATCAAGGTGTGCCTTTTGAAGCTGCCCCCGATCCCGCTGCTGATCCTCTGTCGGAAGAGCGTCCTCAGTACACTCGCCACTCGCCACCAACCAAGGAACTCCCCCCGCTTCCCCGCCCCGCTTCTCTAATACGCATTGCTTTCTTCGATAAACACGATCAGGGGAGGAACTTTGAAGAAGGGGATGAGGATGAGGAGTGGGCGTCGTTTCGCGACGCTGCTTTCACCTGCTATCGTCTTGGCGGCGTAACTTGCTTGTGCTGTGGTGTCGTTAGGTATCCTTTTTTATCATGTATGATGCGTGATGCGTCTCCTTTGTTCTTGTCGTCGTCTTCAGCGCCTGGCACAACGTTCTCGAGACTGGAACGCTCTTATCCGGGAATTGATCTTGAGGACCAAGATGAGGAAGCTCTATGAAGATGAAATTGAGCAAGTTCGCGTCCGTCTGCAAGAGGAGCTCAAACGGGCTTGGGTTGAGAACCGAGAGAAGCTGGAAAAGTTTTGAGCCTAGGTCTCAGACTTTGAGTCAGAGAAACTGAATCTGACGACTTCCCTTGATGGTAACTCCTTTGTCCGACTACTTTGCTTTGCATTTTAGCTTCTTCTTGACTCCGCCCTGCCTTGTCCCGACTTCTGTCTTTTGCTGCTGCAGATCTTCAGGTGAAACTCAAGTCCTCCGACGAGCAGGTTGTGAAACTAAAGAAGTCTGAAGAGGAAGCTAAAACTGAGGTGGCAAAGTTGAAGAAAGAGCTGGAAGGTTTACTCCCGACTCATTTTTTATTTCCCTCTTGTATTTGGCAGCGACCTTAGATTAATCTCGACCGGGTTATGCGGTGGCACCGAGTCAACTTCGCAGAGCCCGATGTCGCGTTCTTGGAGAAGATCAAGTCCTTGTCTTTGTGGGTTGATAAGATTCAGGAGGGCTCTGAAAAACTGCTAAGGATGTTGAGCCCTGACGAGGCCGGGCCCAGCGCGGTCCCATATGACGTAGATGCCACAATCCAGCAGCTGGCAGAAGGGCCTGAGAAGATGGTGGCTCGCTTGAAGGATGTGGCGACCACAAGCGCCTGCCAAGCATTGGCCATAACGAAATCCCTGTATCCCCGAATAGAACTTGAAGCGATCAGGGAGGGCTTCGCTTGCACTGTCGATGACGATCAAGCGCTTGCCCTTGTTGACGAAGTTAGGGATACCGCCTCTGTTTTAGCTGAAAACTTAGATTTTGGTGCTGTGTAAACATTGTGCTCTGAGGCCTGGGCCGTACTTGACCTTTTTGGCTTGATAGAGGGATGCTTGACAACTCCTGCTGTGTCTTGCTTTTGAATGCTGTAGTTGTGGGGCCTTTTTTTTACTTTTGAGGCTGAGCTTGATTCAGGAGGTCCCTAGTTCCTGTCTTTGACCCGGTTTTTGGCTTTCGGCCCATCGTGGGGCTTACTGTGCCTAAAACCGAATCCGGCCCATCTTGAGGTTCCTGTTCGTATAGCAATCATCGTGCGCACCGCCTGGCCCATATCGAATTGTGCGCTAGGTCGTGCCTAGTACACACGGAAGGTGAAACATTTTCCCGCTTGAGGCAGAGGCTGACGTCGCCCCTTTATAAGGATGAGTCTTGCCTCGAATCTGGTCAGACATGACCTACCGCATAATCGGTTTGTCTCTTCTTCTTCTTCAAGCGCTCCTTCATTCGCCGCTCCGGAGCTTGTGTACGTACGTTTTCTTGATCGCTGCACTTCGTTTTTCCTTCTTGCTGCTTATCTTTCACACGTAAGGACGTCACCGCCGCTTGAGCGATTGTCCTTTTCTAAGCTTTTTCCTGTTTTCCTTTTACCAAGGTCTTCATGGCTTCTTCCCCAGAGCCCTTTCCGTCTGACGACGAGGAGATGGTGTTTGATTTTGAGGATGAGAACCCTCTGCCTCCCGTCGAAGAAGAGGATGACCTTGCTGAGGAATGGACTCTGTTTGATCTTGCTATGGTCGAGCTTGCGGAGATGCAGGCCGTAGCTCGAGACACCGCCGCCGTCGACGCCCTGATCGAGGCCGTTCCGAAGCTCATCAATGCTCAGGACCCCCTCATTGAAGCCGTAGGACGTCTACGCTGGGCGTAGTTTTTTTTTATTTCTGCAAAAAAATAGTAGCGCAGTGTTTTGGCGCATATGAACTTTCAAGCGCTTGGGACAATATCATCTTGTGTAATATTATCTTAATGTCGCCTGCCTTTTCTTTTTTCCCTTTTTTGATCTTTCGACCTTCCCGAGTGGTTTTCATCATTCCTTATGTTTAAGCGCCCTGACCGATCAGTCTAGCCCCCAAGCGCCACGGGCTGGCGCATGGCCTTTCTCTTTCCGAGCGTGCTTTTTACTGGGTAGCTAGACTTTGCCGTTCGTCTATCAGGGTTTCACAACCAGGAACTGAATCACTCGGACTTAGTCGCGGTCATTAGGAAAAAAGGAAGGATAGCAGGTGATACACAAGAAGGGTTGCGCATGCGCAACACTATTAGGTGTAGCCCCCGACTTACTGCTTAATTGAACATCAATTGAGCAGCAAGTCAAGAGGAGAAACTTTATTTGCGGATAATGTTCCTAATGCAAGAAACAACAAATGCCCCAGTAGTGTTGCGCATGCGCAACACTATTAGGTGTAGCCCCCGACTTACTGCTTAATTGAGTAGCAAGTCAAGAAAATTTTTATTTATAAACAGCATAGCAAATGTATAGTATTTTAAGAGTAAAAACAACGTAGCTGCTCTATGTTCTATGAGTTGCTGATGATAGTACCATCTTCCCGTTTAAGCCTGTAAGCCACCGGCCGCGTCACTTCGTCGACGATGTATGGGCCTTCCTAGCTTGGAGAGAGTTTTGCTCGTGCTTTTGGTTCTTTATTAGAACCAGATCGCCTTTAGAGAACGCGCGGCCTCGAACATTCCGGTCGTGGTAGCGGCGCAGGCCCTGGAGGTACTTGGTCGACTGGATTGCGACAACCTCCCTTGCTTCCTCCAATCGATCGATATCTTCTATTCTACTCTCCTCTGACTCGGCCTCCTTGTAATTCCGAACCCGAGGGGATCCGAAAGTCAACTCGGTGGGCAAGACCGCCTTTGAGCCGTATACTAGGAAAAAAGGTGACTGCCCAGTAGCTCTACTGGGGGTGGTTCTCAGCCCCTAGAGTACCGAAGGCAATTCTTTTACCCATCGAGCAACATATGGCTTGAGACGGTCGAAAATCCTTGCTTTTAATCCTTGCAACACCATGCCGTTCGCCCGCTCCACCTGACCGTTGCTTTTTGGATGAGCCACGGAGGCGAAGCAGATTTTGATGCCAAGCTCACAGCACCAGTCTTAGAATTCTTCACTTCTGAATTGAGTTTCGTTGTCTGTGATGATCCTGTTTGGCACGCCAAATCTTACCACGATTTCCTGAAAGAACTCCTTGCATTGGCCTTGGCTGCCGTAATTGTGGCGACAGGCTTTGCTTCAATCCACTTGGTGAACTTATCAACAGCGACGAAGAGATGAGTGAAACCACCTTGAGCTTTCTTCAGGGGGCCAACCATGTCGAGCCCTCAGACCGCGAAAGGCCAGGTGATCGGGATGGTTTGTAGTTCCTATGCCGGCACGTGTATCTGACGAGCAAAAAGCTGACATCCCTCGCAAGTTCGGACGATGTCCTCCGGATCGACACAGCAGTCGGCCAGAAGAATTCTTGACGGTATGCCTTGCCCACCAGAGTGCTTGACGTTGCATGATGCCCACAAATTCCCGAGTGGATTTCTCTGAGGAGATATTTTCCCTCTTGCTCCAATATGCATCGCCTTAGGACTCCGGAGGCGCTCTTTTGGAAGAGTTCTTCGCCTACCACTGCATAGTTCTTGCATCGCCGTGTGATATGCTCTGCTTCTA
The DNA here is from genome assembly GCA_036346375.1 of Guadua angustifolia. Classification (NCBI taxonomy): domain Eukaryota; kingdom Viridiplantae; phylum Streptophyta; class Magnoliopsida; order Poales; family Poaceae; genus Guadua; species Guadua angustifolia. The sequence continues at coordinate 45,796,067 of CM070520.1, read as the reverse complement.
CGCGATCTTCGGGGAGCTCGTCCCTTAACAAATAATTCAGAAAAGGAGTTGTCCAATAAGGACTGATGACTAAGACCTCTTCCTTAGCGAGTGTTTCCTCTGATTTGCTTGGCTCTTGCTGTTGGCTTATTGAAGGATTATGGAGCTCTTCGACAAACACGCCAGCCGGTACTGTTGCCCGACTGGAGCCTAGTCTGGCAAGCTCGTCTGCTGCTTCGTTGTCGCGGCAGAGTACGTGGATGAGTTCCAGCCTGTCGAACTTGTCTTCGAGTTTCCTTCTTGGCAGTAAGCGACCATGTTGTCTCCGACGCATGACCAGTCTTTTTGCACCTGGTTGACCACCAACATGGAGTCGCCGCGAATTGTCAGTTGTCGAACACCGAGGGAGATCGCGATGCGAAGTCCGTGAATGAGTGCTTCATACTCGGCGGCATTGTTTGATGCCGGGAAATGCAGCTGAAGAACATACTTCAAACGCGCCGTTGAGCATGAGGGAGCCATCGAAGTACATTGTCCAATACTCGAGCTCTTCCGTAACCGTGGGGGTTTGCAATTCTACCCACTCGGCGGTGAAATCGGCAAGTACTTGAGATTTTTTGCCGTTCGCGGCCTGAAAGAGATTTCAAAAGCCCCAAGCTCGACCGCCCATTTTGCAATTCTCCCAGTGGCCTCCCGGTTGTGGAGTATATCCCCAATCGGAAAAGAGGTGATCACCGAAATCGAATGCTCTTGAAACTAGTGCTTGAGTTTACGAGAAGCGAGCAGGACAGCATACAATAATTTTTGTACCTGCGGGTAGCGTGCCTTGGATTCCCCCAACACCTCGCTGATGAAATAAAGCGCCATGGACCTTACGAAGGTGCCCTTCTTCCTTCCGCTTACCACGATCGCAATACCGACTACATGAGTCGTTGCTTTGCAATGTAAAGCAAAAGAGGCTCTCGGGCATTGGTGGGACCAAACCGGTGGAGAAGACAAGAATGTTTTGAGTTCTCGAAAGCTTCTTGGCTTGGCGTCCATTAGAAGTTGCCCTGCTTCTTCAGAAGCTTAAAAAAGGGCATCCCCCATGATCCTAGGCGTGAAATGAACCTACCGAGTGCCGCCATGCACCCCGTGAGCTTCTGGACATCCTTTTGGCTAGTCGGAGGTTTCATCTTGAGAATTGCACTGATCTTCTCTGGGTTCGCCTCGATGCCCCGTTGTGACACAATGAATCCGAGCAGTTTTCCTGAGGGAACTCCAAAGACACACTTTTCTGGGTTAAGCTTCATCTTGTAAGCCCTTAAACTTTCAAATGTCTCGGCAGATCGGATATTAAATCTTCGCCATGCGGGATTTGACGACGACGTCATCCACATATGCCTCCACGTTGCGTCTGATCTGGGTGTGAAAGCACCGCTATATTGCACGCTGATACGTTGCACCAGCATTTTTTAAACTGAATGGCATTGTGACATAGCAAAATGCACCAAACGGAGTGATGAACGAGGTTTTGATGCAGTCTTCTTCTTTCAGTCGGATTTGGTGATATCCTGAGTAGGCGTCCAGAAAACTGAGGAGTTCGCAGCCTGCCGTTGAATCTACCACCTGGTCGATGCGGGGCATCCTGAAAGGATCTTTCGGACATGCCTTGTTAAGATCGGTATAATCAACGCACATACGCCAGCTTTTATTCTTTTTGCGAACAAGAACTGGGCTCGCTAGCCAGTCGGGATGATACACTTCTTTTATAAATCCTGCCACTAAAAGTTTAGTGATTTCTTCCCTGATGGCTTTCCGGCGATCTTGAGCAAACCGTCGGAGGCACTGCTTGATGGGCTTCGCCTTCTCGTCCACATTGAGAGAATGCTCGATCACCTCCCTAAGGACATCGGGCATGTTGGATGGTTTCCACGCAAAAATGTCCCGGTTGGCCCGCAGAAAGGTGACGAGCGCGTCTTCCTATTTGGCATCGAGATTTGTCCCGATCAAAGCCATTTGAGCCGAGTGGGACGGGTCAAGGATTACCTTCTTGGTCCCCTCGTCAGGCCTCATGCTTGTCTTGGCTTGTTTCTTGACCGGAACTTCTCCTTCGTCCTGCTGATGTGCAGCTACTTGCTGGATCTTCTCCTTTTTGGCTGCCGCCTCTTGAGTTTCAGCCATATCACAGCTCTATCTATCGCAGGCGAACAACTTCCTAACGTCGCCGCGGACAGAAATAATGCCCTTTGGTCCTGGCATCTTCAGAACGAGATAAATGTAGTGGGGCACGGCCATAAATCTGGCCAGGCCTGGCCTTCCCAAGATGGCATGATATGCCGTCTGGAAATCAGCCACTTCGAAGTTGAGGTACTCCGTCCGGTAATTTTTTCTGGTTCCAAATGTGACTGGCAAGGTTATCTGTTCGAGGGGGACCGAGGAAGTTCCTGGAATTACCCCATGGAACGGTGATGAGCCCCGCTTTAGCTCCGAGCGGGGAATCTTCATGTCGTCGAAGGTTTTGGAGAAGAGGACATTGAGTCCGCTCCCCCCATCCACCAGCACCCTTTTGAGCTTAACGCTGCGAATCACAGGATCCAAAACGAGAGGATATCTACCTGGGTATGGGATGTGATCCGGGTGATCCGAGTGGTCAAAGGTAATTGGGACCTCAGACCATCTGAGGTATTGCGGAGTTGTTGGCATGACCGCGTTGATGTCCCGAGCGGTTAGCTTTTGTTTTCGCTTGGACTCATAAGCGGCCGAGCCCCCAAAGATGTAGTTGAGCTCTCGTTCTGTCTTCTGATACTCCCCTTCATCATCTTCAGGAGGATCATGCTTTTTCTTCTCTTCATCTTTTGCTTCGCCCTTGGCCGGCCGCCTTCTGGATTCTTTAGCGAACCTTCTCAGGGTGAAGCAATCCTTCGCAGCATGCTTTCCCTTGGGGTGGAAGGGGCAAGTTGCCTCCATTACCGCATCATAGTCATCTATGCGTGGCGCGCGGTGCCGGCCTTGCTCGGCCGTCACCACTATTTCCTCCGGCTTCCACTTCCTATCACGCTGTCTGGAAGACTCGGCGTGATCCTTCTTGTCTTTATGCCGTGGGCGATCATCCTGGCGCTCGGCCAAGGCATCCGAGGCTGTTGCGTAGTGGTAGGCTAGTTCAAACATTTCCCTTACTGTAGTCGGCGGCTTTCGGGACATCTTCTTGATCAAGTCGGGGTCGTTGACGCCCTTTTGGAATGCCGCGATGACTGCAGCCTCGGAAATATCTCTGATCGTGTTCTTCTTTTGCATGAAGCGCTTGATGAACTCCCGAAGCGTTTCACTTCTCTTCTGGTGAAGTTGGTATAGATCCCATTGGGTCCTAGGTCGCTCGTATGTGCCCTGAAAGTTAGTGATGAATTGGTCACAAAGATCTCTCCAGGAATCTATAGAATCCGCTAGAAGTCCAGTGAGCCAGGCTTGAGCCGAAGGAGTAAGCATGACCAGCAGATAGTTGGCCATTACGTTGTGATCACCCCCAGCTGCCATGATTGCGAGGGAATAAACTTGTAGCCAAGCTTCTGGATCTCTTTATCCATCGAACTTGGTAATGCCTTTGGGATTGAAACCCTCAGGCCAAACCACTCGGGGAAGTCGGGGAGTAAAGGCTCGTATACCCTCAATAGGCCCATCACTGCGACGTCGTGGGAACGTTGAGAAGGAGATCTTACTCGGCGGTCCTCACTGTCGCCCTTGCCGTGGCGGTGATGGTCTCTACGGTCATCTCGGCCGTCCTGACGGATGCCAAAACGCTTGTAGTCATCTTTGCGCCTGCGGCGCTCTTCATCATCCCGCTCTCGCCATCTGGCATTCAAATCCAATCGAAGATCACGGCTGATGCTTTACCGGGCACCTTCTCCACGACGAAGCACTTTCGCTTAGCACGATCATTTGGCTGATTGCTACTAGCGACCGCGAGTTGACTACGCGGGTTCGGGAGTGCTCCTTCTCCCCTGGCTCCTCCTGGTGCTGTTGAATTGCCGCCGCCGTCACCATGGACTGAACTTGGGCCACGATCGGCGCAGCTGGACTGTCGGTGCCTAGCATTGGCCCCAATGTGTCTAGGAGCGTCTTGGAAGCGACAATATTCTGCTGAGGAGTATGAAAAACCGACTGGTTTCCCATCTTCATCTGCAAATTTTCTTCATTGACATTGCAGCCTCTGTTCTGGAGAGACCTTGCACGGCCTTCTTGTCGAAGGCGCTATTCTTCCGCTGCATTTGCAGCGTCCTTCTACTGTTGGGAATCAGTTCGCGGATCTTCGATTACGAAAACCCCACGAAAACCCTGAAAACCCTCTGCCCTGCCTTCTGAATCAGAAGAACAAGAGGACAGGTAGGACTGACCTTCGGATCCGAGTGGTTTTTTGGCCTTCTTAGCCACTCGTAACCCATCTTTGGCCAGGGAAGTAGCAGAAACACTTACAGATTGGATCTGATCCGAATCCGAAAGGGAAAGTTAGCCAAAACTATCGGCGACGAAATCCAGGCTTCCGAAGCGAAACGCCTGGGACGGCGTGAAGGCGGCCATGCCCTTGAAGATCTCCATCAAGCTTGCTGTGATTGATCTTAGCGCAGCCCCTACCTGGCGCGCCAACTGTCGACGTTTGTTACCGACAATAATGAAAAGGGGGCTAGGCGCTGGATCCAAACTTGATAGTAGCACAAGACACCGGATATATATAGGTTCGGGCTCCCGCGGTGGAGATAATACCCTAGTCCTGTGCTCTGGAATTATATGTGGCTAGTTAATTGCTGATGATATCGTGTGTTGATATTCCTCCGCCCCTCTCTTTATATAGCAGAGGAGGGCGGTTACAAAAGAGAGTCCTACTCGGGTACGAAGTAGGGATTATAACTCTTTTTCCTATCCGTATCATAACGGTCTGGATTACAATCTTCTCCTTCCTATCCCGAGTCGGTTACCATCTCTGGGATTTCCTTGTCGAGTGTGTTTTGGCGCGCTCCCATTGTTTTCTGTCTCTCTACTATCGGCCCGGCCCATCCGTATCTGGCTGGGCCTCGTTGGCCTGCCATCCGGATACCCGAATACATATGTCCCACAGCGTCGGTGACGGATGAGCAGATGAAGGTAGTGGAGGGGGCCTAGGGACGACGGCGGAAGCCCTTGTGCCTGTGACAACTCGTGGGAGGCGGAACTCGCAGAATCTAAGTCAGAATCAGTAGAATCAGGTGGGTGATAGTTTCTGATTATGTGTACAAATCAGATTCTGATTCTTGGAGAAGCTGTCTAGAATCCTACTGTTCGGCGCACAATCCGCTTTTATTTTAAGCAGAAGCTGTATTTAAGCTGAAACGAATAGGGCCTTCTTGCTCTATTTTGATCTGTTGTATTTGTCCCATACTTAAGGCTCTGTTTGGCATAATTTTAGATCTTAGTTCTACCTCAGATCTAAAATTTGTAGGCTAAAATAAGTGAATTAAGTTTATATTTTTAATCTAAAATGTAAATAAGATGATCCACCTAAACACTCTTAATATATCCACAGCTCTAGCTTCATCTGGTGGAGCTATATCAAACACAATCTAAATATAACAGTGGATATTCTACGAAGACTTGCCACCGACTCAGCCTAAAATTTTGTTACGAACATGTATTAATGTCATCTTTGTTGTTTGGACTTTGGATTGTGGATCAATACTTGAGCAGCCGACAGTTGCATCTGTACAAATGTAATTTTTGGCACAAAAATAGAGAAATTTTACAGTAAATAATATGGGTAATACGTGGTGGTAGTAAAAATCAAATCTGACCATCCATCCCTCAAGAGTGCTTTAGACTTTTCCTATCTATTCATCAAGGGTATTTTAAACTTTTTCTAATTCGTTCACAGTTTTAGATTCATCAAATGCCTGGTGATCTTCAGAGGCTTCTTATCCATTCATACGCCATTCATCAGGATCACATGATGTGTTTTATCATAGAGGACAAATAACATGATAAATTTTTTTACCCTTTTACTCCTCTCTAAATTTTACTACCAATACTACAGGTGGTAGTATAACTAGATCTAAATTAATTTTAACCATTAGATTCAAAGGAATGGACGGCTTATATTGATTTTAATCTACTATAAAAGAGCTATAAAAATAAAGCTAAACTAATAAAATATTAATATAAACAAAACGCCAGTTGGGCAGTTGGACCGGCAAACCGTGCTCTCACCGGTTCAATCACCATCGATCTTATTTTTAAAACTATGCCCTGTAAGCAAAAAATGTTTCAAATCTCATTTTCAGTTGACATCTTGAAAGTGATTGGAATCTAAAATTTCGTTGAGATTTCAAAATTTCAGATAAATTCCGGAAATAATACAAAAACAAATATCCAAATTCAGTTTTTTTGCACTGAAATTTCCAAGATTTCGTCTGAAATTGCCAAAATCTTTGTGCGATTTGCCGAGATTTCGGTGAAATAGAACCGAGTGAAAATAGTTTAAACAATGTTAAAAAATTTAAAAAAAAATTTAGATGTCTCTGACACATCATTAATGTTCTTGTAAAACTTTCAAACTATTATCAAGGCAGAGAAATTTTTAAAAATTCGGACAGTATTACTATTCTGATAAAATATTGACTGACAAATTTGAACTGAATAAAAAATAGAACAAACCTCTTTAGAAAATTTTTAAATTTTTTGTGCATAGTTCTGATGCATCACTGGATGGTTCTAATGTATCTTTAATGTTTTAATAAAATTTTTAGATGATGATTGATCTTTGTGATAATTAATACTTAGATTTACTTGAGCGGACAAAAAAGGGTTAGAATTTTTGAAAAGAAAAAGGTTCTGAGACAATTCTTAAGCTCTCATAAAAATTTTGGATCATGATCACACTTTACTAAATTTATAAAATTGTTACAATGGTACTGTACCATTTGTATTCCTTGTGTTTTTTATTTTTAAAAGATAGCAAATGAAGTTCATTGCATCCATAGATTTGATTGAGCTAACAAAAAAGTTTAAATTTTTTGAAAATTTTATAGAAGGTTTCTTAGGCAATTATTAAGCTCTCCTAAAAATTTTGGATCATGATCACACTCGAGAAAATTTATTAAATTTTGACAATGTTATCGTCTTAGTTATGTTCATTCTATTTTTGATTTTTTAAAGATAACAGATGAAGTTCAATTATTTTAAAAAAATTTATGTATTATCCTACACTTCTAAAGATAGTACCATAAATTTTCATAGCATGATCAATTTATAAATAAATTTGATAGCGTTTCTACCAAAATTTTAAAATGTCACAAAAATTTTGTTTTTCAACAAATTTTTATGAAAGATTACTTTCTTAAGGGTTATTGGCGAAATCTTTCCGAGATTTTTAAGATTGTTGTAGTAATTTAATGTTTTTCAAATTATTTTTATCTGACTGAGATTTTAGATCCCGTTCTTGACCGAAATCTGAAATCTCAGCCAAAATTTCTAAAAATCTCTTTGGTTTTTCTAGCCTTGCTTGTAAGTCCCATTTGGACCCTAACGGGTGCATGTTTTTGTGTGCAATTTTCAGGCAATACAGTAGGGTAGTTGGTACAAACCGGACAGGACAGGGTGACTTTGCTACGTCACGGAAAAAAAACCTGCAATACAATGGGATTATTGGGACAAACCTAGCAAAAGATGAACATTTAAATATGTACGGAGGCCCAGCTTGACATATCCTTCTTTCCTCCAAATTGACTAATTCCCAGCTTTAAAACAGCAGCCATTAGATTGTTTTCAATTAAAAATTATAATATTAATTCTTACATCTTAAATACTTAAGAGAAGTTTTAAAACCATATGCGTTGTTTCACGAAAAGACATCGTAGAATGAAACATTTCTACGGCACCATCTGGAGACTATAAATAGTCTAGAAATATCTTTATTAATTAGCATTGGTAGTAGGAATAATCAACATTGAGGTGATAATCCTAGCATATATGACATTTTTCGCCACAGGAACCCTCTTTCAAATGTGGTGCTACTATTCAGATGTGGTAGTATACGACACACGTATCCTCTGTATTACTGTAGAGGGCAGTACTGTAGCTGATGTATGAGCCCCATGTTGGTGGGGCAGAGGATCTCTAAGGGGTAGTATACCAGCACCTGGTGGCGGTCAATCTCACCTGACGCACCTCACGGCCCCGCTGTCTTGCCTCCCCAAATAAAAAGATATAGCAGGAGCGAGTACGCGATAATCCCTCGGAATAGTAGTAACTCAGTACGGGGGTGTCTCGACGATGAGAAACTCGCCGCCGTCTAACGGCAGCTCCATCGGCAGTCGTATGGTCATGGCATGAGTGTGGCTGGACCTTGGAGGCACAACGCCGAAGGGCGGCGTCGCGAAGCAATGTTCCGGATTCTTGGTCAGGAGGCGAAAGGCGACGTGGTTGTCTGTGCCGTTGTCTAGTTGCAGCGGGCATGAGGACGTCGAGCTGTCTGGCTCCAATGGGAACCGGAGCTGGAGCGGGTGGACGCTAAATCCGCTGCTCGGGCCGTGGCTTACCTGCGCAAGGGAGGTAATGGTATTAGAATCTGTGATATCCAGCTTTTAAAAGCTGCTTTCTATAATCCCTAGCTGAAATAAACAGGCCATAAGCTTTACGGAGATTATATATGTAAAGTGATAATCCTCCTCTTCTTTTAAGTGACTTTTTTTGCTTTTCTGGACTCCGAGACGTGAATTTAATAATTAATTTTTTGAGAGGTACGAACGAAGGATAGATGTTGATTATTTATCTTTTTCCTTACTTTAAGAGATTTGTACAATTTGTATTGAGAGAAAAAAACATTGAAGCACTACTCTAATTTTTTTTTAACTTTATCTTGTTATATACTACAGCCAATCTAGATAGTTTTAAAGATATTAAACTTTAGGATGCTTGATATCACATATTCTAATACATTAGTTAGAAAAAGAACAGAGGGAGTACAATTTATGTGAATAGCTCGCAGTGTGATCTTTCCTTGAAGAGAGATAGAGACAGCGTGTGTGTAATCTTGTCAATTAATGTATAACTTCCTCATTAAACATATATTAACACTTTATGATGCTTATACTTAAAGAAAATTCTCTCTATGCAACTCAAACTTACCCAGATCCCTTATATGACACCTCTCTCTCTCTCTCTCGTCTTTTTTTTCCTTCAATGTCACACCATTTTTGCCCCATAAACTAACATACTAGTTCTGTTAGTACGTGTCACCATTAATGCCCTTGGAGCACTCAATCTTTTTTTTTTCAAAAATGGGCAGCTTGCCCCCAATGTATCTCAGTTTATCGGGCCCACATGTCAGTCCTTGTCTTCTTCTCCTCCATCCTCTTCCTGTCTTCCCTCAACTAGGGATGACAATCTTACCCGATCACCCGTGTGCCTACGGGTAAAACCTCTAATAGAGGTAGGTATATTCCTCTTTTATTACCCACGGGTATGTTTATGGACGCCAAACTCTACCCGACGGGTAAACGGGTATAGGTATGAGGAAGCTTTACCCGTACCCGTTTTGCCGATTACCCGCCACCTCCTATTGACATACGGATTAGAACAGGCACCCATTTGGCCCCCTAATCCTCAATTTGTGGTACCTCATTTCAGTAATTGTTGAACTTGACCATATGTGTATTATTTGTTTGCATGTATTATTTTAATTCTTATTATTATGTACATTTGAAATTTTGAATCATTGATAATCATTTTTTAATTCATAGAATGTTGGTAATACCCATAATTTCATCAAAAAGATTGTGTTAGTACCATAGCTTATTAGCTCCTAATACCATTTGGTTGGAAAGATTGTTGATGTGGCGGGTAAACGGGTATACCCGCGGGTATCGGGTACCCGCGAGCGATAGGTATGAGCGAGATTTTTCGTCCGCGACTCTTCGTGGGTATACTCATAGGGGAGATTTTAGTTCGTGGGTATAAGTATAGACGAATACTGCCCGTACCCGTCACATCCAAGTGCCATCCCTACCCTCAACATCACTCGCCACCCTGCTCCCTCTCTTCTCTTGCTCAAGCGCTGCCGCCACCTGGATCTACACCACTACCCCTTGCAAAACGAACGAATTTCGGTGGCATATAATGAATTTTCTCAATTACCTAAAGCAGTGCCTCCGTTCTTTCAGTTGCTCAGTCCTAAGAACAACTATGATAAGAAACCACAACCCCTTACAAACCGAAAAACACACTATAGATGCACACCATTTTATTTTTAGTTGCACCGTCCCCTTCAAACGAATATAACGGAGATAACTAGTCTAGGAGTGTAGCAATCTTTTTACGTACTCACTATTGAAAAAAGCATGTGAAAAACAGGGTTTAAAATATTCAATCCTGATTTTTCGGGTAGGGTGTGTGGGAGTGGTTCTTCATCACAAAACTCAAAATCCTGAGCAGTTGTAAGAGTAGCAGATTCGAGCCCCAGCCAATGGTAGCCTTCGTTAGGGAACTTACCTGCGGTGGGGATGGTTCGACAAGAACAACCCCCATCTTCACCTCATGCACAATTCTACCAGCTTGTTTGTTGAACATATTATCACTGATATCAGTGGGCTTGAGATTGGGTGCTCAACACAAAGATCTCTTCATCGCATTGCCTGTCTGCCGGTACCCCCTCCTGTGCTTCCCTTCTTAGCCTGAGTTTCCGCGTGCAGTGTGGCAGAAGAATTCCTTTCCACCGATTTGAGAAGTACTTCGCCGTGCTGTGCGCTGTGAACCTTATCGTAAAGGCGACGTAGTCATCTGTTACATTGATTAGCTGCAGTGGCGGTGACACCCTCCGCTTTGGTTCAAAGGGGAAGTGGAGCTCGAGGGCGTCGACCTCGACCAGCTTGTTTGAGGTGGATGATGAGCTCATCTACAAGAAAGAAGAAAGTAGTGGATTAATCGGGGCCAGAGAAACATATGAATCGATCATAAAATATTAGTTTATATTTCAAATTATTTAAAAATCATTTATATATCAGTATTATAATACATCATCACCATATAAAGCCAGGGACGGAGCCAGGGGGGCTAGTGTGGGCCATGGCTCCCCCCATGCAAAAAATTTTTAATTACCCCCCTCTATCTTCCAGCTCAATGCATGATATTGCTACTACAAAAGAACTAATTCAAAAGTTAAGGGATAATGGTTGGACTAAACTCTTAAGTAATGTTGTTACATTTTGCAATAAGCATGAGATTTCTATTCCTGATATGAGCGGTTTCTATCTTGACTTTATTCGATCGCGTGAGCGGGATGAGACTTGGTTCAACATCACTATCAATATGATATTTTTACGATTCTTGTTGACCAGCGATTCTGAGGAGTTAAATAGCGATTCAGTGAACAAACAAGCTGAATTACTTATTCTTTGTAGCTTTTTGGATCCAAGGAACTCATATAGGTCATTCAACATTGACAATGTGTGCTTGTTAGCTACAAAGTTTTATTCTTTAGATTTTCAGAACAGGAAAGGATTAACTTGAGGCATCAATTGCAACATTATGAGCTTGATGTGCTACGAAATCAGGAGTTCTAAGACTTATCAAATATTGCTGATCTTTGCCAAAAACTTGTAGAGACGGAAAAATCTAAAGATTATAATTTGATAGATAGGTAATCTTTATTTACTTGTGTTTAAACTATAATTGTCCTCAACACTCTTATTTTCTATATATTAATCCCATCGTCTCTAATTTGCAGGTTAATTCGACTTGTCCTTACTTTGCCTGTTTCAACTGTAACAACAGAGCGTGCTTTTTCTGCCATGAAACTCGTCAAGACAAGACTTCGAAATAAAATGGAAGATGAATTTCTGAGAGATTGCTTGATAGTCTATATTGAGAGGATATAGCTCTAGAGTTTAAAACCGAAGCACTTATAGATGATTTCATTGCAAAGAAGCATCGGCAGTGCGGTTTAACTAAACTCTTGCGGTGTGTTACTTTCCTAATTCCTCTAATTACATATGATTATGGATGATTTCAATGTAATACATGGCTAAATTATCCTTTACATATATTGATTTCAATAGATTAGTTTTTCTATTGGCCCCCTGCGAAAAAAATTCCTGGCTCCGTCCCTGTATAAAGCATCATTAATCATAAATCAAATTATATAGTTTACACTTCATATATATGATACATATTATGTCTGTCATTGCATAATGTTAATTATAAACTAATGAATTAGAATTAAAAGGCAAAAATAAAAGTATTTTAACGATTAAATATGAAAAATGGTGATTAGTCGACGAAGCCACTATAATCTATTTTTAAAAAAGAAGTTAAGTCCAATCAGTCATCTGTAATGTTTTTTTTTTCAAAATTGCAAGATATTCAAAATACAAAGTTTCACTTTAGCTTTGCATGTTCGTGTACTAATTGTGGTCACCTCAGTGGTTTTATCCTCTGGTCCCTCGGTTGCACTTACTGATTGTGGCTCACTAGACGCTTTTGCTGCCTGAGCAAATTAAAGCACAAAGTGAGGATTTATTAATGAGCATATGTAGAAGTAGCACTCCCTTCCATGGAATGAAATCTCGGTAAAATTTTGCAAGATCTCGGATTTCGGTCAGGACAGGATATAAAATCCTAGTCGAATAAAAAAATTTGAAAAAAAATCAAATTACTACAGTAATTTTAGAAATTTATCTCAAGTTGTTTGACAAGATTTTGACTTTTTTAACCGAACTTGGCCCAATAACCCTTAAGAAAGTCATGTTCCATGAAAATTTGCTGAAAAACTGAATTTTTGAGATGTTTTATAATTTCGGGGAAAACACTGTCAGATTTTTATAAAATTTTACAAGCTTGATCATGCTCTAAAATATTTATGGTACTATCTTTAATAGTGTAAGATCATACAAATTTTTTCTCAAAATAATTGAACTTCATTTGTTTATCTTAAAAAAATCAAGAACAAAATAAACATAACTAAGATAGTAACATTGTGAGAATTTTATAAATTTGCTCGAGTGTGATTATGATCCAAAATATTTATGAGAGCTTAAGAATTACCTCAGGACTCTTATCTAAAATTTTGAAAAATTTTAAACTTTTATGTTTGCTCAATAAAATCTATGGATGCATTGAACTTCATTTGTTTTCTTTCAAAAATAAAAAAACACAAGGAACACAAATGGTACAGTACCATTCTAAGAATTTTATAAATTTACCAAAGAGTGATCATGACCCAAAAAGTTTATGAGTGCTTAATAATTTCCTCAGAACGCTTCTTTAAAAGTTTCAAAAATTCTAACCCTTTTTTAGTTGCTCAATCAAATCTATCTATTGGTCATTAGGTTTTTATTAAGACAATAGCATTTTGACAATTTTTAAAAATTACTCAGGCTTGATCATCATATGAAAATTTTATGGGAACATTAATGACACTTCATGACCATCGAAAAAAAAATTTCAAAAATTTATAATATGGTTTGAACCATTTTTCATTCAGATGAAATTTGCCGGTCAGCTTTTAGTAGCACTATCCTAATTTTTTTAAAATTTCTTAGTCTTGATCATCATCTGAACATTTTAAGAGAACATTATTGATGTGTCAAGACCATCCAAAATTTTTTTTCAAAATTACACCATTTTTATTTGGTTGAAATTTTTGATTGACCTTTTATCAGGATAGTGGCACTATCAGAATTTTTAAAAATTCCTCAAGCTCGATCATCATCTAAAATTTTTATGAAAATATTAGTGATGTGTCAAGATCATCCACAAACAATTTCAAAAAATTTTAACATTTTTTTGACTATTTTTTGCTTGGTTTAATTTTGTCAAGATTTCGGCATTTCTTGACAAAATTTTGGTAATTTCAGCCGAATTTTAGTTCAAAAATTCTGAATTTCAAATTTTCTTTTTGAATTTTGACCAGATTTCATTCGAATTTTTGTGAGTTTGCCAAAATTTTAGATTCCACCCACCGACGAGATGCGAACTAAAAATGAAATTTAAAATCCTGCTCCCTCTGTTATTTTACATTTTTTAGATAACTTTCTACTCGTTTTCCTTTTGTATACCCATCTTTTGGAATTTATAGCTTTTCAAGGTTATTTACTACTCCCACTATTCTTTTTTACTTATACTATTTACTTTTTACAGTTTTTGATATGCGACTTTGACCATTACTTTTTGTTACTATACATTTATATGTACTAATAAAATTATAATATTACAAAATTATTTTTAATGAGGAATCTAATGTTATATTTTCATATAGCTAATCTAGATAGATTTAAACCTATTGGCATTACAACACAGATTCTAGGATGTCAAATAAAAAAGACTATGTACTATATTAACACACAACATCCAAGACCAATAAGTGACCGAATGAATGAAGGTAATATAATCTTCTATATAAATGTCTTGTTGTGAAAATCATAGAATAACATCTATTTAGTAAAGCATGGAGAACTACATATGGCTATTTTTCAAGGTAGATGTCCAACAAGCTTGCGCGCAGAAACCAAGAAGGGACAAATCTAACAAAATGTTAATGAAGTTGGAACATACTTACCTCTATTAATGAATTTGAACCACTCAACATGTTTTGCATCATTAAAAACAGGGGTTGAGGATGGAACAATAAAAACAACCACACTTGGTTCCCTCGGTGGACGACTATTTTGAAAGCACTAATCCTAATAAAATGGACGACAAATCAAAAGAGAGGGAGCAGTACCTCTCTGTTTTATAATAGAGAGATATGTATGGTCGTTTTTCATTAATACTTTCATAGATTTATTACTTTCTTTATCTATGCGTATGATGTGCTGCTCATTGTAAACATTTTCCGCCTGTTGAACAACCAATGACACTCCACCTCATCCACCAGCTCAGAGCAACAAAAAATGAAAAGGGCGATGTACGCCATAGCTATCAGATTCACAGCAAACCCCCCAAATTGTGAATTAGATTCGTCGAACCTGAACCGGTCTAAGGTATATGATTCACTTGCAGTAGGAATTAAAAGAAAAAGTGGCAAACCACTAACCTGGATGCCGTATCGTGACTTGAATGAGCAACATTTCTGGTAACTATGGCGTACATAAGCTCTAAAAAATGTTGTTATTTAGAGCACGTTATGTTCCAGGAGTATAGTTACCTGCGTTGCTGATGAACTACTCGTGCCAGTCTCGACAGACCAAACTGTATTTTCTGTTTTATCAATCCTCTCGATTATGTGCCATGTAACTGGTCTGTTTGCTGGGTCAATATTTATGCACTCGATCCCTATCTCAGCGCATACTCTTACTTGTTCCAACGGTGTGTCCCACTCGGATACCTCCAATCAGGGCGGAGCCAGGAATTGAGCGTAGGTGGGGCCAAGTAGACAACTACAAACTCTAGTGTAGCATGGATAATATAATACAGCCACACTTATTTTTCAGTAAAAAGGAAAAATTAGCTTAAATTTATCTTTATGACAACAAGCAGATCATACAAAATAATGATGATTTTATCCAAACTGAATCCGACAACCCGGCGGAAGAAAACTTCAGAAACAACCAACAAAATATCAACTGAAACTCGATTTTCAAGGATAAGAATCACCAGAACAAAACTAGGGTTTTAGACTAATCTAAAGACTATGAGATATGCGGGAATCCCCTTTTTCCTTTCCATTCATCTGGGTAATATACTAAAGTCTTTTACAGTTTGCTTTTAGCGGTAAAACTGAGTTCACCCGTCGAAGACAGTCAAAGGTAAAAAAAAGACAAACAAATGATAGCTGCAGAGTTTTGGCGCTGTATCAAAATCTTCCCTGGCCGTCGGATTGAACAGTAAACTTCATTAGTAAATGACCACCGTTGATGGTCACTTAAGTGAACCTGTTGCAATAGTACGCCTGATCGCCGTTTTCACTGTTTTTCTTCTTCACTTCGCAAGCTGAGCATCTCCAGTTCTGACAGGCGGCCACCACCACCACCGTGGCGAGCAAGTACCTGCTTCTTCTCCATTGCTCCATGGATGTGAGCACAAGCTGCGGTGGCTGGAGCGGCGCGTTTCTTGGCTATGGCGTCGGGTCGACCGGCCGGGACTCGGGACTGAGGGCTGCCGATTGTTGGCTGCCGATTGCTACTGCTAGCGTTACTACTTGCACTGCTATTTGAGTTGGGCCTCGGGTCTAGGCCCCAGTGGCCCGAGGCCCAGCTCCGCCCCTGGCTCCAATGTGTCCCCTTCGGATATCTCCAACCTATGGATCCAACTTTCGAGTACCTACAAAGAGGCATGCAATCGTGAGTTACAATCTATTTGTATAATAAAAACTGATTATTAGTGATTTACAGCTGCTTGGAAGAAAAAAAAGGAAAATATGTTAGAAATTCTGAAAAAAAATCTAGTCATTGATCTGAAAGATCCTAATTAAAGTTGATCTATGTTGGCCATTGGATGTTAGTATTAAAAGGAAAAATAGGCTAGATTTTTTTATGAAAAATGCAAAACATCTAGGCTCAATCTAGTGGACAGTAATTAAAGCTAAGCTACAGAGGACATTGGATTTTAATTACTTAAAGATATATATCACTTTGTATTTTTCAAAGTAAGATCATGCTTGTCTACGGGAAACAATGAAAGGAAATGGCATAGGCATGCAACAAGAAAAGGTAAAACAATAAAGAAAAAAATAAAGAGGACAAATTTAAAACCTAGCTTAGAGTTCTAATTACCTACTATCCGTATAGTATAAAAATAGATGGGTCCTACTCAAATATCTATCGTATTCACATTTACTATATATACTCTCACTCAGACTGTACAAAAATAGTTCTACAACACTTATCTTGATGAGTCTAAATCATAGTGGTGCAAATTAAAGGCACATTTGGAATGCATGAGTCCCAAAAATTAATTCCCACAAGGACTGGAGGAAAACGCTATTCCAGAGAAAGCCTAATATAATGTATTGGATATCAGGTACATTACATTGGTAAGATAAATCGAGAAAGGTTTTTAGTTTCAAAACTCCCGCATTCCAAACTAATGATTGCTTTGATAACCCTTAAAACATAAAAAAAAGAAATTCTTACATTAATTGATCAAAACTAATGATTGCTACAATAACTTTAGAAAGAAGAAAAAATAATAAAAAGTCTCTCACTAATCAAAAAAAAGGAAGAATCTACCCCACTTATTTGTGGTGCTAGATTAGAAATATAACCGTGGTTGTAGTTACCAAAACATATATAACTATATTTCAACTATAGATACTAACATGATAGAACAAATACAGTCGCACATTCAAATATAAGTATAAGTGTCATAGTATTGTAACATCCTAAAATTTGCATATTTTCATTAAAATATTTAAATATGAATTTATGTGATTTTCCTAAAATGATTTACTGCAGATAAAATAAAACTCTAGTTTTGCTGAAAATAATTTTATGAATGTTGGAGAATACTTGAAGAGCTACTAGTAGCGCAACATACAGATCAAGATATTGCAGCTATGCCAGCAGAAGACAATATTACCCCTCACTTGTACTAATAGACTGGTTATTCTCATAAGGGGTAATTCGGTCATTTGTACTAAAAGACAACATTGCCCTTCTTTTGTACTCATAGTCTAGCCATTCTTGTAAGGGGTATTCTGGTCATTTGTACAGGCCAAGAGCCTATAAATACCCCTTCCCCTCTCATTTGTAAAGAGAACTCTCTTGAGCATTATAAAGGAACATTCAAAACTGACGAGCCCTCAGGGCCCTGCCCTCCGGAGGCTGGCCCCTGTAGGCTCGTCGACAGGAGTAGGGCGGTCCTCTCGGGCCCCTGAATCTATATAAATCCCCCGAGTCATCTCCGCTCTTGTGAACGACGGCCCGTTAAATGGCCGACGTCCACCCCATATCTTGCGTTTGGTTTTCACACTTACGACATTTGGCGCCATCCGTGGGGAAGTAGCTAGTTCATACAAGGCTATGGCTCCTACTAAGAAACAATCTAAGGCTCCTCCAGTCCCGAAGTACAAGAAGCGCAAGGATGGTCATCCTCCAAGGTGGAACCCCCTGCGCGCACCGCCCTCAGAAATCGATGCCGTTCACCTTGGGGTCGACAATGTCCTTCAAATTCTAGAGCTCTCGACTGCAACATCCTCCCTTGAGCCGGGTGCCTTGGGCCCAGGGCACGAGGTCCATGGCGCCCCCGCTGTTGTGGGGTCAGGGGCTCTGGAGCCAACCCTCATCCCCGAAGTCCTGGATGTAAGTAAGTGGCAAGCTATGGTGGAAGCGACCACGAAGCAAACTGTGGAACACATGATGGCCTCTTACCGTTCTCATGGTGGACCTCTACATTTCTCACCGCTCCCACCACCGCCCTTAGTCCAAGTGTCCATGAACCCAGGGGCATGTGGAGGCCCAGCATTCACTTTCGGAGGTGAGCAGGGGGAACCCGTTCAACCTACCCCCACTCGCCCACGCGGCAGTTTCAAATGGAGCTTCCTTCTGGTCGTTGTGTCTACCGAATCTGGGGTTCGGTGGGAATCATCTTGTACCATTGTAGCTTGCACCATCACCACCAAATCCAAGGCCTGAGCTCGCATCCCCAAGGATGGGAGCCCCGGGCCCTCCGCCACAAGCACCTCCTCCTAGGCAAGTACGCCTGCATCCGGAGATGGTAAATCAACTTCCATCAGCTGGAGCAGACCCTTACCCTCAAGGTGTGGCATGGCCCAGGGTGGCAGGAGAGCCCCCAAGACTAGAGGTAGCCGCTCCCTACTTTGCCTCGGTGGCTCATCCCAAGTCCAACGGGGCAGTGGAAAGGGCCAATGGTCTAATTCTCCAGGGCATTCGTCGACGGCTTGAGAAGAGTGCACTTAAACGTGGGCTGTGGGCAGAAGAACTCTTCAATGTCTTATGGGGGATGCGTACCACGCCCAGCCGCTCCATAGGACGAACGCCTTTCTCACTTGTGTACGAGGTGGAAGCCGTCCTCCCTGTAGAGGTCCATCATCGCTCACTCCGCGTGGAGATGCTTACCGGCCCCCTTGGCACCAACTACATGGTGAATGAAGAGAATCACAAGATAGAGGTGGACTTCGCAAAAGAGTTCCGTGACCAAGCCCTCATCAAGCACGCCTCTTACGAGCGCGAAGTCGCCTGTTTCTACAACCACTGCGTACAAGAACGAGCCTTCCTCTTAGGTGACTTGGTGCTGAAAAGGGTCACTGACCCAACAGCCCAAGGGAAGCTTCATCCCAGGTGGGAGGGACCATACCACGTCTCAGCTGTCCTGGGCTCCGGAGCCTACCTCCTCTCCACCATGGAAGACAAGCCACTCAAGCACGCATGGAACATGGATAAACTTAGACAGTTCTATGTTTAAGTTCTCTTATGCTTGGCATGACGGCATTTAACTTTGTCTTGATGTAAGCCCTTCTAAGGTTATCAATGAAACATCAAGGGGGAGTCCTACATCTACTTAGTCGCTCCCATATTTCGCTTCGAGAAGGCCATCTCCAACACGCTGCTGTTGGGGATACAAGCCATAACTTCGCATTGCTTACAACCAACAAGCACACGTCTAGGGCGCATGGCCTTCGTGGTCTACTCCTAAAAAAGCCCCGAGCGGTCAGGACATCTCAAGTCCCCCTTGGGCGGCCCACTCCCTGCTGGACCCAGGGAGAGGGTGGTGACTTAAGGTAGAATGCCTAAGTCTTTGGGTTCACCATGGCCTAGTCCCTTATGGTCCCCAGGCACTAAGCCGAACGACCCCCAGGTCACAACCTCATACCTTTCCACAAGGTATAACGAAAACCTCTTTACTATAAGAGTTTTAACTCAGGAGACATCCCCTCCCTGTGGGTGCACATGTGTGCTCTTATTGATCTCACCATACAAGGACCTCGCAAGCAACGTTGCAAGGACCCAGGCGTGGCTTAAGGCCTACGCATGCTAGGGATTCACATCCCCTCGCCTAGCCTAAGCTATGGACAAAGGGAACCCCCTTGGGGGGTAGGGCACCAAATGGTAACTGCACCCTCATGAAGTGCCTCCGTCTTGCGGCATGCTTCCTTGGGTGGCTTCAGTCGTTGGGTGCCTGACCCCTTTGGGCACATCGCTTATAATTGATGCTGACTGCCACCTCGGGTGCTCCCTGGATGAAAAATAACACCATATCATTTTAATAACACTAGAGATGTAAAAATAAAGCATACTCTTTCATGAAAGGCTACATAATCAAAGTGTCAAGTAAGCAGCGGCTACAAGAATGCATCGTGCGAATCTGCCCAACATCAACGTCACTCCATGCTAAACAAGACATGATCTCAGAGGGTCATACACTGGCAAGATCATCTCGCCCATTGCTCGCAAGTGAAGGCACAAAAGCTCTCGAGGCTAGGGAGGAGGACACGTTGTGTGAAAAGACCATGAAGACCATCTCGCACAGCCTGCTGACCTGAACTATCACTGAGGTGGGATATGGCAAGGGCCCCGACAGTCAGGATGGCTGTGGCAAAGGACTAGCACCTGCCCTCAGCAACTTGAGTGAAGGAGTTGACACGCTCCTCCAACAAGGGAACCCAGATCTTTGGCCTAGACTGTCATGAGGGAAGTGGAGAAACCTTGGCCCCAAGGCCCTCTAAGGATCTCTGAGTAGTAAGAGTGATCTTCTCAAGGTCATAGAACTTGCCCAAGCACTGCCACGACTTGGTCATATCCTCCTCTAGGCTCACATTCACTTGGCGGATGACATCCATTTTCTCTTCAGCCACTTTCAATTTCTCTTTCGTGGCTTTGAGCCTCTCTTCAGTGAATTGCATCTTTTCTTCAGCAGACTTTAGCTTCTTCTCTGTAGCTCTCAGTTTCTCACCATCCAACTGTGAGACCTTTTGTTGGGCCTCCCTGGCTACTTCTTTAAACATCTCTTCGATCATCCTCAGGGCTTCATCCCTGATGGCATTAGAAATAGAGGTAGCCTACAAGGGAAGTCTGTAGGTGTTGGATAACAAGAGGTGCAAGGTCACTAACGAGGGATAAAGGACTCAGAATTTACCTGGAAATGGAGATTGATAGTTGTGCCTAACCGGTCCTTGAGCAATTCAGCAAACTCTTCAATGCCTCGTGCGTCACGGAAGTGACTCATGTACTTGCTGACGCGCTCTGCAGTCAAATGACGAATTTGCACCGCCGTGTCATCATCATCAATGAACGAAATGGCATAGGAGGGAAGCTCGCTAGAGGAGTAAGCCATGGCCTCATCACCATCTCCCATAGCCCGGAAGTTGGTGCTAAGAATGCCACACTGTTTCTCCAAGGACATGTCTTTAAGAATTTCTTTCTCCAAGTCATCCACTCGTGCCCAGGCATCTGCAACTCCTAGTAACACAATAAGTGCCAATAAGCGAAAGTCAAGGGGAAGTAGTGAGATAGTAGCTGAGGGGAACCAGTGTACCTTCCTTAGCAAAGAGGGAGTCGAAGGCGTCACCACATTGAACAGCTGATCTCTCCAAATCACCCTTGGGACGGGAGCCTATCTCTCCCTCCTCAAGTTGCGCTTCCACCTCACGCACAAGGGAATCAATAGAGCTAGGCCTTATGCTCGCATGATTGGGTTTTGAGCTTGAGTCCGAGGAGGACGAGGACGTGGAGGTCAAAGTGGACTGCGTGATCTCAAGAGCTCCGTCACCTTCCTTACCAAGCTTACCAGCAGCAGCATGAGAGAGTCCAGTGAAGGGAAGCTGCACCCTCCTATTCTGTAGGGGGGATCTCTGGGCATCCTAAAGTTTTCTCTTGCTCGTAGACTGGCTATCTTTGCCCTTGTTAGGGCATGCAGGCTGCAGCGCCCCGGGGGCAAGAGGATGCTGTGATGGATGCTTCAAGAGAGGCGCCCCCTCAGCCTTTGTCCCTATGAGAGCTTCCTCTGTAATGCTTCCCGTGGGCAAAGGCCTCTTGGCAGCAAAGGTCATAGGGTGAGGTCTGGTGGCTGAAGAGGTCCTTAACCCTGGCTGCATTGCAAGATGCGAGTGGCCTGCTGAAGGAGGTCTTGCTTTTGGCAGGTTCTTGGGGGGAAGATCTTTGCAGGAAACGCCAGCAACCTTGGTCTTCTTCCTCTTTGATGGATTTGGGATGGGCTTGCCTCGAGGGGGCATCACTATCTTTAGGCTACTAGCAATCACTACTACAGAAATCATCATCACAGACGGTTCTTAAACGTCATCAGAGACGGTTTTGTGAACCGTCAGTAACAATAAGTCTGTGATGAAGGAGATCATCGAGAGCTTTCCACCGTCGAGAAAATATATATCCTGAGCGGTTCTATTAATAAACCGTCTGTTAAATTTAATTATCACGAGCGGTTCTCATTTTAAATCATCTGTGATAACTAAATATCACAGACGGTTTCAAATCATAACCGTCTGTGATATGAACTTATCACAGACGGTTTCAAATAAGAACCGTCTGTGATGACCTTTTTCCCACCCCAGAACCTCCATTATTTATGGTGTTGTTGAAATTTCCATCAATATTTCTACAACGATATTTATAAGGCACAACCGTTATAGATTTTGTAATTGAATATCTACACTTCCTATATGCATTGTGCCAATAGTTTGTCCGATCAGGATAGACTTAAAATATAAACATTTGTAGCGTTTTCTCCTTCTTATGATAATGTTGATGGAACTCGACTAATAAATCAACCAAGACCATACCTTGACATGGCGGCGATGGCAACCACGGTCAACTTGATCGAACCTGACACACTGGAGTGTGTGATTTGCTTCATGCCATACGAAGTGGCCTTGCGCAGCGTCACCGTCGTGCCACGGTGCAGAGTACCCAGACGACATGCTCTTCTGGGCGTCATCGTGCGTGCCCGCGGTGGGAGAACATGGTACTTTGAAAAATTGTAGATGTACTTCATAGATTACTCTAGGTAGGCTAATTAAAAAGATTGAACAAATGTGATTGCAAGTCGGGTGTTCCATGTGGGCATGGAACGCGATTGAATCGAAGGCCACTTTCAACTATACTATGGCATGAAGCAAATCACACACTCCAGTGTGTCAGGTTTGATCAAGCAGACCGTGGTTGCTGTCGCCTCACCATGCTGCGTGCGGGTCTTGGTTTATTTATTAGTCGAGTTCCATCAACATTATCATAAGAAGGGAGAAAAAGTGCTACAAATGTTTATATTTTAAGTCTATCCTGATCGGACAAATTGTTGCCTCAATGCATATAGGAAGTGTAGATATTCAATTACAACATCTATAACTGGCTTTGTTTCATAAATATTGATGCAGGAATACCTAAGTAGATGGAAATTTCGAATAACAAACCATAAATAATGGAGGTTCTGCTGAGGGTGTAGGAAAAACATCTAGTTTCAACAAGCAAGACATTGTTAATTAAGTTGTTGCATTCAATATGAGCAAATATGTATTAAGGATAATATCATGTGACAATACAATGAATCGTACAAACAAGAATAATCGTACAAACATAAAATCCACATAGGTTATTTCCTTGACCTTACTGGTGGCACTACAAATAAAAAATAGGTTAGTTCTAGAGTCACTATTACGGGGTTTGATATAGGATTATTGTGTATAGCGGATACCGGAAAGGCAAAATCATGCTGTAGTTTAGCCTGATCCTTCAACACTTTGAACGCTCTACGAGATTGCAAAAGGTTAGACTAAGCCATTCCAATAGTAATATAAACCTGGAACAACTTACACGACCATGTACGTAGGAAACGTGATTACTTGGTGAGTAATTTTGCGATAGGTACCAAGTCGTGGTTTCCGCCACGTCCGGAATCAAGGTACTTAACCCGGTTTGTGGCTGGTTCGATTACAATTAGAACCCAGTGAAACCTACACAGGTATATCACAATTAATGGACAATGAACAAAACAGAGTTGTGTGTACAGTACAAACCAAAGTATAGCATGTGGTGTAGCACTTACCCTAGGTTATGGGGTAGAAGTATGAATCTTTTTGTTCTAGCAATGCCTCTGTCACGTATTTCTCGACCATGTTTATATTTTCATCCATGGTTTGCTTTGAGACTATATGTGGGTCGAGGAAACCCATCGATTGTTTCTTCTGTGTCGCTTCAAGTACCATGTATCTATATATACAAAGGCGAATTATATATATATTGGAGGACATTTATCACTATTTGACGAATGTGGACTGTGATGGCACACACTTACAATGTCCAGCATCTCATGAGTGCAGCGTCGAGGGCGTCGAGGGCGTCGAGGTTGTAGAGATGGAACAAGTCCAGAAAATCGACCGAGAAGTAGCCCCCCGCTGAGTCGTTGAAAAGATGTTTATACTCGAACTTAACCATGATACTTGTTGCACGTTCATGCTCTAGCTTTCCATCTTGTTGGGTGTACCATAAATGCAATTGTTGGCAAGACAAACTAATTGAAGTTATGCTGCCTTTCGTTAGTAATGGCTCTCCTAGCTTGTATTTTTTAGCCAACTCGGCAGATGGATAGTTGATTTGTTGTTGCCTTCCTTTCTTCCGTTTGTCCTTGCCTTTCTTTGGTTTGTATGAAGCCTTCACGGGAGAGGAATGGGCAGGAAATAAGTCAACATTATCTACATCAAGTGAAGTCTGAGCTACGACTGCTGGTTTGGTAGCCAACTGATCAGATACAATAGGCGAATCAGATCGTTGCGGTTGTTGCATGACAAAAGGGACGACCAGGGAGATGTTGCTGCTAGGCCATTGGATGAATGTGCCAATGGCATCTCCCAGTTTCACGATATCGTCATTTGGCGGCTTCTGTAGATCGACAATCTTGAAATTATCAAATACCCCATCCACATTGACCCTGGTGAAACCCGGCGTTATCATGGTACCGTGCACCATGGTCCCCTTAGTGGATGAATACGCCATGCCCCAAGCAGCCGTAAGAGGAGCGGTGCCTTTGTTAATTCTCACTTGGAGATTGCACTGCGTGGCCACCTTAATGTCACATACAGGATAATTCCCGCTATGTTCATCTATGTTAGGGGCGGATGCACAGCTGCTCTTATGGATAGTGGGGCTAACTTGTGGACATAATTCTGGGGCTTGTGCAGTATTTCTTTCTTGATTGCTGAGCCTTTCCTCGAGGCTTCTTATCCTATCATAAAATTCTTCTCTCGCCTCCCCTCAACTCTTCTCGAACTCTCCTCTCAACTTCTCCTCCAAATTCTTTATAAGCTTTGACTCGCGCTCGGCTTTAGTTCTCTTCTTATTTCGGTATTTGTCCGAGTAAATCCGGGAATCCAGTTTTCTATGGAACAAAAACCCCTTTGCCTCGTGTACGACTAGGGTGTTCCTTGTTTCCCAAGGCCATGGACAGTGCATCTTTCTCCCTATCTGGCAAAAAAGAGCCATCGCCCGATTGTGTACTCAACGCTACCTGCAAGATCCCGACAAGTTATTTCACTTTTGAAGTCATGGACTAATTACGTAAAATTGGTAGTTCGATTTATATATTACCAGGCGTTGGCAGACTTCCTCGTCCGCGGGGTTTACAAAGGAGCCGGTTGCGGAGGACGTGGCAGTTGACCTCGCTCTTAGCCAGTCTCTGGCACGTTGATCTGTGATCGATGTAAATGGCGAGATACCCTCCTCGTCCTCCCTGTCCCATTGCGCTCTCTTCCCTGTGTAGCAGCGATCGAGTCTGTGGGGTGAGTGTTCCTTACTGCAAGGCCTTGTTTGCTTCACTTTGATGCACGAATTAAATCGTCGTCTTCATCTCAACAAAATGCCGCCACGTGTCCTCATCAATGAACCCATACTTAGAGTACGGAACCACATCCTTCTTGACGTAGTCTATGAAAAGCGTGTGCTTGAAGTGTTCCATGCCTTTCCTGCCACTAGCAGTGCATACCGTCGCACTAGGGGAGCGGATTCTTCTGAAATATCGAACGATGAAAGAATTTCCGTCAGCAAGGCATTGCGAGTCTCAAAAGTCAGCAACCTCCAGGAAGATAGCGTGATCGGAACCCGTTCCCGTGCTACTATCCCGCACATACTCCAAAATGCATTCGCTGCCTTTTTTGGCTTTGTAGGGGTCCCATCCTTTGGATCGATCTCTGTAATGGTATATCAGTCTGTTGGCCTTTTGTTTGGTCCTCTTGCAGTGCGGGTCGATTTTTCTTTTGAGGGCACATCATTTCCTTCAGACGATGGATTAGAGGACGACATCTTCTTTGTAAGTTAAAATAGTTTTAGGCGAACTAAAAGAGAAGAACAAATAAAATCAAATTAGAGTGAATAAGTTTGTGGATACCATGGCTTGTTATTAGCCTTTTAAAAGAACTAGCCTAAATGGCTTGTTATTAGCCTTTTAAAGAACTACCTAAATGGCTTGTTGTTAGCCTTTTAGCAAAAGAAGCGAACTAGGAGGTTGCTTAACTTAATAAAAATTTCGCAGACACCTCCTAAAATTAGGACATCCACAAATGAGACAAGCGAAGAATACATATTTGAAACAACAAGAATAACATAAACAATATAATGCTTATGATAAGATGCGAGAATAAGAGGAAGATTTTATTGATTATTCCATATAACAATATAAATAATGAGAACACAATTCTTAATCGATTCGAAATGACATGTATGTCAAGTGAATGATAAAAGCAATATAATATCATTCACATATAGAATCATGTCTTTCTTGGCAATATGGTGTTAATTAAGTGTGATCGCTCTCAGTTTGTTGGGTTTGGATGAAGATAAGAATCTTCGCCACAATCACAAATGGGCTAACAAATTATTTAGTGAATGGGGCCTTGAACCCTTACCACCTTAGCATGCACTACAAAGAGTTGTTTTAGCAATTTACTATTAAAATATCTAGAATCAGATTGATGCCAGTATCATGTAAAGCAAATTCATCAACCGATCAGGAACAGACAAGTCAAGACTGGCGACTTAATGTACTTCTGTCCAAGCAAACAAAGGATGTCGAACTTAATAAAAATTTCGACAGCACCTCCCTAAAACTAGGACATCCACACAGCAGACAAGCAAAAGAATTAAGCAGACAATGAGTATGAATAGATTACGGAACAATCTGAAACTAGATACACAAATAGACAGGAGATAAATAATCACTGAATCCATTGATAAAGTCCAGGCCAATAGATAAACATGATCATGAGAACACGAGAGTGGCAATAACAACGATGAAGTAAGCCAACAAGTCAACAATAGCAACTCTTGATCGGGTTATCAGCGATAATTGAAACAGCACTTTCTAGAATGTAGTTCTACAAGTTCAAGGCCCAAATCACGAAATAATTGTTACGATCATATATAACCCAAAATCATCATAGAGCGGTACCAATCACCCACGATAGCAATGAAAGAAAGAAAGATCGCATGACACACTTACAATGAGTAACATTGCTGCATTTGGAGAGAAGGCGAACCGCGATGATGGGGAGCACGTTCTTTGCGGGGAGGTCAATGGCCGTGGGGAGGTCACCGAGGGGAGGGCGCAGGGGAGCACGTCATGCGGGGAGGACGACGATGGGGGAGGTCACCGGGGGAGGGGCGGGGGCTGCGTCGCTGCGGGGAGGACGACGATGGGGAGCACGTCGATGCCGGGGAGGACGCCGAGGGGGAGGACGCCGGGAGGGGGAGGCCGCCGAGGAAGCACGTACGCCGAGGGGGAGGCCGCCGCGGGAGACAAAATGTCACAAAGGGTTAGGGTTTGGCCTTGTGTGAATGAGGCTGCTTGGCGGAGATATATATAGGAGAGTACATCACGAGCGGTTCTAAAAGAGAACCGTCATGATGTAGTTATCTAAGCGGTTCTATAACATAACGATGCAGTGATGTTAAGATATCACAGACGGTTATATAATAGAACCGTCTGTGATGTTAAGATATCACAGACGGTTATATAACATAACCGTCTGTGATAAGTAACATCACAGACTATTATATTATAGAACCGTTTGTGATATATACTGTTCACTGACATTCACTTATCTGTTCAGTTCAGTTGACTCTTGTTTGTGTCACTTTGTTGTATCTTCTGGGAAAGTTGTCTTTAAGAGAACATAGACTGTACTGTGGTTAAAGTGGAGATTCTAATCCTCAATTCAAACCCTAAAATCTGAGAGCAATCACATACAACTATTTTCATATTGCCAAAGTAGACATGATTCTGTTCTTGTTTGCCATAGTCTACATAATTTATTTCTTCTCATCAATTATGTCCGAATGGTCATCTTTGAATCATGTATTTGGAATCATATTGATATTAAGGAATAAATACTTGCTCTTATACTCAGCATCTTTTCCATCAATCCGATGCTTCACAAGCTACTTACAAAGATCATCACAATCCTATATACATAATTCAGGATGCTTCACAAGCTACTTACAAAGATCATCACAATCATATGTACAAAGCATGATGGGTCGTATCATCTTTACAATAACATTAATGTAATATTATTACACATGAAAATTAGTAAACATGATGACAATGCACCCTTCTCATAACTTCATACCACATGCTTATTCTTTTGTATGAAAATTAGCCCTTCATGATGATCGACGCGTGTGTAGCTTGCTTCCTCATGTTGTTCTTCTGGGACCAAGATGTCATTTCCGATAGGTGGCAACTCATCAAATTGATTGTACTCTTCCTCATCTACTACATTCTCAACTCCGACAATTCTCCTTTTCCCTGAAGAACTACGTGGCGCTTCTTGTTGAATAGGTCGGTTACATAGAAGACTTGAACAATTTGGTTAGCGAATCGAATGGTTCATCTTCGTATCCGACATGTTCGAGGTCCACGATGAGTGATGCCATTCTTATCAACCTTCACGTCTTTGGAGGTGGACCCAATGGCACCAAATAGGGAATCTTGAAAAGCGTGAGTCGAGCTCCCATATCTCCTCTATGAACCCATAGTAGGAGCTCCTCGTCAACCAGTGGTATTATTGAATGCATCTATCACGGACACCGGTGTTACGGTTTGTGCTCTTCATATCTGATCTCTCGTATAAAATGTGTACCCATTTAAGTCATATCCTTTCCATGTGACAAGCTGTAAAGTTGGTCCTTTTGCCAACCATGTCAGCGTGTCATCTCACGAGCTCCCAGTGATAGGTCGCTCCTTCAACTATTTGTTGAGCTGAAGGTTATCTGCCTCGTGATCCAAGACTCTGCCGTCTTTGGATTCTCTTGCCTTAGCCATTGCTTGTGCTTTCGACGATATAGGCGGACACTACAACCATGTGTTGCAAAACCGTGAAATGGGCTCGAGCATACTCATAACCGAATCGGCGTGATTGCTTTCCTTCCGATGGTCCCGATACCTGGAGCCTCCCCTCATGGCAAGATCGAAGCACACCTATCGGTTCGACCTGGGCCATGTAATCGATCTGAGAACTCGACGCCTCTTCATTTGCATAACCTTCGACAATGCTACCTTCCGGACGAGATCGATTCCATACGTAAGACTTGAGAATTCCATGTACCTCTTGAGCGGGTACATGCTACGTAGGAACAACGGCCCGATATCTTTATCTCTGTCACAAGGTGAACAATGAGATGGACCATGATATCGAAAAATGATGGAGAGAAATACATCTCAAGATTACATAGAGTCATCACCACCTCGACTGCGAGCATCTAGTCCTTCGGGTCGATGACCTTCGGCGATTGTGTTAAAGAAATAACACAGCCTAGTGATTGTCTCTCGGACCTTGG
Source organism: Guadua angustifolia (assembly GCA_036346375.1). NCBI lineage: Eukaryota > Viridiplantae > Streptophyta > Magnoliopsida > Poales > Poaceae > Guadua > Guadua angustifolia. The sequence goes on along the minus strand of CM070520.1, from coordinate 45,766,356 downwards.
TGGCAAAATACTTCTAATTACGACGAGGAGCATCTGTGTCATCGGCACATGACAATCATGAGACTTCATGCGGTTAATTTCAAATCTTCCAACGAAACAAGTCTCTTCATGTTGGAGAATGTAACCGACGAAACTTTCACACCATGCAAGCAACGCATAGTTCAGTTCTTCGGCCTTTGACAGAGTATAACAAGCGGGTTCCAAGTACGTCACGGCCTTTATCGGTCTCTTTCGGTGCTAACTCGGGTCTTATGCCCATATCGACCAAGTCAAGGCGTGCGTTGATACCATCCTTTGTTTTACCCTTAATGTTGAGTAAGAGACCAATCACGCATCACGGACATTCTTCTCTCGTGCATGACATCGATGCGATGGCGAACTTCTAGGTGCTCGATAAGGTAGGTCCCGAATATTGATCTCTTCTTCCACATGCTCTTTTCATGGGTACTTGATTTACGTCCCTTTCCATACGCAACATCCAAATCCTTAACAATGTCATGAACATCTCTCCGCTCAAGCGCCTTGGAGCTGAACCATTTTCGTTCCTTCCGTCAAAAGTTGCTTCATCTTGCGATATGGGTGATTCCTCCAAAGGAACCTACGGTGGCGCATGTACACGGTTTTATGGGGAGTGATTCACCATAAACTCTCGGTATCATCTAAGCGGTGAGTGCGAGGCTTTGGTTCCTTTTGTACTCGGCTTTGTGAGGTTAGCAAGGCGGGTAATCATTTATGTGCGAACAACAAGCGATGCAAAGTAAAGTTTTCTCATTTGTCGCATCCCATCGTGTACCCAGTAACCCACAGTGTTTTAGATCTTCCACCAATGGAGCTAGGTACACATCAATATCGTTCCCAGGTTGTTTCGGTCCTTGGATAAGCACAGACAACAAAATGTACTTCCGCTTCATACACAACCAAGGAGGAAGGTTGTAGATATAGAATTCGGGCCAAGTGCTATCTTGCCGGCCGCTCATATTCTTGAAAGGATTCATTCCATCATACTCAATCCAAACCTTATATTTCTCGGATCCGCACCGAATTCTTGAAAGCTCCTATCGATATTTCTCCACTAGATGGAATCAGCAGGGTGCCTTAGCATTCCATCATTCTTACGCTCCTCAAAGTGCCAACACAACAGTTTTGCCTCCTTTGGGTTCGCAAACAAACGCTTCAAACGGGGAATTATAGGCAGATACCATGCCACCTTAGCGAGAGGTCCTTTTTCACCTCAATGCTCTTGCCATCATCATCTGAATGACTCTTACGCTTGTCTTGGGATCGTTGCACACGGACATATATGCAAGTTTGTGTACTCTTTGCGGTATAGGATACGATCGTTTGGACAAGCATGTATTCTTTCTACTTCCATTCCCAAGGGACAAAGAACCTTCTTGGCTTTGTAGTTGGTTGTCGGCAACTCGTTTCCCTCTGAAAGCATGTCCGCCAATAGGCGTATAATTGTTGTGAAACTCTTGTCGGACCGGCCGATTGCTTGCCTTCAATTTGAGTAGTTCAAGCACGGATGATAACCTTGTGTATTTCAACTTGCACCCTGCGAACAAAGGTTTCTCAGAGTCCTCCATCAAGCCTTGGAACTTTCCATATTCCTGTCATCAAGGTTTCATACGCATCGCGTGACATCTCGATCCAAATTATCATCCCCAACTCTGTCCTCATTGGAAGCACAATCGATATGATCATCCGACATATCATTGACTTCGTCGACGATATTAACACTACTTGCTTGCTTCATATTATGCTCTTCGCCATGATGGTCCAACATGTATAGCCCTTTTGAAACCCTCCGAATCAAGTGTGCTTCGATCTGTTGAGTTTCAAAATATCTTGAGATTTACATAATCAATACGGATATGACATGAATTGCACCCCTTATTAAACATATCCTCCTCTGCGGCTCTTTGAAAGTGGAGCGTCATTAAGGTACTCAACACTAAATGCGGTTCTCGGCATACATCCACTTCAATCCATCTCGCTACACATGTAACACTTAGTGTTAAATATTAAGTGCACTAGGTGTAGTCGTGTATGCACACATTCTTAAACTAATTATGCAATTACATACCTTAATTACATCACAAAGAAATAATTAACATGATTCAAATTAATCTTCAATATAATAATGAAATTAGAACCCATTACTAACCTTAGATCACCAAAAGACTTGAATTGATCTATAAGCTAGATCTAAACAATCTTTAAATTCTATCCTTAATAAGCTAGCTAGCTACATCATGATCGAATATAATATTATGCAAATAGAACCATTACTAGCTAACCTTATAGATCAAACAACCAACACATAGTTCTACAAGCTAGATCTAAAAAAATCATCAAATTCCTTCCTTATTAAGCTAGATGTTGAATATAATACAATTAAAACACATAACTAACCAAATATCACAAACAACATATGGATCCAGCTACAATTAAGCTAGATCTAATCAAACAATCTTTAAATTAATTCTCTCTAACCAACCTAGATATTGAATTGGATGCATGCAATTAGAGAACTCATTACTAACCTTAGATCACCAAAATCAAATGAATCTAATATCACCCTTCGAAATCAATGGCCTTCTTTCAAAAAATTGCCTCACTTCCACAGCCGCCGGTCTCAGGATAGAAACGAAACCCTATAAACGAAGTGGATGGATCGAGGCTCTGTTTTTTATAGGCCAGACGGTTTTATCACGAGCGGTTTTATATTACGGTAAATGCGTGATGCAAAAATATCACGAGCGGTTGTGTTATATAACCGTCTATGATTTCCTGAGCGGTTTTACTTGGCAAACCGCTGCGTAATGAGTCTTGTAGACATCACTGACGGTTATATTTAGAAACCGTCTATGATATTTCTTGCATCACAAACGGTTGTAATATAAAACCGTCTGTGATATCCGCACTGACGGTTTGAGTACATAACCGTCTGTGATGTTCCATATTACAGACGGTTTTTCAAAACCGTCTGTGATCATGCGTCTGATATAAGCCTCGCTGTAGTAGTGACTGCTGTTGCACCCTCGACCATTGGTGATACCGGCCTCCTCAAGAGCCTTGTACACAGTGGTGGTTATTTCTCCAAGGATCCAATTGGCCTCCTCGACCACCTTTTTTGGAGTACGCACTATACAAAAGAAAAATGACATTAGGCGTACAAGTCAAGAATGTTCACATGAGAAGATTGATAGCCAACCCTGGCTTACCTTTGCTCTTGTGGACTCTCCAGTAGTCATCCTTCCCATAGACAAGGAGGTTAGCATCCATAAGTGTCATCTCCTCCATCAAGACCCAGACACCGCTCTACTTGCGTACCTCAGAAGTAGCATGGATGAACTCCCAATCGCCATCAGAAAGAGGAGGGATTTCAGAGAGGAGGGATTTTGGGGTAGTCATCTTGAGTGATCTTTGGCTGCCTTCGGTGTATGGGAAGACCTCTACCTTTAGATAGAACCACTTCTTCCCAGGGCGATTCCAATTGTACTCGGTGGCATACACCGGGTAGTCACCTTGATTCTGGACGGTCGAGGTCAGTGAGCCCAAGAGACCAAACTTCCCATTTGACCTTTGGAGATGGAAGAAGTAATCAAAGGCCGTGATGGTGGGCCTTATGCGCCGGCCCTCAATCGCCGTCTTGCACAACCACAGGAACACCCTCACCCTTGCCATTAGGTGAGGGGAGAAGTGCGAGAGCTCCACCGAGTAGTGCCTCATGATGGTTCGAATGAACGGATGCATCAGGAACCTGAGGCCAACCTCAAACCAGGCTTTGAGAGAGATGGTGTACCCCCGAGGAGGATTGGGGCACTCCTCCGGTCCTGGCCACAAGACATCCTTCGGTGTTAGGCGGCTCCCAGAGGCCACCAACACCGCCTTCTCCGCCTTTGTGAGGGTCGTAGGCTCGACCCCCACGAGGATTTTCTTGGTTGAATCATCAAGGATTTCAATTTCTTCCTCAAAGTCATTGCCTGTCGGAACCTCCATCCTAGCTAAACCCAGCAGCTCCTTGTCTTCCCCTCGTTGCAAAGAAGAAGGTTTCCAACTCTTGATTCACCAAGGCGTCATGGGAGGTACCTGCAAGAGCAAACGCAAAAATCAGATCCATGGCGCTTGAACACTCATTTTAGAGGGATGGATGCAAAGACAAAAACAAGATGAGCGCCAAGGTCTTGGCTAGTGCCCCTCATTGGATAGGTGCATCACTCGATCATGGGCCACGACTAAATTACTGTACACACTCTACGTGAAGGTGTGAGTTTAGGTAGTCAAGCGTTGGGTAGTACCGAGGGTACCACGATGATACAATCCTGCCACAGAAAGAAGGAAGAGTGGAGCACAAGAAAGGAGAGGAGAGATAGTTGGGGAATTGGAGTAGCGATTTCTCATTTCACACCCTCAAACAGGCCACTGTTTGGTATATATAGTCTTCAACACATACTCACTTACAGATAGACCCCACAATTCTGAACTACCTCAACTCAACGAAACACACGCCCCTGACTCACGCACTCGCCTGCAACCCACGCACTGCAGCATCCTTTGCTAGTGTCCTGCTCCTCGTCCGGCACGCACACAACATCCCCTCCCCCTTAAGTGACGGCTTGACCCCAAGCCGGCGCCAGTGGAAATTGAACCTTCATCGCCTCAGCAAGTTCCCAAGTCGCTAAAGAGATTGGTAGGCCTGACCATTTGACTTGAATGGAGGATATAGCTCGATCGCCCTGTTTCACTAGTCTGCTCTGCAAAATTGCTTCAGGTACTGACTGTGTTACTGCTTCCAGACAATGAATGGAGGCCTCATCCTGGAGGGTTGTATGAGCAGGAAGGTGACGCTTGAGCTGAGAAACATGTACCACCGGATGTATCTTACTGTCCGTCGGAAGATCCAGACGATATGCCACCATCCCAATTCGTTCCAGAATTTGATATGGCCCATAAAAGCGAAAACACAATTTATGATTACGGCGAGTAGCTATGGTGGTCTGTACATATGGTTGCAGCTTGAGGTAAACCCAGTCACCGACCTGAAAGGCTCGCTCGGACCTGTGTTTATCGGCTTGATGCTTCATGCGAAGAGCTGCTCTATCCAAATGATATTTCAAGAGCTGATTCATCTGTTCTCGTTGATGTAGCCAATCTTGGACATCAGTAACTGGTAGTGTATTCAAGTTGGATACACCGAAGTGGCGTGGAGGATGGCCATAGAGGACTTCAAATGGAGTCTTGCCAAGTGTTGTGTGATATGCTGTATTGTACCAATACTCAGCGAGAGGAAGCCAGTCAGACCATTTTCTTGGGCAAGCATGAACAAAACACCGCAAATAGGTTTCAATGCACTGGTTAAGTTGTTCAGTTTGCCCGTCGGTTTGTGGATGATATGCGGAGCTCATATTCAATTTAGTGTCTGTCACGCGAAATAATTCCTGCCAGAACATACTTGTAAATATTTTGTCCCGGTCAGAAATAATCACTTGTGGTAACCCATGCAGCTTGTACACTTGATTGCAAAACAATTGAGCCACCTGTGATGCTGTAAAGGGATGAGCGAGAGGGATGAAATGTGCATACTTGGAGAATTTATCAATGATGACAAAGATGGTTGTGTATTTATGGGATGCAGGCAACCCTTCTATGAAATCCATGCTAATGATTGTCCAGGCCTGAGTTGGAACCGGTAAAGGTTGAAGTAGCCCTGGCAGTTTGATGTGTTCAGACTTGGCTTGTTGGCAGACTTCACAGGTGGTCACAAATTGTTCTACTGTAGCTCGTAATTTTGGCCAAGCGAAAAGAGCTCGCACTCTGTGATAGGTAGCCTGGATGCCAGAGTGACCACCCACTCCGCTGCTATGCAAGGACTGGAGAATATGTTGTTGAGCCAGTGTATTGTTGCCTATCCATATGCGCCCTTTAAAGCGGATTATGCCATCCCGTAAACTGAAGCCTTTGTCGTTGGATCCCTGAATAGCCAACTCAATTAACAATTGTTGTGTGTCTGGATCATCTTGATAGCCAGCTGCTAAATTCTCCAACTAGGTTGGCACACTCACTGAGATGGCGTGAATATCATGAACAGGTGGTTTGCGGGAGAGAGCATCAGCTGCTGCATTGGTTATCCCCTTTTTATACTGAATTTGAAAGTGTAAATCGAGCAACTTGATGAAAGCTTTGTGTTGAATGCCAGTGGTGAGCCGCTGATCCATGAGGTGCAGAAGTGCTTTTTGATCAGTTTTGATGATAAACCGTTGGTGCTGCAAATATGACCTCCAGTGGGTGATAGCCATCAATATCGCCAAACATTCCTTTTCATACGTGGACAAGGCTTGATTCTTGGGACTCAGAGCTTTACTCAAAAAGGCGACCGGATTTCCTTCCTGCATAAGGACTGCCCCAATTCCGGTGTTAGAAGCATCCGTTTCCAGCACAAAAATCTTGGAGAAATCTGGAAGTGCCAATGTAGGTGCCTGGACAAGAGCTGTTTGCAAGGCCCGGAATGCTTGTTCTGTCACCGGTGTCCAGCAAAACTGCATGCCCTTCTTGAGCAATGTAGTTAATGGTTTACAAATAATGCCATAATGTTGGATGAATTTTCTATAATACCCTGTCAAGCCCAAAAAACCCCTCAATTCTTTCAAGTTCTTTGGCACTGGCCAATCTAAAACTGCTTGTACCTTGGCTTGATCGGTAGCTACCCCTTCCGGCGTGATGATATGTCCCAAGTATTCCAAGCGGCGCTGGGCAAAAGAGCACTTTTCTTGCTTCACAAAAAACTGATGTTGATGTAGTATGGTCAGTGCATCCTGAAGGTGGTTGACATGATCTTCTAATGTATGACTATAAATAAGAATGTCATCTACAAAGACCAAGACACAACGCCGAAGTAGGGGGCTAAAAATCTGATTCATGATGCTTTGGAATGTGGCGGGCGCATTTGTGAGACCAAACGGCATTACCAAGAACTCATAATGGCCATGGTGCGTGCGAAATGCAGTTTTGTGTTCTTCATTTGCTGCCACCCGTATTTGATGATACCCAGCACGTAAATCTAGCTTGGTAAACCAGCTTGCCCCAGCAAGTTCATCCAATAACTCATCAATGATCGGCAAGGGATGTTTGTTCTTCACCGTGAGGTCATTTAAGCGACGGTAATCTACACAAAAATGCCATGAACCATCCTTTTTCTTGACCAACAGTACCGGTGATGCAAATGGACTGGCGCTTTGCTGGATCAACCCTTTTTGCAGCATGTCCTCCACCTGTCGCTCGATTTCATCCTTCTGTTGCGGAGAATAACGGTAGGGTCGGATATTGACCGGTTGGGCACCAGTCACCAAAGGAATCAGATGGTCGTAATGTCTTCTTGGGGGTAACTGTGTTGGTTCTTGAAACACGTGAGTAAACTTTTGTAGTACTTCCTGAACTTCACTGGGAAGTTGGTTCTCATGTTTCTGATCAGATAACGCTGCATGCTCCATTGAGTGCACAAACACCTGTACCATGTGTGATACTGCTCCTCTACGCAATAACCCTTTCAACTCCTTGGTGTCCACACTTTGAGTCCTGTCCATGTGGTCGTGAATTCCCTGAAGCTTGATTCGACGACCTTTGTGTGTAAATTTTATACACTTGTGTCCCCAATGAACCCACATTGGACTGTGCTGCTCCAACCAGTCGGCGCCCAAAATCATATCATAGCATCCTAATGACAATACCCGCATATTCTGCTGGAAGGAGTGCCCTTGTATCCACCATGCCAAAGAAGAGACGAAACGATCACACACCATTGTTCGGCCATCAGCAATGGTCAACTTGATTGGTTCGATTCTTGTAGCTTGCAAGTGTAATTTCGGCAGCAAGTTATCATTCAAAAATGAATATGTACTGCCTGAGTCCACCAAAATAAGGATCTGCTGTTTGCCAATTAAGCCTTGCAATCTCAGAGTCTTGCGCTTTACCTTGTCACTGACGGACTGTTCAGAAACAGACAACAATTCTTCTTCCCCTTGATGTTTGACGTCTTCTTGTTCATCTTCAGACAGGGACGATAACTGGAACACTTCCATGACTTCTTCAATTACATGTAGGGGCACATGATCCGGGCATTTGTGACCTTTACTCCATTTTTCTCTACATGTAAAGCACAACCCATGACTCTTACGATGGGCTTTCAGAGCATCCAATTTATCCTCCCAACGGTTGTTCCCAGTTTTCTTTTGTTCCTCCATTCGTTTTCCATCCTCTAATTTGTTACCATATTTGAACTTGTCAGAATATTTGCTTCCTCCTTTACTGAAATCCCGATGATATGGTTTCTTTTTGGCATGGTCCATCTCTTCTTCTTGAAGCAGTGCTAAGGCCACGGCTGTGTCCACATCAGTGGGGTTATGCAGAACAATAGCCGATCGAATCTCCTCTTTCAAGCCATTCAAAAAATGAGATACAAAGAAAGTATCATCCTGTGCTGGATTATATAAAAGGATATGGTGTTGCAACTTCTCAAACTTCTCTGCATATTCAGCCACAGTGCTTGTCTGTTGGAGGTTGATTAAATGACTCATTTGACGTCGGTATAAGTTCCTGCCAAATCTCTTTTCCACTGCTTCACACATGATTTCCCAATCTTCAAATTTACCTTTTGCCTCAGCATGCTGCAGCCAGAGTGCTGCGTTTCCAGTAAAATGTAACGCCGCCAAACGGGTATATAATCCAGGGTGCACCCCCACCACCTCAAAATAGGTTTCGCAATTGTCCTTCCATAATTTTGGGTTCTCCCCATCAAATTTTGGGAATTCCAGCTTTGGCACTGGTTGTCTCAATGATCCACTGGCATTTCCGCCCCACCCATCACCATTCTTCAGCTCGACCGTCTGGGCATTCGGTCTCCAATCCAATCGTCCGCCCGCCGGAGGACATCCCAGAATACTTTTCGTTTGCCCCTTGATCTGCTCTAGGCCTCCACGATTACCTCCAAAAGGTGGAACTACAGTCGCCGTAACTTGATGCTGTCCCGCCGCCACGGAAGTGGTCCCTTGGTGCGTCGCCAACAATTCCACCGCCGGCTGTGACTCCAGCACGTCCACTCGTTCCTTCACTGCCTCGATCGCCGACCGGGTCTCGCCTACTTCAGATTTTACACCATGTATATCATCCAATATTTGCTTCAACAAAGTATTAATACCTTCAAATTTCTCCTCCACCGACGACATGGTTTCAGCCATCTTCACTTCCCACTGCGTCGGTTTCTTTCTTGGCGCCAGATCGCTTCGCCAGATCGAACCTACCGAGTTTACCAGACAAGGTAACCAGAGTTTTTGCGGGAGTTCTCAGTATCAACACCGATACCCAAGATCCCCCAACCCTTGTCTGGACAATTTTACAACCCAGTTGGATGATCGGCACAGGCTCTGATACCAAATGATACAATCCTGCCAGAGAAAGAAGGAAGAGTGGAGCACAAGAAAGGAGAGGAGAGATAGTTGGGGAATTGGAGTAGCGATTTCTCATTTCACACCCTCAAACAGGCCACTGTTTGGTATATATAGTCTTCAACACATACTCACTTACAGATAGACCCCACAATTCTGAACTACCTCAACTCAACGAAACACACGCCCCTGACTCACGCACTCGCCTGCAACCCACGCACTGCAGCATCCTTTGCTAGTGTCCTGCTCCTCGTCCGGCACGCACACAACACACGATACCACTGCACCAAATGTGGTTGGCTGGACGCCCTATGCCCTATGCTTGGCCAAGTGCCTTGTGGAGAGGCAACCTACACTAGACAGTAGCTTTCCAAGCACCCTGCCCGCAACACCTTCGCGCGACCGGCATCCTCACGCCTGGCGCTCAGCTGCCCCGCGTTGTGCCACTCGTGCACCGTGCGCCCTGGCGGCAAGGCCCTGAGTCTGGTCACGAGCTTGGTGCCCCTCGAACACCTTGCTTGCAGCGCTCTTGCACAACCTGGTGAGAATACTCTCGCGCCCTGTAGCCGGTGCCTAGCGCCCTGCAGTTGGAGCCTCAAGACATGCTCTAGGCCTTACCAGCCGAGCGCCTAAAGTCTCGCCAGGGCGTCCAGCTCCTCATACGGCTAAGACCTACATATTCGTGCATGCGCCCAAATGCTTCGCAATGGGCTGCCAGCACCCTGTGTCCAAAGGGCCAGCGTCCAACAGCCAATGCCGCCAAGCCCCGCGACGATGATCCTCATGGCGGTGGTGCTACACCCGAAAACTATTACGCAGCAGCGGGCCCTTGCCCTGCATCCAGCACCCAATTTGCTGTGGAGTGGCGTGCTCCAAGCGCCCTGCGCCTATAATGGGCTACGCCCTGCATCCGACGGAGGGGCGTGCTCCTAGCACCCTAGCGTCCTACGCCTGAAACCTGTTGCGCCCTGCATCCAACGGCATGGTGTGCGCCTAGTGCCCCTCCTGCATGCCTTGTGGTTTATGTTAGATGCTCGGCACTCCTCATGGTGGTGCTCTGTTCTCGGCACCAAGCCACTTCGTCCGTTCTACCACGCAGATGAGCTACTAACGCAAGAGGCACTCAAGGTAGGAAGGAAGGTTTCCAGTGCTCACCTTCGGGTCCATTCTTTCCCCTGCTTGTGTGCCCGAGCCCGGCATCGGCTCCTTATCCACCGGATTGGTGTGCCAGTGAAGAGCGGGTTAAATACCCCAGTGACTGGTTCATGCCTTTTATGCAGACTATGTCCATTGAGACGAGGAAGTCTTACAAGGGCAGCAGCCTTTAGAAAAGCAAGGCAATAGTTTGGCTTATGCACCACGCATCTCAGTGGGAGTTGGTTCCTCCTCTGTTTACTGCGCTAAGAGCATCTCCAAGAGGAGCCCTAAATAGGTTGCTAATTGTAATTATAGGGTTTTGATGAAAAAAAGCACTCCAACAGAGGTTGTATTTTGAGAAAAATTATCAAAATAGCTTTAGGACTCGGAGCCCTGTTGCTATATTTAGCAACGCTCTTCTCCGGCCCTAAAGAAGGGATGAATGAAGGATTGGAGATTTAGGGTCTAATTGCTGGAGTCAATAGCTATCTTGGGTTCTAATTTTTTTAGTTTAGACCCTATTTTGAGGTATAAGACTCTATTTTAAGGCTTGACTATTGGAGATGCTCTAAAGCAAAGTACACTGCGTGAGGGGCTGGTCGAGACCAGAGAAGAAGTTGGGTTGGCCCAAGTTTATGGCTAAGCCAATGCCTTCAATTTTACCATGGCGTGAAATTGACTAAGTGTTAGAATTTGCTATGGCATGAAAGTATAAATTTGCCATGCCATGAAATTTCAAATTTGCTATGCCTCAAATTTGCTATGAAACTTGAAAGAAATTTTGGCTAAGTGCAGGAATTTGCTATGGGTGGTTTTCAAAGTTTGATCAGGCTCACCGCTTCTCCCACAACCTCTGCAAGCATGCATGCCATTCAAATACTACCCCTTTTGGGCACTTTCCATGGTGCTAAGGGGCAGGGGGCTACTGTTGGAGAATACCTGAAGAGCTACTAGTAGTGCAACATACAGATCAAGAGATTATAGCCATGCCAGCAGAAGACGATATACCCTCACCTGTACTAATAGACTAGTTATTCTCATAAGGGGTATTTCGGTCACTTGTAATAAAAGACGACATTGCCCTTCCTTTGTACTCATAGTTTAGCCATTCTTGCAAGGGGTATTCTGGTCATTTGTATAGGCCAAGAGCCTATAAATACCCCTCCCCCTCTCATTTGTAAAGAGAACTCTCTTGAGCATTATAAAGGAAGATTCAAAATTGACGAGCCCTCAGGGCCCTGCTCTCCGGAGGCTGGCCCCCGTAGGCTCGTCGACAGGAGTAGGGTGGTCCTCTCGGACCCCCAAACCTGTATAAATCCCCCGAGTCATCTCCGCTCTCATGGACGATGGCCTGTTAAACGGCCGACGTCCACCTCATATCTCGTGTTCGGTTTTCACACATATGATAATGAAGTCCCAAATATCTCAAAGTATTTTTGAGAATTTTTATAGAATTTTTGAACCTTGTTTCCTATTTTATAAGTCTTTTATTTTTAGCTATCAAATAAATTCGAAAAAAGAAAAAGGTAACCCATTGTCAACACACAGTGCACCTTCAATCTTCAGCCAACACAGAAGCCCTCCATTAGAGCCAATTTTTGAAGCTTCAAATCCTGTCAATTCCGCACAAGTTTTCTTTCCAAACTTGTGCCAAATCAATCTCCAATCCTCGGCTTTCCATTCCCGGCCTCCTTTCCCAAGTTTGGTGCCCAAATTTCACGCTCTTTTTGCTTCCAAAATTTCCATATCCGAGTCGGTTTCCTTCTATATGGACATCCCCGACCTTATATAAGGTGAGCACCATGCTCCTCACCTAGGGGTGGATATCGAGCTGACTCGACTCGACTCGACTCGACTCGTTTAACTCGGTAGGTTTCGAGCCAGCTCGAACTCGACTCGGTATCGTAACGAGCTCGAACTTCAACTCGACTCGACTCGTTAGAAACTCGAGTTGGCTCGAGTTAGCTCGTTTGGCTCGTTAGTAATGTGAGCAAGGGAACTAGAATATGCACATAAGAACTGGTTATTTTTTCAAGATTTAGTATCAGACATACTCAATATGCACATAAGAACTAGAATCAGGAATAAATCTCTTGCGTTGGATAAAATCATCACGTAGTAATATAATGTCAGATTACTAAACTTAAGCATTCACATGTGACAAGATCTGGTAGCAACATTAGCAACATTCTTGTAGCAACATTATGCATAATGTCAGATTACTAAACTTAAGCATTCACATTCTGGTAGTAACAAGATCTGGTAGCAACATTCACATGTGCTTAAATATAGTTCCATGGCCTATCTGCATAATGTCAGATTACTAAACTTAAGCATTTCAGTAGAAGCAACCATCCCAAACCAAGCAACAAGTCCAAAGGAAAGATTTTGAAGATGCAGAAGCACTTCTTCAAATGAACTGCACTTATCAATCTCACAGCAACCGCACCTTCAGGATTCAGCCAAGTCCTATGGGATCAACTGGGATCGATCTTGCCTGCTGAAACAAAAATTGACCTTAGAGCAATCCATCCAAGAAAGTAAGGATACTTACCAACAAAAGAAAGCAATTGCAAGGTCCGAGCGAGTGGCCGGGAGGAGGAGCCGCATGAAATGGCCGGGAGGAGGTGGCGCGGCGGAGGGGAGCGGAGGGAAGCGGCCTGAGGGAGGGGGGCGTCGGAGGAGGGAGGAGGGCGACGGGGGGGACGCGGGCGGAGGGGGCCGGACGGCTCACCGAGGGGAGGGGAGAAGGCAGTGGAGGAGGAAGCGGCGGAGAGGAGGGGGCTCGTCGGAGGGAGGAGAGGGGGCGCGACGGAGGGGGGCGGACCCGGCGCGTCGGAGGGGGCCGGACGCACTGCCGGAGGGGGGAGGCGACTGTCGGCGAGGAGGAAGCCAGTCTGGTCGTCAGGAGGAGGAGGATTGGAGATTTGGGCGTGGGGTGAGGCCGTGAGGGGCCGGCTGACTGGCTGAGGGCCTGCTGAGGGGAGGATTAGGGGATTTAGGGTTTTTTAATGTAACTCGATTAACTCGTTAACTCGCTCGAAAACTCGTTAGCTCGACTCGTTTAACTCGTTTTTTTAACGAGTTCAAAACCCAGCTCGACTCGACTCGTTAAGAAACGAGTTCGAGCCGAGTCGAGCCGAGTTTTCGAGTACTCGTTTAACTCGCGAGTTTCGAGTTTTTTTTCCACCCCTATCCTCACCCCTCACACAAGCCATTCTTCCTCTTGTCCTAAGCTTTCGAGCCTCCGTTTGATTGGAACGCCGTGAAGACCAGAGCTTGAACCGAATGTTGGCGACACATGCTTGTGAGCTCCCCAGTGCCTCGGACCCCTCGGACCTCCTCTTTCGAAACTATTTACGTCACATCATGCCATCGATTGTCATGAAGGTAACCTCTAACATCCAAATTTTGGCTTCATTTGAATTTATTATGTATTTTATGATTTTTTGGGTTTTTTTGCATTTTTTGGATTTTATTTGAATTTATTTATTATTATTAAATATGGCCTTTTGTATTTTATTTGGGATCCTAAAGTCTCAAAATATTTTCTAGATTTTTTCTGAGATTTTTGCTATTTTATTTGCATTAGTTTATTTTTTGTATTTAAATTAAATTAGAAAATTATTTGAAAACCCTTTGAATAGTGTTGGGCCTGGCCTGGTCCTATGTGGCCAGCCCATTCCCTGCATCAACCCATTTTCCAGGTGGTGGAACATTAGTTGTAGATCTTTGATCGAACGGCCATTTTTAAGCGGGGAAAACCTAATATCACCAATTGTTGATTCAAAATCGGATGCCCAAGATGCATCATATCGATTTAGTACATTATCAAATCTTAGTCGTTAGATCATTATAACCGATCTAGATAAGCCCACTTCTGTGTGAATCTTAATTGTCCATTGCAACACATGTACGGTTGGTGGCCTTCATCTCGTTCCGTCCATGAGTTAGACTCTTGTATTGTGTCCACCATGAACACCAAGAGGTGGTCTCCGTTATGGCTATGATGTGGACGCCAAGGCTGATTTAAGGTGCACATCGAGCTCGCCAGGACCTTAAGAGTAAAAGCCCTAAGCTAGCAGGATTGAAGTCATCGTCGTTTGCTCACGATTTTGGATCTATGTCGTTCATCGTAGCTGGTTAGGGTTTGTCGATTTGCCACCATCAAGGCGTCATCGGACTCGAGACCAGTCGTGTGGGGTTTCCCTTGTTTGATCTACCGTGGACTTGTTTCCCCGTCGTCTGATTCGGCCGTGTCGCTGGATGTGCGACATGTGCACAGCCATGTCAATGCCCACATGTGGACTCATCAGTGCCCCATCAGTCGTCTGTGTGAGCGTTGATGTCATCTCATGCCATGTTAGCCCTAACACTATTCCCGTGAACTCGGTCCACTATGGGCTAGTGCAAAACCGTGGACTCAATCTATGGACCGAGGGCCCCACATGTCAGCCAAATTAGATTTTCTGATTTATTTTTATTTCAGAAAATTAATTGCTAACGTTAGCAATGCATCATTAATTGATTGTCCATTAGAAAAAATAAATCAGAAAATTTGGGTTTTTCTCTTTTTAGCCTTTTTCTCTAAATTTAATATTTCGAAGGCCCGTTCTCTCTCACACGAACTTCGATTGAGCTGATTCAAGTTTTAAAATTTTTCTAAAATCAAGCTCTACCTTCTAGACCATTTATTTTCAAATTTTAGCTTGTTTGATTCTCTGTTTGGTATTTATTTGTATTCGTTGCCTTCTTTTCCTGTAGACACAAATCTTGAGGGAGCAAATGGAGAATTTCAAGACCAAGACTCAGCAATAGATTAGTAAGACAAGTAATATCTTTTGATCATATTGAACCTATGTTTACAAAAGTACTTTGTTTTATACAATTACATGCTATTTGTATATTAGTACGGAATAGCTATATACCTAGTTGACATTATGCCACTTTGATTATTGGAATGCTATGTATCCATTGCTAACCCTAGGTTGGGATATTACTAGTTGGCTATGATCATATTACTAACAATGGGTTATCGTAGTTATGCTTAGACATGCTTAGTTGTACATTGGGATTTATATCACATGTGAATTAATGTTAATCTTGACTTAATAAGATATTGAATCGTGGCCATTAGCCACTGTTGTAAAATTTGTTGTACTATGGTGAGGTTTGCCATTGGTCTTGGTTGAACAAAATGTTTTCCCTTGGGCAAGTGATTATGCAGTAAGGGGTGCTTTTACCACATTGGGATGTGGATGTCTTGTCTGAGATAACTCAAGGATTGAATCTTGTGCACCATTGAACTGGCCTAACCATACTACCACAAGTCTGGTATGGGACAGACCTAACTGATTAATTTGCAATGTATAGCCTTGAGTACTGCTAATTGATGCTGTGAGTTATGAGATGGACGAGTAGATTCACAAGGTGAAAGGGGCCCCTAAGGGGTGAAACCTTAGCGAGCAGTACCGTGTTTAGACAGTGCATTGTAAAGGATTTGTTATGATCTCTTTGCTGACGCACTAAATGAAGTGTGTTAATAGCTTGGCAACAGAAGATGATTATGTCTTGTTGGTAAAGCTGTACAACCTCTTGAAGGATCGAGATGACAATCAGAGGGGGTGAATGATCAAGAATAAAATTTTTTCCCAGACAAAACAATCCAAAACAAGTCCCCAAACAAATCAATAAGTGGGAGTAATTCAAAAGGATGATTTTTCCCTGTGAGGCTGGTATGATCGGAGATGGTGTGGTATGATCGAAAGTTGGTATGACCGGAGAGGGTGCGGTATGACCGGGCTCAAGAACTGTAGGGAAAATCAGCACAAATTCCAAAAGAAAAAATAATCCAACTTTTGATTGGTTGAAAAAAATTCATAAAACTTGGTAGATATCTTCCTCAGGATGTCAAGAATATTATTCCTACTATCAATTGCAAGAATTGACATTAAAGTTCTGACCTTTTTCGTTTTGAAGGAAGAACACCACAAGTTTAAGCAAAACTCAAGAACTTGATCTAAGACTTGCTCGTGTGTTTTTGATGATCAAGATGATCTTGAATAGCATCCCACATGTCATAGCAAGCTAGAACACAAGTCCAAAACAACAAAAACACGATCCTGAAGAATAATTGGTTTCTTAGAAGAAAATTGCATAGAGTTGCCTAGATGACTGGGATATGACCTAAAGAAGATTCATCCATCAATCATCATCCTTGGCATAAGAAGAAAAAGCATATAGAAGGAGGGGAGGCAAATCCAAATCGCGAGAATGTAAATTGCATGAATTTAAATACTAAATTTAAGACATAAAGTAAATGCATAATGTAAATAGGAGAAAATGATTTACATTTCTAGAAAGGAGGTTTACAAAGCCTCACACCAAAGTAGGCAAAGCTCAAAGGAGCACAAAACCTCTCAAACCTTCAAGAGGAAAAGGCTACCCTTCCCCCTATTTATACTACTCTTGGGGCACCTACTACCCTTGGATGAGTCCCTCAACCCTATAGTTCTCCATCAAGGGCTAGGATTGACCCACTTACACAGCCATGCAAGAGCTAACCCAAACCCACCAACAAACTAGGTTTTCTTGCATGGTTTTTAAAGCATACTAACTAGACCCGCTATCCTATCAACTAGACCGTGATCTGACGGCCCTCCTTTATCTATGTAGCATCTAGTTAGCATCTTTTCTTTTCCTTGTCTTCTAGGCTTGCTATGACTCTGTCTCTGATCATCTTCTGGCGATCCTCGACTGCCTGGACCTCCAATGCACCTCACCTAGTCCCAATCATCCTTCGCCTCACCTTGACCTAGCATCATCGTCCTGCAACCATCAAAAATAAGAAAACACATGATATAGCATTGTCCAAAAATATATTCAATTAAGTTCATAAAAAATCACTAATTAAAATTCCCCCTCACTCACAAGGGCCAGTGCTAACGCCCTTAGGCCAGTAGCACCGCCCACCGGTCATACCGCCCCCTGGCTGGTATGACCGGCCTCAAAAACTCACAAACACCCTCTCTGGAAAGATCACACTGGCCTGGGGACCAATGTGACCACCCATGCCTGGTACTACCGCCGACCGGCTGGTAGCACCGCTGGCCAATCATACTGCCCCTAGCCGGTATGACCGGCTGTGCATGACCATTTTGCAGCCTTTTCTACAAATGCACTCTTCGACTCAAATCAAAGCTCCATATTCTTAAATAATGTCAATATCTCATCACACACAATGATAGACCTCCACATGATCTTCACCACTGCAGAGCGTAAAACTATTTGAATAGTCGTGTTCACTGTCATGGACATGCCCAAGAATTTCACACGAGGTATAGAATGTTTCATAAAATGTGGGAATGTGGAATTGTTGGGATATGAACGGGGAGTTAACTATTGTTTTATTGTCTAAAGTTAACATTGTTGAATTTAGTGGTTTGATAATTATTTTGGATGGTGTAGGGTGATGCCTCACCATTCTGTTCATGTTGTCACCATTGATTTACTAGTTTTTCATTATCTTTTCATAAATATGCTTTCAATCTATTTACTATATTTCAATTCAAGTTATTGTTTTTTTGCAAATGAATCATATGACTACTTTTTGTCAAGCTTTGCATGGACATTGCATCATTTCCCTATGGCTTGCTGGGTACTTTTTGCACTCACAGCTTTATGCCTTTGTTGATCAGTTGCTAAGGAGAATAAAGCAATATTGAGTTCTATGAGGAGGAATACTATGAAGACTATGTGGACTAGGAAAGTGTTTCCCAAGATGATTGCATGTGGCATGTCGAATGGCTCAACTTATTTCTTTTCCATTGCAATAGTTTATTTGTTTCTTAAGCCCGTAAGGCATAGTCGTATAAACTTTGACCATAAGGTCATTTACTTTATTTAATAATATTTTGCTTCTTTCTTAGTTAATTGATTGTATGAAATGATATTTTATCTATGTTTTCACTATATGCACTAACGTGATTCTGAACTAGTGCAATATACACAGAGGGTTTCGGATTTGCAAATCTGGGTCCCAATATGTTGTATAGCCTTTAGGCTTTTGTAAGCAACCATACCATGTTATTAATAAAGTTTGTTTAAGTGGTTAGGTTAAACCTGTCTTCCTTGCAATAGATTTGTATCTTATCTTTACTATTTTTCTTTTCCCCTAACCTTGTGAAGCAATCAATATGTGGTTAACTCTCATGGAAACAATGGAGCCTCTTGAAGTGGAAACTGAGTCAATGACAATCTCATTGATGGAGCACAATCTCAACCTTCACCGCCAGTGGATATGCAGAACTTGGTAGCTTTTCTTACTGCTCAAACTCAGCTAATGCAAACAATGATACAATAGATGCAGAGTATGACAACACAAGCTACAGCTAATAACAAGAATGTTCAACTTAACAACAATGGATCTCGCCGTTATTCAAAGTTGTGTAATTTTATGAGAACTCGTCCACCGACATTCTTTGAGAAGTTCAATCCTTTGGAAGTTGACAACTGGCTTAGAACCATTGAAAGGAAGCTGCACATCACCCAATGTGAGGGTAATGAGAAGGTTCTATATGCCTCTCATCAATTTGATGGAACTGCTGCTGAATAGTGGGATAACTACTGTGCTGCTCATGAAGCCCACTAGGGATCACATGGGAAGAGTTCATTGCTGCATTCCATCAATATCATGTGTCTGAAGGAATGATGGACCTGAAGAAGGAAGAATTTGGGGTGCTTAAGCAAGGAGGCCAGTCAGTGGCTGATTATTTGAATAAGTTTACTCAGCTTGCACGCTACTCTTGAAGATGTTGCAACTGATAAAGCTAGATAGTCTCGGTTCATGAAGGGACTAAACTCTAGATTGTAAGTTGGGTTGATTACCTATAACTTCCCTGATTTCCAAGAGTTGGTTAATAAGGGTTTGATCCTGGAAGACAAGCGCAAGAAGTTTGGTGAGGATTGCAAGCGCATGATGGCTAATCAAGGAGGATGTCCAAATTAGTTTAAATTGAAAATGATACCTCAACAATTTGCAAGATTTTAGCTATAGTCTACAAACAAGACATCAACACCTACACCACGTCCATCTGATCAGAAGAAATAATGCACCAGGAGGTCAACAGTCTACTGTCAAACGTTGTTTTAGTAGCAATGAGCCATGACACTTTGCTAATAGATGCCCACAGAAAGGAGGTATCACACCTATACGTTTCAACCTAGGAACTACACCTGCTAAGGTACCTACATCGGGAGTGAATCATGGAACCAGTCAAGATGGAACTATGCCTTAAGCAACAGTACGAGGTCAGGTCAACCATATCATCGCAGATGGAGCTCAGGATGCATTGGACGTCATACTAGGTAAGTTTCTGGTTAATTTAGTACCTACAATAGTTTATTTGATTCTAGAGCTTTGCATTCGTTCGTTTCTCTAGTTTTTACAGTTGGAAATGGGTTGGATGTTATGAATCTCAAGTGTGTGCTGTTAGTCCAAGCCCTAGGATTAGAACTTTGATCTAGCCTTGGGTGCTTGAGAGTTAAGTTACTCATTTATGGAGTACAGTTCCTTGCGAACCATATTATATAGTGCATACCCAAACTTTAGATGTTATCCTGGGAATGGATTGGTTATCCAAACATAAAGTTGTTTTGAATTGTGGCTGAAGTGTTGTGTCTGTTGAAAGCCCTAGTGGCGAGAAAGTGGAGTTTCAAGCGACCGCGGTTCGTGATGGTCAGTTGATGGTAAACAGTGTGAAAATTGCCAGCATAGAGGATGTGCCAGTTGTTAGGGAATCCCCAGATGTTTTTCATGAGGAATTTCCTAATATGTCGCTAGACCGGGTTATTGAGTTTGTTATTGATTTAGTGCATGGTACAACACCAATAGCAAAAAGACCCTATCGGATGCCTACTGATGAGTTAGTAGAGATGAAGAAGCAGATCGAGAAGTTGCTAGAGAAAGGTTTTATTAGACCTAGTTCATCTCTACGGGGAGCACCTATTTTGTTTGTCAGGAAAAAGGACAGAAGTCTAAGGATGTGCATCGATTATCGTGCTCTTAATGAAATGATGATTAAGAATAAGTACCTACTGCCTAGGATTGATGATTTATTTGATCAGTTAAGAGGAGCTGGAGTTTTCTTCAAGATAGATCTTCGATCGGTTGTCATCAATTGAAGATTCATGTGGAGGATGTTCCTAAGACTGTGTTCTCTACTCGATATGGACATATGAGTTTACAGTCATATATTTTGGATTGACCAATGCTCCTGCATATTTCATCAACATGACGAATAACGTTTTCAAATATTTTGAGAAGTTCATCGTTATGTTCATTGCTGACATAATTGTTTACCCCAAGTTGAAAGAACAGTATGTAGAACACTCGAGATTAGTTCTAGAAAGGCCATGAGAGCAATAACTGTATGCTAAGTTTAGCAAATGTGTCTTTTGGAAAGAGGATGTTGAATTCCTTGGCCATGTGATGATTGCTAAAGGAGTTGCTTTTGACCTAAGCAAAGTTAAAGCAGTGTTGCATTGGGAACAACTAAATTCAGTTACCCACATTCATAGTTTTCTAGGGATGGTAGGATATTTGCATTGATTTATCGAAGGATTTTTTGACAATTGCTAGACTGCTTACGCAGTTGTTGAAAAAGGAGAAGAAATTTGCATGGATGCCAAAGAGCGAAAAGAGTTTTCAGGAATTGAAGAAACGTTTGACGACAACACCGGTGTTAGTGTTGCTAGGTATTCAGAGCAGTTTTGATATATATTGTGACGCTTCTAGACAAGTGTCGGTGTATTTTACGCCAGGGTACCCTCTCCGCCGCAGATAAGTAAGACCACGTGGCGGCGGCCTTGCAGTGGGCGATCATGCCCTCGCTTATCGGCGTCGGCCACGTGGCGGCCTCGCGAGTAGGTGGGCGTCGAGGCCACTCGCCAGGCGAACAACCCACGTGGCGGCCCGGCGCGCAAGTGGGAGATCATGCCCTGCCTGCCGGGCGTCGGCCCACGTGGCGGCTCGGCAGCGGTGGCGATCGAGCCCTGCTGCCGGCGAAAGCAACGCACGTGGCGGCCCAGTGAGCAGGTGGGTGATCATGCCCTGCCCACCGGACGTCGGCCCACGTGGTGGCCTAGCGAGTAGTTGAGCGTCGAGCCCGGCTTCGCCAGCGAGCGACCCACGTGACCCGGCCACGCAGTGGGCGATCATGCCCTGCCCGCTAGGTGTCGGCCCACGTGGCGGCCTGGCGAGCAGGTGGGCGATCAGGCCCTACTCGCCAGGCGAGTAGCCCACATGGTGGCCTGGCCCGCGGGCGGACATTCGGGCCCCACTCGCCAGGCCACGCGGGCGGCTAAAAGAATGAGAAGAAGGCTTCGCCTCAAAGTCTCCTTCCCCTAACACGCTGTGTCAGGGCCATTGATTGCGAGGAATTCTACTATCGACACGACGATGGCCCATCCCTCTGACACTTCACACCAAACCCGTCGCAGGAACATCACATCCCGGGCGGACCGGGCGAAGCCATACAACGACATTAAATGAAGCTTGAGGGACAGGTCTACAGTGATAGGTATAATTAATGAGTCATAGATCAGTATGATGTCACCTTCTTACCTGCCCGAGCCAGCCCACTCTATATAAGGGAGCTCTGGTGCATGGGGAAAGAGGGCGGATCCAGACAGAGAGTTGGAAAAACTTAGCGAAAAAAGAAAAGAACGGAGATCATTGTAGCCGGCTCCGCGAAGCACCGCTGGCTATCACCCGAGCACGGTAGCACTCCTGGGAACCTGCTGCCTTGCCGCGCAACGCCGCGGGTTGGTTCCGAATCACAAGGGCTTAAGCTCCAAGGAAGGAACCATGACAACCCCGCGCGGCGACTTACATTCTCTAATATATTTCCTGCATGCCCCGCGTAACGTCTACTTGTGTTTTCAGTAGCTATACGCAATCGCAGATGAAGTGCTAGAGCACTGGCCTAATTTAAACATTCAAGGTCGCATCGCGACGAGCCTGGGGGCTGGTCACCCGAAGGCCTACGACTGAGATAAGTCATTTGCACTGAGTGTCATCAACCTGCCCTTGATATTTACGCCCTATTGGGTTAGGTTTTGCGTGGTTGTCACGGGCGCCGGTAACCCGATGGCTCCTTGTTGATAAAAAGAGACACCCAGTGTTTGCGTCGTGCGAGGACAGGTGACCAGGAGCGCGAGTGTGGCACGGTGCTCAAACGCGGCTCGCACACCTCGGGTTGGCTCTGCGAAGCACCGCTGGCTGTCACCGTGAGCACTGCTGGCCCTATATCACTCCTGGGAACCTGCTGCCTTGCGCAAGAGATCACAAGGATATAAGTTCTGAAAGGGCGCGAGCAAGTGACAACCTTGCGCAAGGAGTTAGACTCTATTTGTCTGCATCCTGCCTGTATTGCGTAATGTTTATTTGCGTTTGCAGCAGCTGTATGTGATCACCGAAGGAGCATCGAAGCACTGACCCCCTTTGTCACTGCTCTGCCCCTTCACAGTAGTGTCTGGCCTCAGCACCCCTTTCCTCGTTGCTCGCCCCTTCTGTAATTCGATCTGCACCTATCCATGCACTACATGTGCCGCCCCTACACTGCTCTACCTCCTCACACACCTGCTGCTTGTCCCTTGCCTTTGGATGTGTCGCTCTGCTCCAAGATGGCCGCCTATCCTTGGCCGCCCCAAGAGGAGATGCTACAGAGGGGCGCCGAGAGATGATCCAAGAGGAGGCGCCGGCTTGTCCTCCGATCGTCCCCGCCTTTGGCCTGCCCGCCCTCAATGCTCTTGCATGCTCCCGAGATCGACGCCTTGCATCCAACGCCGTTGTGCAGGGATGATGTCGCAGTACCGGTTGAGCCGCCCTCTCCTCCCTCCACCACTGCCTAGAAGCTCTCGGATGCACGAATTGAGTTCTCAAATTGGAGACATGCTCTATCTTGTTGGTGAGAGATTTGGGGATTTTAGGATAACCCTAGATCGACGCGAATGGCTGGCTGCGCCTGGGTCTCTCACTCTCTCTTTTTTTTATATGGCTGGGCACGTGGTACACTTAATAATATTTTTGGAGAGCCCGGCCTTTTGCCTCGCGCTGCTGGGCGGTGGGCGCGCTGAGAAAATTTTTGTGCGTCAAAATTTTCATCCACCCGCCAAGCAGATATCCCAAGCAGTAGTGCTATCTTAAATAATTTTTAAAGTTGTTTACCTACTTGTGATGATACAACTCTTTCATAGCGGTACCACTGCTAACAATTTGAACCTTTCTAGACAGTGATACTGCTTTTGAAATAAAATTTTATTTGAAGCAGCACTACCACTTCAATTTTATTTTTTCTACGCAGTAGCAGCGGTAGCAGTAATGGGATATCCTATAGTGAGCCAAACTGGCATTATTCTCTTGATCAAAGTGATACGTGTAATGTTAATAAGAGTAGAGCTACCTGTGAACCCTGTTGCACTATGTGCTGGTGGTGATAGACCTAGACATCTTAGTCTTTAACACCACGATCACTTTTATTCTTTTTTTACTTATGGTTGTTGACGATTTTACAAATTTAGACAGTAGAGTTTACTACCTTGTATTTTTTTTTATGCTACTATCGCACATGTATGATTTTTCTATCATGCTTCTTACCTTATACTACAGTGAAAAATCATAACTTTACTAGCCATCTCATTTTTACTTATTTGTATTTAATCATTTCTTTCGTGCGTGACGCACAGCATGATTTTATTAATGTTCTTATAATTTTTACTTCTTGCTTCATTTAATTTACTACTCTGCACTTGACGCACAGCATGATTTTACTAATGTTCTTACAATTTTTACTTCTTGTTTCATTTAATTTACTACTCTGCACTTTACTATGTACTATCATTTATATATTTTGCTACCTTCAACACTATGATTACTTTTATGCGTTGTTTTACTAACAGTCGTTGATGATTTTACAAACTCGGACAGTAGAGTTTACTATCTTGTAATTTTTTTTGTATGCTACTGTCGCATATGCACGACAAAAATAGTAATTCAAAGAATCAGAAGGTAACAAAATATGCCTTGGCCTGTGCTCACCATGGTGCACGCGTGTGTACAGCACGCCGCTGCCTGGCCGCCGAAACCTTGCAGGTTTGCTCGAACTTCTTTGATCTCTCTCTTCCCCCTGATTTCCATCCATCTACTGCTATCCGTCCATAGATAGTAATGGTTGTGTGTTAACAAATGGGTCTGTATTACCATCTCTTGAAAGCAATGATACCAGATGTTGTATTGTACATGTGACATTGCATCTGGAAATCTTGACTGCATGCTCAATTGCTCATTCTCCTGGCCGGTCGTACGACCACCTATTATTTCCTTCTTGTAATTTTATGTTCAACATTTCCAGGAGTAGAAGACAGCAAGATTATTGTTCTATTAGTTCACTTTATTTCGGTTTAAGAACATCCTATGTAATACCTAGTAACATATTATTTTCTGGATAGTAAAAGACAATATATCCTATAAAACTACTATTATCATGTAAAATTCATGAAAATCACATGTACAAGTTTTTAAAAATTATCAAAAAATGAATATAAGTATGTGAGGTGAGATTCTACGTCCCTGTAAAATTTGAAGATCAAAATCAATCTTCATATCTTTCAAATATGAGTGAGTTTGGTACTCAAATTTTACAAGTTATAGAAGCTCACATCCCAATGTATGGTATTTTTTGGTAAATTTTTCAGAACATGTATATATAGTTTTCACAGACTTTACACTATAAAGATGGTTTACTGCCAAATGACTGGTTTGTGCAGGATATGTTATAAATGTAGTAATTTCTGTTAACAGTAAGCAAAATTACTGTTTAGTAGCGAGACTTATATCATTCTGTTCCTCTCGCCGTCAGTAAGATACTAGTGAAAACTATTTGCAAATTGGAGTTATCAATAAAAAGATATAGCTAAAACAAAAAGAAAACAATTTCATGTACAAACTGTAAAACGCATTAACTAGTGGGTTTGACCTCGTAACTAATTCGCCAATAAATTTATCGTTGTTCTATAGTAAAATGTATTCGTGATTTATTACCGGGTTTCTACGGAACACATTTACTAGTGGCTAGCCATTTAAATGATTTAGTCAATACACGGGCCACACACTTCTCTAATCAGAACGTAGAATAACTATTCTACACTTAGAAGTAGAATAGCGCTATCCTGCGTGTGTATATTTGAAACCAATGGTAAAAGCTCTGTTTTCAACTAAAAAAAGGAGAATTAGAATAACAGCACTCGGAGGGGTGACAACACCAACACCGGCCCCCGGGAGGTGACACATCGACACGGGGAAGGAGTCCCAACATAGAACACCGACCGAAACATTAACAAAGGCAAGCATCTTGTGGAGCAACAGCCAAGAAAACACGACCCTCCTGCAACAAACAACGAAGCTAAGATCTAGCTATCCATAAGGTAAAGCACAAAATTGGAGAACCACCACTGTTGTAAATACTCGAGACACAATTGTTAATACTAAGGTGTGTTGGTGAGCCCACCACGACACACCACACTATTAATTGAGCCAATACCAAATCCACACTGGATAACAACCACCAGCAAGACAAGCCAATGCAAAAGCACCAGCAATCAATCAGACGGCCTCAACATCCACCAAAGGAGGGACACAAGTCCCGCCACCTATGCAGCTTTTGCCGTGTGTCATCGTCGTGACCCGTTGCGCAAAGCAACGCAGCAGCTCTGACTTCACCGCGGCACACCTAAACACATCACGCGTCGTCCTCGCTGACCGGCGTGCATCGCCATGACACAATGCTGCCCATTGCGTGTCATTGTTTCTAAGCTCGTCGTGGCCACCAGTGACACAACAGCTCCTGTTGGCCTAGGCTCCAGAGAAAACTCACACGTGGCTTTCTTCTTTGGAACGCACGGAAGGAAGAACACATACAAGAAAATAGTAACGCTGTAACTGTTTAGCGGCTGTTTTATGCCTTTTGTTTTCTCCTGATGCAACAGCTTAAGGAAATGGATTTTCCTAGTAGAGAGACTAACAGGTATGATCCATATGTCAGTGACACATATTTATATATCGGTTTAAGTTATAAAATAGTTTGTTTATTCTATTCGGGGCTATATGTCAGAGACTTATTACACTTAATCGTGTTTAACTAATGCCATCGACACTATGTATTAGGCCCACATGTCATAGAGATACCAAGGCAGCAAGTTGAGCACAGTGGCTGATCTCGTTTTCGAGCTCGTCGGCGGTGAGGCAGCGGCGGAAAGAAGGGGTCAATGTTGAAAATGAAAAGAGGGTGTTGAGACGAAGCTCTGGTTAGTGGTGGCCGTCGGAATAGTGCCTAGAGTCAACAGCTCAATGACGAGAGGTGACGAGGGCTCTCGAATGGATGATGCACTAGGCGAAGGTGTTTAGGATGACTGAATTGAGTCATTGGGTTAGAATCAGGAGTTTCAAGTGACGCTACGGTGGTGAGCACGGGTCCAATGGCTATCAAAGCGGTAGCAATGAGTAATGACTACTCCTGCATTGGCGCCATGGCCCATGGATGGCTATGGCATTTATGGTGTTTAAGGGCTACACCTTCCAAATTAACTAGCACACTAGAATCTAGGAGCTATTAGAGCATCTCCAATGAAGCCATGTCAGCAGGCTATAAGCATGCTAACATCAGCAATTTTCCTATGTGGAGGAAAGAGAAGCAGGAAAGAGACTGGCGCTTGATCAAGCGTCGGGCTCGCTCAGAAAACGAGACGACTATCGTCTCCTTGACGCCTGCCTATCGACTACTCCCGGTGCTAGCGGATCCAGTGCTCCTCCCCGATTTTTCTCGCGGCAATCCATCCCGCTCCGTCTCCTGCGCGCCATCTTCCTCTTTCCCCAATCTCCGGCGCACCATCTCCCAGATCTGGCTCCCCCATCGCGTCCCTGCCCTTCCCCGGCTCCCCCATCGCCACCCACCGGCGCCTTCTCCCTCCATTCACAGCTGCCACCGGCGCCTCACCCTCGACAGCTACTCCTCCGCCAAAGACGTCGCCTACAGGTTCGCTTCCTGCTGCTCCGCTTTGGACCGCTCTGGAATCCGGTTTGATCTTTGTCCTGGATTAGTAGTACTTGGAGGCCCCTTCTTGCTGTGTTTTTCCGTGATTTTTTTTTGGGTCCAAAAGTCTGGTTACTGTCCGCCAAAATTGACCTGTGTGAGGTGTTCTTGGGGGATTTAATTTGAGAATTTGGTTACTGGGCTCAGATGCTAATGGATGGATCCTGAATCTTTTGGTTTTATCTAGTTTTGGATGCTAAGCACGAACTAGATTGATCAGATTGCGCACCAATTCCCGTCAACTGGAGTGAATCATTGGCTCTTTGTTTCTTTCAAGAGATCGTGATCTGTGAGAAATACTAGAACTCAAGAAAAAGAAATTACATCCTGATACCTGATTAGAGACAAACAAATGTACTATAGAGCATAAGTTAGGCTTATGAAGGCGTGTACAGTCGAATTTGATGATGTATGTTATTTTTCTGCCACTGGTCCACAAATGCTTCCAGGTGAGTTTTCATCCATTTCTGCCAGCATGTTTTTTGCACGCGTGTGTGTACTTCAATGTCTGCTGTTACTACAATCGGAGTGAGCCTGTTACTCTATTATTTCTCTAGGGAATATTGACTAATGAAACAAGATGTCTAAGATGTGAAACTGTCACTGATAGAGATGAAACATTTTTTGATCTGAGCCTGGAACATTTTTTGATCTGAGCCTGGAACTAATGAAACATTTTTTCAATCACCAGCTGTCTTAAAAACTTCAGCTCAACAGAGACTTTGAATGCTGAGGATAAGTTCTTTTGTGTATTTTGAATGTTAGCAGACATTTCACTTTCCTTTTGTTTGTTATATTTTTCTCTGATATTCATACATCAAATTGTGGTATCACTAGCGCATTTTCATTTATTTGGATTATCTCTGTTTGTCTTGGATTGTGATGGAAATCGTTCTTAATTTCAGTTTACAAGAAGCACAGAAAAGAATGAAGATAAAAAACCCACCAAACATCCTGGTAATTCATCTCAAGCGTTTCAAATACATCGAGCAGCTTGGCCACTACAAAAAGCTGTCATACCGAGTACTGGTATGCTCATATACTTGTTGAACGTGCATGTAGCATGAGTGCTGGTACTGCTCACATGTCACACAAAAAAGCCACAATGATAAAGTTTATTACTGATCCGTGCATTCTATTTTTGCCATGCAAAGATCAATAACTGCTATAGCCAGCCTTATAGCCTATCCATTGGATATGTTGTCTATAGTGCTGACATGGACACTCTTATAGCCAACTGCTGGTGCTACCATTGGAGATGCTCTTAGGAGCTTACTAGGTGGTCCTGTGATGATGGAGAGGCACTGGGGTGGTTGGTCAGTAATGAGCAGCGATGAAGGTGAAAAGCTCCTTGGTGACAGTGGAAGATAGCAAAGGAAAGGCTACAAGATGGCGTGCATTTGCTTACATATGTGCCTAAGATGGCTCATAAGCTAGGAATCGACAAGAAGCTCACCAGAATGGCAAGAACATCAATAATGGCGATGGTGGTGCAGAACAGGGGAATGGTCCAAAGGCTTCATCGCAAGAATGAGGAGATTGAGCGAGCGGTTTTCTTGTTGGGGTATGAGGCGCAAGATGACGTGGTTAACACAGAATCAAATTCACTAGAATGGCAAGTACACAGTGGAGCAGAACGATGGGTTCACTAAGCAGGGAGACGATAGTGTCAGTGCGGCTTCCCATGGCTTCCATTGTGAAGACATGTATGCTAGAGGTAAGAACAGAGCTTAAGGAGAGGATTGATGAAAGCGTACCGGCGCCAAAGATGATGTTCAAGTTCCAACTAAATCAGAGCACAACGAACTTGGGCATTTGCAAAAATGGAACGCGTGGCAAAATGAGGAGACGGTGACGTGATTGTTGGAGCTTAAGTAGAGACAAGTAGCTCAAGGGAGGGGCACAAGTTCTCGCAGGCGTGGTGAGATAAAGCACTGCGTGGTGCTCGGGTTCTCTCCCCTGCTAGCGACACACAGAAAGGATGGGCGTGACAGTTGCTACATCAGGTGTTGAAACCAAGGGTGGCATGATCACAAGCCAGGAGTGGCATTGTGAGTGTTGAAGTATAAGTGAATTACCCATATTTCCTTATTAGCTTAAGTTTTTGGATAAACTGGCTGGGGCATGCAACTCAATATGGTATTAGAATCAAGAGATCTCAAATTTAAAACCCGGTTGATGTAATTAAAAAAATAATTACAGCCTACTTCTATTCTACGTTCTAGGCTTGAGGAAGTCTATACGTGAGGGGGAGTGTTGAAATATAAGTGAATTGTCCACCTTTCCTCATCAGTTTAAGCTTTTGGATGAACTGGTTGGTGCATGCAACTCAATAGCGAGGCTTGTCAGCTACTTTCGATGGACAGCGGATGAGTGCGAGGGTCAGCTTATAGGTGACGAGCTGGACGATGGTTTCTATGACAGGGTCCCATGGGTCAGTGGTGAGGCCAGAGAGTAAGCGCAACGGCTTTCCTCGTGGGCATGGGCGTGGTGTGAGGTGAAGGAGAAAGGGTTCTGACAGGTGGGATCAACATGTTAGCGAAAGCAAGAGGGAGCTGAGAAAGAAATTTCCTCAACTGAAATACGCCTTCTCATGGAAAAAATTGGTTTCGACTAGCTGCTTTCTAAAACCAAATTTTAAATCATTTTTTCCAAAGGACTTCAATTACATCAAATCAAGCTTGGAGTTTTAGAAATAGCAAACCAATTTTAAAAATTATGAGATTTTTTGGAGAGGTACTTATTTCATTTAGAACACAAATAAAATTATTTTCAAGTTCCGCACAACTTTTAAATCATTCTCAAAATTCAAGGACAGTAGCAAAAAAATGGAACAAGCAATTTCTTTAATGCAGAAAAGCTAGAAAAGCCAGAAAATACAACAAATTCTTTTAAAATCTACAATATACTTTCTAGGGTATTTTGGGATGTCACACAAAGGCCACTGCGCCTTCCCTCTTGGATTTTGATCCAAAGTATTATCCGTCCCCTTAATCTTTTGGCTGTTTTGTTGGGGGAATTGTTGGGAGGGAATGGGAATTTATGGGTGGAGATTATTATGTCCCTTGTATGGTTGGTGGACATAGAACTTTAGGTGGGAAGGGGATATGGAATGTGAGAACCATATTTCCACCATTTTAATCCCATGGAGGGGTTGGGAATTGGGAGGAAATTTCTCTTCCTATGCAGATGGATAAATCTCAACCCTTCATCATGACTTAAGTAGGATGTTTTACATGCTACAAATTAACTCCTCACAACTTCCATCTCTCTTACCAAACTGGGGATTAGGACTAGGATGGAAATTCTTGTGCCACATCTGAAGGACCGAGATAGCAATTAGGGGGTGAATGTTCCCATATTAAAATTTTCCTTCCCCCAAAAAGATTCAACCAAGCCCTCACAAGAAATGATCGAAAAGGAGCAATTAACCCTGTATGGCCGGTCCTACCACTGTGGGGCTGGTACAACTGAAGGCTAGTAGCACCAAACAGGGGGCGGTAGCACCAGGCTTCAAAAACAGTAGCAAAATTAGTACGAACTCGAAAGCAAAAATGATGTAACTTTTGATTGATTGGTCCAAAACTCATGAAGCTTAACATGCACCTTTGTATGGAGGTCAGGAACCTATTCCAACCTTTAATCCAAGAGATTGACATCAAAATTTTGATCTTTTTCAAATTAAAGGAAAGATGCACCAAGTAAGAACAAAAAAAAAATCAAAGACTTGATCTTGGACTTTCTCGTGGGGTCTTGATGACCAAGATGATCTTAAATAGCTCCCACATGTCAAAGCAAGTAAGAGCACAAGTCAAGAACATAAAAAACCCGATCTTCCAAGAATAATCCTCTAAAGAGCAAAAGATCAGTTTCTTGTCAGGAAGAATACAAGATTTTCCTAGATGATTGGGATATGATCTGAACAAGATTTATCCATCAATCATATATTGTCGGCATAAGAAGCACAAGTAAGTAGAAGGAGGGGGCAAATCCAAATGTGCAGAAAGTAAATTGCAATAAAGTAAGTGCGGAATTTAAATGCTGAACTTAAAGCATAATGTGAATGCGTAAAATAAATTCAGAATCAAAGAATTTAAACTTTCATTTCTGGAAGGGATGTTTATAAAGCTACACAACAAAGTGGGCAAATCTCAAAGGAGTATAAGAACCTCTAAAACCATCAAAGAGAGGAGAGCTACCTTTACCACTCTATTTATACTACTCTTGAGTCATCCTCCACCCTTAGATGAGTTCTTTCAACCCTAAGGAACATATTAAGGGCTAGAATTTATTCACTCACATAGCCATACATGGGTTAACCCGAACCCAACAGCTATACCAGTTTTTGCATGTTTTTTAAAGCATACTAACTAGACCCGCTACTTTATCACCTAGACCGCGATCCAACGACCCCTCTTTGATCCAAGTAGCTCTAAGTTAGCATCTCATCCATTCCTTATCTTCTAGGTTTGCAACGACTCCGTCTCCGATCATCTTCCATGATTTTCGACCGTTTGGACCTTCGACGCATCTCGCCTAGTTCTGGTTATCCTCCACCTCACCATGACATAACATCGTCATCCTACGACCATCAAAGACAAGAAAACCCATCACATTGCAATGTCCAAAAAGATATACAATTATACTTCTAAAATTATAAATTTTAGTTCATTCTCGTTCATAAGGGGCGATGCTATTGCTCTCATGGCCGGTAGCATCGCCCCATGTAAATTCCCTAAAACATGCTCTCTGGAAAAATCACACCGCCCTATGGCCCGGTGCTACCGCCATCAGGCTAGTGCTACTACCTTCCTCGGAGGTGGTAGTACCGTAAATTCTAGGCATTTCTCAAATTGCTTCAAATTTCAAAACGGAGTATAAATCAACCTCAAACCTAAAACACCACATGCTTAAATAATATCAATAACTCATCACCATCACGAGTAGACCTCCACATGGTATTTCAACATCCCACAACAAATATTCTCCTCTAAACTCCCATACATGTACCCAATATTGCCAATCACACTAAAATAAAGACCAAAACAAAAGGTGAGTCTAACCTAAATAAAAAAAGTTTGGTGAAACCCTACAAAATAGGAAGAAAAAAATTATTCTAACCTAGACAAATAAAGTAAACCTAAGTTAGCCCCTACAAATACAAAAACAAAATTGCAGTAAAGTTTTACAAAATTTGCGCATTACTAGGTATTACAATTTTAGGCTTACCAATGTGCATTTTTAGGTAACTACAAAATAAGAAAATTTTAGACACCTACAAAATAGAAAATCCGATGAATTATGTACGAAAGCCACATTTTGTTTGAGCTAATTTTTTCATCATAGTTGAATAATAAATTTATTGTCACAAAATGGTGTATCATTCACAGTACCACGCGGAAGGCTCGCCTAGTTACACTTAACTTCCACAGGTATATGCACACATGCATGAGCTACAAATAACCATGTGTTGATCAATTTCATATTTGTAACAAGTAGTAAATGATATTTGTTTTATATAAGTTCAGTTAGAAAAGTAAAATTTTATATACCAACAGAGTAGACAAGTTCATAGGCAGCCCAGCTCGGCCCGATTTTTTTGGGCCCGATGACGGTCTAGGTTCGGGCTCCATTGTTCAGCCTGAAAACCCACCACGAAGCCGACATAAAATAAAAACATTAAAAATAATGTTTTATTCTGGAAAATGATTATATATTAACAAAATTGTACTGTTTTATTCTGAAAATGAGGGGAAAACATGATTTTTATGCTTTTCTCGGGCTTCAGGCTTTGCCATGTCAGGCTGGGCCAGGCTCTGGCCTAGCCATTTAAGGCCGGTTTTTCAGGACCAGTCTAAAGCCCGGCAAATGAACAGGTCTACAATAGAGTAATGAATGAGAAGGATATATAATGAAAAAAAGGTATCATCTCAAAATTGAAAAATGATATATATTTGTGAACATAATTTTAAAATTAGAATGACATCTGTATTGGAAAGGAGATAGTATTAATTGATAATTTTGATACATAGACCTCCCGCCAATAAAGTAAAAAAAATCATTGTCCATCTGGCTCTGAATTACTATTTTTTGGGGACTATTTTAGGCAGGGTTCAAAATATCTGTTTCCAAAATGGACCTATACATCGGCAACCCGCCCCAGCCCGGCTTGACTCTTCCAGGCTCGAGCCAGGGCGGGCTTGGGCTCCAGTTTTTAGGCCAAAAGCTTAACAAAAAACAGAACACATTTAAAATGTTTTTATTCCGGAAAATGATTACATAATAATAAAAATAGCCCTATTTTACTTTGAAAGTTAGGGAACAAATGATTTTTGGGCTTTTCTCGGGCTTCCAGCTTTCCCATGTTGGGCTAGGCCAGGCTTGGTCCTGACCATTTAAAAAAGCGCCTTTTCAGGCCCGACTAATGAGCGACTCAATCGAAATAACAGATTGAAAAAAAATTGGGCAGAAATTTCAAATGGCCGATTTGAATTAAAAAATGATGGCGTTTCGGTGAGGGTGAGGTAAGCATGGCGTAGAACGTGGCAAGGTGAAGGATATGGATAGGTCAAAGACATCAGGATCCTTATTGACGGCGACAAATCGGCAGCGCACGAACGCCAATGAGGAAGATAGGCTCAATTATGGCGAATGACTGCAAGAAAATAACAGTCGTGAGAGTGATTCGTAGGAAGGTGGAATAGGTCAATACGTCATGACGCGTTTGGTTTCGATGGAAAATCATCAGATAATGATCCCGTTCGTTTTTAGGGGTGAAAGTGGATGCAAGTGTTTGCGAACCGGTTTAAATTAGTCCACCAAAAAATATTATATGAACACCCACATCTCATTTGATAAATTAAACGGCCCAAACTCCAGCCCACAAAGCCCACGTCGTGTCCATGTATAGCTCGCATCGCTCACCTCTCGTGCGAAAGACTCCCTCTATGCCCTCGTCCCGTCGCCGCCTCTCCTAGCTCCTGAGTCTCCTCTCGACGTTAGTAGAAACAAACAGAATGCGAAACAGAAATCATAATGATAGAGGAAAGGATCGGGCACCAGTATACCTGCTTGAATATCTGGTCACGGAGCTCGTTCGTAAGCATGACAGCACTGGCGCCAACCTCGGAAGCCTCCAATGAAGTGAAGTAGCGTCACCGGGACCAACAAGGGGAACGTCCTCCGCACCAAGAGGCGGCGACTCGTTGGAGACCGTAAGTGCCTCAGGCCCTATTGAGTTGCATGCACCAGTCAGTTCACCCAAAATCTTAAGCTAATGAGGAAAGGTGGGTAATTCACTTATACTTCAACACTTCCCCTCACGGGCGGGCTATCTCAGGCCTAGGACGTGGAATAGAAGTGGGCTGCAATTATTTTTTTAAATTGCGCCAACTAGGTCTTGAACTCGAGACCTCTTGGCTCTGATACCATATTGAGTTGCATGCACCAGCCAGTTCACCCAAAAACTTAAGCTAATAAGTAAAGGTGGGCAATTCACTTATACTTCAACAGGCCCGACGGTG
Organism: Guadua angustifolia; assembly: GCA_036346375.1. Lineage (NCBI taxonomy): Eukaryota > Viridiplantae > Streptophyta > Magnoliopsida > Poales > Poaceae > Guadua > Guadua angustifolia. The sequence goes on along the minus strand of CM070520.1, from coordinate 45,731,106 downwards.
TCAGGGACAAAGGGGGCGTCCTCCGCCCCAAGAGATGGCTGCTCGTCTGAGACTATAAGCGCCTCAAGCGCGACGATGCGGGCGACGGTGCCGGTGGTGATCCCCCCAACCCCACCCCACCCCACCCCCACCACAAAAGATGTGGCGGCGGCTCGTCGGAGGCCGTAAGTGCCTCAGGCGCCACGGCATCTGTGGGTGGAGATTGGCTGTCTATACCAAAGGGGATCAAGGGAGCCGAGTCGCTCGCCGCTCGTGGTCGTTGGTGGCTGCAGGCACGAGGTCGGGGTTTGGGTGGCGAGTTGGCCTTATATCCCATTAGACAGGGGTTTCTGGGTTAGTGAAACAGCCCACAGGACACTGCCCCGTGAATCTTGAGTTCGCTTGTAGCAGCGGCGTTAAGGTGTTCATGGGCTATGTCTTGGACCCTTAGTCCATTTCATCTACGTGCATCTTCCGTATCGAGTTCCGGCCGGATTGTGGCGTGTGAGAGAGAATGGAGCAGCGCAAGACCCAATTTGTTCCTTGGATCAAGCTGGGCAGCCAAGGACTGGAGTTCTGTCGACGGGTTGGATCAGCCGTTGTTTATGGGTCCCACACTAAATAAACTTTAGCAGTCTACTGTACTAACTCACGTAAACTTTTGTAGCATGTGCAGACAAGTGCTGCATTGCTCGCAATCAATTCACCTTCATCCTGATTCATTTCAACTGCACAGCTTTTGTTTTTAAAAAAAGGATTATTTGCCGAACGAGAGGATTCTGGACAACTTCCACAATCAAGAGATACCCTCTACATAGAATCAGAATCTGGCTGAAACCTAACTCTCATTAATTCTTGCTGATTCTCGTCGGTCCGATCCAAAACCTAAAAGTCACAGTCGATCTGACCCGATTCTCACACAGTAAAGTAGCTTCTCCTGTGATCAATGGCAGAGGGAAGGGGGGCCAGCGGGGGCCGTGGCCCCTGCCAATGTCAGCAGCAAAATTTTTTTACTCATCACTAATCACCTAATCCTATGATCCGTTCCAGGCTTCCAGCATCCAAGGTTCAGGCTCAAGTGCCCAATTTGGCATTGGCAGTGTATACATGCATTAAATCGTGTTATAAACTAGAATTCGAACCATTTGTAATCACTAAATCATGTTACAAAATAGAATTTGATACATTTGTAGTCGCAATTAACAGGGTGCTAAAAACTTTGAACCGTTTAATTGTACATCTTTTAACTAGATAGCTTTTAAGCATACAACGTTCAACTAGATATCTCTGAAGCAGGTAGCTTTCGACTAGAGACTATTCAACATTTCAACTAGGCAATTTTTGACTAGACAACTTTCGACTAGATACTTTTTGAATTAACAACTTTCTGTCAGGGGCGGGCAGGCCATACCTCTCAACTAAAAATCAAATTCATTAGCAAGTAATTAGTAATTATGTATATACATGAATTTTCAAGGTTTGGTTGGTCCCCGTGGCCCCCTCTAACTAAGTTTTAGTTGGTCGTGTGACTTGAATTTATTAGCTAGTAATTAATAATTATGTGTATAGTTGAATTATCAAATTTTGTATATTTGAAGAGTAATTGTGTGCTATAATAATTTTTTGTTGGTCCATATAGCCCCCTCCAACCTAAAATCCTGGCTCCGTCTCTGCATGTGATTCAGAATCCGAAGCTGAATCGAAGTGAACCATAGGGACGCGGACGAAGGCTGCTGTCTAAAGGGCTGATTAGAGGCATCACACAATATTTGCCGATTTGGTTGGGCTGGTTTAGACGCATTAGGAACGAATAGATGAGGACAGAACTGGCCCAGCAAGGTGTTTAGCGAGCAGGGGAAACGGCCCTGTTCTAAGTGGGCTGGGTCAGCCCGATAAGAAAGTTAAAAAAAAATATCAAAATTCTGGGCATCGCTTCCAAGTTCCAAATGCTTGCGGTTTTGTTGGACAGAGGATTCATCTGTGCACCGTGTGTTACTGACGTCTGAGTAAACGACTGCCTTAAAGCTTGCTGTGACAAACCGAACTTTTAGCATAGGAGATTACACTTTGTAAAGAAGCAAGATCAGGGGAAACTAGGAGTCCAGGACGCAATGATGTTATGGATAATATGTAAGTTGCTCTTTCTATTTCCTGCTGCTGCAGTCGAGATGGTATGGACCGCTGTTGTTACCTCGCCATTTTGGACTAATGGTGATTGGTGTTTGGACTGTAATAAAATTACAGTTTTGCTAAACATCCGTCGAATAATTTTTTTTCTTGGAAATCGTCCAGATTTGTGACATCTAGATTGTGCTTGAGATTTTTGCACCGCACTACCTTACTCTTCGTATCTGGCGAAGCCGAGTCGTTAGCGCCTCACACCACGCTCCAACGAAGCCGCCGATTGCCCCAGACGCCGAATGTCCCCCGTCGAAAGCCGCCGTGCCGGAGGCGCCACCACCCATCGTCGGACGTAACAGCAAGGAAAGGAGGACGACGAGGTCAGCAACGCAGAGGAAGAGGCGCTGTGGACCTGTGGTGGCGGATCCGCGGGCCGCCGCCAGGGAAGCTTCCGTCGCTTTTACTAACTGCTGTCAGCATTCAACTATAGATAACAACCTACGCATATGGCCCTATTCAGGATACAAACGCCTGCAGCAAACATGACTTGACATGGACACTAAGCCGGACTTTCTTGGACCGGCCTGTGGCACGATTGGCATATCGGCCAAAATATGGTAGAATAATAAGGCCATACTAGGTTTTATGGGCGGACATAATGGACGGCACGGTACATCTACATAGTCCCTATTTGGGTTGGTATAACATGAAATACTCCCTCCATTCCAAAATATAAGGCACGCACGCATTTCAAGATTCAAACTTTGAAATCTTTGACCAATGATTTGTCTAACTATATAAAAATTTTGTGATATAAAAGTGATACCATTGAATTCATATTTAAAAGTACTTTGTAATGATAGTGATTTTGTTTGTATGAATGATATTGGATAAGAGAAATCAAAGGTCAAAATATAGTTTAGGAGACCGTGCCAAGTCAAACCACGCCTTATATTTTGGAATGGAGGGAGTACATAATAATGGGCTCGATGTAGGCATGGCACGTGGCAGGTGTTTTGCCACGACACCGCGGCATGCTATGGCTCGCCCTGCTATCAATGTCGTTGCGGTCCTCGTATGCAGAAAAAGGAGAGACAACAAAGATACCAAAAGATGGAGAATACTGTTGAGTACATGCTCATCGACACCGAGCTAATGCTCTACCGTGCCGCTACTGAGCGCACTCACAATGCCATGCACAGCTCTCCTCCTGCTTGTCTCATGCATCCATCGACACCACTACATTAGGCGTACATTGATCTAGAAAGCACAAACGATCTCGACATCAGGGGTAGCTAGTATGTATATATATATTGTTACTATACTTTTTCCTTATCAGAGAACCTCACTTTGAGGTGTAAGGTTTTTGATATTAATTTTGTATCTGTACCTAATGAATAAATAAAATTTAGTCTATTTTCTCAAATAATTGTGTATACCAGATCCTTGCTGACGGTCAACTCTCGCTCCTCGTCCTTGGTACCGTATGCGAAGACGGATTGACGACTCCACACGTCCAACAAGATAAGACATGAACTGGCATGGCATAGCGTGCCCTAGGCTATGCCTAGTCCTTGCCGGAGGCGAGTCGGGCCGACACGGCGTAGCACAACGAGGGGCCATGCCAGACAAGCACAGCCTGAAGCCCGTTGGGCCCGGCTTGGCCCATGTCCCACCTCTACATGACACGTATAGCGCAGACATTAATCAACAAGTATCAACTTGTATATTCAACAACATGGATTGAATTTAAGGAGGGAAGGGGGAGCCATGCAACAGAGTGAACAAGATACAGCATGTAAGCAAGTGCTTTATGTTGTTTGCATCAACCGGTCCCAGCAAATAGTTTAGAGGACAAAACTCCATTGGCCTCCAAATTGCAGATCTTGATTATCTATATGTCTTCCCTCCATCTTGCTCAAATGGTCTTCTCACTGATGCCAACCCTATCATCAATTTCTTTACTTCAAATTTCAATTCAACCTTTACACCCCTAGATGGAATCAGAAGGGCATGGGAGCAATACAACAGACAAGCACCAAACCCCAAATGTGCAACTCATCCATTATCTGTCTCCACCCCAGCCTGCCTTGACATGAACAGTTTGACGAATATCCTTATCTGCTGCTCATATGATCTTTTGACCTGGTAGCACCAGGTTGTTCGTGGTAAATTTCTGTCATTGCTAATCCTTCATCAAATCCGATCACAATACTGCACATTTTAACAGGTTGTGAATTACACACAAGTTTGAAATTGGAGAGAAAGAACGGCAAAACAAAGAATTGTGGCGCACGTCGTACATGCGTAAGTTGACCCGTTTGGTGTATTTATTCCCAGTAGTTGCAGAAAAGCATGTTAAGTACAAGTGTAAATAAAAGGAGTTCATCTGTTAGGTATAGTCAGGGCAGGATTTTTCATGGTGTGACAGTTACGCTAGGGACATTTGTAGCAAGCCCAGATCTCAATACTACTGCAGAACACAACGAATTACTAAAATATTACTCCTTTCGGTTACAGATAGTTGTTATTTTGGACATCGACACGGTCTCCAAAACTCAACTTTGACTACTAATTTCTATTGTAATATATTTAAAAAACCAATAAAATTATAATATTATACAAGTACGTGTCGAGAAGAATCTACACATATGATTTTCATGTATCCAATCTAAATATTTAAAAAGATATTGATAGATAAAGTTTAAAAGTTTGACTGCACGTATCTCAAACCGATAAGTTTTTGTGAACCGGATGGAGTAATTCATATTATACCACTCCAAAGATTAGCAACTATATGAACACTACTCCAAAGATTTTTCTTCAGATAATACTACCCCAAACAAGTTTGTTTCCACACAATACCATTTCCACTCTTTTCTCTTCTCTGTAAAATCATGTTGCACCTTTTAACAGTGCAAAGAGACACATTTGCTCCTTACGGTCTGACCCAACTAATTGCTATGTTGTAAGATAGCAAATGATTCGGCCCAACCAAGCATGACTGTGAACACATGACTATGGCCGTGAGGCTCTGTTGTGAATAACGCTATGTCCCGTGACTAACATAAGTTATCTTGGTGCTGTCTTTACTAGGTTGCTTGGGTGCAAGATAGAAGATACTCAACAGAAGCAACCAGTAAGCGCAGGATTGATATGTACAAAGATCATGTTCACACATGGTATATGCTAACAACAATGTGTATCTTGAAAGAAGCACCTGATAGCAAAACAAAGAAGTATGATTGAAAGAAGCATGTTGAACAAGAGACACACATTGCAACATTAGGATTCTAACAATTTAGGACACAACAGATATTTAAAAACACATAACCAATTAACGTCATACTAACATAGGTTCCAGAGTCAAGGAAGTCGATGGCATACTAAATCTAGTAGATCAGTAGATACTAGACAATGCTTAGGGGTGGAAAACGAGCCAAATAAACTTTTTTCGAGCTTTCTTCGACACTAATTTATTCTTATTTATTATAGTCTCCTGTATTGTTTGAGACCCAACTTCGAGCCGAGCCTAACGAGCCGAGCTGAAGTTGACACTTGTTCCAAATCAACTAATTTTTATTTTAAAAGAAAAATGAATGTAATCGGAGCAATTTTGAAACGAGCCACCGAGCCAGCTCAACGAGCTTTTTTTCTAGCCCTAACAATGCTTAACATATAACTACTCAATATAATAATGCAAGTGCCATACTGCTATGCGTGGGGGCAAATGTGTCTTTTCACACATGTTAAATGGTGTAAAATGATTTAAAAAGAGGAAAAAGAGTGAAAATAGCATTGTGTGGAACCAAACATGTTCGAAGTGATATTCTCTGAAGAAAAGTTTGTGGAGTGTTATTCCAGTGGTTGCCAAACGCTCAAGTGTTATACTATAAATTATCCTATTAGTAAAATATAAATGGACAACTCTGAGGAACAAAATTTATATTTCAACATATTATCAAAATTGATATCAGGTTTCTTTTGATTAACATTTGCTGCGGTTTCAGGGAAGCAACAATCTCCGCAAGCAAACATCAAGACGAACAGCAGGATCCTTTTAATTACGTACCTTCTTGAACCCTTCACATGTGCCATAGCAGTAACCCTTCCGAGCTCAGAGTCCAGTATGCCCTCAAGCCTAGAAGATTATGGAAAACAATGTTTTTTCTGAAACTGTTAGCTTAAGAAAATGGAGGAAGATCATATCTCTAATGTCTCTCCGCATAACTGATGGGCAAATTCCATCTGGCTTGTCACCTATTAATCTTGTCACTATCCTACATTACGACATTTCTCATTAACACAGCTAACTCCGTTTTAAAAAAATAACTAACTAAAACATTCCAACTCTCACAATTAATTAACTCTTTAGGTATAGATTGCAACCTCTGCTTAAGTAAACAAGGGAAGATTAGGCCAGTAATACAGCAAAGACATGTAAACTAAAAATTTTGAGGTCATTTTCTTTTCCATAAAAAAGGGCTGAGAAGACATAAAAGGAAAAAGAATGAGAGAGAGAGAGAAGGAAAAAGAGAGGAAAAATTAAAAAAGGAAAAAAAATAGATTTGCCACTTGACTATGTCGTGTCTATACCAGAGGTGTAGGTGCTACGTTTGTAATTTGTGTTGACATCAATGCTTGAAAGGTTGCCATGATCGTGGAAAAATACACGGCATAGTTTGGTGAGTAGGGTGTGTTGATCGAGATTGAAGAGGAGTTGTTGTTATGTGGCCGCTGGATTACGGGATATGGTATGGCTGATTTTGTATGGCTTCCTATTAACGTTGTGTGGGCAGGGATAAGCAGATCGAAGGAAGGACATGCGTGCATTATGTGTTACTATGTGCAGGTGGGGGGTCATGAGAAAAGGTGCATGGGTATTGTGCTATTGCTATGGAGGTGATGGTTGTGGAAGCATAGGTCTTGGAGTTTTCAAGGCAAGGTAGAGAGGCATTGAAACAGGATGAGAATATTGCTCAGGACGTGGATTTGGTGGAGTTGGTAGCAAGAGAGGTGCTAGTTGGCAAGCCCATAGGTAATGTTGGCATGTGCTGATGGTGATGTTGGTAGTAGGAGTAGGAGCAGGTGATAACTCTGGTGAAGGCTATGGCTATGTTGTTAGCGGTAGCTATCGAGGTGTTGGTGCTAGAGGTAGCATTGGTAGAGAGGTGTGGTAGATGTGATGGTAAATAGCGGAGGTCAAGGTGGTGGGAGGTATGTTAGAGGAGAGGGGGTGGAAGCCGAGGTGGTTGAGGGCATGTTGGGAGAGGTGGTGGAGGGCAGGGTGGCCGGGGGCTAGAGGTGGTGACGGTGCAAACTAATGCTTAAAGCATGTGGGCAGTTGAGGAGGCAAGACTGAGGGTGATATTGAAGAAGGTGGAGTTTACGCTGGTTGAGGCATGGTTGAGGTGATGATTGTGGTGGGTTGTTGGGTTTGAGGCGGTTGAGATGGTGATTGTGGTTGTGGTTACTGTGGTTAATGGTGGTGTACGTGATAGTACTCGCGAGTTGCATTTGTGTGATCGTGTTGGATATAGTATGGGTGGTGTGAACAGTAAGGACAGTGATTTTGGAGGTGGTGTCAATCGTGGCACCAGAGGTAGTGTTTGCCATAAAATTGGCTGTAGGTTTAGAAAAAGTAAATATTCTAGTGAGTGTATTGCATTATGTAATAATATAATCATGGTTTTGTCTCATGTCTATCTTGATGAGAGGGAGTGTTGGAGATTTAGTATTAGAGATAAATAAGAGTCCAAGTGGTATGGGACTTAGAGTCGTGTTAGAAATAGGATTCAAGTTAAAGTCAAATTAGGGATAGAATCCGGTTGCAATTTGGTTGTAATCAATGCTATAATAAAGGATATGGAGATCAGATATGACACACATGAACAAAAATTTTCCACAAATTACAACACAAATATATATAAATTCATAATAACAATGGTAAAAAAAACATTGCACTAAAGCATATAAATTAGGGATATATAAAAATAAATATATAAATTTGGAAAAATATAATATGAGAACTAATTTTGGAACTGAATTGGGCACAATTAACGTGTTCAAGCCTAGTGACGCCGTAGGTGCTTACCTGAAGGTAGTCGAGTTCCACAGACGAACTGTCCCGTCAATTGAGCTTGTAACTAGTATCGGAAGATCGGGATGGGAACAGACAGCGCAAACATGATCCTTATGTCCTTTCAGTGTTTGAACACAAGTCCTGCTCTGGTAGCTCCAAATCTGGCTCAACAAGAAGAGATGCGTTACGACGATATTCCGTACAGATGATCAACAGCTAGTGAAATATCCTTCAGTGAAGATGCCTTACCTTGACAGTATTGTCCCAAGAAACAGTGGTCAAGTATAGCTGATCACCACGAGAAAAGTAATCAAAACACTCCATCACCGATTCACGCCCGGTCAATGTGAATTCACAACAGGAAGAACCAATATCCCAAACCTATATATACTTTCAGTTAACGAAAGTACGTTAATATGGACTGTCTACAATTGTGCTTAATTACCAAAACGCAGAGGACGAAAGCCCAAACCTTCACTGTACCTGTAAACCATTCATGGAAGCACTAGCAAACTTTTTCGCGTCCTTTGGGTTAAATTTGACCTGACATGATATGGACTGCGTGTGAAATGTCCTAATGCACTCCCAGCCCTTGCTCCAGTCCCACAGCTTGATCGGGTCGTGCGAGCCCGCTGACAGCACGTAAGGCTCAGTTCGATGGACGTCCAAACACATGACGCTGAATGTATGAGCTTTGAACCTCTTGACCTTCTGCTTTGTGTCATATGTGTGCACCCGTATGTAACCATCGTGATCTCCGGCCGCAAACCAACTCTTTCGCGCAATAAATTTTGCTGTCATGACTGCAGTTGGGAGTGGTTAACCTGTTAGCATGGCTGCGCCGGGAAAGAACCTGGAGTAAGCAGTTAAAGTCAGGAAGCATGCCTCTTGTTTCGTCCGCGGCTTGGAGCAAGTTCTCCGTTTCCTGCGGTCAAATGTATTGGCATACCTTGGTTAGTCCAAATACGTCCAAAAGCAATATCTCAATTGCTAATAAGCATGGAGAAAACTTGTACATGAATGTTTGCTCCCTATTTTCTTGAAAAATGCGGTGTTACTTGGACACCTATGTCCAAAATTTTTTGCCAAATCGGATTTCTCCAATTTCATTCGGATTCCGACACCGATATCCGATTTCGAGTAGCATTTCACGTGTTCAAAAAATTTTGCTGAATTGGACACCCCGAATCCGAGCTGGATTCTAACTCACATGTCCATGTCCAAATAACACTAGAAAAATGCGGGTGGCCAAACTTTCTAGCGGTACCACTAACTTTTAAAAACAGGGGAATTCCTTATATGCCACTGAATATTTGCATCATCTCTTATTCGCCACTCAACGTCTCACCTACATATGGGTCTGAACCAACCTTGTCGATGAGAGACAAACAAGGGATTTTGCAAATAACCTAATTGCTTTAGTACTTATGCTCACAAACATGTTCATGGCCACAAATGCTTACCCAGCCACCCAGGTCGTGTACCCGGCGCGAGTATGCTCACACGTGAAAACTAATTGACATGTTAGCCTCCCCACAAAAATACCTATCAAGGAAACCTAGTTGTGGCAAACATCATTATTTGAAAGTTGTATAAATATTAAATTATAAAGGAATGGTGGACGATGATTAGTTACCACTTCACTTGCTTTAAGATTTGTGCAACCCATATTGGAAGGGTGGTGCATACAAGATTGTAGAGAGGTGCTTCTATGCTTTTATTTTTGAAAGTTACACAAATATTCAAGTATGAGTGAAGGATAGATAGTGATTACTTACCCCTTCGCTTGCTTCAAGATTTGTGCAACTTGTATTAGGAAGGAAAACATATCATCCATTATAAAAGTTATCTTTAGTTTCATCATTATATGATATAGAGGAGTATATAGACAATAGTCGTCTCTACTATTGCACATCCTCTTATATAGGCCCTAAGAATTGGTTAAGATTTGAGAAGAGTAAATGTTTCCTTTCCTTTCAAATTCCTACACTTTAAGCAGGGCTAACGCTTGGACCACATATAGTACATACAGATTACGGAGAGCAGTCACTTGCCTTCGTATGATAGTTCCAGATATAAACTGAGCGGACAATATGACGCATCATAATCCTGTGTTACACAAGAAATTTATTACAACAAAAGCCGAGGACAGCAGTTTTACAGTTGCTATGATAAAAGGAAATACACTAGAGTTCTCGTAAAAACAAAAACGCCTAACCCTCATTTTGGTGGGTCCTAACTATTATTAAACCATAATTATGATAATGCTAAAGAACATTTTAGAAGATAAGAAAGAATCATAAAATATAGAAACAATCGTCATTAAGAATGAACTTGAAATATAGAAACAGCCATACTTGAAATGGAAAGCAAGGAAGCTTGGAAACATGACAGACAAGAGAAGCAATGCAAAAAAAGGCGCATCCTAAAGATTTCTAGATTATTTTCCATAGCGGTAGGGCCAGAATTTATTTGTGTTTTGTACACAATAACATTATACTGAATCATATCTGAAGTATTTATTACTAACACATGCAATTTATTCTTTACTTTTGGAAATACAGGACAAATCTTGGTTCCAATTTTCGTTTTGAAAAGAAACGATGCACTTACCATGGCTCTGATGGGTGTGCATCCACGGGGATCAGGCCAGGATAATCCTGGGGTATCATCTGATCAAACGAAAAGACACCAAGGTGGGTGAAAACACCGAGACATTTATGGAAAGGCATAACAAATATGATCACTACTACATAACCGATCTTTGCTACCGGCCCATCAGTACCGGTTGGGTACGAACCGGGACTGATAGTTAGAACAGTCCCGGTTCAACAGCTACAGGGCTGCGGGGGAAGATCAGTACCAGTTCAAGACACCAACCGGTACTATTTAGCGGGAGATCACTAGTACCGGTTCATGACATGAACCGGTACTGATGTGAGACCATCAGTATCGGTTGGTCCCTTCAACCGGTACTGAGTCCCAATTTAAACTTCTTCCTCCTCCTGCTCTCTGTCAGACCAAGATCATTTCAGTGCGCGACAAGAACAGTGGAGCTTTGGCCAAGAGCTTCAAGGGAGGGGAGGTGCTGCCCAAATTTTAAAATTTTGGTCATTTTACTCGCAACCAAGGTAACTAAGGTTAGTAACATCATTCCTCACTTCATTTGGTGTTAAATGGAGCCTCTTTTTTGCTTGAATTATGAAGAAAATTTAATCTTTTCCCATGATTGATGAAAGATTATGAATGTAGAGGAGGTGCTGCCCAAATTTCAAAATTTTGGTCATTTTACTCATAACCAAGGTAACTAAGGTTAGTAACATCATTCATCACTTTATTTGGTGTTAAATGGAGCCTTATTTTTGCTTGAATTATGAAGAAAATTTGATCTTTTCCCATGATTGATGAAAGATTATGAATGTAGAGGGAGGTGCTGCCCAAATTTTAAAATTTTGGTCATTTTACTCGCAACCAAGGTAACTAAGGTTAGTAACATCATTCCTCACTTCATTTGGTGTTAAATGGAGCCTCTTTTTTGCTTGAATTATGAAAAAATTGATCTTTTCCCATGATTGATGAAAGATTATGAATGTAGAGATCTAGCTTGATCTTTTCAAATAGGATATAAAAACTTGTTGTGTAAGCTTAGAATTTGCTTGGATTATAATGTAGCTCGCATTTAATGTGTGGATATAGCTTAAATTTAGGTTTTAGTTCCATCGATCGATGAAGGATGAGGTTTGGTTGCATGTAGTTGGGGGGAGAATAGTGCATGAAAATCATGGAGTTTGGGATCTTCAAATGGCAATAGTTATGTGGAAAAGAAGAAATTTAAATTCATTTACGAATTAAAATAATATCAGAAATATGAATGGCTATATAGAAAATATAAAATGAGTTCAAAATTTTAGAAAAGTTTTCAAAAATACTTTGGAATATTTTAAACTTAGAAAAATTATTTCTAGTATAATTTTGGTTTTAATTTCCATCAACAAATTATTTTTGGAAATATCATTAATTAAGTGCTAGAGATTTAGAAAAAAAATAAAAATACATGATTGAATAATAATTTGGAAATTTTTAGGGTGTTACAATTTCAACATGACTGTAGCGGTTGTCATAATTTTTAAGGTGTTACAATTTCAATATAATTTGCAAACAAAGCTGTTGTGAATTTTATTCAGAATTTTGAATCCAGACTCTGATCGACCAATTCTTTTTGTAGGTTGCAAAAACTTGTTGTGTGAGTTTAGATTTTGCTTGGATTATTATTTAGCTCGAATTGAAGGTATGGATCTAGCTAATATTTAGGTTTTGGTTCAACAATTCGTTATCGAAAATGAGCTAACAGTTATCTTGATGTAACATAATGTAGATGGACCGGCGATAGATGTACATGGACCGACGCTCCCCGGAGTTCTTGCAGGGTTTGCAAAATTTTCTTCGTGCGGCCGATGCATACACGACGTCGGGCTACATATGTTGTCCATGCATAGACTGCAAGAATGAGAAGGAGTGGCCAAAATCCAGCCACCTTCACTTTCATTTGCTCGCGAAGTGGTTTCATGTCAAACTATACCTGTTGGACCAAACACGGTGAAGAAGAGATTATACAGGAAGATGGTGAAGAAGAAGAGGCGGATAACAATATCCCGGACGCTGGCCAACACGGTTCTTTCGAAGATACATTGGGGGAGTTTGGCGATGATGACCTAGACCAGATGCTGTTTGATGAAGAGGGAGAATACATCGATGAAAGACATTATGAAAAGTCCAGCGCCTATGGGAGGACCACAGAACATTGTTGTACCCAAACTGCCGATAGGGCCATAAAAAGTTACGTACCACACTAGAACTGATGCAATGGAAGGCAACCAATGGATTGTCTGATAAGGGATTCAACGAGCTGTTATGCCTCATCAAGAAGTCACTTCCAGAGGGGAACACACTGCCCAAAACTACGTACGATGCCAAACAAGTTGTCTGCCCTTTGGGGTTGGAGGTACAGAAGATACATGCATGTCGTAACGATTGTATCCTTTATCGCAATGAGTACGAGGATTTGGAAGCTTGTCCGGTGTGCAAAACTTTGCGGTATAAGACCAGGTGTGATGACCCAGGTGAGGTAGAGGGGCAGCGTAGGAAGAACAGTGATGTGGTATTTCCCTGTAATCCCCCGGTTGAAGCGTTTATTTGCGAACAAAGTGTATGCCCAGATGATGCGCTGGCACAAAGAAGACTGTAAGGACAACGGAAGGCTAAGGCACCCTGCTGATGGCTCCCAGTGGAGGAAAGTCGATAGAACATGCTCGAACTTTGCTGAGGATGCAAGGAACATAAGGTTTGGGTTGAGTACGGATGGGATGTGTTGGTGATATGCCCTAGAGGCGATCATATGAGATGATTGTATCATATGTCTGTGTTCATGTACTTATCAGTTCCATGAATAAATGTCATTCCTTTGTTCATTGAGTATGACTTAATTGTGAAACATATTGGTTATATGATATTATTCTAAACGATCCCTGGTCACATATCATTATGTGGGACAATAGTATCGACCAAAGACATGTATTGATTGATGGTAATGTTTCACATACCATAGATATGGAGATATCAAATCAATAATGTGGGCACATGTTAGAGAACATGGGGTTAGATAGACCCACTCCGAGACACTGATGAGATTGTTATCTTAGAAGTTCCATCAGGATGTAGTCTCGAGTGGTATACCTATACGATCCTTCGACCTGAGATTCCTATTGATTCTCAGCATGTGTAATTGTATACCTTGGGGCCGTCAAATGCTTCTCCGTAACAAGGGAGCTATAAAGGTAGCTTACGGGTATGCCAAGAAACATGACGTGAGATATAAGAGATCAAGATGGAATTTGCCCCTCCTTGATAACGGAGAGATATCTCCGGCCCCTCGGTGTGGATGGATATGAAAAGTGCATGGCCATGCCCAAGTGATTAAAGTGTTAATCACGAATTATATCCATTACATTGACGAGTGAATGGGTCGAGCTACCACAAGGATGGCACACATCTTGCCTTGAGCTTGACGGTATCGCGTGGCAAAAGGATCGGTATATGAGTATATCAAGGTTCACCGATACAATCATTCTGTGCATTCGGGGACAACATGTCCTCGCTAGGAACCATCGTTGTCCGATGGTCCGGAAAAGAGGTTTCAGGCCATGGCCGCTTATGATGAACCCAACGGGTCACACACTTAACGGGTTGGATCATGTGTGATGGATTGGATCCATTAGTGGGTTTACACGGATTTGGATCCTCTGGCGCCTTAATGGATTTCTCTCAGAGAAGATCCATTAGCGTGAGTCCTAATGGGCTTCTAGTGTAGAAGGCCCGTTAGTGCACTCTATATAAAGGGGCATGGGGTGTGCTACCAGGTTCTCCCCACCACGAAACCCTAGCCATCGACCTCTACCCCGCCAGAAACTCTAGCCGTCGCTGCTGGTGCTAGCACACCGGCGCACGACGCCCACCTCGACGGTGGATACCGTAGAGGCGCCAGCAGCATCTGCCCTCGGCGCCGATCGGCGATCGGTTTCACCTTCCAACTCCGCGTGCACATCTACATCCGCCGCGTCGCGGCACCCACGGCGAGGAGACGCTGGGACTCAGCGATCACTCGGCAAGCACTCGAAGGTCCGGCGACCACTCGGCGAGCACTCGGGCGATCACGCGAGCACTCAGCCGAGCAGTCGGGAGTACGTTCGACTACGTACAATGCTTCGGAGCACGCGGGGAGGCTTCACCCACTCTACTTCCGCTACTAACGTGCTCCAAGGGTAATGCTCCATGATCTTTGACTCGCATGATTCCTGGGTGTTCGTGGTAAAAATTTTGTTTTCGGCTAGAGTAGCACCGCGTCTTCCATCAGGATGAACCCATACGGCGAGATGAGCAGCAGTCACAACACTTGGCCCGTGACTCTATGTATCTACAACCTTCCTCCTTGGCTGTGTATGAAGCGGAAGTACATTATGATACCGTTGCTTATCCAAGGCCCGAAGCAACCTGGAAACGACATCGATGTGTACCTCAAACTGTTGGTTGAAGATCTGCTGACACTATAGAACGATGGTGTACGTGTATGGGATGAGAACAAAAGAGAGCACTTCACTCTACGTGCATTGCTATTCAGAACCATCAACGCATCGGCTCGCACTTGGTAACCTGTCGGGCCTATCTATCAAAGGATATAAAGCCCGCATCCATTGCTTAGAGGATACGACATGCAAGTACCTAAAAACTCCCAAAGGTTGTGTACATGGGCCATCAGTGAGGTTCCTCCATATGAAGGACCCGTTATGGAGGAAGGGTGAGAATTTTGATGGGATAGAAGAGAAACGTAAGAAGCCCCTGCACCGCAGTGGGGCGCTGTATTTTCTTTGGTAAAGGATCTGAAAGTAGTATTTGGAAAAGGTCCTGGTAGCAAACCTGTCCGGACTGAACAAGGTCACACGAAGCCCATTTGGAAGAAGTTAATATTTTGGGACTTACCTTACTGGAAAGACTTAGAGATCTGCCACTCACTGGACTTCATGCATATCACGAAGAATGTCTGCGTGAACCTGCTAGGCTTCCTAGATATGTACGGCAAATCAAAAGATACACTTCAAGCACGAAAGGACCTAGAGCTACTGGGAATCAGGAACGACCTATATCCAGAAAAGAGAGTGGAAGGATAGCATTACCTCCACCCTGCGAGCTACACTCTGAGCAAGGAAGAGAAAAAAACATGATTAAGTTCTTGAACAGTGTAAAGGTCCCTTCTGGATACTCCTCGAACATAAGGAGACTAATAAACATAAAAGAGAATAAAATCGTACACATAAAATCCTATGATTGTCACGTGTTGATGACATAGTTGCTCCCAGTGGCGGTGCGAGGTATTCTGCCAGATTGGGTACGAGGTTTTGAAAATGTATTTTGATTCAAACTATGCATGCTATTTTAATTAAAAAATGGATTTAATTAATTTGGGTGAATTAGTTAATCAACCTATTCGTTATTGCTACCTTGTCACTAATATTTGTATGCAATGATTCATTTGTTGCCCTAAGTTTGGTAATATTAATTGGTTGTTAATATTGTGCCAACACGGGAGGCTAAACTGTGAATAGTGCTTAGTTGTGCAATTGACGAATAACCATTTGAAATGTAAACATAATACTGACTAAAGACTTATACAATGTATTTTGATGATATTGTGATAATGCCAAGCGATGAAGTGGAAATGTAGAGACCTGTGTGGTTCTACATGAAAGTTGAGTTATTGTTGGCATGTGTTGCTCAGTAATCAACCGGGGTAGGAAAGGATTTAGACTGGGGCAAGTGGCAAGTGGCTTTGTGCCAGGTGGGCCTTCGTGACATTTGGGATGGTTGAGTGTTGTGAGGGCTGTGTGCCAATTTTGAGAGAAGGATGTCTTGCCTTGGTCAGTTAAGGACTTTACCTTGCAAGCCTTTGAACTAAGTCACTCGTACAACCACATATCTGGTATGGGACAGACCTAGTTTAGTAAGGTTCTAACATCTTTCCTTTGATACCTCGGGGCGATAGTTACACTAGGGTGTACCTGTATAGGGGAGCGTGCCTGTGCTACGACTTGGTACCCATCCAACAGTATTCGCTTGTTCTAAACTTCGGCTCTGTGTGAGGGAAGTGTTAGGAAGGCCATACTAGGGAGGTTCATAGGTTTGGGTATTAGTTTCTGAAAGGTTTTGTTATAATCGCTCATTTGCATACTCTTGTATGGCGATTCACGGCTGACGTGGTGAGTTGATTATATCTTGTAGGTAAAGTGTACAACATCTGTAGAGTGTGTCAAAACTATTCGAATAGCCAAGTCCACAGAATTGGACAAAACTCGGGGATTACAGTCAAGGGGTAGATCTTTGAAAATAAAATGGGATGAAAGGCTATGTGCCAGGGATAATGGTGAAATTTGACTAAGTACTGTGTCTCTGAAATTATGTGGAAAACAATTGGAGAAACTTATTATGTTATTATGGTTTTGCTGCTTTTTATCTAAATAAATAGTAAGTTAAAGTATTGATGCAATGCAAAATAACCAATTGAGCCACTCCTTTGTTACAAGCCATGCATGTAGTAATAGAACTGCATTCTGTGCATGACTTGTTGAGTACGGTGTGTACTCATCCTTGCGGACAACAATTTACCAGAGGAGGAGTCTACACCTGCTTAGGAAGAGGAGTTTGCTGGGGAGCCAGAGATCTAGGGAACAAGCCTCATCAAGGTGCCTGTGGCAAAGAGATGGATCATCACGATGTTTATTTTCCGTTGTTATTTACTTGATACTCTGATTAATGTAAGCCCTGTGTGGCAAACTATTGTAAGGAGACCATAAGGTCGTACAACTCGTTTATATACATGTTTAAAGTACTTTATTATTATTCCGCTGTGTATGATTGTAGTACATTAACCCTGTTTAGCCTGTGTGCATTAGCGTGAGCCTGGACTAGTGCAGAATACACAGAGGGTTCGGATTTGCAGATTCGGGTCCCGATAGAGGTGGTATCAGAGCCATACTGACTATAATACTTGACCTTAGATAGACTGGCCGAGGAAGATAAAACTATTTTCTAAAGATTAAAACTATACAAGATTATCAATGAAATCTTGACTAATCTTTTTCTTCTTACTTCGTACCTATGCTGCAATTTTCTGTAATTACTTTATGATTTAAAATCTAGGGCTAATGAGGTGTGTTTTGGCAGATGGGGAGGATCCACACTTATGGAGAGCGATCGAGGGTACGCCACCGAGCCAGGGCGATGATGCACCGCCGGAGGTTTCGATAGGCCGATCTATCGGGGAACCTCTGTAGTTCGGGCAGGACTGGATATTGCCTGGGACGTGAAGATCATGGTTTACGCTCGAGAAGGGGTGAGGGTGAGTCGTCCTATCTACATCACCGCCAGGAGATCTTCATTCGAGGCTGGGATCCAGGAGATGTCGCATCTTGCGATGCAGCAGATCGCCCGCACCTACTCCGCAGAGATGGAGGGCACCGTCTTTCGTCATCACCCGCACTGAGATAACCGCTTCGACCGAGAGCTGATCGTGGAGGAGGACGCTGCGATCACTCACCTGGCGAGGTTCGTCATCGCCCAGGAGGAGTCCATGGATGATACAGTCCAGGAGCTGCAGAGGGCCCGTGACGAGGTCACGGAGGTGAGGACTCAGCTGTGGGAGGTTCAAGAGTATGGCTCACTCCATCCAGAGGGTTCATGAGTTGGAGGAGGCACTATATGGACCTGAGCCGGAGCTAGTGCTGGAGCTGCATGACCCGGATCCCGAGGAGCCAGAGAAAGAGGCACCAGTGCATGAGGTGCCGGGCCACCGCAAGACAGAGCAGCAGCCAGTGGACCAGCAGAGTCGGTGGGGTCGTTTGCATCACCTGCAGTGAGGCATCGGGATCGCTTGTTCTTATCCCATCGCACCCGCCGCAGCACTCCATCGAGAGGACCGCAACCCGGGTGGCTTGATGATTGAGAGTTCCTTTTTTTTCAGAGTCGTGAGTTAGTTTTATCAAGTTGACCCTTAGAACGTTTGTCTGAGTTAAACATTTGCTATGTTTGCTTGGTGTCTAGATATGTGTTGCATTGCCGTAGGCACTTGTGAGCGACCATATCACTATAATAATAATAAAGTTGCGTGTTTTGTTTTGAGTCAAACCTTTCTTCCTGCATTAGTTTCTTGTGTACTTGTCTCCTCTGTTTCCCTCTTTGCTATAAACTTTATTGTTCCTCAGATGGTGAACACACGTGGAAGCAGCGGAGCGGGAGGAAGCGGTTCGCAGCAGGGAGGCAGCCAGAACAATGCACCAAATCCTCAAGCAACACCACAGGTTAACATGCAGAACCTAGGAGCATTCCTAGCAGCACAAACCCAGCTGATGCAGACTATGATGCATCAGATGCAACAGATGCAGAATCAGGCTGCAGCCAACAACCCCAACAATAGTCAGGCCATGAACCATGGACATCAATCTAGACTATCAGATTTCATGAGGACCAGGCCTCCAACATTTTCCAAAAATATCAATCCCATTGAGGTGGATGACTGGTTACGGACTATTGAAAGGAAGCTGCACATATCTCAGTATGCAGGCAATGAGAGAGTCCTGTATGCCTCCCATCAACTGGAAGGAACTGCTGCAGAATGGTGGGAAAACTATTGCACTTCCCAGGAGCATCCCTAGGAGATCACCTAGGAGGAATTTACTATAGCCTTCTGTCAATACCATGTACCGGAGGGTATGATGGAACTTAAGAAAGAAGAATTCAGATCCTTGAAGGTGGAGGCCACCAAGGGTCAATCGCTCAACAAATTCACTCAACTTGCACGCTATGCTCCGGAGGACGTAGCAACGGATAAGGCTTGGCAGTCCCGATTCATGAAGGGACTTAACACTGGACTGCAAGTGGGACTGATTACCCATACATTCCCTGACTTCTAGGAACTAGTCAACAAAGCCCTGATCCTTGAGGACAAGTGCAAAGAACTGGATGAAAACCGCAAGCGCCGCATGGCACAACAGGGAGGATGTCAGGGTCAGCAGAAACTGAGAATGGTACCTCAGCGGTTCTCCAGATTCTAGTAGGGGAATAATGTCAGGACACCGCCACCGATGCCAAGACCGACAGGACAAACCTTCCAGACGCCGGTCAGAATTGTTAGCCAAAGCAGAGGAAATCAACAGATGTCAGGAAGGCGCTGCTACAATTGCAACGAGACAGGGCATTTCGCCAATGTTTGCCCCAAGAAGGGAGGAGTTACACCAGTACGTTTCAACTTGGGAAACACGCCTGCTAGAACTCCTGCTCAAGGAGGAAGCAGAGGACCTACTCAAACTGGAACCACACCCCAAGCAGTTGCGCGAGGAAGAGTCAACCACATCACAATAGACGAAGTTCAGAACGCCACGGACGTTGTACTGGGTAAGTTTCTAGTTAACTCAGTACCAGCTATAGTTTTATTCGATTCCTGAGCTTCACATTCATTCGTTTCTCGAGTTTTTGTTGTGCAAAATGATTTGGATATTGTCAACCTTAAGAGTACGCTTCTAGTCCAAACCGTTGGATCAGAACTTCGAACTAAAGTAGGATGCTTCGAGGTAAAACTATTAATAAATAGAATAGTGTTCCTAGCGAACCTAATCATATTGGATACCCAGACCTTAGATGTTATTTTGGGAATGGATTGGTTATCCAAGCACAAGGCAGTGCTAGATTGTGGACAAAGAGTAGTAACAGTTGAGAGCCCAAATGGTAGGAAGGTGGAGATTCAAGAAATTATTGTTCGGGATGGTCAATTGATGATCAATAGTGTGAAGGTTGTTAATATAGAAGATGTTCTGGTGGTTAACGAGTACCCGGATGTATTCCCTGAAGATTTACCTGGGATGCCACTAGACAGGGATATAGAGTTTGTAATTGAATTAGTACCTGGAACAGCTCCAATAGCCAAGAGACCTTATAGGATGTCCACTGAGGAGTTGGTAGAAATGAAGAAGCAAATTAAGGAATTATTGGAGAGAGGGTGTCGGGACCCAAATTCGCTATCCGGAAACCCTCTGTGTTTTCAGCACTAGTCCCAGGATCAGTAGCTAGTGCCGACGGTTAACAAAGATTAATATCACAATCATACACAACGGATTAATAAATAATGAATTCATCTTTTAATATAACATGTTGAACAACCTTAAGGTCAACTTACAATTGTAAAGTCTAGATGGCTTCAACTCAGAGTAAAACGAACAGCAGTGGAACGAAGAACGTCAGTGAATCCCATCAAAATACCACATGCATCTGACAAGGTTCAACTCCTAGATATCCGCCTTCTTGCATAACTTCTTCCTCTTCGAAGACAAAGACTTCTCCTCAACTGGTGATGTTTTGTTATAGCAAGGGTGAGTACACAACCGTACTCAACAAGTCATGCACAGAATGTAGTTCTATACTACATGCATGGCTTATTCCAAAGGAATGGCTAAATGGTTCTTTTACAATAAAGCAGCATTCACAAATAATCATAGTAGATAGAAAAGCAGTAAAACAAATAATACCCATAATAAATTTCGTAAGAATTCTCATGTAAAGCATTTCTCATCCTTAACCAATTTCCATATCACATTGTCCACATTCCCAACCTCATTGTTATCAAAATCTAACCCTTGACTATAATCCCCGAGCAATGTTCAATACCGTGAACACGTCTATTCGAATAGTTTGTACACTCTGCAGAGGTTATACACTTTACCCACACGATATAATCAACTCATCACGTCAGCCGTGAATCGCCATACAAGAGTATGCGAATGAGCGATCATAACAAGGTCTTTTCGAAACTTCCATCCTCGCATGCGTACCTCCCGATACAGTTCCCATTGTCCCTTCTCTCTCACAGAGCAGAAGTATAGGGCCAACATATACCGTTGAAGAGATGTAAGACCGCAATGGTAAACACTACACCCTTCTTCCCACATCCACAGATACAAAACCACCTGAGATCTCACATGCTAAGACTTCGGAATCATACTCAACTAGGTTTGTCCCATACCAGCCATGTGGTTGTATGAATGACTTAGATCAAAGGTTTGCAAGGTTAAGTCCTTACGGTGACCAAGGCAAGACTACCCTGAATAATTCACCAACAATACCATCACATAATTCACCAACAACACCGCTAAATACCAAAGCGACATATCCAATGCCACTCTTTCCACTTGCCTCAGTCTAAAACATTTTACCACCCCAGTTGATTATTGCGCAACACAATGCCAACAACAACTCAACATCCATGTAGAACCACACCGTTCCACATATCAACATCATCGTGTGGCAACACGTCACACCATTTCACAAACACATTTCATAATCCATTAATCAAGATATCCTTTTATTTTCAAAAGACATGAGTTGTGTGGCATGGCTAAGCAATTATACACCTGCCTAACCAACCCACGCTAAGTAATAACAACCAACTAATAATCAACCATCTTAGGGTGACAAATGAATTATGACATACAAATAATCATGGCAAGGTGATATTAGCAATTGGGTTGAATAACTAATCCCAAATTAATTTAAATCATTTTAATCATGAACTAGAATGCAATAATTTAAACAAAGTAGATTTGTAAAACTGGGAGCAATATGATCAAAGCACAACTTGCCTGGCACTTGCTATAAACTACTCTTTACTCTTTTTTAATTAATCTTCGACTTCCTCAACCTTTGGCTCTTCAATCGAATGCTTCGACTTCCTCGTCCTTCAGCTACTTCGAGTAACTTCTGGATGACACGTCTACAACAAAACTCAAAAGCAATTCAAATAAACTCCAATTTAATATTAGATTGGTACTGAACGGAAGGGATTGAATTTAGGAACTTAGATTGATCGAAGATCAGATGAAAGAGAACAGGCTTTCAGAAGATTTATCGAGAAGGTTACGACTGATAATTAGGGAAGAACGGAGTATATTCCAGGGAATATCCTTCGAGATTAATTAACTCGATTGGACAGATATTGACATATGGGCTCTTGATCTATAGATCGGGTCCATAAAGATATGTTAGTTCACGATGAACTAGACTCAGGCACAGTGTTGACTAAGTAGATACACAATCAAACAAAAGAAATATAGACTGATAGTTTAGATATGGGTACAAGGATATGACATATGGCCAATGGTGTATCAACCAAGTCCACGAATGATTTCTCAATCAATGTCAGACTAGATTTTCAAAGATAAGACAAGGACAAGTGGGGTCAACATCCACTGTGATTCGATAAAGGGTTCAGTCATACATCGATGAAAAGGCTCGATGACGACAAGACGGCGATGATAAGAAGACGGGGCTAAACTCAATGCGATAGAGCTAGATCACATCAAGGCGATAGAAAAGATGATGACATCGTACTAGGACCTTTACTTGCATGCACACATGTGATGAGAGCAAAGCATTAACGGCGGGACGTTAACGACGAAACATTAACAGCGGAAGCGGAACGTTAACGACGAAACTTTAACGGCGGAACGTTAACGATGGAACATTAACGATGGAACGTTAACGGCGAAGGTGGAGCGTTAACAGAACACTTATGAGATTACAAGGTGGCGACCATCGGTACAGTGGTAGGGCAGCGAGGTCATGATGTGGCTCAAGTTTTATTTGCGATCTGCGAGGTACACATATCGTGACGCAACGACAAAAGACAACGGGTAGATACTAGAATATGGCTTTGACGGCAACTGGGGATCAAATGAACTTCACCGATGGGCAAAATAGGGAATAATGATCTACTTGACACAATGGCATGGCCACAACAGACCAAAATGGTTGGCGGTGCAAGACGACGCACGGCGGTGGCAAAAAGGCGACGGTAACGAATATTAAAAATTTTGGTAGATGCAACAGCAAAGGGGAAGTGTCCATCATGTAGAACGTGACGATACGAACTCAACAGTATAGGCAGATTTGGCGACGACCCATCGGATTGATCACAAACTGCCCATGAACGGCTCATAGAGCTAATAGATCAAACGATCATAACTATTAAAATAATAGATGAAACCTAACCAAATTTTACAAAGAGCTATCTGGGATCATTTGGCACAATATGACATGAATGGATCTGAGTTTTACCATCTAGATCAACGGGGAACGTGCGATGAAGTTTTCTGCCGTTGGAACACAGTCTGATCGGGGAAGATTGATTTTTCTGTGTAAATCCTACAGAACAAACCTTGATTTAGGGTGAGCACCATGTAGAGGACATCAAGATGAGTCTACAGAAAAAATTTCACGATCAAACTCGCAAAAACAAAGGAGAACGGCCAGAAATAAGATTTGAGATTGGAACGGCCATAACTTCTGATTTCACATATGAAACTACATCAAATTTGGAGGAGAGACAGATGGTACCATGGGGCACATGGTGACATAGTTGGATCTCAGAAAAACTCACTCAGCCAGTGAGGAAAGCGATGCCAAAACCGGCCGACGAGAGGGGCGCCCGGGAGAGCTCGTCGACGTTGTAGGAGAAAAGGGTCGCCAGCGGTGCTCTGTATGGAATTTTACAAAACTGTTTTACAGGGGTGTTGCAACCATCATGGGGGTGCTCCACAAAAAATTTAAGGTTGAACGGAGTTAGGGGGCGCCCGGTAGAGCTCGCCAAAGTTCTCACCGGAGTTGGGAAAGAAGGCTTGCCGAGGGAGCTCTATTGCGATTCTGATGCTGATCTTTGAGTATGATGTGGGGAATGAGGAGAAGCGTCTAGGGTACAATTCTCAGCTACAAAGGAGCAATGGATCAACAAGAAAAGCTCACCGGAGTTGGGATAGAAATCGGTGGCCGGAGGTGCTCCGGCAGGCATTTGCAAAATCTGACCCTACTAGATGTAGAGGATAGCAAGAGAAAGCTCTGGTAAAAATTTCAGATCAAAAGAAGATCGGGAGTGACCAGGAGAGCTCGTCGAAGTTTTCGCCGGAGTTGAAATGAATGGCTTACACAGGGAGATCCAGAATTTGAATGGGGAAAATTCCAACTGGGTTGTAAAGGAAACACATGTAGGAAGCTGTGATTCAATTTATAGGGAGATCGGACCAACGAATCGTTAGAAAACGCCGTCGAGTTATCAGAGCCAGTATCGCTTATTTAATCCGAATTACTAAATATCACCAATAAAATCGAAATAAATATCACAAAACCGTTCAAAAATCTACAAAAAATCTGGAACGTGACTCACAGCCTTAGTAACACAAATAAATATTATTACATAAAATAATAATTTTATTTCATGTACAGTAAATACTTTTATATTGTTTTTAATATCTTTTAATTTGGAAAATACTAAAACAACCCCAAAAATTCTAAGAAAATTCAGGAGTTTAATTAGGACATTTTGAGATAAACTAAAATATTTTGGTACCACCAAATATTTTATTTTTATATCAATGTATATTTTATTTTGTTAAAGCTTTTAGAAAGGCTTTAGAAAATATATAATTTGATAAATGTAGGAAATTTCATAGAAATTTCTTAGGTTTATTCATATTAAATAAGATAGTTTTCGCAAAACCAAATCTTTTATTTTGTCTCCAAACTATATTTTTAATTGATGAGACTTTTGGAAAGGTTTTGAAATCGATTTTAACAAATAATGGGAAAATTCTCCGAAGTTCCTTGTGATATATTTTTTAAAAATTAATTCCAACTTAAATAGAGTTTTTATTTTTTTAAGGAAATAGTTCTAGGTTTTTCTAAAAATAGGCAAAAGTCTTTTTCTTTTGAACTCTAGAGAAATCCAGAAAATAAAGAGGAGACAAATAAACTTGAGACAACCAATAAAAATAATAATTTAAAATATATTTTTTTTATCCTATTTTTGAAATGAAATTTTGGGATGTTACATAGGGTTTATAAGACCTAGTTCTTCACCTTGGAGAGCACCGGTGTTGTTTGTCAAGAAGAAAGATGGAAGTTTTAGAATGTGTATAGATTATCGTGCACTTAATGATGTGACGATAAAGAACGAGTATCCATTGCCCAGGATAGATGATCTTTTCGATCAATTAAGAGGAGCGGGAATCTTCTCTAAGATAGATCTTCGATCAGGATACCATCAATTAAAAATTCGGACTAATTAGGACCGAGGACATACCAAAGACAAAGATTTTTGTCGAGATATGGGCATTATGAATTTACTACCATGTCCTTTGATTGACCAATGCCCCTGCATATTTTATGAACATGATGAACAAAGTATTCATGGAATATTTGGACAAGTTTGTCGTCGTTTTCATTGATGACATCCTTGTTTACTCCAAGACAGAAGAAGAGCATGCAGGACATTTAAGAATGGTTTTGGAAAAGCTAAGAGAAAACCAACTGTATGCAAAATTTAGCAAATGTGATTTTTGGAAAAAGAAAGTAGAGTTTTTGGGACATGTAATGACTGCTAAAGGAGTAGTTGTTGATCTGAAGAAAGTGGAGGCAGTGTTACATTGGGAACAACCAAAGTCGGTTACCCAAATTAGAAGCTTTCTCGGAATGGCGGGATAATACCGCCGATTCATTGAGGGTTTTTCAACAATTGCTAGACCTCTTACGCAATTGTTGAAGAAAAAAAAAGAAATTTGAATGGACACCGGAGTGTGAAAGGAGTTTTCAAGAGCTAAAGAAGTGATTGACATCAGCGCCAGTGTTAGTCTTACCTGATGTTCACCAGAGTTTCAATATTTATTGTGATGCATCACGTCAAGGACTTGGATGCGTGTTGATGCAGAACGGAAAGGTAGTAGCTTATGCATCAAGGCAGTTGAGGCCGCATGAAGGGAATTACCCGACACATGACCTAGAACTAGCAGCCATAGTGCATGCCTTAAAAATATGGCTTCACTATCTCATTGGAAATAGATATGAGGTGTATACAGATCACAAGAGTCTTAAATACATTTTCACCTAATCTGACCTAAACATGAGGCAAAGAAGGTGGTTAGAATTAATCAAAGATTACAACATGGGGATTCACTATCATCCAAGCAAAGCCAATGTGGTGGCTGATGCCTTAAGTCAGAAAAGTCATAGTATAAATATGTTGGCGGGAGAGAGCCGGAAAGAATTGTGCCTGGACCTCTAGAGGTTGAAATTGGAAGTTGTTCTGGAAGGATTTTTAGCTACTTTGGAATTAAAGCCTACCTTAGAAGACCAGATCAGAGAAGGTCAGAAGAATGATGAGAAGATCAAGCGAATCAAGTCCAAAATGGACAAAGGCTTAGCCAAGGACTTTAGAGTAGATGAGCAGGGTACCTTGTGGATGAAAAATAGAATCTGCGTACCTCATAAACCTGAATTGAAGCAATTGATACTTGAGGAAGCACATGATTGCAAGTGCTCAATTCATCCAGGAAGTGCTAAGATGTACCAAGACTTGAAGGAAAGATTTTGGTGGCTGAGTATGAAGAGAGAAGTAGCTGAGCATGTAGCATTGTGTGATGTATGCCAGCAAGTCAAAGCAATGCACCAGAGACCAGCAGGACTGCTGCAACCGTTAAAAATACCGGAATGGAAGTGGGAGGAAATCGGGATAGATTTCATCACCGGTTTGCCAAGGACTCAAGGTGGCTATGACTCCATATGGGTCATAGTAGATCGCTTAACAAAAGTTATGATTTCATACCAAGAAAGACAACCTACTCAGAGATAAGTTAGCAGAGTTATACGTGGCAAGGATTGTTTGCTTGCACGAGTACCTAAGAAGATAGTATCGATAGAGGTACTCAATTTACCTCAAGATTTTGGGATAACTCAGATAATGGCAATGAGCCCGTTTGAATTTTAGTACGGTATACCATCCACAGACAGATGGTCAGACTGAAAGAGTAAATCAGATACTTGAGGATATGTTAAGAGCTTGTGCACTGTCATATACTACATCGTGGGACAAATGTTTACCATATGCTGAATTCAGTTACAACAATAGTTACCAAGCAAGTTTATAAATGTCGCTTTTGAAGCTTTGTATGACGATCGTGGTCAACACCTCTGAATTGGAATGAGATGGGTGAACGTCGTATCTTTGGACCAGATATACTTCGAGAAGCTGAAGAATAAATAGCCATGATCAGGGAAAGGTTGAAAATTGCCCAATCAAGGCATTAGAGTTATGTTGACAATCGTCGCAGAGAATTGAGCTTTGAACCTGAAGATTTCGTATACCTTAGGGTTACGCCTCTCAAGGGAGTAAGATTTCACGCGAAAGGGAAGCTCGCACCAAGATATGTCAGGCCGTTTAAGATCTTGAGTCACAGAGGTGAAGTTGCTTACCAGTTAGAATTGCCACAGTCTTTGGCAGGGGTACATGATGTATTCCATGTGTCGCAGTTGAAGAAGTGTCTTCGAGTACCTGATGAACAAGCACCTCTGGAAGCAATTGAACTGCAAGAGAATCTAACTTACAGAGAACACCCAGTGAGGATTTTGGACACCATGGATCGTGAAACAAGGAACAAGTCAACCCGCTTTTGCAGAGTTAAATGGAGCAATCACTTAAAAAATGAAGCAACTTGGGAGCGCGAAGAAGACTTAAGGAAGGAATTTCCCGAGCTATTTTCTAACCAGTCCTGAATCTCGGGGTCGAGATTCCATTAAGGGGGGAGGTTTGTAACATTCCAAAATTTGGTCCATTTTTAATTTAATGGTTATTTTGATTTTTTGGAATTTATTTGAAATTAATTTGAATTTCTGGAATCTAACCCTTCTTTGGAAATAAATTAAGTAATGAATAAGTTTTTGCAAATTATAAATGAAATTATTTTATTTGAGTTCAAAATGTTTCAAAATATTTTATGGAATTTATCTAATATTTTAAATGCCTCAAATGATTTAAATGAATTTCAAATTATTTTTATTCAAAATCCGAGAAAAAGCGATGAATAGTGTTGGACCGAGCCCATTATCGCCGCCGCCAAATTTCAACGGAAACCTAAACGGGCTAGCGAATAACCGCTCAATTTGGATCGACACTGAAAACCACGCCGCGGCTTATGGGTCGCTCGATTCATTGTCGCGTGGACGGATACGATCGAACCACGCCGCCGTCTTGATTCGCTGAAGCGCTACGCCGCTGCTACCACCGTGGACTCGGCGCCATTAACGCCGGTGTGTTTAATCCCGCCTTCATTAGCCGGCCGCGATCATGTAGAGCACTCTTCCGCTTCATTTGCATCCTCTCACGCCCCGAGACACACCGTAGCGCCCACACGAGCTCGCCAGAGTCCCGAGATAGTTCCGCCGTCTTAGCGCCAACTTCGCTTATCGCCGCTTTTCGAGGTCGCTGCCGAGTTGCTCGCGATAAGCCGTGTCAAGGAGCCATCTCGTGTCACCGGAGGAAGCCCCAAACGCCTTTGTCGCCATCATCTTCTTCCTCTCTGGCAAGAACCACGCCGCTGTGCCATCACCGTCAGCCGAGCTTCGTCCACCGTCCGATCGCCACCGAACGCTCCGGATTCCGCCACATCGTCACGGTAACAGTAAGCGCCATCTTCACCCCGTAACCATTGGATTTAGATCGAATGGTTTAGGTGTTGCCACGTAGTGGTAGTGAATTGCGTAGGATTGAATCAGTGAGAACCGTAGGATTTCAATCGTGTGGTAGCGATGTGTCCACGCGTTGCGCACCGGGGTAACCACGTAGCGGATCGTGATGCGCAAGATAGATTTAATCTGGGCCATTGAAATTTGAATAAAAGGATTTGATTTTGCTGCGCGCCAGGCCAGTCCAGAGTTGACGCGTGTCACACGGAAACCGAGGAGTCAACGCCGCTATCTCGGTCAACATCACCCGATTAACCGTAGCCGTCCGATCGGGATCCAATGGCCGTGGTGAAGCCACGTGTCGGCTCCGGGGTAAACAGAGCTGAATCATCGCATCGATCTCGGCTGTTCATTTTGAATCGGACGATCGAGATTGAATCAAATTATTGCGCAAGCTTGACGCCGCCTTTGAACCGAGTCACTGCGGCAACCACATGTCCGGTATGGGATGACCTAGTTTAGTAAGGTTCTAACATCTTTCCTTTGATACTCGGGCTATGAGCTACACTAGGGTGTACCAGATGGTGGAGCGTGCTGTATATGACTTGGTACTCCATCCAACAAGATTCGCTTGTTCTAAACTTCTGCCTGTGAGGGAAGTGTTAGGAAGGCCATACTGGGGAGGTTCATAGGTTTGGGTGTTAGTTTCCGAAAGGCTTTGTTATAATCGCTCATTTGCATACTCTTGTACGGTGATTCACGGCTGACGTGGTGAGTTGATTATATCTTATGGGTAAAGTGTACAACCTCTGCAGAGTGTGTCAAAACTATTCGAAAAGTCGAGTCCACGGAATTGGACAAAGCTCGGGGATTACAGTCAAGGGGTAGATCTTTGAAAATAAAATGGGATGAAAGGCTGTGTGCCAGGGATAATGGTGAAATTTGACTAAGGACTGTGTGTCCGAAATTATGTGGAAAATAATTGGAGAAACTTATTATATTATTATGGTTTTGCTGCTTTTTATCTAAATAAATAGTAAGTTAAAGTATTGATGCAATGCAAAATAACCAATTGAGCCACTCCTTTGTAACAAGCTATGCATGTAGTAATAGAACTGCATTCTGTGCATGACTTGTTGAGTACGGTGTGTACTCACCCTTGCGGACAACAATTTACCAGAGGAGGAGTCTACGCCTGCTTGGGAAGAGGAGTTTGCTAGGGAGCCAGAGATCTAGGGAACAAGCCTTGTCAAGGTGCCTGTGGCAAAGAGATGGATCATCACGATGTTTATTTTCTGTTGTTATTTACTTGATACTCTGATTAATGTAAGCCCTTTGTGGCAAACTATTGTAAGGAGACCATAAGGTCGTACAACTCGTTTATATACATGTTTAAAGTACTTTATTATTATTCTGCTGTGTATGATTGTGGTACATTACCCTGTTTAGCCTGTATGCACTAGCGTGATCCTGGACTAGTGCAGAATGCACAGAGGGTCCGGATTTGCAGATTTGGGTCCCGACACATGATGACATGGTCATTAGTTTGGTTAGCCTTGAGATGATCTTCCCTCCAACCTTCTTTGATATTATGGTCCATGTCATGGTCCACATTATTAAAGAGATAGAAATTCTCGGACCTGTGTTCCTCCACAATATGTTCCTTTTCGAGAGGTACATGGGTATCCTAAAGAAGTATGTTCGTAACCGGTCTCGCCCAGAAGGCTGCATTTCGCAGGGTGTTGGCACAGAGGAGGTGATCGAGTTTTGTATTAGTTACATTGATGATCTGAATCCAATTGGCGTCCCTGTATCACGCCATGAGGGGAGGCTATGGGGAAAAGGGACTTTAGGGAGAAAAGAATCCTATGACGACGATCTACTTTCATTTAAACAAGCACATTTCACGGTATTGAAACAAGCAACTATAGTGGCTCAGATATCTATGATCACGAGATGAGTTTACGCACCTAATACCCAGAGAAGTCGATAAATGGATCGCAATGAGCAAATGGATCATTTCGCGCTTGGTTACAAAAGCAAATCATGGGCAACCTGATGACGATGAACAATTGAAACTCTTGGCTCGAGGACCGTCCACAACAATCATATCATTCCAAGGGTATGAGATAAATGGGTACACATTTTACATGACAAATTTAGGATAGCAAGAGCACTAACCAAAACAAGGGCGCGCCCATATAGATGCCTTGGACAAAATGGAAAGATGGACACCTACTATGGTTTCATAGAGGAGATCCGGGAGCTCGAGTACAGGCCTTTAAAAGTCCCTCTGTTTCGGTGCCAATGGGTCAAGCTAACAGCTGTGGAGATCGATAAGTACGGTATGACAAATATGGACCTCAAGCAAGTGGCCTATAGGGACGAACCGTTTGTGCTCGCTAATGATGTGACACAGGTAATCTATGTGATGGACATGGATAGCAAACAGAAAAAGTAGAAGGACAAGCCTACTAAAAGCAAGAAGCAGAATGACAAGTCTACCGAAAACATAAAGCGTAAGGAGAAGACTAGCAAGAGCGATCAACCAAGGCGCCACGTGGTTCTTCCGTAAAAGAAGGATTGTTGGAGTTGAGAGCGCACGGATGAAGAAGAGTATAATCGCCTCGATGAGCTGCCTCCTTTCACAAAGGACGAGACATTAGTTTCTAATGATACAGAGAAATCTCTATACGTACGCTATGATCATAATCAAGGATCGCTTGTAAAAACAAAGTATGTTAGCAAATAAGTCCAACCATGTTGTATACTCCTTGTTAGAAGTTAGCTAGCTCGCTCCTTCAAATTTTAGTTTTCGTCACCATGGATACTTAGTTTTTTTTTTCACGTTAAATCTTGTCTCATCGTGTTCCCATGCTACTAAATTGATGCCATGTGTCCATGGACGGATCACTTTGCTTTCTTTTGGTGTAATAGACTACTAACATACTTGTTGTGTATTAATAACCTTATTTTATTTTTTTGAAAATCATTTTAGTGTGGAATAAGAATGATTTATTATTTTTATTAAGCAAAGAAACAATAATTGAATTTATGTAACAAGGTGAAACTTTGCATTAGAATTATAAGAGAGCAAAAATTACTTTATTTCTTATAATTTTTCATAATTTTAATTTATATTAGAAGTTTATAAAATAATATGCTAAAGAATATATTAATTTTCAAAATTATTGTTGAATTGTAGAAACTATAAAAGGAATTTATAAATGACTAGTAATCTTATTTTGCTTTTTTGAAAATCATTTTAGTGTGGAATAAGAATGATTTATTATTTTTATTAAGCAAAGAAGCAATAATTGAATTTATGTAACAATGTGAAAATTTGCATTAGAATTATAAGAGTGCAAAAATTACTTTATTTCTTATAATTTTTATAATTTTAATTTATATTAGAAGTTTATAAAATAATATTCTAAAGAATATATAAATTTTCAATATTATTGTTGAATTGTAGAAACTATAAAAGGAATTTATAAATGGCTAGTAATCTTATTTTATTAGATTGTTGGAAAATAATTTTAATCAGTACCGGTTGGTGTATTCAATCGAGACTTCCTCTTTCCCAATTTCTGCTCCTCCCGCCCGTGTTCTTCCCCAACTTCGAGTTCTTGCCCGCGCACCACCGCTACCTTCCCGCCCTCGCCTACGACGACCCCACGTGCACCGCCGTCCTCCTCGCCTCCGACGATCCCACGCGTGCCGCCGTCGTCTCCAACCGTCCTCCTCACCTCCATAGACCCTGAGCGCGCCTCTGACAACCCTACCGCTGTCCTCCTCACCGCCACCGATGACCTTGCTGCCGTCCTCCTCGCATCTGTCGGACCCGACCAAATCCGAAACCTCTCTGTTTTCAAAGACTAGTCCCAGGATCAAGAGTCGGTGCCCACAGCTAACAAAGATGAATATCACAATCATACACAATGGAATAACAAATAAAGAATTCATCTTTTAATATAACATGTTGAACAACCTTATGGTCAACTTACAATTGTGACGCCTAGATGGCTTCAACTCAAAGTAAAACGAACAGCAGTGGAATGAAGAACGTTGGTGAATCCCACTAATATGCCACAGGCAACTGACAAGGTTCAACTCCTAGATATTCGCCTCCTCGTGGAACTTCTCCTCCTTCGAAGTTGTAGTCATCTTCTCATCTGATGATTTGTACACACCGTACTCAACAAGTCATGCACAGAATGCAATTCTATTACTACATGCATGGCTTATTCCAAAGGAATGGCTGAATGGTTCTTTTGCATTAAAGCAGCATTCACAAATAATCATAGTAGATAGAAAAGCAGTAAAACAAATAATACCCATAATAAATTTTGTAATCATTCTTAAGTAAAGCATTTCTCATCCTTAACCAATTTCCATATCACATTGTCCAATTCCCAACCTCATTTTTATCAAAATCTAACCCTTGACTGTAATCCCCGAGCAATGCTCAATACCATGAGCACGGCTATTCGAATAGGTTGTACACTCTGCAGAGGTTATACACTTTACCCACAAGATATAATCAACTCACCATGTCAGCCGTGAATCGCCATACTAGAGTATGCGAATGAGCAATCATAACAAAGCCTTTTCAAAGATCCGTCTAAACCCAAGACGCCTCGCTAAGGTTTCAACATCAAGGATACACCTCCACAACAGGTTCTCCTCTTGCGCCTGTGAGTTTTACTACCAGACACCTGTGACTCACTCCACCACGACAAGCATCAAGAATATATTTCACAATTTACTCACCTAGGTCCGTCCCATTCCTAACTTGTGGTTGTATGAATGACTCAGTCAAAGGCTCGCAAGGTTAAGTCTTTAGTTGACCGAGGCAAGACTAACCAAAAGTTCATCACATCAACATGTCATAAACCAAATGCACCGCCTAATTGCCACTCTTGGCCCACCGAAACAATCTTGCCACTTGCCTCGCCTAAATCATTTTCCCACCCCAGTCCTTTACCATGCACCACGTACATCATCAACTCAATAACACATGTCACATTCTCAAAAACACATTCCATATCTCATTAAGTCAACATTAACTTTAATATTCCAAAATCATGACCAATCTACGTGGCAGGGCTAAGCACACTACATACGGTCTAATTAACCCATATTGGCAAATTATTAATGTCCAAATATTAATCCACAACCTAGGGTGACAAAGAATTCATGGCCTACAATTATATACGACAAGGTGGCATACAACAACTAGGCATTTAACTAATCCAAGAATTTATTCAAAACCAATTCTATTAAATTAGCATGCAATAATTTGAATCAATATAATTTTCGAAAGTAGGTTCAACATGATCAAAGCATAACTTGCCTAGCCCTTGCAATTTTTATTATTCTTTACTCTTTATCTTCGATCCTTGATCCTCGATTTTCAATCTCCGCTTGCTTGATCCTTAGCTCCTTCGAGCGACTTCCGACAACGCGTCTAACGATAAACAAACACAAATACAGCAAAACTCAAAAGGCAAATCAAGTAACTCCAAATTAAGAACGAATAGCATTGGGCACAACGGCTTAGATGAAATTAGGAACTTGAATGGATTAGGTCGATGATTAGACAAAAGAGAATGGCTTTCGGAAAATACACTGAAGAGAAAGATTAATAAATGGGAAAGAAGGAATAACATTTCGAAGAATATTTTCTTTGAAGTTGCTATCTTGATTAGACAGACAATGACATATGGCTCTCGATCCATAGACCGGGTCCACGAAGATATGTTAGTTCACGATGAACTAGACTCAGGCACAGTGTAGACTAAGTAGATACACAGTCAAACAAAAGAAAGATAGACTGACAGATTAGATATGAGTACAAGGTTATGACAAGGACAAGTGGGTTCAACATCCACTGTGATTCAATAAGGGGTTCAGTCATAGATCGATGGAAAGGCTCGATGATGACAAGACGGCGATGATAAGAAGACGGGGCTAAACTCAATGTGATAGGGCTAGATCACATCAAGGCGATAGAAAAGATGATGACATCGCACTAGGACCTTTACTTGCATGCACACATGTGATGAGAGCAAAGCGTTAACGACGAGACGTTAACGACGAAACATTAACGATGGGACGTTAACGGCGAAAGTGAAGCGTTAACAGAACACTTATGAGATTACAAGGTGGCGACCATCAGTACAATGGTAGGGCAGCGACGACATGACATGGCTCAAATTTGATTTGCGATTTGCGAAGTACATATATCGTGACGCAACGACAAAAGACGACGGGTAGATACTAGAATATGGCTTTGACGGCAACCGAGAATCAAATGAACTTCACTGATGGGCAAAATAGGGAATAATGATCTACTGGACATAATGGCATGGCCACGACAAACCAAAATGATTGGCGGCACAAGACGACGCGCGGCTGCGGCAAAAGGCGGCGGCCGATGAATAAAAGGAATTTCGGTAGATGCAACAGCAAAGGGGAAGTGTCTAACGATAAACAAGCACAAATACAACAAAACTCAAAAAGCAAATCAAGTAAACTCCAAATTAAGAACGAATAGCATTGGGCACAACGGCTTAGATGAAATTAGGAACTTGAATGGATTAGGTCGATGATTACACAAAAGAGAACGCTTTTAAAATACAATCAAGAGAAAGATTAATAATCGGGAAAGAAAGAATAATATTTCGAAGAATATTTCTTCCGAAGTTATTATCTTGATTAGATAGCCGTTGTCATATGGAATCTCGATCTATAGACCGGGTCCACGAAGTTACGTTAGTTCGCCATGAACAAAGCAGATGCTCGAGGTTGATTTTCATTGATCGAACGACACAGTCAACCAAAAGAAAGATAGACTGATAGACTAGGTCTAGCACAAGAATATAACATATGGCTAATGGTCTATCGACTAAGACCACGAATGAATTCTAGGTTAATGGCATATTAGATTTTCAAGGATAAGACAAGGATGGATGGGATCGACATCCACTACGGTTCGATCCGGAATTTAGTCTTACATCGAAGACGGGACTCGACGACGACGAGGCGGTGATGACAGCAATACGAGGCTGAACTCAATGCGATGGGCTAGATCATAGTAAGGTGATAGAAAAGGTAAGGACATCACATTAGGGCTTTCACTTGCATGCACCCATGCGATGACAGCGATACGATGAGAGCAAAGCGTTAACGGCGGAATGTTAACGACGAAACGTTAATAGCGGAACGTTAACGATGGAACGTTAACGGCGAAATGTTAACGACGGAACGTTAACGATGGAACGCTAACGGCGAAACGTTAACGGCGGAACGTTAACGTGAAGGTGAAGCGTTAACAGAACACATATGAGATTACAAGGTGGCGACCATCGGTACAATGGTAGGGCAGCAACATCATGACATGGCTCAAATTTGATTTGTGATCTGCAAAGTACACATATCGCAACGCAACGACAAAAGACAACGGGTAGATACTATAATATGGCTTTGACGACAATCGGGAATCGAATGAACTTCACCGATGGGCAAAATAGGGAATAATGATCTACTGGACACAATGGCATGGCCACGACAAACCAAAATGATTGGCGGCACAAGACGACGCGCGGCGGCGGCAAAAGGCGGCGGCGACGAATAAAAAGAATTTCGGTAGATGCAACAGCAAAGGGGAAGTGTCCAACACGTAGAACACAACGAGACGAACTCAACAATATTACCAGATTTGGCAGCGACCCATCGGATTGATCACAAACTGCCCATGAACGGCTCCCGGAGCTAATAGATCAAACGATCATAACTATTAAGATACCGCATGAAACCTAACCAAATTTTATAGAGAGCTATCTGGGATCATTTGGCACAATATGACGTGAACGGATCTGAGTTTTACCTTTTGGATCAACGGGGAACGCTCAAAGAAGTTTTCGGTTGTCCGCAACGCAGTCTGATCGGAGAAAAGAATTTTCTGCGCAAAATCACGAGGTCAACACCATGGGTTAGGGTGATCACCATGAAGGGGACATCAAAAAGAGTCTACCATAAAAATTTCACAGCCAAACTCGCAAACACGAGGGAGAACAGCCTCCGGCAAAATTTGATCTTTGGGTGGCCGTAACTTTTGATTCCATGAACCAAATTGCACAAAATTTGAAAGGGAGACAGAGGGTACTATAGAGCACGCTGTGACATAGGTGTATCACCAAAAATCGCGACGAGCCGACAAGGAACGTGACGCCAAAACAGGTCGACGTGGGGGGCGGCGCGGACTGCACGTTGCGCCGGCGGTGCTCTGTTTGGAATTCTCCAAAACTGTTTCACAGGGGTGTTGCAACCATCATGGGGTGCTCCACAAGAAATTTGAGGATGAACGGAGTTCGAAAACGCCCGGTAGAGCTCGCCGAAGTTCTCACCAAAGTTGGGGAAGAAGGCTTACCGAGGGAGCTCCGTTACGATTCTGATGCTGACCTTTGAGTATGATGTGGGGAATGAGGAGAGGCGTCTAGGGTTCAATTCTCAGCTACAAAAGAGCAATGGATCAACGGGAAAAGCTCGCCGGAGTTGGGAAAGAAATCGGTGGCCGAAGGTGCTCCGGTAGGCTTTTGCAAAATTTGATTTTACTGGATGTAGAGAACAGCAAGAGGAAGCTCTGGTAAAATGTTAGATCAAAAGAAAATCGGGAGTGACCAGGAGAACTCATCGAAATTTTCACCGGAGTTGAAAAGAATGGCTTACACAGGGAGATCTAGAACTTGGATGGGGAAAATTCCAATTGGGTTGTAAAGGGAACACACGTAGAAAATTGTGGTTCAATTTATAGGGCGATCGGACCAACGGATCATCAAAAAATGCTCACCGAAGTTATGATTGAAAACTACCGGAGTTACTGTAGCTGTTACTGTTTATTTAATCCGAATTACTAAATATCACTAATAAAATCGAAATAAATATCAAACGACCGTTCAAAAATCCTGGAAAAATTTGGAATGTGACCCACAGCCTTAGTAACACAAATAAAATATTATAACATAAAATAATAATTTTATTCGTGTACAGTAAATATTTTTATATTGTTTTTAATATCTTTTTAATTTGGAAAATACTAAAACAACCCCAAAAATTCTAAGAAAATTCAGGAGTTTAATTAGGATATTTTGAGATCAATTAAAATATTTTGGTACCACTAAATATTTTATTTTTGTATCAACATATATTTTTATTTTGTTAAAGCTTTGGAAAGGCTTTAGAAAATATATAATTAGATTAAATGTAGGAAATTTCGAGAAATTCCTTAGGTTTATTTATATTAAATAAGATAGTTTTAGCAAAACCAAATCTTTTATTTTGTCTCCAAACTATATTTTTAATTAATGTGACTTTTGGAAAGGTTTTGAAATCAGGATTTTAACAAATATTGGGAAAATTCACCGAAGTTCCTTGTGATATATTTTTTTAAAATTAATTTCAACTTAAATAGGGTTTTTATTTTTTTTAAGGAAATAGTTTTAAGTTTTTCTAAAAATAGGCAAAAGTCGTTTTCTTTTGAACTCTAGAGAAATCTAGAAAATAAAGAGGAGACAAATAAACTTGAGACAACCGATAAAAATAATAATTTAAAATATATTTTTATCCTATTTTTGAAATAAAATTTTGGGATGTTACAGCGTCCGACGGTACAATGTTTGTTCACCTTGCAGATTGATTCGGTTTTGCGCAAATGTGTTTTACTTCCCTCCCTTCCCGTCAATCCTTTGGCAATAAATCAAGCATAGATTATAGGGAGATTTAGAAATTTGCCACTCTTCAATTTCAATCTTCGACGCCATGTACAAATCATGTCATTGGAGTGGCATTTTTTGTACATGGCGTCGAATTTTCACGTTGAAGGGTGGCAAATATCGGATTAAACCTAGATTATTATATGTTCTGTGTTTTTTTTATGTGATTAGTGTTGATGTGCAGTAGATGAGGCCTTATGTGGGATTCTGAAAATGTGGATATGCTAATAGTGAGTAATATATATAGTTGTCTGGTTTGTGCTTGATTATTGGAATGGAGTCTATAAGATGCAATAAATCTGTTGGTTGTTTCGGACAAGAACAGTGGGGTGCAGGTTGTTTTGGATAGCAAAAATATTCTGCTGGTTATTGATTAGAATAGCATTGCTCAATTAAGTTACTAAACCCACTGATCTGAATTTAGTATTTGTTGGTTTGGTCTCAGTTAGATGATTCGATTAGCACCTCTTGTTGAACTGATCTGAATTGCATGGAGTTATGGCTAGGGGTGCAATCGGATCGGATTCGGTCGGATATCGCTCTTTCCATATCCTAACCATATTTTTTGTCGGATTCGAAATCGGATTCGGATAGTACCGGATACGAATACGGCACGGATAATATCGGTTGCGGATTCGAATCGAATACGGAGCGGAATCGATACGGTATCGAATAATTTTTGTCGGATAACGCGCGAAAACAGATACCGTATAAAGCACACATATAGTACTAAATAACCAAATGTATGAGTTCAACATGCAATAAGATTATCACAGTCTGACAAGCTATTTTGCCGGGCAATCCAATAAAGTTAGAAAAGTATACTAAATTTGAACGATACACATATGACAAGTTTCGAGACATAGAATCATACGTAAATAATATTACGATAAGTCAATAACATGACCATGAGTTGCATAACTCTATGTTTTCATGAAAGAGACAATACGACAAGTTGATAATATTTGGATTACATTATAAAGACATATAGATAGAAGACTAAACAATGACACAATCTTATATAAGAGTTCGAAGACCGAAATGGCTAAGTCAAGCTGGCAACATCTCAAGAGATAATGAGTGTATGATGATAGTTACTCTTCCTCGACGAGCACTCAATCATTATCAGCCGTCACCATAATTTCATCCTACAAAAGAAAAGGTATCAGTTTCTACTCAATCATTATCAATCATAATATGTACAAAAGTTAATTAATATTCACACTTGGCAGCATGGTTTGGAAAACCACAAAGTATACCATTCATTAAAAATCGGTCACACAATACTGCAGTTAATCTGATCTGTGCGCACTAATCGGCTAAGCCAACTCAGTGAAAGCAAAGTGAATGCCACTGAAACAAATCAACCATATCCTATTCCCACCAGGCAAGAAGTGAACCATGCTTAAAGGGTAAAAGTGTGCACTTGATCCTCCAATCCCCAGGGGAACCACCAACCTATTGCAATCTGTAGAAAAACTACAGACCTACAGCGCCATCAATTACAACAGAATTTCAACAATATATATAATACATTATGTCCTCAAGAACCCAAGACCAGCTAAACAGTAGAAGATGTTCAGGTGCAACCACCATTATACTGCTGCATTCAAATCATCCATCACCGAGACTCAACAACATGGATATGCATGCCATCCAATCGTAAAATGAAAGCTCGAGAATTTCACATATTGATTCTCGTTCTAGTGTGATCGCGAGCTTCCAACGTTGACAACATATCATGCACTAACAATCATATCATTCCTTAACAGCAGCAGATGAATTCAACTTCAGTTGATTTGGCATTGGTGGAGTTTAATCCATGTTATTTCGTTGTAGTGGTAACATATCTACTTTGAACAGGATGGCACATCTAAGTTCATCAAATCGGGCAGACAGATAAGCAAATCAGCGACCAAAATGCGCAAAGGCCGCACCTTTCTACCTTTCTGCATGAACCAACCAAAGCAATAAATTCCCCACAACGAATCCGGCCAACTGATCGAAAATCCTAAACTCCACGCGAAGGCGGAAAATCAACCGCTGTCCGCAATGATACACCCGCACTAACTGATCGAATCCAAGCCCTAAATTAAGCCCGAGGGAACGCGAGGCGGCTAAAGAAAAAACCAATTATACCTTGGTAGAGTCGGTGACGGATAGGGGTTTGCTTAATCATCGCCTCAAGAGCGACACGGGCGGAATTGGAGACACGGATATGAGCAATGTCGGCGAGAATTGAGGCGGATTGTGGTGGTGGGGGTGGTGCCGCCGGGTGGGTGGGGTTGCAGCAGGGCAAGGCGGCGGCGACGACGAGCGGAGCAGGTGGCAGGACGGCGGGAGGGCGATTGGGGAGGCCTGACGACGGCGGAGGCCCGGCGGCGGGGAGGGCGGCGATCGGGCGTGATCTGCGTCAAGGTGAGCCGTGGTCCGTGGAGGCGTGGAGTAGTCTAGGGTTAGAAGACTCAAGAATGTAAGAAGACAAGAAGACTGAAGTAATAAGTCTCCAAATGCGCGGCACAGACCCTTATCCGGATATCCGAAAAAATAAAACCGGATATATCCGAAAAAATATTCGAAATATTCCGATCCGACGGATAGTTATCTACCGAATCCGAAACCGAATCCGAAATAAAGTATCCGAAACCGAATCCGAATCCGAAAAATATCCGAATCCGATCCGAACACATCCGGTCGGTCGGTCGGTCGGAAAATATCCGATCCGATTGCACCCCTAGTTATGGCATCATTTTCCCATTAGTCCTATATATCTTTGAGCCACTGAATTGCATGGAGTCTTAAGCAATGTGGCTAATATTAGTGCTCCATACTTGTAGATCACGCTTTCAACTAGTTAAAATTGTACTACATATCATTTTTTAGAAATTCGCTTCGCCCCCCTCCCTCTAATTTAGTGGCTAGTGTGTCACTATCAGAAGAGGATATATGAATGGATTTTATTAGCTGCCACAGGCTATGGTGACGTACGTAGGCTTATGCAGTCCATCCTAGTTCACGTGTCATTTGCGACAGACGAGGTCCATGCAGCCCTTGTGGTTGACAAAATATTTGGGTTTGACTGGCTACATTATGCTATCATAACGTAGGAGTTCATGCGGTGATGAATCACTTAAATTTGACCACCTACTATGAGCTATTGTGACATAGGGGCTCACACAATCCATCTCATTTTGGCTGATGTTGCTATGCGCTATTTTGACATAGGTGCTTATGCAGTCTATCTGGTTTTTGAAACACTTGGATTTGACTAGCTAGCCGCCATGTGATATTAATTGTGATGCTAAGGCTCATGTGGTCTATGGTTAATGAAATATATAGCTTTGATCGGTTGCCAAGTGTGCTATTGTTATCTATAGATTCATAGTCCTTTTGGCTAATGAAACATGTAATCCTTTTTGTTAACGAAACACGTTGATTTACCTACTAGTTGTGATGCTGCTTAGATGACATAGGGGCTCATGTAGTCCTTTTGGCTTTTAAAACACATGGATTTGATCAGCTGCCATGTGATATTGTGATGTAGATCCTCATGTTACCCATCCGGTTAATAAAATATGTGCTATTGTGTTGCATGGGTTTATGCAGTCTTTCTAGTTGATGAAACACATTGATTTGAGTAGCTCTAATGGCTTTTGTGATGTAGGGGTTCATGCATCCCTTCTAGTTAATGAAACATGTTGATTTGTTTGTGTTTGTGATGCCACGATAATGACATAAGGGCTCATTCCGTCCATCTGATTTTTTGAAACACATGGATTTGGGTAGCCACCATGCGATATTGTGATGTAGAGCCTCATGCAGTTCATTTATTAGCACTATTGCTCTCTCATGACCCAATTGCTAAAACTTCATTTATATATGTGAAGTATATATAAAGTATCTATAATCTTTCCATTTTCTACTAGTCCACGATTTTTTTTGCTAAATTCATTTAGCTATTTCCTTATATGAGATTGGTACATGTTAAATGTATATGTATCATGCAAATTTTTCTAATTTCTCGTGAATTTTGAAATTTCTATATATATGTGAAGTTTGAAATGTATATGTATCATGTCAAATGTATATGTATCATGTGAATTTTTCTAATTTCTGGTGAATTTTGAAATTTCTACGATATGTGAAGTTTCTATGTATATTTGAGATTTCGATGTATATGTGAAGTTTAAAATGTATATGTATCATGTCAAATGTATATGTATCATGTGAATTTTTCTAATTTCTGGTGAATTTTGAATTTTGAAATGTGAAATGTATATGTATCATGTGAAATGTGAAATGTATATGTATCATGTCAAATGTATATGTATCATGCATGTGTTCTTTTAATTCCTGCCTGATCAATGTCTGATTTAAAATTTTTTTGTTGTTTACACCTTTCTTTAGTGTTGGACATAACAATGTATATGTGCAAGTAGTTACCTGTGCACATTTTTCTGGACATAACAATGTATATGTTCAATTTTGGTTGTTTCTAGCACATTGCATTGTTGTTACCCGTGCTTCATGATATTGCATTGTCTTGCTATGCCTCATGATCCTCTATAATAACAAGTATATGTCCGAACCGCAGTGTCGTTAGCGAGGCAAGCGCCCAAGGAGGCAAGCAGCCTAATAACTTGAGAAAATAATATGAACCAAGCACGTCACCTTGGCTCCATCTCTCGATGTCGGACGCTCTCTGGCACCATGCTTTTGAACTTAGGGCTGGTCAAGCCAGCCAGACGCTGCTGAGAAGATCCCGGCCGGCTTGACCAGCCTCGCAGTTCAAGAAGCATGGCTGCCAGAGAGCGCCCCAGCACACCGAGAGGCGGCCATGAGGTGACGTGCTTGGTTGATATGGAATGATCGCTTTGCTTTCTTTTGGTGTAATAGACTACTAACATACTAGTTGTGGATTTATAACCTTATTTTTTTTGAAAATA
Source organism: Guadua angustifolia (assembly GCA_036346375.1). Taxonomy (NCBI): domain Eukaryota; kingdom Viridiplantae; phylum Streptophyta; class Magnoliopsida; order Poales; family Poaceae; genus Guadua; species Guadua angustifolia. The sequence continues at coordinate 45,687,103 of CM070520.1, read as the reverse complement.
TATTAGTGTGAATTTTGAAATTTCTATGTATATGTGAAGTTTCTATGTATATGTGAGATTTCTATGTATATGTATAAGTATACTTGTCGATAGTATTTGGTCGACTTACATTAGGAACATCTTCGGCGTCGCCGCCCATCCTCTCTACCATCTCTTCCCTACCATCTTCCACGCCGTTTTAGAGTAGTACCATCAGCTTTACATGAAACGTGATCTATTTTCGTTAATTTTCAGTGCTTCTTCTAGCCTAAGAAATGATGATGGACGGTGAAGGATTTGATCAAGAAAAATTTATGAGAAATTTGATTTCAGAATGTGGTGGTCATGAGGCGGCGGAGCCTGAACCTACCCTCATGGCCGCCGAGGCTGCAAAGCACGATGAGGCCGGCGAGGTAACAATCAATCACGTTCATGATTGTCGGTTCCACTATCATGCTAAGCCAACATTATGACCCGTTCATGATTGTACCATGCTTTCAGATCGGTCAACCAAGCAGGCAATCACGTCAGCGAGGTGCAAGCAAGAAGTCGAAGGCAAAACATGTTGTCACCGAAGTCGGTGAGAATGGCCAACGTCTTGCACCCGCAGGGGCGCTTGGGCCGTTCAATTCGACATGCGGCATCCACGTTAGGGACCATGTGCCAATTAGCATAGCAAAATGGGATCAGGTCCCTAAAGATACGAAGAACATGCTTTGGAACGATTTGAAGGAGACATTCACCTTCCCCCAAGGGATCGGAGAGAAGGTGAAGAGTTACGCTCTCAAGAAGATGGCTATCGCATTCCAGACTTATAAAAAGAAGTTGAACACGGAGTATATCAAGAAGAATCGAACACCCGACTTCAACAAGCACCCAAAGTTGCAAGATCACTGGGATGCGTTCGTGAACTACAAGACTTCGGACGAAGGTCAAAGTTTGAGTGAGAAGAATAAGCTAAATGCACAGAAGAAAAATTATCACCACTGACTCGGCCCTAGTGGTTACCGCCATGCAATACCCAAATGGGAGAAAAGGGAACAGGACCTGCTAGCAAAGGGTGTCGCACCCGCAACAATGGATTGGCCCGACAGAGGAAGGCATTGGTTCTATGGTCACGGCAGCGGCCTTGGTGATAACAACAATGCTGTGTTTGGGGAGATGCTAAGAGATGTGGCGAAGGCTTGTACACCCATCGAGGAGTCTTCCTGTAGGTAAGCCGTACAAACAGGAGAACGACGAGCTAACAAGGGCCCCGCAAAATCCAGAGCACCCTCGACGCACACAAGGCGCTATGGCGTCCCCGTGGAAGGTTGGTTTCGCCAGATGCCGAGACCTATAGGAGTCGGGTGAGGAGCAAGGCTCGACAGACACAATACCTTAGTGCGCTTGAAGAACGCTCAATCAAACACAGAGAGAATGCAAGAAGAGATCCGAAGAGAGGTGCGCTAGCCTTGAGCCAACACCGCGAGACGGGCCAAGAACCTCCAAGTAATCCTAACATCATCAGCCTCCGGCAATGAGCAACAAGCTTCCTGGCTACTGAAGCGGACTTGGACAAGTATCCCGAGATGACATCAGCAATGGACACCTTGTGAGTCAGACGCCCAAGCGCTGAACCTTTCCTTCAAGGCACCTGAGGCATGGCTCACCCATTGAGTCGGGCAGCTTATCCATGGCCAATAGATACCGCCAGATACTCCAAGGTCTCGATGGAGGAGGTCTCGCCTGTGGTACGAGGACCTTGACCTCAAATTCCTAGAGGTGACAGGACTACGGCTAGGAGAGTCAAGACACAATTTCATCCAAAGGGCGAAATCGGTACATAATTTTTCGAGATAACATGGACATGTCTTCTCCAAAGAAGCCCGAGAAGAAACCCGCTCCTCCCAAGAAGGCGCCGACTCCTACACCACCTCCTCGTGCATATAAGCCCGACAAGAAGCCCATCTCCTCCCAAGAAGGCGCTGCCTCCTACACCATCTCCTCCACAAGATATAAGCCATGGAAGAAGCCCATCTCTCCCAAGAAGGCGCCGACTCAAGACCACCTCCCAAAGACCTAAGCGCCACAAGAAGCCCGCTCCTCCCAAGAAGGCGCCGACTAAGGGAAACAAGCCACCAGCAGCTCCCAAGAAGACGGAGTCCTCCACCCAATCCAATAAGCTGGGTCCACTTCCAAAGCTAACATATAATATGACCGATCAGGAGACTAAGAAGATAGTAAAAGGCGAGGTAACTAAATTTCTTAGACCCAAGTCACCAGGGAAGAAGGTTCAACCTGGCACAGAAGAATTTCACAAAGGCTTGATGACTATTAAACATTTGAAGGATCAAAAAGAAATGCCTCACCAATCAAACTACGAGCGCACATTGAGTAAGGAATGCCCCAAGAAGAAGATGCTACAATTCTTCGATGAAATTGGCCTTGACGCAAATCAAATATTAGGCACGGCAAAGATTGAGTTTGCCCAAGTAAGATGGCCATTTAAAGTGGGCGGATCATTGGTCAGGCGTGAGGAGCTACCCTAGCTAACGACAAAGATGCGGCAATTTCATGAATGGTACTTGGACGCGACCAAGCATGGTCTACAGTTGTTCGCTGTCAAGTACAGCAACAAGATTTTTTTCACGGTGAAGGTGAATTTTTGTCGAATGGGACATCATATATGATCTATACCGACAGACGCCTCGCCAAGAGCCTTGTCTGGTTGCTAGACTATGTAAGTGTCTTAATTATTTACAAAAAACTATCGTACACTCCCTTGTACTATACTAACTTGCAAGCCTAACTAATTTCTTATGCAGCATGGAGATACAAAGATGCCGAAGGGAACGTATTTTTGACATAGGCTTCATGGACCCATGGACCCAGTAGTTATCAACGAGACAACCGTTAGAGACCACCTAAGCGATACAGAGACTAACGTATTCAATGCGCTAATGGGTCAAAAATATAAGTCAAAGATATATCTAGCCTACGATTTGAGTACGTGTTTTCGTACCACCTCGTTCTACTCCTTTTTCATAACATGATGTTAGAACTAATTAGTTATCTACATTGATGTAACACCCCGGCACTCGCATGCCCAGAATGCTACACCACACACCACTTCTAACAAGACTTTAACTATTTAAAGCTTGATCTAAGAACAAATAAAGCACACATGGCATAAGAAGCTAATGACTCTCTAATTTCTACAAAACAAAAATTCGACATGACCTTCCCTAATAAAAGGACATCCACTCAGCAGGCAAAGAGATGACAATAACAATTTCAATCATAAACATCTAGGCATCTAATCAAGACATTCTAGCAGTTAACCTCTAGCAACCATTAATCCTTAACAACACAATTATTATAATGATCTGAACTAGTTATCAAGTGAACCATTTAACCAAACTAATCCTTTAACATGTCATGCGCGTGAGTGGAAGTGCAGCTAAGTCCCTTCCCGGCAAGACGTCCTCAGAGTACCTAAAACATATAAACAACAAGCGTGAGTTCGAAAATTCAGCAAAGTGCATCAAATCAACATAATTAACCAATTAACACATTCGAATCAACAACAAGATTAGAACTCTCATATGAAATATGTTCGATAAGGACCGATGAACTGTCGGGGTCAACATCTATGGCTAGCAAGAGCGATGCGCGTAAAAGATCCCGAGCGAATGTATGAAAAGAAATACTAAAGTTGTAATTAAAGTTGTGTACATATATATTGTAATACATTAGACGATGAGCAGAAGAACAAATATGTGTACATATTTTAATACATTAGATGTAATTAAATTTGTTAATGAATGTTCAGTGATTTAATTATCAAGCAAAGTGCATGATTGATTATATGTGCTTTAATTAGTTGTGATTTAACACACACATATATATAATAGCTACTGGACACACACACAAACAGATACACACACACACACACAACATCAGTACCGGTTGAAGAAACCAACCGGTACTGATGAGGGCCTCATCAGTACCGGTTGGAGACACCAACCGGTACTGATAAGGTCCTCAGGGGTTCACGATGCGCTACCACGTGTGACTTCCAACCTATATTGATACTCTATCGACGGTGAGGGAACCGGATCGATGCCCTTGAGCATCGGTCCGAATAGCTCATACGGTTCAAAAACCGTACTAAAGGCTGTTTGAACCGCATCAAGGCCCTTTCCGTAGTATTGATAAAACTAAACAAGAGGAATGGAAATCACACACCACTAACTTGCTGGACGCCATCACCACATACCGTCATCACAGCCGAATTCGACAAGAGAAAATAATAGTTAGAAAACGAAAAAGCAGTATACTGTATATAACCTTGTGTTTTTGTTTTTAAGATCTCTGGGATACATGTTTAACAAGGACACATGGTTGAGTATATGATTTGGGCTCCTAAGAGACCGATGTTAAAATATCTAGGCAAGTCTAGCTTTAACACCTCTCATTTTTGTTTTTCATCAAGGGAACTCATGGCGCGCGTCACCTGATGCACCTCATTGCCCTCCTCTTTGGCTTGGTCGGCATCATGATCTTCCTGGAAGTCATGTTGGTCTATATCGCTCGATTTGCTGCTCTCGAGGGTGACAAAATCATCGTTTTTCCATGGCAGCTTCTGGTGGTGGACGCTGAGTCGCTCGATATCCTCCGGGCCACGGCTTATCTGCAGTTAAGGGAGGGCCGGTGCTGTTAAAGGAGAGTACTTTAAAGTAATAATCGAGAATTCAAGATCTTGTCATATATGTATGAATTATAAAACAATCAACTAAGGATTTTCAATTACCTGATACTCAAAATACACAAGTTTCACTTGTACTAAGAAATTAGAGTTGTATAGCAAATAGGACTTTCAAATATAAATACATGTTTAGTTGTATCTAGCTTATGAAATTGTGCCCTCAATGTTGCAGGCACAAAATCAAAACAATAATTAATAGAGTTGGACCTTGCTAACGCTTACTAAATCACTACCAGAAAATGAAAATTTCATGAGGGTTAAAAAACCGTCACGAAAGTGACCAAAACCGTCATTAAAACAATTCGTGACCTGTGACCGTCACGCAATAGCTCTCACGAATCTGACGCCAGGGAAATTCAATTTTGTGTGGCGGTCAACCGTCACGAACATATTTCGTGGCGGTGCCGACCTTCACGAAAACAATGGTTTGGCCAGATTGCACAAGAAATTTCGTGACAGGGGTTGACTCACAGGAAAATAATTCGTGACGGTGTATAACCGCCACGAGATTTTTTCGTGAGGGTTCAAAACCTCCACGAAAATTGAACTCTACCGACTGAACATAATTTTCATGGGAGTAGAAACCGTCACGAAAATTTGATTGTACCGCCATAAAAATTCATTTCCGTGGGAGTGTGAAAACGTCATGAAAATTAAGTTAAACCGCCAGATTCGAACATTTTCGTGAGAGTACAACACTGTCATGAAAATTGAGTTGAACTAGAGCAGACATTTTCATGAGAGTGCAAAACCCCCATGAAAATATAATTGTACCACACACACACACACACACACACACACACACACACACACACACACACATATATATATATATATATCAACTAGCACAGAAATACAAATTCCATCTAAATTCCAAATGCACACACATATATATCAGCTAGCACAGAAATACAACCATTGGTACATACATATATGCAACTCGGATCTCATTTCAACACAAAACATATCCATGGATCAAAAGCCAACCATTACGTCACCTTCGAAGGTGATAGTGCCATATATATATATATATATAATAATGTCATATATATTACTAAGTCCCATCTATCCTAAGGTGTAGCCCATCTATATATTGCTAGGTCCCATCAGTTCCTACATTAAGTCGCAGCACATCATATGCATAAGCCTTTCGGCTAGTCAGTACCGCAACAGCAAAAGATTTAGTTTCAAGCTTCAACAGCTAGTTACCAAAAGTAGCCCTGCATTCATTTAATTTCAACCAAAAGAGCCCAAAAGTATGAGAGGATCATGTGCTAACTTCACTCTCTTGCATTCAATCAATTGGTGCTGGTATGATTTTCATTCATGTCAACCTCTTCACTGCCACCAGCCACCATTATTGTCATCAGAGCCATCATCTCCACCCATGTCATCATAGCAACCATCTTCATCCATATCATCAAAGCCACCATCTTCATACAAGAAACTATAGTCTTCATTATCGTCATCACTGTCCATGTCATTACCATTGTTGTTCATGTCGGTTGGATTAGTGCCAGCATGTGATGAAGCAGTAGCCTGTCATAAGCACAAACATGTTATCTTAGTAAAAACTAGGTAGATAAGCGCGCTACGCTGCGCCGGCTGAATTTCAATAGTATGTGCTCGAAAAAGTAAAGTTTTAGACCTGTACGCGAATATACGATACTACAGGGTTCTTTCTGTAATACATGTTCGCAAAACCACCCACTGGTGGAAAATTGTCATAATATATGTTTAAAAAAAATAGAGATCGAGATGGGAAATCGAGCTAAGGAAAAAGTCTAGAGATAGAACTGCACACATATTTCTGGTGACGAAAATATTTTCTCCGGGAAAAATGGAGAAAGGACATAGACGTAAGGAATAAAGGCGAATGACCCGTACGCGAATATACGAAATGGTAGAGCCCTTTTTGCAAAACCACCGATCGAAGGGCCTGGACGTATTTTTTTATTTTCGCTAAACCACCCACCGGTTAAAAATAATCTAGAAGAAAAAGGGTGAAAAATTATTAGAGACGACAAACTTCTTCTGTCGAGCCTAACACTCTACGCGAGTAATAATACATGTTTAAAAAAATCAAAGACCAAGATGGAGAATCGAGCTGAGGAAAAAGTCTAGAGATAGAGCTGCACACATATCTCTGGCGACGAAAACATTTTTCCAGGGAAAAACGGAGAAAGGACCTAGACGTAAAGAGCAGGGACCTGTTTGTTACGTTTTTGGACCTATCCGCTATCTTAAAAAATTATAAAAGGGCTTGTTCGCGATTGAACTTAACGGGAGGGTTTTTCCATAAAATGACTCGTCAAGGACCTAAACGCGATGAAAAAAAAATTATTTTCCTCGCACAAAAAATCGCGAAGGACCTATTCGTGATCTGCAGGGACCTATCTGTAATTTGAAGAAACAGAGGGTTTTTTCGCAAAATGTGCAAAGTGACACCTGGATGGGCTGCATGCTCTCCCATTCTTGCGCGTATAGGTATGTGAATGATAATGAAAAATGTACCCCCTCCGAGCAGACAATTTAAACTATTTGTTGCTGCGGGAATGCTAAGAATACAATCAAATCAATCGGGTTGAACTAAAAGGGTAAACCACAGCTTGGATTCCTTGTTGGCGAAAGGGAATGGAGCGGAGCGCGAGGCGGAGAGGCAAAGGCGTGGCGGGAGACGGGAAAGGAGACGCGAGGGGCGAACCACATCCGGCAAAGAACAAGGGGAAGGAGGGAGGAGATTTGAGGGCACGCGCAAGTGAGTTCTGGGTGGCGGCTGGGGAGAGGGTGGGACGAGCGGAGGGGCGCGGAGTGCTGGGCGGCGGCTGTGGGGGAGAGGGTGGGACGAGCGGAGGGGCACGGAGTGCTGGACAGATAGGTCTTGCTTTTGCTTGTGTGTGGGCCAGCTAAAAATGTGGCGCAGGAAAACTGGCGCCAACACGTGAATAATGGAGCGCGCGGAGAAAAGGGAAATCGTGGTGGCCTTGTGCACGAACGGAAGACATATTTCGTGATTGTTAAAATTATTACTCATGAAATCTATAACCCACATAAAAATAGATAATTTTTGTGGTGGGACAGCTATTTTCATGACAGTTTATGAATACCTTCACGAAAATAACTTAAATTCATGAGGGGTTTATTACCACCTTTATGAAATATATTTTTTATGAGGGTTTTTGTACCACCTTCACGAAATATTTTTTTTCGTGGCGGTTTATTTATAACTCTCACGAAAATATAGCACCCTCACGAAATCTCAGTTTTCTAGTAGTGAATAAAATATTATACATGCTTAATTGCAGGGGTTGAGGGTAGAAAACTGCAATTAATTATTACACTCTTGATTCCTGAAAGGATCAATATTGTGAAACGGCAATTTCTAATAACTGGAAAAATATTGTGAAACGGAGGATCTTGATTCCTTAATGGATCAATATTGTGCAACAGCAACCCCTAATAAATCGGAAAAATATTGTGAAAAGGAGGATCTTTATTATCTGAATGGATCAACAGTGTGTAAAGGCAATTCTTAGTAAACAGGAAAACTATTGTGACATGGAGGGAGCTCGTGATTACACACGTAGTAACCAAGTGAAATGATTCAACTGTAACCTTTTATGAAGGAACTTTTCACTGGAAAATATATAAAAAAGCATACATGCCAGTAATGATGTTAATTACCTTGTCAATCACAGTTTCCATCTCATTCAGCTTACTGATGATATCCACTATATTGGGCCTTCTATGTCTATCAATCTCCACGCAGTTCAACGCTATCTCGGTGCATGCCTTTACTTGTTGGCTATATGTTTCTAGTGAGCAACCACTACATGTTGCCTGTAACCTGATTTTCCAGTTTCCTTGTACCTGTGAAATCAGAATGTAAAGCTGGACTGCTACTATGCAAATGTAAACCATAGCATAGTATTTATTAGCAGCAACCATTGATGCTGATAAAGAAAAATAGCATTTCTTACTAGATCAATAAATTCTTGGGGTGGCATTTCGGCACTTGTGGAGCGGCCCCTAGTTCCTGCGATTATCTTTATCATTACAACACCCAAGCTGAATATGTCTAACTTCTTTGAGATTACATTTTTCTCTATGTATTCCGGTGGCAGGTATCCACTGCATGGCATGACATACGACGAATTTGTAGTAAGCACATTTTGGTTGATTAGAAAAGGATTCATTAGCACTAGGTGTTCAACTTACATTGTTCCTACAGGACTTTGTGTGATCCTGGTTTGTTCTTCACCGAAGAGCTTGGACAAACCAAAATCTGCAAGCTTTGGCACCATGTTCTTATCTAGCAATATATTGCCAGGTTTTAGGTCCAAATGGTAAATAGGTTCTTTAAACCCCTCGTGCATGTACTTTAAACCCTCACAAGTCCCCTTAATAATTTTGTACCGTGTGTGCCAGTCAAGTCCATGAAATTCATCTGCAGAGGTAAAACAAAGGGAGGATCAAGAGAAATGCAAATATAAAGAGCTATTTTTCTTCACATGCCAAAGAACATACTCGAAGTGGAGCAACATCATACCAGAAAGGTGGTTTTCAAGGCTCCCGCTGCACAAATACTCCAAGCAGAGCGCTCTATATTTCTTTCGAGCGAAAACTATTTTTCCGTTGTACTCTGCAAGTATACGTTGTGTTTCATAGCAGTAGCCAACTAACCGTACAATGTTTGGATGCTCAAGCCTCATAAGGTTGTGAAACTCATTCTGGAATTGCTTAGCGTCAAGCCCTGGCCTGTCATTATGAAACATCTTCACAGCAATCTCCTCTCCATTTTTACGCTCTCCCTATTTAGGATCTATTTATTATCAGTACTCACTACAGTTTGATTCTGTGTTACTAATGATAACGTTCGAAAAGTAGAAAAATGTAAGCATCAAGCTATGTTTTTTTTTTGGTCGCATTTTTATTTCAACGGAATATGGTTCGACAACAAAAGGTGTGGCATTCGTGTAAAAAAAAGGGGAGTGGCAAGGTTGCCCAACTCTTCAATTATGGGCAAAAACACCACACTGTGTTGATCACATTTATTCATAATATATAAAATTTGGTTACAAATCAGAAGTGCCCTTACTCTGTAAACCCTTCCATATGCACCTTGACCAATTTCTCGCTCCTCAGAGAAATTATCTGTAATTTCTTCTAATAGTCGGAGCACTAGACGTTTTGGCTCCATAATTGTTGTATTTTGCAAAAGCCTTTTCTGCAAAAGCAAATTAAAGAATATGTTAATCTCTTGCAGAAAGAAATAATAGTAGCATTCTCTTCTAAATTACCGGCTGCTTGTTATACTCCTTGTGCATACCTTGGGGTGGAGAAAAACTTCATTGGTGGGGCTAGTTGGTTCGGTTCTAAATTGCATTAATTACACTTGTTTGTTGGTTAAACACTGAAATGAGTCAATTTTGAATGAAATTGGATTTTGCTCTGACTCAGCTAAATAAAATGATATTAAATCAAACTATGTTAATTTTAGAAGAGAAAAAATCGAAAAGATGAGGAATTGGCTCGATATCCGCCCCTATGCCCTCCGAGTTGAGTCTTTTAAAAAAAAATGGCCAGCTTGTCCCTATCTTATGTCAATTTATCAGGCCCACATGTCAACCCTGTCTTCTTCTCCCCCGTCCTCCCTCTAACATCACCCGCCAGCCACCGTCCTGCTCCCTCTCTTCTATTGCTCAAGCGCCACCGCCCTCCTTCCCCTCTCGTAAGCCGCTGCCACCTGAATTTGCACCCCTAACCTCGTCTTTGGAGACTGGACAGAGATCTGGCGCAATGGCTATGAGGACTACAACTTAAGTATAGCCCTAGACCGTCAGATCGAGTGTACAGACGGCAAGATAAAAAAATTTGTTGTACAGTGCTTTTGCACACTAAAAAATTGCAATTTTTTGCGATCTCCCTCTCCTCGTCCTCGCCCTCCCAGCTTTCGGCGCACCCGCCGAAGAACGTCGCCGGCTGGCGCAGAAGACGCAGGCGCCGGACGACCTCCTCCCTCAGGAGCGCGTCCTGGATGTGCACCACTACCAGCAACTTCATCCCGTGGAGGCGTCAGAGGCGTGCAACTTCATCCCGTAAGCCGCCACCAGCTGGATCTGCACCAGTACCGGCCACCGTCCCCGCCACGTCTCTGGCGACTCCACCGTGGATCCATCGAGCACGGCGACCTCCCCCAACCCTGGTGACGACGATGGATTTGAATGTCCACCCGCTGATTCATTTAATTTAGCCAGATTTTTTGGGCATTTCTGTTGTGTAATTTACTTTTACTTGGTTTGATTTAGGAAGCAATAGAATCGCCCGATTTATTTTGGGGATTTCTTAATACTGTTTCTGGGGATGGTGGGGACCGCTGTTGGTCATGTCTAAGGCGGTGGTGGTGTCCCTCTCCGGCCCCTCGCCATCGCTGGAGCTACCATGGCCATGGCGCCTCCTACTTCTTTCCTGAAACGCGAAGGGTTTTTTTTGTCTTTTCGTAGCTCACTTAACACCCCATTGACAGAAGATGGATGGACAGGAGTGGCACGAAGGGAAGAAAATTTTATTTTCAGTGACAAAACAAAGAGCAAAATTTTTAGTGACATAAAAATGGGTACATTTCGATGGTATATAATGAATTTTTTCAATTGCGGGCATGTACAATGGTATAGACAGCTGCTGTTTATAACAGGCTGACATGTCATTTATAGACAGCGTTAGAGACAACTCATGCAATGGTATAGACAACATATTTATGAGTAGATAGCTTCTTCCCACACACAACCTGTTTTGGTTCTCGTGCTAGAGTCGACTCTAGATTAAGAGACGGCTCAACTCCCTATACACACCCTCTCTCATCCACATCATTTTTTATCCTACGTGGCAAAACTTAGAGACTGCTGATATGTACCATTGTACATGCTCTTAGGCCATTCACAATGGGAGTTTCATTCTCATTAAATGATATGACACATCATCGTGTTTGGTGATATGGCAAGGTAATTATGAAGAGAGAGATAGAAAGAGTTTCATGAGAGGTGAGAGAGTTTCATCTAAATGAAACCTAAGATACACTGTTATCTAGATAAAAGCTGATGTGGCACTCTTGGAAACTGGGAAATGAAACTATACACTGAGAATGCCCTTAGGGCAATCCCAACCCTCCACCTTAGCTGGTGTTCATAGAATTAATTACGCTGCCAACTAAGTAAAAATCTGATGTGGCATAGGAATTAAGGAAGGGAGAGAAGGAAAAACAAAAAAACCGTGTCTCATGCAAGAAACTGGGTCGATGCGGGTATCAAAACGCAAGAAACGAGCAAAACAGGGTTGGACGTTTCTACGCGCTTACCAAGTTGTGTTTGTGGTGCATGCATTGGTTTATTGCTTTCTCTCTCCTCTAAACACTGCTCATAGAAACCATGGATTAGAAAACTATGCATTAGTTTCTTGCTTTCTTTCTCCTCTAGACACTACTCATAAAAACCATAAATTAGAACTGCCCTTAGGCACTACCTCCGTTCTTTCAATTGCTCAGTCCGAATAATGACTATCACTAGGCTACGGACGCAGCCTGCGCAGATGCAGCGGCCAGGCCAGATGGCAGCCACATCCCCATGCAAGACGAAAAACACTGTAGATACATATCATTTATTTTATGTTACCAGTTGCACTACACCGTCCTCATAAAAGGAATATAACTGAGATCTCTAATATACGAGTGTAACAATCTTTTTATATATTCACTCTTGGAAAAAAAAGCATGTGAAAAACAGGGTTTTAAATATTCAATCCTGGTTTATCTAAAAAAGGATGTGTGGGAGTTCTTCAACACAAAACTCAAAATCCTGTGCTGGTGTAAAACTAGCGGATCCTAAGCCCCCATCGAAAGGTAGCTCGATTTGGTGGGCTAAGGGCATCCGCAATAGTGCCTAGTCAGCTATCTATAAGAAGTCCATATCAGTATCTATCCTATGTGGTAAGCAATTAAATGAAGAGAGATAGCGCTGCTATCTATAGACCTGTAGATTGTCTATTAATTAAATGAAGAAAGAGAGAGCACTCTATTAATTAAAAATAGCTATAGACATCTATATAGATTCACCATTTCAAAGGTTTACTATAGTATGGTATATAGATGACGTGGATCTTACTATAGAGAGCAATTATCTTTAACCATTGTGGATACCCAGCAGGCTGTCTAGGTGGAATAAATAGGCCTAGGCGGCTAGACGGAGGATGGAGCTAGGCCTAGGGGAGCAATGAAGGTATCCTTGGTTAGGGAACTCACCTGTGGCGGGGATGGTTCAACAAGATCAACCCCCAACTTCACCTCATGCACAATTCTACCCGGCTGTTTGTTGAACATGTCATCGCTGATATCAGTGGGCTTGAGATCACTGCTCACAAGGGTGCTCAACACAAAGATCTCATCACTGAACTGCATGTCCGCTGATGCCCCCTCATGTGCTTCCCTCCTTACGTTTAGTTTCCGCGTGCAGTGTGGCGGCATAATTCCTTTGCGATGTTTTAAAAAGTAGCTCGCCGTGCTGAGGGCTCGGAGCCTTATTGTAAAGGCGACGAAGTCATCTGTAACGTTGATTAGTTGCAGTGGCGATGACACCCTCCGCTTTTGCTCCAAGGGGAAGTGGAGCTCGTGGGGATCGACCATGATCAGCTTCTTTGAGGCAGATGATGAGCACATCTACAAGAAAGAAGAAAGTGGTGGATTAATCGGGGCCCGAGAAACATATGAATACATCATAATATATTAGTTTATATTTTGAATTATTTAAAAATCTTTTATATATCAGTATTATAATACATCATCATTATATAAAGCATCATTAATCATAAATCAAATTGTGTAGTTTACATTTCATATAATGATACATATTATGTATGTCATTACATAATGTTATAAACTAATGAATTAGAATTAACAAGTAAAAATAAAAGTATTTTAACGATTAAACATGAAAAATGCCCGATTAATTGGGGAAGGAAGTATTATCTTTTAAAAAAAAAGTCCAATTAGTAGGCATTTGGAAGAATCAACTGAAGATATGTTTTTTTTCAAAATTACAACATATTCAAAATATAAAGTTTCACTTGTACTTATCAACAGTCAAGAAGACGTAGCTTTGCAGGTTCGTAAACTGAGTAAGTGAGGTAACCTCAGTGGTTTTATCTTCTGGTCCCTTGTATGCACTTACTGATTGTGGCTCACTAGACGCCTTTGCTGCCTGAGCAAATTAAAGCACAGAGTGAGGATTTGTTAATGAGCATATGTAGCACGAATGAAGCAGTACTCCCTCCGTTCTTTTACAATTTCTTAGATAACATTCAACTCTTCTTCCTTTCATATACCCCTTCCTTTCGTTATTTATAGCTTTCCAAGGTTAATTATTTACTACTTCCACCATTCCTTTTTGCTTTTTTTTTTAGTTTTACATCCTTTGATATGCGATTTTGACCATTACTTTTTATTACTATACATTAAGATGCACTAATAAAATTTTAATATTATAAAATTATTTTTAACAAGAAATCGAATGTTATAATTTTCATATAGTCAATCTAGATAGATTTAAACCTATTGGCACAACAACATGGATTTTATGATGTCAAATAAAAGGCTATGTACTATATTAACACACAACTCCAATTAATTAATAAGTGGCACAATGAACGTGAGTAATATGATCTTTCTTATAAATGTCTTACTTGTTGTGAAAACCGTAGAATGACATCTATTTAGTAACTAATGGAGTGCCACATATGACTCGTTTTCAACCCAGATGCCCAACAAGCTCGAGTGCAGAAACCAAGAAGGGACAAATCTAACAAAAAGTTAATGAAGTTGAACCATACTTACCTCTATCAATGAATTTGAACCACTCAACATGTTTTGCATCATTAAAAATAACGGTTGAGGATGGAAAAACATAAACAACAACACTAATGGACGACTATTTTGAAGGGATTAATCCCAGTAAACTGGAGGACATATCGAAATTAAGGGCGCAGTACGTACGCTTTTTGTTTTATAATATGAGTCATTTTCGTAGGGAGCATCATTTCATAAAGTTTGTCCATTAAGGAAATTAATAGTGTAGTCATTGCAATATTTTTCACCCTTTAACGCTTCTTTTTTTTATTTTTATTTTTTGCGAAACAGGAGCTCAAATTTAATTTATCGTCAATAATAGCGGTATAATCATGTAGTACACAACTGGATGGAAATAAAGTCTGGTGTCTGGTTAAGTTAGCTAGGTTTGTTTAGCACAAAGATGCACCAGCGTATTTGTAACAAGACGTACAAAACAAAAGTGAACCTCGATTTTTCCACTGACTGATGAAAACATGAGAATCCGTCTTGATTATTACCTTGGAGAAATCCCACTTCACGGCTAGATGAGGTTATGTGATTGTAACCTACCATTTATTAGGGATATGTATGATCATTTTCCATTAATATTTTTATAGATTTATTACTACTTTTATCTTTGCGTACATATAATGTGCTTGGACAGATACATTAAAACGGAGGGAATATCCCTCTTGGAGAAATCAGTACTAAAAGTTTTACAAGTATGCTTACGGTCGAACTAACCTCAGAGCTTGTCTCTTCTCGTACATTAGGTGTACCTTTGTGCTGCTCGTTGGAAGCATTTTCCGCCTGTTGAACAACCAACGATACACCACCTCATCCACCAGCTCGGAGAAACAAAAAGTGAAAAGGGCAATGTACACCATAGTTATCGGATTTGGTGTAAATCTTCGTGAATCACGAATTAGATCGTTGAATGCAAACCGGTTCAAGGTACGGGGTCCACGTTCGCAGTGAAAATTGAAAGAAAAGTGGTGAATTGTGAATCAGAATCTGGTACCACGACTCAAATAGAACCGCGTTTCTGATAACTATGATGCACACAAGCTCTCAAAAACGTTATTATTTACAGCATGTTATGTTTCAAGAGTATACTTACCTGCGTAGCTGATGAATTACTCATGCCAGTCTCGACAGACCAGTCCATATTTCCCATTTTATCAAGCCTCTCGATAATGTGCCGTGTAACTGGTCTCTTCGTTGGGTCACTGTTCATGCAGTCAGTCCCTATCTCAGCGCATACTCTTACTTGTTCCAACGGTACTGTGCCCCCCTCACATATCTCCAACCTATTCATCCAACTTTTAACTACCTACGAAGATGCAATCGTGAGTTACAATTTATTTGTATAATAAAATTTGATTATTGGTGATTTACAGCCACTCAGAAAAAAAGAAAAAAAGGGAAATACATTAGAAATCCTGAAAAAATCGTCACTAATCTGGTAGATCCTAATTTAAGTTGGGCAACATATCCTGTGCATACAAGCTTCCCGTGTGCACACCGTGCACACCAATTAATAAAAGTCATAAAAAATTCTGAAAAAAATTATAGATGTACTTCATAGATTACTCTACCTATGTAAAATTGTAGGTTCAAATTCATTATAAAATGATTGCTAAAATTACTCTACCTATCTTGTAACTCTCGATATATAAAATTGTAGGTTCAAATTTATTAATCGAGAGTTACAAAAAAGAGAAAATTCTGACAAGAACACTTGTCAGAATTTTCCCTTTTTTTAACTCTTTATATAATGAATTTGATCTTGAAACTTCATACATAGGTAGAGTAATCTATGAAGTACATCTATAATTTTTTCAGAATTTTTCATGACTTTTATTAGTTGGTGTGCACGATGTGTACACGGAAAACCCTGTATGCACAGGATATGTTACCTTTAAGTTTACCTATGTTAACCATTATATGTTAGTATTAAAAGGAAAAAATAAGCTAGGTTTTCTATGAAAAATGCAAAACATCTAGGCTCAATCTAGTGGACCATAATTAAAGGTAAGCTACAGAACCATTGGATTTTATTACTCAAAGATATATATCATCCTAGCTATGGGAAATGGAATGCTGCCTCGTGCAAACAAAGAAAGAAAGGAAAATGCATAGGCACGCAACAAGAAAAGGTAAAACAACAAAGAAAAAAATAAAGAAAACAAAATTTAAAACATAGATTAGAGTTCTAATCATCTACTATTCGTATAGTATGGAAAGAGAAAGAGATGGACATCTCAAATATCTATCATATTCATTGACGAGGGCTGGGCACTCCTTGACCGGCCGGCGTGCGGTCAACGGATCCCCAAACTCGGAAGGCCCCGACCACGACCTGGGTGTGCACTGAGGCGCTCGACCTCGAGCGCGGTGCGCCTCGAAGCTCGACTCAAGACGACCTTGAGCTCGAGCGGGTCTCGCTTGATGCCCCGTCCGCCCTAGGATCTCGGATCTAGCATTTGACCGGCAGCTACGTAAGAGCGGTCGGGATGACTCAGAGTGCGGCAAGTTCGGGGCGCTTGTTGCCACCTCAAGGTGCACGAAGGCCCCTTCCCGAGGATCGCTCCCGGCCGTTGCGTGCAGAGGGAGTATAAAGACCTAGGATGCGTGAGCTCCAGGACGACACAAGACACAGCAGCTCGAGCTAAGAATCGCCATTACTGCCTTGAGTTGTAAACACTGCTCTGTACACCCATATAACGAGAAGCACCGCCGCAAGGCGACTGGAGTAGAGCTATTACCTTGACAGGGGCTCGAACCAGTATAAACCTTTGTCTCGTGTTCGTTGTCGTCTTGCTCCGACCATCACCGCGATCGGTTTTTCTTCCTTCGTTCGAGCAAAACGCTGCTCGGGTCCCATAACATTCAGACCCCTAACTCCCTTCTTGCGGTTGGCGATCCCGATCGTCGACATTCATTACCACACCATTTATCTTAATGGGTCTAAATCACGGTTATGCAAATTAAAGGCGTATTTGGAACAAGTCTCATAAATTAATTCCCACAAGAATTGGGGGAAAAACCCTATTCCAAACAAAGTCTAATATAACATATTGGATAGGCGATACACTACAGTGGTAACAAAGTCTAATATAACCCGTATTCCAAACTAATGATCTCCTTGATAAACATAAAAAGTAGAAATTCTTCCATTAATTGATCAAAACTAATGATTGCTACAATTAATAACCTTAGAAAGAAGAAAAGAAAAGTCCCTCACTGATGAAGAGAAAAAAAAGGAAGAATCTAGCCCACTTATTTGTGGTGCTAGATTATAAATATAGCAGAGGTTGTAGTTCCCAAAACATATATAACTATGTTTCAACTATAGATACTAACATAATATAACAAATACAACCGCACATTCAAATATATATATAAGTGTTGTAGTATCTAGCCATGGATATTGTGTGGGCAATTGACTGGTTTATGAAAAGGAGCGATGATTATTTTCAAGCATGAAATTAAAGCACATTGTAGAAGTATTTACAACAACTACTCGATGTTAACGCACAAACCACATCAATTCAGACATCAGACTAACAAAAAAGTTTATCCAAAAAGTAAATTAAGTACGTCCTCACAGATTTAATGCTATGTAAATTGCATGCATTTTCACATTCGATCAAAAACAAGGAGAAAAAATGTAAATTTTCCTCCTTGAAGATAATAACTTCTATGACTATATTTAATTGGTTTAAATACTACATTTATTATTTCTCTTCACATATTTTGGTCCTACCTTGATACACTTCAATGCTTTCCCTCCTAATACAAATTATACAAATCTTGAAGCAAGCGAAGGGGGATAAGTAATCACTACCTACCATTCATTCATACTTTAATATTTATTCATTCATACTTTAATATTTATGCAACAATAAAAAAGAAAAGCATAGAAGCACCTCTCCTACAAGAGCATGGTTTGCAACAATTTGTGATTTGCACTACTGGATGTATTCCCTAGAATAATATTATGCAAATTGTGAAAAAAAGATATTTTGCAAAGTTAAAGCATATCATTATTATTTCAAAATCTTGCCTTTATGTTGGAACCATCACATAAGTTGTTATTACCTCCTCAACTGCAGAAAATCCCTTCTCTCCAGTCAGTATCTCCAGGATTATAACACCAAGACTGTATATATCCAACTTGACTGAGATTCGTCCATTGAAGAATTCTGGAGCCATATATCCCCTGCACGAAATTTTAATAGTCCGATAGATGAATGTGCAAAGGGAATGTAGCATAATCCATACCTAATACCCAAAATGAAATTGCTTACAATGACCCAATCAGTTTTGAAGTAATAGTCCAACTTTGCTTTTTATCGAAGCACCTTGAGAGACCAAAATCAGCAATTTTCGGAACCATGCCATCATCTAGCAGTATATTAGCAGGTTTGAGATCCAAGTGAATAATACCCTTCTGATGAAGATAATGTAAACCCTCACAGATTCCCTTGATTATTTGATAGCGCACTTTCCATTCAAGTCCATGAGATGCATCTGCGAGGGGGAGAGGAAAAAGTATTTTGTATGCTAGGTAATGTAAATTTTCGAATGCTAGATAGTATACCACATGGTAAGAAAGTAATTTTTATACTCCTATTCTAGATAATAACCTTTAATAAATAAAATTAATATGGAAATAAATGTTACTTGCCACATCATCCTACCAGTGATATACTCATCGAGACTCCCTTTAGGTAGATACTTGAAGCAAAGCAGCCTGTGTCGTACATCTGCCATGACAAACATTTCATTGTACTTTTCATGTTTCCCTTGTGTGTCAGAACAATATCCTAGAAATCGTACTACATTCTTGTGCTTCGCCCCAATCAGACTTTCAACCTCACGGTTGAATTGCTTCTCATCGATATCAAGCGTTTCATTCAGCTTCTTAACGGCGACCGTCCCATTTCCAAGCATTCCCTGTAGTCGCAGCATGCCTAGACAGAATGAGGTTGAGTTTCCAGATCAATTGTGTGATTAAGACTGGGGCAGTTGAGAGTTATCCATACCTTGTAAACCACCGCAAATCCACCCCTGCCGATTTGCAGCTCATCGGAGAAATCTTTTGTGATAGCTTCTAAAAGTGATAATTTCAGGTTCGTTGGCTCTGCACTGTCATCGAGTAGCATGCGCTCCAGGACATTGTGCCTGGTAATAGCTTCGCCATCCATTTGTGCTTACATATGACAGTTCCCTTCAAACGAATTAAAAGTTGCAGCAAATTAATTGGTGCATGGTAAACACTAAGCAGAGAGCTGTGATGATGAAACAGGAATATGGACGAACAGCGATAGTGCGAAAAGAGTATCTGCAACAGCCAGCACCAAACTTAATTATCTGGAGAAGAACTTTTCAAGGAAAAAAAGCTTAGTTACCTGGAGAAGCACTGCTGCATAGTAAAAAAGATGTTTCAGATCTTGCCCTAGCTAGTCTGCAGTAAGGCGACGGATCGTTTCTGAAGCCATCAAACGGAGGAGGGGGGTTGACATGCCAGGGCGGGTAGCCATCTGCGCTGTCCTGCTCGGCTGCCACTATCTTATAATATATATATCAACCCTATTACACGTGGGAGAAAGCGAGCCCAACTAGCGCATCCACCTGTCACTCCACGCCATTTCACGAAAAAGCCCTTCCGTTCTTTCAAATTACGGATAGGTCTCTATAGATTGCAAATAGGTCCTTCGCGATTTTTTATGAGAGGAAGATAAATTTTTTTCATCGTGTTTGGGTCCCTGGCGCGCTGTTTTACGGGAAAACCTCCTGTTAAGTTCAAATCGTGAACAAGCCATTTTCTAATTTTTCAGGATAGCGGACAGGTCCAAAAACATAACAAACAAGCCCTTGCTATTTACGTCTAGGTCCATCCACGTGTCGGCGCCTGGGCGAGGCCCTCAGGAAATCCGGAAATCGCGTTTAGGTCCTTTCGAGAAAATTGAAAATCGCGTTTAGGTCCTTTCGGCTGGTTATTTTAGAAAAAAAAAACCGTAATCCGTGTATATTCGTGAGTAGGTCCTCCGGTGGGCGGACAGGTCCAGAAACGTAACAAACAGGCCCCTGCTCCTTACGTCTAGGTTCATTCTCCGTTTTTCTCGGAAAAAATATTTTCACCACCAGAAATATGTGTGCATCTCTATCTCTAGACTTTTTTTCCCAACTCGATTTTTCATTTCGATCTCTAATATTTTTTGAAACATGTATTATTATTCGGTGAACGCGTAGAGTATTAGGCTCGACAAAAGAAGGTTGTCATCTCTAATAATTTTTCGCCCTTTTTCCTCTAGACTATTTTTCACCGGTGGGTGGTTTTGCGAAAATAAAAAATACATCCAGGCCCTTCGATCGGTGGTTTTGCAAAAAGGGTCCTTTCGTTTCGTATATTCGCGTACGGGTCATCCGTCTTTATTTTTTCGTTTCCAAAAAAAATCCGTAGCGTATGTGTTAGGCTCAACAAAAGAAGGTTGTCATTTCTAATAATTTTTCGCTCTTTTTCCTCTAGACTATTGTTCATCGGTGGGTGGTTTTGCAAAAATAAAAAATTACATTCAGACCCTTCGATCGGTGGTTTTGCAAAAAGGGCCCTATCGTTTCGTATATTCGCGTACGGGTCATTCGTCTTTATTTTTTCGTTTAAAAAAAATTCCGTAGTTTGTGTATTCACGGTTGGGTCCTCCGGTAGGTAGTTTTGTAGAAACAAAAAAATACATCCAAGTCCTTCTACCGGTAATTTTACAGAAAGAACCCCATAGTTTCGTATATTTGCGTACGGATCCTCCAACTTTATTTTCTCGAGCGCATGCTATCGAATTCAAATTCAAGCAACGAGTGCACAGATCAACCTAGTATCTTTTAAGCCCGGTGATTCGGCAACAAATTTCGCCATCCATCGCCACCGGGCCAATAAAATTCTCGCAAAATCGTAAATTATGAACGGTCCTTCTACGTAAATTAGAAATCGCGAATGGGTCCTTCTACAAAGTTATTTTGCAAAGACCTCGTAGTCCCATTCTTTCTACCAGAGATTTAAGAAAATAATATATCTTTTAAGCCGAGAGGATTCGGCCGCAGCCAGCCTGTCCACGTCACCGGTTTTGCCGAAAACTCCTCGCAAAATCAGAAATTACGAACGGGTCCTTCTACGTAAATTAGAAATCACGAACGGGTCCTTCTACAGGTTATTTTGCAAAAAAAGACCCTGTAGTCCGATTCTTTCGGTCTAGGAGATTTAAGAAAATTTAAAATCACGAACAGGTCCTTTCACCGATTATTTTGCGAAAGGGATCCCGTAGTTCCGTGAATTCGATGCGATCGTCGGTTCTTTCGATCCGGAAGATTTTTTTAAAAATAAAATCATGAGCAAGTCTTTCCGCCGGTTATTTTGCAAAAAAAAACTGGTTCTTTCGACCCGGAAGATTTTAGAAAAATTTAGATCGTAAATAGATCCTTTCACCGGTAATTTTGAAAAAAAAGACCCATAATTCCGTAAATTTAGTTTACAGAAAACTCAGACTAATTTTTTTTTTCTCACGTTCAGCGTTGACACCGCGTAACGTGCTATTTTCCCTAGTTGTCTTGACTCTTGACACCAGACATGTGATGCCACCAACCCACTACCGTCCACAGTAAGATGGTACATTTGATGATGAAAGGATTGACTGACTCGAGCGTCGAGACATGTGATTCCAGACATTTTGTATAGTAGCATTGTACATTTCATAATGAAAGGATTGACTTGCTCGAGTGTCGAGACATGTGATTCCAGACATTCTGTGTAGTCTGGGAAAATAATTCCAGAATTGTGAAGCAGTAAAACTTTGCATATCCAGAGTTAGGCGTCGAGGGTGGATTCGGCCCCCGTCCACGTCACCATTTGGCCAAAAACTCCTCGCAAAATTAGAAATTATGAACGGATCCTTCTACGTAAATTAGAAATCGCGAACGGGTCCTTCTACAGGTTATTTTACAAAAAAGATCCTGTAGTCCGATTTTTTCGGCCCAGAAGATTTAAGAAAATAATATACCTTTTAAGCCGGGAGGATTGGGCCGCAGCCAGCCTATCCACGTCACCGGTTTTGCCGAAAACTCCTCGCAAAATCAGAAATTACGAACGGATCCTTCTACGTAAATTAGAAATCGTGAACGGGTCCTTCTACAGGTTATTTTGCAAAAAAAGACCCTGTAGTCCGATTCTTTCGGCCCAGGAGATTTAAGAAAATTTAAAATCACGAACAGGTCCTTCCACCGATTATTTTACGAAAGGGACCCCGTAGTTCCGTGAATTCGATGCGGTCGCCGGTTCTTTCGATCCGGAAGATTTTTTAAAAAATACAATCATGAGCAAGTCTTTCCGTCGGTTATTTTGCAAAAAAAAACCGGTTCTTTCGACCGGAAGATTTTTTTAAAAAAATAGATCATAAATAGATCCTTTTACCGGTAATTTTGAAGAAAAAAAACCCGTAATTCCGCAAATTCAGTTTACAGAAAATTTAGACCAATTTTTTTCTCACGTTCAGCATTGGCACGGTGTAACGCGCTATTTTACCTAGTTGTCTTACACCAGACACGTGATGCCACCAACCAACTACCGTCCACACTCCACAGTAGGATGGTACATTTGATAATGAAAGGATTGACTGACTCGAGCGTCGAGACATGTGATTCCAGACATTTTGCATAGTAGCATTGTACATTTCATAATGAAAGGATTGACTTACTCGAGTGTCGAGACATGTGATTCCAGACATTCTGTTTTAGTCTGGGAAAATAATTCCAGAATTGCGAAGCAGGAAAACTTTGCATATCCAGAGTTAGGCGTCGTGTCGTACTGACCACATGAGTTTGTCATACTTTATATCTGAACCATACTGAGCCTATTGCCCACTCTTGTCCGTGTGATGAACCCAAAATACACGTCTTCCGGTGGGTCCCAAAATTTGTTTCTTGGACCCACCGGGGAATGTGGTGGGTCCCAGGCGAAATTGGAAGATGCCAGGTGAACCATACTGAGCCTATTGCCCACTCTTGTCCGTGTGATGAACCCAAACTTTGCATATCCAGAGTTAGGTGTTCATCACATTTTAGAACCCATTGAAACAGATGAGAGAGATTGAGAGAGGCGAGCGAGAGATAGAGATTAAGAGAGACAGGTGAGAAAGAGAGAGCTAAGAGAGACGGACGAGAGAGAGTATTTTTTTGCACTGTCTCTCAATCTTCTGTCTGAACTCTCCAAACCAAAGCAAATAACCCGTTAGCTTAAAACCATCCTACTTTTGGCATACCTGGCATCTTCCAATTTCGACAAAATTTGTTTCTTCCGGTGGGTCCCAAAATACACGTCTTAGTTATATTTCAGTGGGTTCATTTGAATTTTGTCCAAAACTTCAAATTTTGATCAAAATTTTGTTCAACCGTTTCTCCCTGAAAATACACCGAAATCACTGAAATTTGGTGGCACGTGGATGCCAAAAAAATTAAAACAAAATTTGAAACTCTGCATCCTAAAATATGTGGTGGCAGGTGGCATGCCATTCAAATCAGCAAAACAAAAAATTAAATAAAAAATATGAAAAATTGTAGCAGGCCACATGTCAGCCCATAAATCCATCTTTTTACTGTCGCTTTCCCTCTCCTCTCTCTCTCTATCCAACGTCTTGCTTGGGCATTGTCAACAGTATATCTAAGTTATCTCCAAAATACTCAAACATCCTCTACAGGCAGCTGGAAATACAATATGCAATGCATTGTCTCTCACACGAAACAATGGTAGACTGACTGCACACCAGCACTTTATGGTCTGTTTGGAACACTAGAATTTCTAAGGATTCACGTAGGAATTAGTTCTTTCTATGCCAAATTTCTGCATTCCAAATGGGTGCTACAAGATGAACACGGTCATTTTGAAGCTGCCGGGGGACCGTGGTATGCTCAGCTTTCAAGTGTTTAGTAGAGGCGTTGGCTTGTAGGGATGGTGTAAAGTTGGCTGTTTATTGGGCATAGCCATGTGCCTAAGCGATGTAACGGAAACTCAATTTACGATAAAAAAATTATTTACAAAGAGCATTAACTTTATCTGAATAATAATGTTCACTCTGAATATGCAATGGTTAAATGTTTAAATCAAGCCATCGAAGCATACAAATTCCAAGCACCTATTTACAAACTCGAGCTTAAAATTATCTTTAATTTCACAAACTTAAATAATAACATCACAGCACTTAGGATTGTAAATTTGTAACGCTATAATTCGAGATCGATCGATCGACCAAAAGAGTCATCACCTGCTACCCTATGGACGCAAAAGCATTGAAGAGGTAGACGCCATCCGTATGTGGCTGTCACCATCAGCGGCGTGCATGGCTTCTACATCTTGCTCCGGCCATACCATAGCCCCACCCCATCAATCAGCTCCACCGCCTCCTCGCCTCCCCCCGTGAGCGTCTCTCTCAAACTATTGACATCGTCCATGCGCGCGAGCTCCAGCAGCACCACCAGCCTATCTCACCACCCACCACCGACAACCTGGCTCTGTGTCGCATCGACGAGATCAGGAAGGTCACTCATTACTTTCACTCAACGGACAAGCTCAACACATCTGCAGGAGAGGCAAGAAGCGGTGGAGTTATAAAGATTCAGCAACAGATGAGATATATATGGAATCCAGATTAAGGAATCGTCGAATAAAGAAGGCAACAAAAAGGAAAGAAGTGAGAAGAGACTCAACTCTATGAATCAGAGCTTTGCTTTCTTCGGAAGGGAATTAATCAATCCAATCCGAAAAGCACCGGGAGCAATCGCCGCCGATTTGAATGCCATATTAATAGGAGAAAGGAAAGCAATAAATGAATCATGTACATTCATTTACCTCCCGCGACAGATGATCCAATCCAATCAACCTGGCGTGGCCACTGCCCGCTTTCCACTCAGCTACGCGGGTACGCACACGTGTTGGGGTGAGAGTGGAGAACAGACGTACCACCACCAACTCCTAATTAGAATTGGTAGAGATAGAGATAATAAACTTATCTAGTTGCGTCATACTTAGACATGTGCATGCTGCTGGCCGGCCAGAATCAAGACCATACGTGATTAGATAAAAAGAAAAGATGATCTTATCTACACATGCAAGTAAATATTTAATGAAAGGGATGCATATGGCAATTCAAAGACACATAGTAGCTCAGAAATTGTATGCGTGCAGTATATGGAAAAAGAATCAGCTGTGCAGTATTTGGAAATAGAATCGACTGATTGAGATAAGAGTCTGATACGCGCGCAGATCACGCATGCATGCATATCCAACCGAATTAAAATTTTTCCGTTCGCCAATGTATAGAAGATTAGGACAATTACGGTTTCGTGGATATGTCCGAAGGGGGAGAACGGACCACCTCCACCAACTCGTAAATAGAAGTAGTAGAGATAGTTTGACTAATTGTAGAGACTGACAGCCAATCTTTGTGAATTTGTTGAAGTCCCGACGAGAGAAACGGTCAGTGTTGATGGCCTCACTTCAGGATAGGGCTAGCCAAAATCAGTTGGTTTATTCGGTAAAAAAATATTTCAGTTTTTGAGAAGTGGTCACCGAATTAATCAAACTAAAATAGTAAATTGATATAATTAATCGAAATATTTCAGTCAGTTAATTCGGTGTACCGAATTATAGCAACCAACAACAAAGACAGCATCATTTCAATGATACAAACGTTGCTGGCAAAGGAAAGAAGAAAATCTTGGCAAAGGATGGGTTTTAATTGATCGAACAATGTAATGCACTAATGGACTGCAGATTGCAGAACAAGCAAATTAAATTGAAGAACTGAAGCAAGCAGCATTCCATTTGTGATTACGTATGACAGTTCCTTTCAAACAAATTAAAGGTTGCAGCAAATTAATTGGTACATGGTAAACACTAAACAGAGAGCTATGACGACGAAACAGGATTATCGATGAACACGATTAAGCAGCAGGTTCCTGAATTAAAAGCTAGCGGTTGTGCGAAAAGTGTATCTGCAACAACCAGCACCCCAACTTAATTATCTGGAGAAGATCTTTTCAAGAAAAAAAAAACTTACTGGAGAAGCACTGCTGCAGTAAAGAAATGTTTCAGATCTTGCCCTAGCTAGTCTGCACTCTGCAGTAGGCGACGGGATCGTTTCTGAAGCCATCTAAGGGGAGATGAGATACCAGAGTGGGTAGCCGTCTGGTCTGTCCTGGCCGGCTGCCACTCATGGTTCAAAATTTCGCCGAATTTCGGCGTAATTTCGTTTTTCGGGACATGCCGAATTTTGATATATCAACCGAATTCAAAATTTAAAAACAATTGATTTTGCTACAGTAATTTCAGGAATTTCGGTGAAATTTTGGTTTTTTAATCCGGATTTTGATGTTTTAGAGCCGGATTCGACCGGAATTAGTCCAATAACCCCTAATAAAGTGATCTTACATGAAAATTTGTTGGAAAACTAAATTTTTTGAGATTTTTTAAAATTTGGGCAGAAAAATTGTCAGATTTTTAAAAATTTTACAAGCTTGATAATGATCTGAACAATTTATGGTGACATTCTTAGTAGTTTAGGACCATACACAAAAATGTTCAAAATAATTTAATACCATTTGTTATCTTTAAAAATCAAAAATAGAATGGACATAATTAGGACAGTAAACTTGTTAGATTTTTTAAATTTTCTTTAGTGTGATCATGATCTAAAATTTTTATGAAAGATTAATAATTTCCTCAGTACCATTCTATAAAATTTTCAAAAAATTTTAACTTTATTTGTTTGCTCAATAAAATATATCAATGCAGTAAGCACTGAACTTAATTTGTTGTATTATATTTCAAAAATCAAACAGAGAAAGAACATAAATGGCACTGTGCCTTATAAGAATTTTATAAATTCACTAGAGCTTGATCATGATTCAAAAATTTTATGAGATATTTAAAATTTCCTTGTCACCCTTATGTAAAATTTTTAAAAAAATTTGAACCTTTTTTATTGCTAAAGTAAATTTATTATTGATCATCGGTCTTTTAACATGATAGTAGCACTTTTTAAATTTTGAAAAATTCAAGAAACTTGATCATAATATGAAAATTTTATGAGAATATTATGGATATGTCAGAACCATTGATAAAAATTTAAAAAATTTTATAACCTCGTTTGTTCTAATTTTCATTCGGATGAAACTTGCCGCTCAGCGCTTTACCAAGACAGTACCAATGTTTGAATTTTTAAATATTCCTCACATTTGATCATCATCTTAACTTTTTACAGAAATATAATAAATATGTCAGGAATCTCATCAAAAAATTTCAAAATTTTCTAACGTCGTTTGTACTATTTTTCATCCGGTTCAACTTGCCGATCAACGTTTCATCGGGACAGTACCAATGTTTGAATTTGTTAAAAATCCACAGAATAGATAATCGCCTAAAAATTTTATGAGAACATCTCTAATGTGTCAGGAACCTATAAAAAAATTTCAAAATTTTTCAACATCGTTTGAACCAATTTTCAGTCAGTACATTTTGTCCAAAATTTCGGGTAATTTCGGCGAATTTCGGGGTAATTTCGGCGCCAAACAAACCGGATTTGATTTTTGCTTTTTGAATTTTGAATGTATTTCGACCGAAAAACCGAAATTCGACCGAAATTTTGGATTTCGGAAGGGTCTGAATTTTTTCACAAAACGAAAAATTTAACCCTGCTGCCACTATCTTATTGACTGCAGGCATGTGATGCCACCAGCCCACTACCGTGCGGGAGCATAGTTGGATGGTACATTTGATAATGAAAGGATTGACTTACTCGAGACATGTGATTCCAGACATTCTGTTTTAGTCTGGGAAAATAATTCCGAATGCGAAGCCGTCTAACTTCGCACATCTCAATTCTCCAAACCAAAGCAAATAACCCGTTAGCTTAAAACCATCCTAGTTTTGGCTTACTTGGCATCTTCAAATTTTGACGAAAAAATTCGAAGAATTTCAGTTCGTTCGGTAGGTCCCAAAATACACTTGTCCGAGTTATATTTCAGTAGGTTCATTTGAATTTTGTTCAAAACTTCCAATTGTAGTCAAACTTTTGTCCAACCTTTTCGCCCCAAAATTACACTGAAAATTATAAAATAACCAAATTTCACAGATTTCGGTGGGTGTCAAAACATAAATTAAAACGAAATTCGAAACCCTGCATCCTAGTAGGCAAATAAGTAGTGGCACATGACATGTCATTCAAATCAGCAAAACAAAATATTAAATAAAAAATAAAAAAGGGTAGCAGGGCCGCATGTCAGCCTCTCCCCCTCCTCTCTATCCAACATCTAGCTTGGGCATTGTCAACAGTATATCTGAAGTTATCTCCAAAATACTCAAACATCCTCTACAGCAGCTGGAGAGACAATATGCGAGGCATTGTCTCTGCTACCCACACAAAACAATGGTAGACTGACTACAGGTCAGCACTTTGTGGTCCGTTTGGAACACGAGGATTTCTAAAGATTCACCTATGAATTTTTTGGAACACGTGAACTTCTAAGGATTCATGTAGGAATTGATTCGTTCCATGCAAAATTTCTGCATTCCAAATGGGTGCTACAAGATGAGCAGTCATTGTGAAGCTGCTGGCGGACCGTAGTATTATCAGCTTTAAGTAGAGGCGTTGGCCTGTAGGAATGGTGTTAAGTTGGCTGTTGATTGGGCATACTTTGACTAATTGTTGACAGCCAATCTTTCGTGAATTTGTTGAAGGCCCGACGGGAGCAACGGTCAGAGTTGATGGCCTTACTTCAGGATAGTAGGGACGAAAACAGAAACAGAATTTGATCGTTCCAAAGAAAAACGGAAATTAAAGCTTTTTTTTTAAACGAAAACGGTCGGCCGCATGCATTTGAGTTGCATGTTAATCGCGTGTCGCCAACGACCGTAGATATCTCGTGGGTAAAACTAAGCAGCTTTGCAGAGTAATTATGATGGTATTCGAATACGCCGTGCTTTCGGTTAATGAAGCTGAGTTAATCTAGGGTAATTTCTGTAACCGCGCTCAAGTAGTTTTCAAAAATTAAATTTGCTGTAAATCTAAACTTTGCAAATAACCCCATGGTAATACCTGTTATTTGGTTTGTGTTTCAAATGTAATATAAAACTGGATCTTAACTCTTACATCTACTAATACTTAAAACATGTGTTTCTGTTCCTTGTCATCCCGTGTATGTAGTATTTAGAATTTTCGTGTGGTTTGTTGAGTACTGTTGTGTACTTACCCTTGTGTCGGGGACTGATAAGTTTCTGAGAAGTCAACACATGGTCAACAGGGTATCCGGCCCAGAGCAATCCAGCAAGGGCTTTCGATCTCGATCTAGGAGTCGTTTGGCCCCGCACGACCTCGGGCTTCGGCAGTAAGAGGTCCTGTCCCCACTCGACCTCGACCTTGGCTCGGGTGTGCGTTTGACTCGGCGGTTACCAGGACTTGAGTAATGGCGTCAAGGTGGGAGTGGCGACGCTTCGAGCGATTCTGACCCACCTTCAATGCGCACGGCCACCCCTCGGAATCTCTCCGTCTGCTTCTGTGCAGCGTTCGGGAGGATAAAAAGCTCTGTAAGGCATGTACAAGGACACGAACACACTAGCAATAGCCTCATATACACACACCCCCAGGGTGCGCGACCTCAAGCTGTAAACATCTTCTGTAATCACCATTAGTGAATTCCTCCGCCTCGGGAGAAGACTGGATGTAGAGTCATTACCCTCACGGGGGCTCGAACCAGTATAACTCACTGTCTCTTGCTCGTTGACGTCACGCCGACCTTCGACTAATCCATCGCTGAGCGAAGCGCTTCTCGGGTCTTGCACACTCATCACCCCCTCTTCACTTTTGCGGTCAGGCGATCCCGATCGTCGACACCTTGCCTCCTACCCTCCCTTAGATTTTCAAGAAGACGGCGACTTCCAAGAGTCCGCAGATGGCGACAGTATTTGGTTTTGAGACCTTAGTCTACTTGCTTAAACTTTTTTGTGAGTGTTATTGTAATAATGTATCTGGTGCTAGTCGCACCCTTTTGTAAAACTCTGGCCGTTAGACCCTAATTGTCTATAAAACTGTTAAATTTCGTTCTTATGTCTGGCAATATACATTTAGTTACCGACAGTTAAAATCCTGAAAAGCTGTTAAGATATCTAAACGCACCCCCTAAAAAGGACGGTCCGACACATACTAGTGTCAATTTGATGACTAATGGTGGTTCCGTTGGTTTTGCTCCGAACGTACAGCATTGTTTTTCTCTTATGGAAAAACAAGGTTTCTTCTGAGAACTGTTAGCTCAAGAAAATGGAGGAAGATCATATCTACGTCTTTATGCATAACTGATGGGCAAATTCCATCTGGCTAGTCACCTATTAATCTCATCACTATCCTGCATTACGATATTGCTCATAAACATAGCTAACTACGTTTCAAAAAATAAACAGCTAACTAAAACATTCCAACTCTCACAACTAATTAACTTTTGAGAGTGTATACACATCATCTAAATGTTTTTTTGTCTAAATCAGGGTTGAAGCAACCGATTTCAAAGCAAATCTAATACCAAAAAATTTAGATGATTTTTATAGAAAAAACATCGGATGTAAGTTATCAAAACCTTTTTTTCGCAAAAATAGCCAACTTGCCCCCCAAACACACAACTAATGTCATTTATCGGCCCCTATGCCGCTTCGCGTCTTCTTCTCCACCATCCTCTTCCCGGCCTCCCTCGTGGATCCATCGAGCACGGCGACCTCCCCCAACCCTGGCGACGACGATGGATTTGGATTTCCACCCACTGACTCATTTAATTTGGCCAGATTTTTTGGGGGATTTCTGTTGTGTAATTTACTAACTCGGTATGATTAGAGGTGAAAACGGATCGGATACGGATCGGTAGGGACCATCCCATATCCTACCCTAATTTATTTTGTTTGATATCGGATCGGATACGGTAAGACTAGAATACTATTTAATAGTCGAATGGATACGGATATTAACGGTCGGGTAGAAAACGGTAATCGGGTATCATACGGACGGATAGTGAACGGATACCAGATACTAAATCGGGTAGCATATAAAATACATAAATTAAAGCATACGATGAAAATAACCTAACTAACACATAATTGGAGACATAATCCTAACACAAATACACGGAATACAAATAACTCAAACATAAAGTCCTAACTAATACATAATTGGAGACATAATCCTAACATAAATACACCAAATACAAATAATTCAAACATAAAGTCTAACATAAAGTCCATTTACACAAATAATCCATCAGCAACTGTAAAATTTTAATCTTGTAGAGACTAGAGAGTAATAATTATCATGTAAGTAGTGCACAATTGCATAAGAGGTTAGGTTACATACCTGCCATTGAGATGGTGCTAAAAGCACTCTTGGCCTTACAGATCGTGCTACCACCTTGTGATGCATTTCCTATAAAATGAAAAAAAATAACTCTGGCTGCTTGACTTACATGCAAATTTGTATAGAAGATGCATGACATGGACTCACAACATATTCTGACACTAGATGCATGTCTCTAGTTGAGAATATGAGTTCTGAAATGCATTTGACCCAGAAGTCTGGATTATAGATTTCCAACTCAAAGGGGCAGCATTAAGTTCAGTTGTTTAAAGATACACACAAGTAGATACTGAACTATATGTAAGTTCAGAGATTTTGATGCATACAAAAAATCCTGCAGCTACAAAATTAGCTAAAGAAATATTTACCTGGTATAATGATGTTGGAACCAGAGTTTCATACGGTTCATTCAGCGTGACAACTCCCATTACTAGAGAAAGGAACAACACCTAGCAAAACATACTGGAGATAAAGGTGGAAAAAAAATCTCTGAACCATCCAGAGAGAATTCTTCAGAGAAATCATAGTTCTTAATAGCAGAATAAGCAACCACAATCATCGTTTTGGTTAACTTAATAGCCACGCGACGAATGGACGACCATATCTCACATGACTAAACAAGTTGTGCAGTAGAGTTTCCAAAACTCATAGTAAAATCTAAGTTACAACTTACAACTACTTGTACTTTTTTTAATGACAACAACTACTAGTAGTACTGCAGAACATTCGAAACAAGAATAGGCACCAACAAGACATCACGCCCAAGTCTGGAACTATGAGCTAGCATAATTTGAAGTCGTCTCCTTGTTTCCCTCCTTGTGTCAGTCTCTGTAACATCCCGAAAAATTCAAAAATAAGGAAAATGAAATTTTTGAAATTTAAAAATGGAATAAAATTCAAATTTCAATCTGAATCAAAATTTTAATTTAAAACAATGCCTTTTCCTGATTTTCATGCATTCTAATTTTAAGAAAAAGATGAATAGCAATATTAAAAGTCGAATCATGAAATATTTACCCTGAAATCCTAACAAATTTATATATCTCTGGTAAAAATATAATAAATAAAAACTTACATTTAAAGCTTTTATAAATTCAAAACAGAAAATCAATAAAGTTAGAAATAGCAATGTCAGAATTTTTATAATTTAATTGTCAATGATAAAAATCTGAAAATTTTACAGGAGCATTATTAGATCAAATAAGTTTGAAAAACAAAATTTTAAAAAATAAATAAAATCATTTGGACACTTTAATAAAAAAACAGAATAATCAAAAATTCAATTAATACATTGTCAGAATTTTAGTAAAATTTATACCAAGAGTTTTTCTATAAAAATTTCACTGGAATCTGATCCTCATCTTGTCAACCTCATTAAAAAGTCTCTTAAAATATTGAGTTGGTCTGCTATCTGAATCTTGTGGACTAACTCGGCTCTGTCCAGAGAATTCCTTGTAGCTGTCTCCTTCGTTCTCTGCCATGTGGGCCTCAAGTCTTGTGCAAGGCCTAGCTGTTTTCCCTGCCGAATCCCTCACAACCAGATCACCTTACACGTCGGCCATTTCTCCTGAGCCTTCTCCTCCCTTCTTCCTCTCTCTCGCAAGATTTCTTGCCACGGCAAACTCTTGACTGCACAATCGTTGCCACGGCATAAGGTCGGCATGAATTGGGCAACATGTTGCAATACGGACTCACCCGTGCCCTGCCAAACCCTGTGCCACAACCGCCTCACTTCGGCTATAAAGCTACCCGAGACTCGTTCATCCTCTCTACAAGCTCACACGAACTCCTCTCCTCTGTCCCGAACCAGCAGAACCCCATAGCTCTCACCTTCTTCTTAAAACCCGGCAGAAACCGAATTTGGGAAAAACCCAATGTGCCAATTCCGATCAACCGTAGACCAATTAACTTGACCAGTACCCACTCCTTGATTCCCAGAACTCAATTCTACCCTCTGTTGAAGCTCTTCTTCCTCGGCAAGCCGCGCCGCACCGCTTCTTCCCCAAGCCCGGCAAAAACCCGAAAAAGAGGAGAATTCCCATGCACACCTCCACACTCCAAATTAGCTCGAACCATCAACACTTGAGCACCCTCATGCTCTCCAGAGTCCAACCCCAGTGTCAATTCAAACCTTCCTTCCCCGGCGAGCTGTCGCACCGAGCACTTCCTGTCCGCCATGGCCGTGCACGGTGAAACCTCACTTCCGCATTCTCTTCCTTCCAATTAAGTGCAAAAACGGAACCTTAGTAGCTCACTGATACTCATGCCACTGATAATTATGTGAAATAAATACCCATTTTGAGTTTTTGTTCATCGGCCATGGCGACCGCCGCTCCTCCACGGTGGCGCGCCGTCTCCGGCCATCCCGCGTCGAACCGGTGGTTTCCCTAGATGCGCAAAGGTCTGCTGATGCCATCCATGGAACCGATTCACCGGGATAAGCTGCTGTTCGCCGCCGGCGAGCTTCGCAAATCATCTCCCCTACTCCGGGTCTCTGGCATGTGGGACCGGGTGTCAGTGAGACATGCTGTGCTTTGTCCCTGCCAACCGGACCCCACCGGTCAGCCCTCACGCTGTGCCTCAACCCTGTGCAACCAGAAACGGAAGGCGTAAAACCATTTAGAAAACGTACTTTCCATTTTTAGTAAAATTTCTGAATTTTTAGTCTTTTTCAGACCCTAGTATTTTCAAATGTCAATAACTTTTGAACCATAAGTCAAAATAAAGTAAAATAAATTCCTAAATTCATATAAATTCATGTAGATTCAGAAAATGCGAAAATATTTTGAATTACAACTGTTTAGATTTTGAATTTGAATTTAAATAATAGGGTGAAAACATGCTATAAATAAAATTTCTGCAAATAAACTCTAAATTAAATAAAATAAATTTTGCTAGAATCCTTATGAAATTAGGAACCAGAATATACAAAAATATTTTATTATCATGCTTGGTTTGAATTATTTGAAATAGAAATTTAAATAAACTCTATTATTGTCCCTTAATAAAAATTGTGCATCATAAATCCTAAAATGATAAAATAATTTATACATGCCCCCGAATTCATAAGAAACTCATTTGTGTACAAATATTTAATATTCAAACTTAGTGGATGTTATATTTGAATTTAAAAAGTACAAACAAACCCTAGCATAACACCATTATAAATAAGAACCCAACTTTAAATTATGCTTGCTTTCTATGATTTATTTATATTTGGATTTTATCTGATTTCTTTTTGTCCCTATTGAAACTTGTTATTTGTCATTTGTTATATTCTTCGTTCGCGACGTGTAGAATCCGACGTAATTACCTTCCGTCCGATCATTGCAACCTCAAATTCGTTGAAGACATCAATAAGCAAGGCAAGCACCCTCCTTTGACCATGTTGATCCCAGTTTTATAAATGTTTTCATTAAATGATTTTATTGCATGATATTCATTAAACTCGCTATATTGTGGGTAATGGTAGTTATACTGTTGATTCCTGAAACCTCCTTGATATAAATGAATCATGAACCTTGATACCTTAGAATCATGGTTAGACAATATATGATGTCAATCTGGGTATACACGATGTTGCTTAGCCATGCTTTAGACTTAGTATACGCCAAATTGAGACATTGATCAAATGATATTTGGATATGCTGAGGCATGATGATGATTCATAGACATGTTGAGACATGATGGTATTTTTTGGTTATTTTAATTAAAAATGAAAATAAAATTATAATATTGATGCGGGTAATTATTGGCAATAGCCGGAGGTGCATGGACTTGCACGTAGTGTAGGGTGAAGTATTGCCCGTGTTGGATTAAGGACCGAACTATGGGTTGTTTTCAGGCCAAGATAACCGTACAACCACAAGTGCTGGTATGGAACAGTCTTAACCTATTAAGTTACTTAAAATTAACTTTGCACATTGGTAGGCTGGAGAATGGTGCACGCCATGATATGGGAGAGAAGTGGGACACTCTAATGTACCATTGTTTGTCGTACTATGTACAAATATCTTCTACCCTGTAGGGAGAAGTGGGACAACTTGGTACACCACTGTTTGTCGTACTAGCACAAATATCTTCTGCCCTTTAGGGGGAAGTGGGACAATTTGATGTATCATCACTTGTCGTACTAGTACAAGTATCTTCTACTGCCATACTATGGGTTCACCATGCTGGTGCAAAGCTAAGGTTAAGTAATGTAACGGTTATGTTATGATCTCCTTGCCGACATACCAAAGGAAGTGTGTCGAATGGCCTAGCAAAAGAGGTTGATCATTTCTTGTGGGTAAAGCTGTACAACTCTGCAGAGTAAAAACTAATCGATTAGCCGCGCCCGCGGTCATGGGCACTTGGTAAAGTCATCACATAGTTAGCGTTTTATTTTACAAAATGTGGAATTTGATATGTGCTGTCTAGCACCATGAATTGGATTGGATATCCTTGTTGGAAAGATTATTTCGTATTGACTTGTAATGTCAATGATTGATTCATGGAGATGAATTATTTTGGATTGATATGTGACATCAATGATTGATTCATGAAGATGATCGAAAGAACGAGGTTCGTGAAATTTATTGTTTCATACTTATATATTAACCGCTTTTACTTAAATTCGTTTATATTCTACAATTCAAGAAATTCTTTTTGCAACCTAGCTTTATGCAAATCAACCATGAAAGCCTTTCCTTTGAATGGCCTACATGTATAATAGGATTCAGATAAGTCTTCTTTAGTAATGCAAGTACTCACTCTTGCTTACATGTTGTTTTTAGGGTGAAGAATCGAATAGCTCGATGAAATTACTCGACGCAGGTTCGGGAATGTTAACGACATTTTCTAGGGATTATACCTTGTCAGTTGCCTGAGGGATTGGTTGGGCACACTACAAGACTCTTGATTCTTTCCGCTGCATTCCTCTGAATTGTAAGACCTTATTGTATGAACTACCATTATTATTTATAATAAAGAGTATGTATGTGATATCAATTGTTGTAAATGTGCGTACTAGCTACTGATCCAGGGACTAGTACTGTGTGCACATGAGATTTCTATTTTTGCATTTATGTAAAAATGGGGGTCGCTACAGTTGGTATCAGAGCTATACTGGCTGCAGGATAAACCCTAGAATGGACGTTAGCATTAGAATAAAACAAATTCAAAATACTATTTTCAAAACCTACTATATTTGCAAAATATAGTTGTTGCTTTTCTTTCCTCCTCCCTAAGATTCTTATTCTTATCCCTACTTTCATTTTGGTTTGTAAAACAAATTCCTCTTTCCTTAAAATAATTCTTGTCCATAGTTTATCTTCGTTAATTGCTTCTGAAGACGTGCAAGATATGTCACAGTCATTCTTCATGCCAATCAAGAAGACTACAACGTCAATGCCGACAACATCAAGAAGACGGACATTACTTTCGCCACCCCCCCGACAAGACAGAGGTAAAGCTCGAAGATCCTATTACCCGAAGAGTCGATGTCACCCAACAGTAAAATGCGAAAGATTAAGAGTATATTAGGTTCGCTCGGAAAGGAACCCCTACGCATAGCAGTATTATTCCGCTTTAGATATATAAAACATTTTTATGTAGTGATTATATCCTGCTATTTGTAATTGGTTTTTAATTTTTGTCCGGGCTGATTTACGTGTAAACTTAACCTTTAAGTTAAAGTTTCACGATGAGTTGCCCTTATGTATGAATCCAGAAACCTCAACCCGTAGGCTAAAAATGAAAATTTATAAAATTGCTTCTCTTCTTTCCATATAATTTCTCACAAGCTCATCTTTTCTCTCCGTAGAACTCCTTACCTGTATATTTTTCTAGTTCCTGATCTTTCCCAAAAATGCAGTCCCATCAGAGTTAACATAATAGCATAGCTTCGTAGGATTAGTAAAAGCTTTGGGCAAATACTACTATCAGAATTTCGCAGCGAAGCGTGGTGGATTTATATTTTCAAGATGGAAAGTCTCCGAAGATCCCGATGACGCCAAGACACTCTAATGAAGAACGAAGAATTAGTATTATTAAATAGAAAGAGAGTACACTAAAATAGGTTAGTTGTTGAATTAAAATTTACACCTCCTTATTTGCATTGTGTGAAAATCTTTTTGATTGCTGGACTTTTGATGTGTAATTTTTGTATTGTTTCTCGGGTTACTCTCGTGGATGATTAACCCTTCGGTTGAAAATTCACGATGTGATAACCCTGAATTAATAAGAAAATTTAATTAAGAAAATTTTAAAGAACGAAACATTGCCTTATAACCAAGCCAACTCTCCTTTTATCTCTTTCTATCCTATCCGTCCAATAATTCCAAATTTATTCTCCTTGGTCTCAGCCACTTTTTGATCATTCATTTTGCAACATCAGTAAACCACCCTATGACCTCCTGCCACTCCCTTGACCTGGCGAATCTCGGGGACGAGATTCCTGTTAAGGGGGGTAGTCTGTAACATCCCCAAAAATTCAAAAATAAGGAAAATGAAAATTTTGAAATTTAAAAATGGAATAAAATTCAAATTTCAATCTGAATCAAAATTTTAATTTAAAACAATGCCTTTTCCTGATTTTCATGCATTCTGATTTTAAGAAAAAGATGAATAGCAATATTAAAAGCCTAATCATGAAATTTTTACCCTGAAATCCTAACAAATTTATATATCTCTGGTAAAAATATAATAATAAAACTTACATTTAAAGCTTTTATAAATTCAAAAAGTAAAATCAATAAAGTTAGAAATAGCAATGTCGAATTTTTATAATTTAATTGTCAATGATAAAAATCTGAAAATTTTACAAGAGCATTATTAGATCAAATAAGTTTGAAAAACAAAATTTAAAAAAATCATTTGGACACTTTAATAAAACAAAACAGAATAATCAAAAATTCAATTAATACATTGTCAGAATTTTAGTAAAATTTATACCAAGAGTTTTTCTATAAAAATTTTACTGGAATCTGATCCTCATCTTGTCAACCTCAATAAAAAGTCTCATAAAATAATGCGTTGGTCTGCTATTTGAATCTTATGGACTAACTCGGCTCGCTCCGAGAATTCCTTGTAGTCGTCTCTCTTCGTTTTCCGCCATGTGGGCCTCAAGTCTTGTGCAAGGCCTAGCTGTTTCCCCGACTCCTCACAGCCAGATCACCTTACACGCCGGCCATTTCTCCCGAGCCTTCTCCTCCTTCTTCCTCTCTCAAGAAGATTTCTTGCCACGCAAACTCTTGATCGACAATCGTTGCACGGCATAAGGTCGGCATGAATTGGGCAAAGACGTTGCAACATCGACTCACCCGTGCCTCTCGCCAAACCTCGTACCACAACCGCCTCACTTCGGCTATAAAGCTACCCGAGACTCGTTCATCCTCTCTACAAGCTCACACGAACTCCTCTCCTCTGTCCCGAACCAAAGAGAACCCCATAGCTCTCACCTTCTTCTTAAAACCCTAGAGAACCGAATTTGGGAAAAACCCAATGTGCCAATTCGATCAACCGTAGACCAATTAACTTGACCAAGACCCACTCCTTGATTCCCAGAACTCAATTCTACCTCTGTTGAAGCTCTTCTTCCTCGGCAAGCCAAGACCGCTTCTTCCCCAAGCCCCAAGAAAACCCAAAAGAGGAGAATTCCATGCACACCTCCACACTCCAAATTAGCTCGAACCATCAACACTTGAGCACCCTCATGCTCTCCAGAGTCCAACCCTGTCAATTCAAACCTTCCTTCCCAGTGAGTGTGTCGACCGAGCACTTCTGTCCGCCATGGCCGTGCACGGTGAAACCTCACTTCGCATTCTCTTCCTTCCAATTAAGTGCAAAACGGAACCTTAGTAGCTCACCGATACTCATGCCAATCGATAATTATGTGAAATAAATACCCATTTTGAGTTTTTGTTCATCGGCCATGGCGACCGCCGCCTCCACGGTGGCGCGCCGTCTCCGCCATCCCGCGTCCGAACCGGTGGTTTCCTAGATGCGCAAAGGTCTGCTGATGCCATCCATGGAACCGATTCACCGGATAAGCAGCTGCTTGCCGGCGAGAAGCCAGAAATCATCTCCCTACTCGGGTCTCGGCATGTGGGACCGTGTCGATGAGACATGCTTGTGCTTTGTCCCCGCTAACCGGACCCCACCGTCAGCCCTCACGCTGTGCCTCAACCCTGTGCAACCAGAAACGGAAGGCGAAACCATTTAGAAAACGTATTTCCATTTTTAGTAAAATTTCTGAATTTTTAGTCTTTTTCGACCTAGTATTTTCAAATGTCAATAACTTTTGAACCATAAGTCAAAATAAAGTAAAATAAATTCCTAAATTCATATAAATTCATGTAGATTCAGAAAATGCAAAATTATTTTGAATTACAACACTGTTTAGATTTTGAATTTGAATTTAAAGAATAGGGTGAAAAACATGCTATACATAAAATTTCTGCAAATAAACTCTAAATTAAATAAAATAAATTTTGCTAGAATCCTTATGAAATTAGGAACCTGAATATATAAAAATATTTTATTATCATGCTTGGTTTGAATTATTTGAAATAGAAATTTAAATAAACTCTATTATTGTCCCTTAATAAAATTGTGCATCATAAATCCTAAAATGATAAAATAATTTATACATGCCCCAATTCATAAGAAACTCATTTGTGTAAAAATATTTAATATTCAAACTTAGTTGATGTTATATTTGAATTTAAAAAGTACAAACAAACCCTAGCATAACACCATTATAAATAAGAACCCAACTTTAAATTATGCCTTTCTATGATTTATTTATATTTGGATTTTATCTGATTTCTTTTTGTCCCTATTGAAACTTGTTATTTGTCATTTGTTATGTTCTTCGTTCGCGACGTGTAGAATCCGACGTAATTACCTTCCGTCGTCGACTGCAACCTCAAATTCGTTGAAGACATCAATAAGCAAGGCAAGCACCCTCCTTTGACCATGTTGATCCCAGTTTTATAAATGTTTTCATTAAATGATTTTATTGCATGCGTATATTCATTAAACTCGCTATATTGTGGGTAATGGTAGTTATACTGTTGATTCTCAAACCTCCGTGATATAAATGAATCATGAACCTTGATACCTTAGAATCATGGTTAGACAATATATGATGTCAACTGGGTATACACGATGTTGCTTAGCCATGCTTTAGACTTAGTATACGCCAAATTGAGACATTGATCAAATGATATTTGGATATGCCGAGGCATGATGATGATTCATAGACATGTTGAGACATGATGGTAATTTTTGGTTATTTTAATTAAAAATGAAAATAAAATTATAATATTGATGCGGTAATTATTGGCAATAGCGGAGGTGCATGGACTTGCACGTAGTGTAGGGTGAAGTATTGCCCGTGTTGGATTAAGGACCGAACTATGGGTTGTTTTCGTGCCAAGATAACCGCACAACCACAAGTCTTTGGTATGGAATGTCTTAACCTATTAAGTTACTTAAAATTAACTTTGCACATTGGTAGGCTGGAGATTGGTGCACGCATGATATGGGAGAGAAGTGGGACACTCTGATGTACCACTGTTTGTCGTACTATGTACAAATATCTTCTACCCTGTAGGGAGAAGTGGGACAACCTGGTACACCACCGTTTGTCGTACTAGCACAAATATCTTCTACCCTTTAAGGGGGAAGTGGGACAATTTGATGTAGCATCACTTGTCGTACTAGTACAAGTATCTTCTACTGCCATACTATGGGTTCACCATGCTGGTGCAAAGCTAAGGTTAAGTAATGTAACGGTTATGTTATGATCTCCTTGCCGACATACCAAAGGAAGTGTGTCGAATGGCCTAGCAAAAGAGGCTGATCATTTCTTGTGGGTAAAGTCGCATAACTCGCAGAGTAAAAACTAATCGATTAGCCATGCGCATGATCATGGGCACTTGGTAAAGTCATCACATAGTTAGCGTTTTATTTTACAAAATGTGGAATTTGATATGTGCTGTCTAGCACCATGAATTGGATTGGATATCCTTGTTGGAAAGATTATTTCGTATTGACTTGTAATGTCAATGATTGATTCATGGAGATGAATTATTTTGGATTGATATGTGACATCAATGATTGATTCATGAAGATGATCGAAAGAACTGAGGTTCATGAAATTTATTGTTTCATACTTATATATTAACTGCTTTTACTTAAATTCCGTTTATATTCTACAATTCAGTAAATTCTTTTGCAACCTAGCTTTATGCAAATCAACCATGAAAGCCTTTCCTTTGAATGGCCTACATGTATAATAGGATTCGCATAAGTCTTGCTGAGTACGCAAGTACTCACTCTTGCTTACATGTTGTTTTTAGGGTGAAGAATCAGAATAGCTCGATGAAATTACTCGACGCAGGGTTCGGGAATGTTAACGACATTTTCTAGGGATTATACCTTGTCAGTTGCCCGAGGGATTGGTTGGGCACACTACAAGACTCTTGATTCTTTCCGCTGCATTCCTCTTAATTGTAAGACCTTATTGTATGAACTACCATTATTATTTATAATAAAGAGTATGGATGTGATATCAATTGTTGTAAATGTGCGTGCATTAGCTCTTGATCCAGGACTAGTATCTGTGCACATGAGATTTCTATTTTGCATTTATGTAAAATGGGGTTGCTACTGCCTCATCATCATCATAGCAATGTTATTTAAGTTAGAAAAAGGAACCTTACAAACGAATCGGACAAACAAACTATTTGGCAAAGAACAATAGACATCTCAAATAAAAATACAATAGACATACAACAAAACAAAGATGCCCAAAAATGTCTTCCTGGCATCCACACACATGTCAAGTTTCAACATTGCATACACCTTCCGTTGCTTTATTTCCATTCGTGTTCAAACCATTTAATTGGTCACACAAAGCTTCTACTCCACTTTTATTTGAACCTAAATGCAGTAAATAACAAATTAGAAGGTACAAATAAAGACATACATAATACATAATTGATCAATGAAGAAAGCCATAACTTGTAAGAAAAAATTTACCTTTACACGAAGCAATCATCCAATCCTTTGTGCAAACTAAGGCCTCAACAATGTCATCATCAAGTCGACTACGGAATGGATCAATAACGCATCCACCGGCACTAAACGCCGATTCTGAAGCAACCGTAGACACTTGAATAGATAACACATCCCGAGCAAGCATAGAAAGGATAGGATAGGTTGTTGTTTGCCCCTTCCACCATGATAATATGTCAAAAATACCATCACCATCATCAAACTTCAAGAGATCATCACTCATGTATATATCCAATTCAGACTTCTTGTTTGCATTATT
Organism: Guadua angustifolia; assembly: GCA_036346375.1. NCBI lineage: Eukaryota > Viridiplantae > Streptophyta > Magnoliopsida > Poales > Poaceae > Guadua > Guadua angustifolia. The sequence goes on along the minus strand of CM070520.1, from coordinate 45,643,736 downwards.
TTTAGGGTGATACAACTCATCTATGTTAATCTCATCCTCATCCTCATCCTCATCCAATGTGCAATTCCTTGATTCTGAAGCCACATCATGCTTTTTCAAAGTGGATGGTGTACTTGATAAAGATGCATTGTTTAATGAATATGTTGCAAATAATTCATTGATCACATTCATTAGTTCCATCTTAGCAAACTCAGCCATGTCATTTTCATATACTTTGGATAAGTACAATTCAACCACCTTGTGCTTGTACCTAGGGTCAAGAAAGGCTGCCACTTGCAAAGCCATATTGCTCATATCCCAATACTTCTCAAACTTTTCTTCCATAGCCTCACCCAAGTTAGAAACTATGATGTCATTACTATCAATCCATTTTCCAATAGCAATCTTTATGTCACAAAATTTTCGAAAGAAAAGATTTGCAGTAGGATAGGATGTTCTAGAGAAAAATAAGGTGACATCATAGAATTTTTCATGCACTTGCAAATAGTTGTTGCATTTAACCATTCAGCTATTGTAGGGCAACAAATTCATATCTTGTCTTATCTTTGAGAGCAAGATACCAAATGCATCCTTATAATAAATTGCATCTCTAATCATAATATAGGTAGAATTCCACCTTGTAGCAACATCTAAAGAAAGAGCCTTTCTAGTGTCCAAGTCACATTCTTTAGCACATGTTTGAAATGCTTCCCATTGTTGAGGTAATCTTTTTATGATTGAAATGAACTCTCTAATGTTTCCAATGGTACTATGAATTAATTGCAGTCCATCTCTAGCAACAAGATTCAATATATGATTCGCACATCTCACGTGAAAGAATTTACCACCACATACAAGGAAGCTTCTAGCATGGTCAACAATAACATCAACAGCAACATTATTTGAAGAAGCATTGTCCAATGAAAGAGCAAGCAATTTCTTATCTAGGTTCCAATTTAATACATTTGTGAAAAATGTATCACCCAATCGAAGTCCTGAATGACTGCCCTCAACATGAATAAAATTGATTATCCTCTTTTGCATGTTCCAATTGTCATCAATCCAATGTGCGGTGACACACATGTAACCTTTGTTTTGAATTGATGTCCACATATCCATGGTAAAACTAAAACGACATGAGAGGGATTTGAAATGTTCATACAACAACTTCTTTTCCTCTTCATAAATTTCCAAGATTTCTTTACGAACAGTGATGCGAGATTTTATAGGAAAAGTTGGCCTCAAAGATTTAATGAAATCAACAAAGTATTCATGTTGGCAAATATTGAATGGATACTCATGCATAATGATAGCATAATTAAACTTTCTCAAGCTAGCTTTCTCATCATACCGATATGTCGCAATCCCTCCCTCATTTTGATCTAGAAGTTGTTGGCCTTTCAAAACACTGTGCTTGTTCTTCAAATGATTTTTGAATGCCGTTATACCATTGGTACTTACAGCCCTAGCTGTATGTCTACACCTCTTGCATTTAGCCCATGTCTCTTCCATAGTGCTACCATCATCCATGGACACTATTTTCTCAAACTTTATAAAATGTTCCCACACCCATGAAGTGGTCTTCTTTCCAATCTTGGATTTTTCTTCACCATCATCATCTTGTCCAATTGATCCCACACTTGCACTTGCACTTGCACTTTTAAGTTCTGAAGCTACAATAATGATAATAAGAGCACAAATACAATCATCACTATGGCAAAGATATTAATTGAAAAATGCCATTATAAAAAGTACAAGTATCACCATCATATTATACCTTTGTTCAATGTGATTGGAGAAGCTACAACTATGGCCTTATCCTTGGTGTTGGAGGATGTCATTGGACCCTTGCTTTTACTCAAAGATGTCATTGGACTCTTGCCCTTGCTCGAGGTCGTGTCATCCTTGCCCTTATTGGTTGTAGGTTGTACTCCTGAAACATCATTAAGACTCCTATGTTTTTTCAACGGACGTGGACATGCATTCACTAGCTTCTTCTTACTACCGGCAACCTTTTTCTTGCCATGGTCAGACCCAACAACCACTCCTTGCTCTTTCTCCCCTATTGCAGGATTGCTCCTCAATTGTTTCATGGATTGCTCCTCAATTGTTTCATGGCTCTAGCTATTGAAACTCGAGCCTCCACCACCGTCATTGTCTCCCATCGCCTACGGTATACATACATGACAAAAGCCCAAGTTTATAACATGTTACCATCAATTCTATTGTGTCTATTGTCACCTACAACATCAATTAAGAAATGCTATTTGACTATGATTTTATTTCTTTGATATGCTTTGAGTTGTAAATGATCAGTCCAACCAAAAAAGGAGAATCAAAATATGCAGTGCATTAAACTTAATTAGTCAATAAATATTCTCTGCAGGGTCATAAAATTCTGACTCAAAGCTGTATAATCTCACTACATACCGATCAATCTTGCCATATCCTATGAAATTGTAACTATTGCTGGGCATGAAATATTCAATGTTTGATGCAGAAGACATGCGTTGGTTAATACAAGTTGTAAGCTTCTTAATAAATAAATCAGAACAAGCAAAACAGTTACCTTATATACTTTGTTACCCCGCCAAAAAAGTATTCAGAAGGAAAAAAACCTCAATTAATGTCAAGAATTTGGCATTAGGATAACAACAGAATTTCTTAGCAAAATTAACAATATGATCAATCTTTTCTCTATAGTCCGAAGATCATATAAACAAGGAGCAACACGTAAAGTAAAACTGCACCAATCCTTAAACAAATATCACAAGTAAACTAATCCGACAACCACCGGCCAAAGTGATGTGGCTAAGCATGATGTGATGGCTGTTCTCTGAATAGATCCTACTACTACATCGCATTGCAAAAGATTAATTAACAAAGCGGTAATAACTGCATAATTATAAATTTATTGCACATAAGTAATTGCCAACACAATTGAACATGATTATTTCATACAATATCTATCAACCAGGAAAACGGTACATCATACAAACCACAAAAATTTACACCACCATTACAAAGTAAAAAAGTACATATTAAGCATTTACCAAATTAGTGACTGGAGGGAGTAGAAGCCCAAAGGAACTTTGCAGATACGACACCAAATCCTGTTGACACACCAAACAGTAAGAACTAAGAACTGATATTAACAGATTTTGTATTGATAGGGTATAAATTAACAAGGTCGAGTCTAATGGACGTCACAGACTCACATTAAAAAACATTCGGTGGAAGTCACAGAAAACGGAGGCCGCGGACGAGGTCATGCGACGGCGGCGGCGACGGGACGGAGGCGGCGGACGGGCGACGAGCGACGGGGACGGAGTCCAGACGGACGGGCGACAGGACGGAGCTCCCAGGACGGGTGGCGGACGGGCGACGGGACGGAGGCAGCAGGACGGGCGGCGGGCGACGGGAGGCCATGGACGGGCAAAGCGACGGACGGGCGGCGGGCGAGGGGAGGCCATGACGGGTAGGCGACTGACGGGTCAAGGCTAGGGTTGGGAGTGACTTCAGGACTTGGGGTTGGGGATTGAATGCGAGCGAGGGACGAGGAGGGACGAAATGAACCGACCGAAAGTGACCGACCGAGGGACAGAGGGAGTTTAGCATCGCAAGGGTAGAACAACGGATACCCGATCGGGTATCCGAACCCGATCCAAAATTTCGTATCACCTGCTCCATATCCGACCGAACCCGACCAGACACTAACGGGTAATACCCGAATCCGACGGGTACCAAAAAAATCGGGTTTTCCTGACCGACTGAACTGTTCGGTGCAGTTGGGTAGTACCCGACCCGTTTTCACCCCTAGGTATGATTTAGGGAGCAATTGAATGGCCTGATTTATTTTGGGGATTTCTCAACTCTATTTCTGGGGATGGTGAGGATCCGTGTTGGTCAAGTGTACGGCGGTGGTGGTGGTGTCCCTCTCCGTCCCCATGCCATCGCCGGAGCCACCATGGCCATGGCGCCTCCTAGTCCTTCCTTCATCCTCTCTCTTAGAGGAGAAAGGCGAAGGGTATTTCAGCGGCATAAAATGAATTTTCTCAATTACGTAAGGCACTACCTCAACCCCTTGCAACACGAAAAACACTATAAGATGCATACCATTTTATTTTTTGTTGCCAGTTGCACTACACCTGAGATCTCTAGTCTACGAGTATAACAATCTTTTTATATATTCACTCTTAAAAAAACGTGAAGAACTGGGTTTTAATATTCAACCCTGATTTTTCTAAAAGGGAATGTGGGAGTTGTTCTTTATCACAAATCTAAAAATCCTGAGCTGTTGTAAAACTAGCTGATTCTAAGCCCAAGCCCAACCAAAGGTAGCCAATGTTCACCGAGGAGCTAGGCGCTAGTCAAACAACATATCAGAGTCTAATTGCCGATTAAGCGGGGATAAATCACCCTAGACAGCTACACAAGAGAGTAGAGTCTAGAGCCTACGCGGCATCCTAAGGGAGCAATGAAGGTACTTTCGTTAGGGAACTCACCTGCGGTGGGGAAGGTTCGACGATAACAACCCCCAAGTTCACCTCTTGCACGATTTCACCGGCTGGTTTGTTGAACATATCATCACTGATATCTGCGAGCTTCAGATCGCTACTCACAAGGGTGCTCACACACAGAGATCTCATCGTTGCACAGCATGTCCACTGGTGCCCCCTCCTATGCTCACACACAGAGATCTCATCGTTCCTTCTTAGGTTGAGTTTCCGTGTGGAGCGTGGTGGCAGAATTCCTTTCCACCCTTTTAAAAAGTAGCTCGTCATGCTGAGGGCTGGGAGCCTTATTGTAAAGGCGACGTAGTCATCTGTAACGTTGATTAACTACCGTGGTGACAACCTCTGCTTTTGTTCCAAGGGAAAGTGGATCTCGTGGGGTTCGACCAAGATCAGCTTCTTTGAGGCAGATGATGACCTCATCTACAAGAAAGAAGAAAGTGGTGGATTAATCAGGCCAGAGAAACATATGAGTCCATTTCTTTACAGTTAAGAAAAAGGAGTAATTGATGAAATACTCTCACTTATTTCTGTTATTGATTATTTGCCCTATGATGTCTCACTGACATGCGAGTCATGGGGTCACATGTCAGTGAGACAAATAGGGTAAATGAACAATTACACCAAATAAAAAAGGGCAAATAATCAATTCTCCTGAAGAAAAAAGCAATAGTGAAGAAAAGGTATAGGTTCTTCGGGCAAAAGTGTACCGCCAAAGGATTAGTCACTATACAACTGGTTAAACGGAATTTAATAAACTATTCTATTCTCATCGTAATATACTAGTTTATATTTAGAATTATATAAAAATCATTTATATATCGGTATTATAATACATCATCACTATATAAAGCATCATTAATCGTAGATCAAATTATATAGTGTACACTTCATATACATACATACATACATACATACATACATACATACATACATACAAACTCCTAATCTCAACTCTTAGATCCCTCCTCAATGGCTAGATTAAAATTGGTGGGATTCCCCTAATCCACTTATAGCTCTTTTCCACAAAACCCCCTAGAAACCTTTTCTTCTCCCACCACCTCCTCCTCTCTCTCTGCGCGCAAGCCATGGCATCTCACGGCGGCGACGGCAACGGCAACTCCCCCAACTGTAAGATTTATTTTCTTTTATTGCAGCTTAAGATTTCGATTGTCGCCTCATCTTTCATGTCGATTTTGTCAGCGGTGTCGCCGCCGGATGTGCCTGCCGAGCCCGCCTCCCTCGCCACCAACTCCTCCCTCCCATCCAAGGCTGCCTTGGCCGCCAGCTGGCCGGCCAAATTTCGCTGCCCGTCCCGTCCCTCGGGCCGAGACGCCGCCACTTGCCGCCGACGCTGTCGCTCGGCGCCGCTGGCACCGCCAGAACTAGACCGGCGGTCGGTTCCTCCCACTCTCCACACCCTTGTCCACCGACGACATCCCGCCGCCCTTCGAGGTGGGACGAGGACACCGAGACCGACGGCGGCGGCATCGCAGCAGACGCCACCCCGGTCTTCGCTCGGGGCACCAACATCAAGCGATGCAGACGTTAACGCCGCCGTCCTGCGGTTCTCGCCACTTCCGGGACCAGCGACGTCGGCCGCGTCAACCCGTTATGGACGAGGGCAAGTACATGCGCGCCATCCACCGCATCCTCGAACTTGAGGGAGGGGAGTCGCTGACGCCGACGCGCGCACGATGTCTTCGACGACGACCCGGACCTCTACGGCAAGATGGTCTGGTACCGCCGAGGTGCTCGCTATCTTCGACATCGTGCTCATGGACCTCATGGCGCGCATCGAGCCATTGCTCGAGAAACACATCCGCATCAGATCTACAACCTCAAATCGTCGATTTGTTTGAGGAACTGAATCCTTCGGTGATTACTTGCGCCGAGACAGCTGGTTCAACTCCGTGGCTAACCCGCCAAAGGACACCACCGTCGCTGGGGAGAGAAGAAAAGGTTTCTAGGGGTTTTGTGAAAAGAGCTATAAGTGGATTAGGGAATCCCATCAATTTTAATCTAGCCATTGAGGAGGGATCTAAGAGCTGAGATTAGGAGTTTGCATGATTGCACCAAAAGAGAGGTTTGCATCGAATACGCCGCCATATATATATATATATATATATATATATATATATATATATATATATATATATATATATATATAGAAGCCTTTTCAGATTCTAGGAGTACATACTCCCACCTTTAATATACCACTTAAATGAACGCTTTATACTCTTTTATCACTTCGTATACTCCAATAATAATTCTAAGATACTCCAATGCAACATGGTTAAAAAAATTCATGAGAACCCTATATTTTTTTACTACATACCCTTTTCCATATGTATAAGGAATATGTAAACAAATTATGCTATAAAAGGTGGATTTTAATGAAATTTTTCATGGAACTCACTTTAGAGTATCTTATAATCAGTATTAGAGTATACTCAAAAAGATAAAGAGGTATAATAACATCATTTAAACGGTATATTAGAGGTGGGAGTATATACACCTAGGAGTATAGAATCATTTTCCTATACACACACATACATATATATACATATACATACATATGTATATATATATATGTATATATACATACATATATATATACATACACATATTATGTATGTCATTGCATAATGTTATAAAGTATCAACGATCGGGATCGCCTTACCGCAGAAAAGTATGGGGGTTAATGTGAATGTGGGACCCGAAACTAGCTTTGCTCACCTAAGGAAAAGAACTCCCTACTCCAATGGTCAGAGAGAAGAAGAAAAGAGGGAGACACCGAGAATTATACTGGTTCGAACCCTCAGAACAGGTAATAGCCCTACTCCAGTCTCGCCCAGAGGCGAAGAGATTCACTATGTTTGAGTACAAGGGATGCTCTCTAGCTCGGGCTCCTGCAGTTTGAGTGTGCGTATGTGTGAAATGTGAAGCTTGAGTGTCTTGCCCCTTGTGATCGTCTCAGGGGGTTGCCCCTCCCGTCCGTTACCAGAAACGGCCGGGAGAGATTTCCGGGAGAGTGGCTTCGTGCGCACTAAAGCCGGATCATAACCGCCCCGGAATCATCTCCCACATCTGGCTTGACTCCATCAATTAAGGATCTTAGTAACCGTCGGTGTGAATGCTCGATCTAAATCTCCAAGCATGACCCCTCCCGAACGGGAGCCAGCTCCTTACCCCTTAGCTCGAGGCCGGACGGGAGCCGCGTAGTCAACGGCGTGGTCAGAGGCCACACAGCTCGAGCTCGAGCTAGAGGTTTGTTGACTGACCCGTTGACTGGACAGGGGTTTTTCAGTCCCCGACATAAAGTAATGAATTAGAATTAGGCAACATATCCTGTGCACACATAGCTTCTCATGCGCACACCGTGCACACCAACTAATAAAAGTTATGAAAAATTTTGAAAAAAATTGTAAATGTACTTCATAGATTACTCTACTTATGTATAAAATTGTAGGTTCAAATTCTTTATATATCAAGAGTTACAAAAAAGAGAAAACTCTGACAAGTTTAGACTCTCTAAACTTGTCAGAGTTTTCTCTTTTTTGTAACTCTCATAATGAATTTGATCTTGAAACTTCATACATAGGTAGACTAATCTATGAAGTACATCTACAATTTTTTTAGAATTTTTCATGACTTTTATTAGTTAGTGTGCATAGTGTGTACACGGAAAGTCTGTGTGCATAGGATATGTTGCCTTAGAATTAACATGTAAAAATAAAAGCATTTTAACTATTAAACATGAAAAATGGCGATTAATCAGGGAAGACAGTATAATCTATTTTTAAAAAAGAAATTAAGTCCAATCAGTAGGCATTTGACGAATCAAGTCAAGATATTTTTTTTCAAAATTACAAGATATTCAACATACAAAGTTTCACTTGTACTAATCGATAGTCAAGTAGACGGTCACCTCAGTGGTTTTATCTTCTGGTCCTGTAATATCCCAATTTTTGGTCATTTAAATTTGTTTGGGGATTTCGAATTTGTGAAAATTTTATTGCTAATTAAAGCTTAATTGGGAATTTCTCTTTACAAAAAGGATTTAAATTGATTAATGATTAAGTGCACATTTGTTGAAAATATTTTATTTAAATTATAAATACTTCAAAGTATTGTATAGAATTTTTTTGATTTTTCCAAATTTATTTTCTATTTATTCGGAGCTTAATTGCATTCCTGTGATTTTTCTAAAAAAGAAAATGCGGTTTCAATTCCCTAGAAGCCATTGGGCGGAAACCCATTGGTCTAGCCCAGCATCGCGCAGCCCAAGCCAAGCCATACGAACACCAGCCCAGCCCAACCTGCTTCCTCGCGCGTACCACTGACATGTGGGAGCCACCTGTCAGATGCGTCGTTTCTGCCGTGTTCGAGCCAAAAAGAGTGGTCGCCGTGTCCGCCATGGATTCCTCCTCGTTACGTGAGCAACGCGGGCTCTTATGGCTTTTTCAGGGAGCAATGAGACCGCAAGGAACCCACAAACCAAAACGTTAGTCCAATTTTTACCCTCGCGCCATCATGTAGCCACGATCTGGAGGTTTGTTCAAGTGCCGCCGCCATGGAAAAGTGCGCAATTCGCCATCTCAGGTGAGATTTGGGACTCGCGGACCTCACCCAAACAAATCACATATAGATCATCTCTGTATTCTTGATGCATACACCATTCGAAAACACTATAGGCTACGCCAACAGCTCCACGGCATTACCTGCAAAGGAAGAAGTGGGCATCGAAATGTGAACCATAGCATCAGTACTAAATAGGAAGAATATAATGCAAAAAGAGAAAAAAAAATGAATACAAAAGGAAATGAGAAGAGCAGCATTTTAATGCATTGTACGATTGTGTTTCCCATAAGCACCACAAAACTTTAAATTCGATTGTTGGATGTCGTTAGTGTCTAAGCAGCGCAGCAGGGGACCAACCAACCTTGGCAATGAGAGGGGAGGAGCTCAGGGATGCTCCATAGCACTTCACGGCAGCTTTAATTTATAAGGTTGGAACCCTTACAAAATACGAACCAAATTAGGAAAGATTCAAGTATAGTGTAGTAAACACGAGCAAAGCGTACAAGGTGAGAAATAGAATTGAAACAAATTATGAAAGATTCAAGCACGTACAGAACGTGAGAAAGATGATGCAAGCATCCATGCCTAGAACACGAGCCATATCTCATTGGCTAAAACAAACCAAATTTGGTCTCCCTCCTAGGGACTCCAAGTACAGTACGCGAATTGGGTTAAAATCTTAAGAAATTATTTGATAGCACTGAAATCTCCAGCACCTTGCTCCACCGTGCAGCAGCACCTGACGTGGATGGATATCATGGAGGGAGAAATTCAAGCGTCTCTGGGCAGGGGATGGGGGAGTGTAAGGACGGTGTGGGGAACAGCGGGAGAGAAGAGACCAATCGACATGGATGGAAATGGAATTAGAGACGGTGAGGATCCATGTTTCTCTGTGTAGGAGATGGATGAGTGGGAGAGGAGAAGGCACACGAAGAGAGATGGTAGATGAGAAAGAAACTGTGGCAAAAAGCTCGGTGCTAGAAAATTACGAACTTGTTAACTGTTTTCTCGGTAAGGAAAAAAGAAGTCAATATGTGCTGTAATAACTCGTGAGATCCTACAAATAGATGTCTAGATTTTTTTTATTCTTATTAGTTAATTTAAGAATTTCTTTATAATTAACAAGAGCCGTTGTAATTCAATCTCACCAAATAGATGAATAGCCCTTTCTTCTTCTCCCTTGGACTCTTCTTGCAAAGCTGCTGCTTCTTCCCCACACTCCTAGGCTTCTTGCAGCAAAACAACACATTGTGCAAATCATTCTGTCTTGTGAGAGAATGATTTTCTCGTTGTATACATTCTATCTATTTTCTTGGCATATAAACATTTGTGCTGTCCTATGACCTCAATATATCGGTAGTATATAGTGTATAATAGAAATCAGATCTAGCTATTGATTTGTTAAGGATATTCCTACTACTTTACTACCGAAGGAAATATAAATAAATATTAGCTTATCTGATCCATTGAATTGAAAAATACTAGTTAATCTGATCCATTGGATTGAAAAAAATAAATGAACCATATTAGATTTAATGTACTGTAAAAGAGCTCAAAAAACATAAGAAACGGTAGGTATGCAGTGTGAGGTGCAGAGCCCATCCATATTGACCATATCACATTCAAATATGTGTTACACTGGCCCTCCAACATTCACTTATAAGAAATAGTTCCACTTAATAGACGCTTCGACAGTCTTGATTCGTTGCCTCTGTTCCAGCCGCGTTGACATGAATAGTTTGGATTTCGTTGTGTTACTTGTATTGCCTTTTCACTGCCTTTAAATGCTAGCACCAGATTGTCCGAGGTCAACTTCTGCCAGTACTAATCCTTTATGATGTCCAATCACAATCCTGAAACAAATTAACATATTGTGTATTTCACAAATATGGAGAAAAGAAGGCACAAACAAACAAATGTGGCGCCCGTTATGACTGTGTACGTCGAACCACATGGAAAACTAAGGGGATAAAGTGATTTCTATTAAGGCTAAACTTTTGCGGATTCCCAGTAGTTGCAGAGCATGTTGAGCGTACAGCACAGGAGTTACGGTATTCTTACAAACAACAATTATTGTAGCAAGGCCAGAACTATATGCTACTATAAAAATGCAACCCAAGAATTATTCAAGAATCAGTGCAGTTGGTCGTTGATAATATTGTTCAGGATGCGCACAACCGTAGAAACTCCCTCGCCTTTGCATTTCGCTTTAACTCTCCGTCCCCCTAGCGCTTAAGGGTGGGCTATCGTTGTACTCTCTAGGTTAGTTGTATCTGCTGTCCTTGCTTCTTAATGCATTTGGCAAAGCTCCGGCCGTCTTTCTTTAAAAAAAGAATTATTCAAGAATAAATGGAACAATTTGTAAACTTCATATATGCCTAGGAATATTGGAATGTCTGCAGTCTACTTTCTTTTCATTTGCACTTGCCCATATTAAGCGGTTCCAGGGAAGCAATGTAAACAGGATACTTTTCAATACATACCTGCTTGAACCCTGCAAACATCCTAAAGCGTAAACAGGTCCTAGGCCAAAATTCAGTGTAGACTCAAGCCTGCAAGAATACGTAGAACATTGTTAACATTGTTGCATCTTGGGTAGGCATTACCTCGAAGGCACTAGCATACAAAGTCCCATCTATAACATATCAACTGTTGTTGCAGCAAAATGGGAAAAAGGGGACCATATCTCTAGAACAGTGTCTCCATGCCAAATAATCTTGTCGTTATTAACCTTCAGTGTAAAATTTATGTTGTAAGATGTTGTAAAGCTTTTGTATGTATGACTTTTTCACAAAAAATCTAATTATTCATATGGCTGCATACATATTTAGGGCTTAATGTAAATTTGGAATTTTAAATTGATGTATATAGTATAGTTAATTTAATTGTGAATTCATTTTTAATTTGCTTTCTTTTACGTACTATTTTAATTTTCTATTTCCAATTTATAATATATATATTTAATCCATAATTTTAATTTATATATTATGAAGTCATTTTAAATTTATAATTGAATTTTAGTTTTTACATATTTGACTTGAGTTCAAATTTGTCCTCTGGATACCACACCATTCTATACTCACAGCTGATATAATGGCAGATTCTATTGAGTTGAGGTATTATAATTCTTTCATTGTTTGCTATTAATTAATGAGAGAATTTTCAGATTTTTTAGATTAATGTTATGAGTTCCATCTTTTCTCCTAGGATTAGATTTGGGCTTTTGAAGAGCCCCCTTTACTTTTATAACAGTAAAGACAACCAGCAGATTTGGTGCTTTATGGATGAGCACTTTTATAGTGCACTAGAATAAATATGGGCCATTCATTTCTTTGAATCCAAAGGTTAAAATCGGTCTTGACCTGATTATACTACCATACGTAGTATGCGTAGTAAAATTCTGTGGAGGGGTAGAAAGGTAAAAAAATTTGAAGACAGTAGTTTACCCATAATCTTATGGAGGGGTAAAATAGTAAATCAATCAAGTTTTTTTTCATTGTATATGTAGCAATCTCCCAAATAATTGAGATGGATGGGAGGAAATGATCTATCGATCGATAGCCGGGCCCTGTCTCACATAAATCTTTGCGATAAGAAAAGCATCTCGATAATCTCCCAAATAATTGAGATGGATGGGTATAGGTCTGACATCGATCAACCGTGCAGCCGCGCACTATCCGCGATCGCCCGCATCACCGGCCGAAGCATCCAGCGCCCATCGCTCGATCGATCTCCGAACTGCCTAGCTCTGCATGCCGCATAATTATTAGCGACTGAAGTCAGATCGATCCTCCTCCTATAAATATGCCCACTAAGTACTCGACATAATTCATCGTGCGATCGCACAATTAGCAGCAGCTGCAGTTAGAACCGAAGAAGGTAGTCAGATATAGCTAGCCGCTAGCTATGGATGTGGAGGCAGCGGTCGCGGTGGACTGGATGGACAGGCCGTGCAAGCCGGGCGAGCACGACGGCATGAGGGCCGCCGCTTTCCTCCTAGGTACCCACCGTACGCGCGTTTCGAATTAGAATAAGGCAACAACGCGAGAGCAAAACTGAGGCCGGTGGCGGAAAAGAAATTAAGGCAAGCAATAAAACAAATTAGGAAATGTCTAAAATGCCCTTGCTAAATAGATGAGAAAAGTCTAACATACCCTTAAAAAATGGATGGTTAGATTTAATTCCTACTACCAGTACTTTGTGCACTGTAAAATTTCTCTTATGGATAGATGCTAGTTAGTTTGCACTCCTTTTGGTGCAAACTAACTAGCATCCCATATGGGCCAAAATTTTCCAAACTATACTCATATACTCATATGGGCCTAGTTTGGAAAATGCAGTAATTTCACAGGAGCTTTCAAGTGATTTCCCATAGAATTCCTACATCCCAAATAGAAATAGGCCCTATAGCCATCTTGTGCGCAGTGTGCAATAAGATTGTAGGGTGAGCTAATACAGGCAGTGGATAAGACCGCAACAGGGTCAGGTGCGGTTGTCAGCTATGAATTGGGTACAGTGTATATGTGCATTTTCAAGAGGTCACGGGTTCTTACTCGAAGGTAGTCGAGCTCCACACACAGACTATCCCGTCAATCGAACCTGTAATTAGAATTGGAATATTGGGATGGGAACAGACTGCAATAACTTGTTTTTGATGTCCTTCGAGTGTTTTAACACAATTCCCTGTCTGGTAGTCCCAAATCTGACTCAACAAGAAGAAATGCATTGCGTCAACATTCCGTACTGATAATCAAGAGCTAGGCTATTCTTTAAGGATTTCATACCTTAGTGTCCAATCCACAACAAGCGATCAAGTATAGCTCATCACCACGACTAAAGTAGTCCAAATAATGCATACTGGCCCCAGATAATGTCATGGTACATTCAGAACGACGCAGATTCCAAACCTGTAATTACCGATTCAAGCATGTACATGTGTTAGCAAAATTAATATTTTTAATACTAACTATTACATTTTTTTGGTTAAAATGCATGGAAGGAAAACCCAAACCTTTATTGTGGAATCCTCGGCACTAGCAAAATTATTCGTGTCCTTTGGGTTAAACGCGACATGGCTCACATCCTTACTTTGCGAAGGGAACACAGAGGAACAAAAAACTTCGATTAACTTCCAGTCGTTTTCATAGTCCCACAAGTAAATATAGCCATCAGAGGATGCAGACAGCAAGTAGGGCTCAGTTGCATGAATAGCCAAAGAGTTGACGCCTTTTGAGTGAGCTCTCAAATGGCGGATTTTCTCCATTTGATCACAACTGTACACGTAGATGCTCCCATCGCTAGTACCCGCCACGAACCATTGCTTTCGAGCTACAAATTTAGCCGAAGTAACTGCAACCAGAGTGATAATTACACTCTCCTTCCTAAATAGATGTTATTTTAGAGTATTGTACAAAATACTACGTTACTGCTCTTCATTATATCAATTATTATTCTTTGGATACTGTGTTTTACTCTAGTACATGATAGTAAATGGTATTGAAAATAGCTGAAGGGAAAGGGTATACAAGAAAAAATAGTAAAAAGATTTTGAAATTATAGAACAACATTTATTTAGAAACAAAATTTGAAAATTAAAATGACATGTATCCAGCAACGCAGGAGGACAAGAAAATAAGCTCAACGCAGTAAGTCAGAAGCATGCCTTCTGATAGAAAGAACGGTACATGTCTTATTTCCTGCAGACAAATATATAAGCATACGTTAATTGATAAATCATAGATACAAAAGCATATATATTTCAACTTGCTACAAGGCACGGGCAAAGATAAGTACTTCAAGCTACTATTATTTCTCCTGAAAAAGCTATTACTATAATATTATGGTCTAGCTGCTGATGAACAACAACTCAAATATGAAAGTAGATGAACATGCACAAAGATGTGGTTTCAGAGCATCTCTCAATTTTATTAATATTTTTTGTTATATGTATAACAAGAGCCCCTAACTCTCTTTATATAGGGAAATGAGGTCTCATGAATATAAATAAGCAGTCATCGGCGGCATCCAATACTAGTGCCTTAGCGGCAGGAACGAGCAGCCACATCTACTAGTATATGCCGGACGCGGCACAGTCGGCCTTTGGCCGTTATTTGGTTTGTTTTTAGTTTTCCCAGTATTTTCTTTGTTATTACTTAGTTAAAGATTGCATTAGTTAGACATTGCTTTAGCTAGCTAAGACATAAGATTAGTTCCAAGTTGTTAGGGGCTACCCCATCATTTAGATGAATCAAGCAAGAACTAAATCTATCTTCCCAGTATCAATTATATCCCATCCCGGTCCCTCAACACCCATCACGGTTCCGGGACAATGTTAAAGCCTCACCCTCCCGTCAGCCAAGACTATTATTTAGGATCACTACCAAATCTCTTGGTCCATGACATCAGTAATACGAGACTAAACTAAGCTAATGGGCATAACGGGCCTACTACCCCTAATGAGCCATTTTAGGTATAGTGGCCACATAAATAACCCACATTACGACACATCCCATGGACACATTGCTAATGTATGGTCATGCCTCATTAAAAACTCCTTTCAAATAGTCCAGTGTCTCATCCCAATGATGAACACTTGTTAAGATTATATGCCTCCCCTCAGGGACAACAACTCTATGTTTTCTGGTATCTATGCCCTGAATATGCTTCCCTAACATAGGTGCTGGCAAATCCTTAGTGAACAAATCCGTAATATTCTCACTTGTTTGGATTTTTGTATTTCTATATTCCTATTCTCCCACGAGTATATGGGTAGAAATGCTTAGGGGTATATGCTTTGTCATATGCATCTCTATATAGTTATTCTTCATCTATGCAACGCAAATTGCACCATTCTCCTAGAGGAAATTATTTGGACCTATGGTAAGATACCTCATGGTACAGAAAGGTGTATATTAGACATCTATCATAGACGGTTTTGCTAACACGACCGTCAAAGTTATAGGATATGCTAAGAACCGTCTGTGATAAGCTGATGTTCATACTTTAATTCGATCCTGATCAGACAAGCTCACCTAGGCTTTGAACCCTTTTCCCCCACCCCTGTTTTGCTCTTTAAAACAAGGAGGTCCCTGTGCTGCAGGGTGCCTACCTCCGATGTAATTTTTGTAACAATTTTTCGCTCAGCGATGAAGATGTTCAAGAGGAGGCTAAAACCCTCCGTTGATTCTTCAAAAGAAAATACTATACATTAATCCTTTCTTTTATTTTTGGAAAACTCATACTAATTTGTGTAAGTGCATGCGTGCGGGCAACGTATCAGCTAAAAATGGTTATACGTTGCCAACAAGTGTGAGCAATAACTTGCCTCGGTCTGGTAGTTCCAAATGCTAACTCCCCAAAATCCCTTCGTCAAAATCCTGTGTTAGGCAAGAAGAAACTTATCATAGAATTAGCACCCTACAGTTTATATCCTCTCATGAAGAAATACACTCACCATGGCTCTGTTGGATGCACATCTAAGGACGACACCATCCGTATCTCGGATTGGATCTGGTTGCAAGCACCAAACGAAGCTGGTGAAAACACTCGAAGAAAAAAAGGCAAGAACATCGCATATAGGGAAAAAAGGCTTTTGCATACCATAAATCGGCGTTTCATTGGCTGCCGCATCGTCACCATGTACAATCACAGTCACCGAAGAAAACACAGCAAAAACCGACATAAGTAGATAAGAAGCCAGAAGACAGAATATCTGTAATACTATAAATGTAACCTTGTTCATGGTTCAATATGTGGTTAGTACTTGTGTAACACTTTGTGTCTTATTGATAAAGGCCACACAATACAAGTCTCACTACCAATGTGTTGATTGGATTTATTTGTAAATTCCTCATCTCGGTTGCTCAATCTTAAGAATAACTACGATGATTAACTGCATCCCCTTGCAAAAAGGAAAACATTATACATGGAATAGCATTTTTTTTGTGGCAGTTGCACAGACAGTACTTAACACCCTCTTAACAGGAATATAGCTGAGATCCTAGTTACGAGTGTAAAAAAATTTGTTGCCTCACGGAGAAAATGTGAATATGCGTTAGTTTAGGTGGATCTATGTGGGGAGCTGGGTATACACCGGCATGCCCAAAAATTTGAAAATGCCAGAAAAAACCTCTTCAATAGGCCAAATTTATTGAATGAATTGATTTTGATTCTGGTGGTTTGGGATTTGTAAAACCATAGAACTATTTGTATTGTATTTTTAGCAAATTTTAAATATATGTGCACAAAACTATAAAGATATGTGTGTAAAGTGTGCACTCCTGCCACTTTGTTCGCCAAGCATCGAGGGAACTCACCTCAGATGTGGCCTTCGCTGGTTCTGGTGGTTCGTAAAGGGCCATTAATTTCACCAGATGCACGTCACTGCCTTCTTTTTTGGCTTCATTGAAGTCAGACTCCCCATAACATCCTCGGAATAAACTGGTACACCCCCTAGCAGCTATGCAGCTCTCGAGGGTGAAAAATTCGTAGCTGTTCGCTGGTGGCTTCGCCTGTTTCAGCATTGTGAGGGCAAAAATGTACGTACACCTTGGAGGCACAACGCCATAGCACGGCCCCTTGAAGTACTTCGAGATCAGGAGGAGCCTAAAGATGACGTCGTGATCCGTTCTATTGGTTAGGTGCATCGGGCACCATATCATCGATTTGCTTGGCTCCAAGCCCAAGGGGAACCGGAGCGGCAATGGCTTGACGCAGAGGATCTCACAAACGTCGTCTGAGGGTGCTAGAGGTACCGTTGGGTCCACCCCTGCTGACACCTGCAAGCACCACAAACAATGAAACGACCAAGAACACTGAAGGGCATCTATTCAATAACGGAGGGAGTACTACATATGGCTCGTTTTCAACATAGATGTCCAACTAGCTCGTGAGCAGAAACCAAGAAGGGGCAAATCTAACAAAAAGTTAATGAAGTTGGACCATACTTACCTCTATTAATGAATTTGAACCATTCAACATGTTTTGCATCATTAAAAACAGGGGTTGAGGATGGCAGAACATAAACAACTACTCTCTTGATTCTCTCAATCGACAACTACCTTGAAGGGACTATCCCAATAAACAGGACGGCACGTCAAAATAGAGGGAGCAGTACGCTCTCTGTTTTATTATATTTTCTTAGGTAGCGTCATTTCTCAAAGTTTGTCTATTAAGGAAATCAATAGTGTAGTTATTGCAATATTACCATCCTCTAAGGCTCCTTTAATGTTTCTTTTTTTTTTAGAAACGAGAGCTCAAATTTCATTAATCGTCAACAGGGGTATATTCATGTTGTAGACAACTGGATAGAAAGAAAGTCCAGTGTCTATTTAAGCCAGGTTTGTTTAGCAAAAAGATGAACCAGCGTATTTGTAACAAGACATACAAAACAACACTGAACCTCTATAAAACCCCTGCTAACTCCACAACACGGCAATAGCAGCTCGGTGTAGACTTGATTTTTCCACCTTTTGATGAAAACTTGAGAATCCGTCTTGATGATTACCTTGGAGTAATTCCACTCCACGTTTAGGGTCGAACTCACCTCTGAGCTTGTTTCTCCTTGTACATTAGGAACACCTTGGTGTTGCTTAGGGGTGGAAATCGAGTCAAGTCCTCGTTTTTTTGAGCTTTTTTTTAATTGACACTATTTGATTTAATATCATTTTATTTATAGTTTGGAATTATTTTTAGAATCGAGCCAACAAGCCGAGCCGATCCAGAGCAAAATCCAATTTCTTTTGAAATTGACTCATTTCAATGTTTAAACAATGAACCAGTGTAACTAGAGTAATTTTGAACCGAGCCAACAAGCCCCACCACCGAGCCTTTTTTTTCAGCCCTAGTGCTGCTCAATGGAAGCATTTTCCGCTTGTTGAACAACCAACGAACACTCCACCTCACCCACCAGCTCGGAGCAACAAAAAGTGAAGAGTGCGATGCACACAAGCTCTCAAAAACGTTGTTATTCAGATCACATTATGTTCCATGAGTACACATACTTACCTGCGCAGCTGATGAACTACTCATGCCAGTCTCGGCAAACCAGTCCGGATTTCCCGTTTTATCAAGTCTCTCAATTATGTGCTGTGTAACTGGTCTCTTCATTGGGTCACTATTCATACACTCGGTCCCTATCTCAGTGCATACTCTTACTTGTTCCAACGGTGCGTCCCCCTCAGATATCTCCAACTTATTCATCCAACTTTCAACTACCTACGAAGATGCATGCAATCGTGAGTTACAATTTATTTGTATAATAAAAGCTGATTTTTGGTGATTTACAGCTTCTGAGGGAAAAGAAGAAGAAAAAAAGAAAATATGTCAGAAATTCTGAAAAAAATCTAGTCACTTATATGGTAGAACCTAATTGAAGTTGATCTATGTTGGCCATTGGTCATTACTATTAAAAGGAAAAATAGGCTTGATTTTTTTATGAGAAATGCAAAACATCTAGGCTCAATCTAGTGGACCAGAACTAAAGCTAAGCTACAGAGGCCATTGGATTTTATCACTAAAAGATATATATCACTTTGTATTTTTCAAAGTAAGATCATTCTTGTCTATGGGAAATGGAATGCTGCAACAAGAATTTAAAACCTAGCTTAGAGTTCTAATAATCTACAATTCGTATAGTATGGAAAGAGATGGACATCTCAAATATCTATCATATTCATTTACTATATACTCTCACTCAGGCTGTACAAAAATAGTTCTACACCACTTATCTTGGCGGGTCTAAATCATAGTGGTGCAAATTAAAGGCATGCTTGGAATGCACGAGTCTCATAAATTAATTCCCGCAAGAATTGGGGAAAACCCTATTACACAGAAAGCCTAATATTATGTATTGAATAGCAGATACAATACATTGGTAAGATTAAATTGAGAAAGGTTTGTAGTTTCAAAACTCCCGCATTCCAAACTAATGATCGCTTTGATAACCCTTAAAACATAAAAAAATAGAAATTCTTCCTTTAATTGATCAAAACTAATGATTGCTACAGCAACCGTAGAAAGAAAAAACAATAAAAATTTCTCACTAATCAAGAAAAAATGGGAAGAACCTACCCCACTTATTTGTGGTGCTAGATTATAAATACAACAGTGGTTCTAGTTACGAAAACATGCATAACTATATTTCAACTATAGATGCTAACGTGATATAACAAATACAATCACACATTCAAATATAAATATAAGTGTTGTAGCATCTAGCTGTGCAAATTATGTGGGTAATTTGACTAGTTTATGAAAAGGAGCAATGATTATTTTCAATTATGAAATTAAAACACATAGTAGGAGTATTTACAACAACTAAGTGATGTTAATGTGCAAACCATGTTAATTCAGACATCAAACTAACAACAAAAATTATCGAAAAAGTAAAGCACGTCCTCACAGATTTAACGATATGTAAATTGCATTTTCACATTCAATCAAAAACAAGTAGAAAAAATGACAATTTTCCTCGAAGATAATAACTTCTATGACTCTATTTAGTTTAAATACTACATTTATTATTTCTCTTCACATATTTTGGTGCTACCTTGATACTCAAAACAAAAATATGGTTTTCAACAATTTGTGAAAAACCCTATTACAAAGAAAGATATTATGCAAATTGTGAAATTGTGAAAGCACTACTGGATGTTCTACCAAGAATGATATTATGCAAAGTGTGAAAAAAAGAAAGATATTATGTGAAGTTAAAGCACAACATAATTATTTCATAATCTTGCCTTTATCTTGGAACCATCACATAAGTTGTTATTACCTCCTCAACTGACGGATACCCCTTCTCTCCAGTCAGTATCTCTATGATTATGACACCAAGACTGTATATGTCTAACTTTAATGTGATTCGTCTACTGTAGAATTCTGGAGCCAAATATCCCCTGCATGAAATTTTAGTAGTCCGATTGATGAATGTGCAAAGGGAATATAGCATAATCCATACCTAACACCCAAAAGAAATTGAGCTTTCAAGAGCCTAGCTTACAGTGATCCAATCAGTTTTGAAGTAATAGTCCAACTTTGCTTTTCATCGAAGCACCTTGAGAGACCAAAATCAGCAATTTTTGGAACCATGCCATCATCAAGTAGTATATTAGCAGGTTTGAGATCCATGTGAACAATACTCTTCTGGTGAAGATAATGTAAACCCTCGCAGATTCCCTTGATTATTTGATAGCGCACTTTCCATCCAAGTCCACGAGAAGCATCTGTGAAGGGGAGAGGAGAAAGGGTTTCGTATTTTAGGTAATGTAAATCTTCGAATGCTAGATAGTATACCACGTGGTAATAACGTAATTTATACAGTCCTATTATAGATAATAGCCTTTAATAAAGAAAATAAAGATGGAAATAAACATTACTTGCCACATCATCCTACCAGTGATATACTTATCGAGGCTCCCTTTAGGTAGGTACTCGAAGCAAAGCAACCTGTGTCGTATATCTGCCATGACAAACTTTTCATTGTACTTTTCAAATTTCCCTTGTGTGTCAGAACAATATCCTAAAAATCGTACTATATTTTTGTGCTTCACCCCCATCAGACATTGAACCTCACGGTTGAATTTCTTCTCATCAATATCATGCATTTCATTCAGCTTCTTCACAGCGACCGTCCCATTTTCAAGCATTCCCTGCAGTCACAGCATGCCTTGTCAGAATGAAGATGACTTTCCAGATCAGCTGTGTGATTAAGACAGGGGGAAAGTTGAGAGTTATCCATACCTTGTAAACCACCGCAAATCCACCTCTGCCGATTTGCAGCTCATTAGAGAAATCTTTTGTGATGTCTTGTAGAAGTGATAATGTCAAGTTCGTCGGCTCTGCATTGTCATCGAGTAGCATGTGCTCTAGCACTTTGTGCCTAGCAATAGCTTCGCCATCCATTTGTGATTACATATGACAGTTCCCTTAAAACAAATTAAAGGTTGCAGCAAATAAATTGGTGCAAATCAATCTGTAATTTCTTCTAATAGTCGGTGCATCAGACCAATTGGCTCCATTGTTGTATTTTGCAAAAGCCTTTTCTGCAAAAGGAAATTAAAAGCATATGCTAATCTCTTACAGAAAGAAATAAGAGTAGTATTCCCTTCTAAATTACCAGCTTCTTGTTCTACTCGTGCTTTGCCACTCGGTGGCCTTCCAAAGCTCCTACAAATCTAGGCTAAAACCATATACCGCGATGGAAGATCAGAAATCACCAACATGAGAATTAACAACCGATTTACCATGAAACAGATGTTAGGACGTATACAGCTGGGTGAAGGTTCAATTTGTGTTTGCAGCACAGTGCAATGGAACGATGAAACGATAGCCATCGAACCAGATCGATGTACTAACTAAGCGGCAGGATCACCGGCCGAAATCATCGAACTAGAAGCAATGTCAATTGCAGGAGCACGTATATTACTAACCTGGAGAGCGGAAGGCCTGCCGGCTCGTGCTCAATTGGATATGGCTCAATCCTTGACGGGAGGAGAGAGAGATGGATCGATCGAGCTCCGTTAGAGGAGGATCGCAGCCCGAGACGATCCAGTAGGGCAAGCATGGAGATGATAATTAAACAGCTTGGTACAACGCTAGCTCGCGGCCCTCCGTCAAAAAAAAACGCTAGCTCGCGGCCGGTGACGGTGTCATGATAAAGAAAGGAAGAAAGAAACACGCGCATGGTCAGATTTGGTGGCATGCATGCTGGCAGGCGCCTAGCCAATACGGGTTTAGTTGGACTCGATCGAACCTGTGGAATAAAGTGTGATAATAAGAGCATGAATATATTGCGAATTCTAAATAATAATATAATGAAAATTACATAATCCAAAGATAGCAATAGTGACATAATCTACAAAATAAAGCATATTATGAAATTTATGTCATTCATACAATGAATCATATCTTCTACAACAAATTGATATAAATTTGTTTGATGGTGCTCCAGAAATAGAGCAAGTTCGAAGATTTAAATCTTCAGCCTCAATCACAAATGAGCTAAATAATTAATTAAGCGAATAAGATCTCCAACCCTTACCACCTTAACATGCACAATACAGAATTGATAATTTAGCTCACTGTTTATAAAAAGTCCTAATTAACAGATTGTATTCAGATCAGCAGATTGAAGTTATTCCAGCCGAATCAACCAATAACATTCAGATCAGTAACCAGAAAACTTACAAACCGAGTTAGGCAGTACTGTTCTGATTAGTAATTAGCAATATTATCAACCGAACCTAGCTGTGATGTTCAGATCAATTAGCTAGCAAATTTGCCAACCGAACCAAGCATTCATTATTCAGATCAGTAGCTAGCAAATTAATCAACTGAACAGAGCAGTACAGAGATAATGAAGTAACACTGACAGAGAATACTGATCAGACTTAAATAAGACAGTGAATTGAATCAACACTTTCTAGCATGCAAGTCTTCTGGTTCAAGGCCTAATTCACAAAATTAATTGTCAAATTCATCACATGACCCATTATCATCATTGAGCAATACCCAGGCAGCAGAGAAAATGAGAGTAATCTGAAATATACTCATAAAGGAACAACACTCAAAGCTGTTCAGACAATAGGGCAAGGCACGACAGAGCGTCGCTATCCCAGAAATCCAATCGCCGCCTCTTGTGTCGCGATATAGCTGGCCTGGATCATAGAGATACAGAGCCCTCTCCACACAAGGGGTACTCCTCGTGCAGAGGTGAGCCTCAACCGATGCTACACAAGACCAACCATCCAAACCGGTTACTCCCAGATGCCTGGTGCCAAGAGGCAGATCATAGTGTAGAAAAGCACAAAAATGTAGCCATGATACATCCACTTGGTCCAGGCTGATCCAGTCTTTGGCTGATCCAGTCTTTGGAATTGCTCACGACTGAAAATTAAGACCCGTCATTAGTTGCAGCAAATAGTCGGAGAGATATGATATGATATGAAGTGACATGACATGGCCCATCACTTCCTTTCACAGGTCACGGCGTGGAGGAGTTCAGGGGCATGACCTGTTGTTTTCTTTCCCAGTGTGATAAATTTCTGATTCTGAATTCTGAAAAGAACTTCGCACATTGTGCGTCAAGGCGTTAACTAGTGATTTCTGATTCTGAATTCTGAATAGAATTTCGCATATTTTGCGTCAAGGCGTTAACTAGTGCCTTTGAAAGCCTCTCTCCATTTCTGATTCTGTGATTCTGGATAGAAGAAACATCCAGAGCTTACCTTCAGGTATGGTTGGAACACACGAGTTGGAGAGCAATTTTATAGGAAAAGGAGTTATTCCAGCCGTATAATTTTACGGACACCGTAGTAATTTTTTTTTTGAAATGGAAAGGCAGAAGCTTTACCATGCATTAAGATAGAGGAGCAAAGAGTACAGAATACTATAGGAAGTTCGACCACCTGAGAACTAGTTGCAACGAAATAGACAAAAGGAAAAGGTAGGAAAAGTAAGGAAAAGATTACAAAAGGACAAAAGAAGCACTACTTGAAACAGTCAAAGCGACGAAAGCAGTCAAGGCAACACGGTTGCACATTGGAATGCCAATTTGCGGTTGTAGACATCCTGGACAACAATGCTAGACAACTGCGCTGGAGAACAGGAAGTAGCATTCAAGATCGTGTTATTTCTTTCCTTCCAGATGTTCCAGAGGACGTACAAAATAATTCCATCCACCTCCTTCTATCGACGTCTATCCGAAGAGATCCTGACATGCTGCCACCAATCATCAACTCCGCGATGAAGAGTTAAGGTTTGAGGAGGCTGATGATTAATCTGAAAGGAGAGGAACACCTGACGCCAAACCTGCTGCACGAAAGGGCAAAGAAGAAGCAAATGGATCGTCGATTCAGGTTGTGCTCCACATAGCATGCAAGACGCGGTGTGGCCAACCCCTAGCCGTAAGTTTATCTACCGTAAGAATCCTTTGTTGTATAAACAACCATGCAAAGAA
This sequence comes from Guadua angustifolia, assembly GCA_036346375.1. NCBI lineage: Eukaryota > Viridiplantae > Streptophyta > Magnoliopsida > Poales > Poaceae > Guadua > Guadua angustifolia. The sequence goes on along the minus strand of CM070520.1, from coordinate 45,618,701 downwards.
TTTGCATCTTCCTTCGGCGTTCGCTTTCCAGATTTTGGTGTAGTCGAGATCCATCACGGACCCAAAAAATTGGATCCTATAAGCCGATTTGGACGAATATTAGCCATTCTTCGTCCATTTCCATGTGATGTCATCCTGTACATATGGTTGCAAATGAATCTGTTGGATCGCACTCCATAGGCGAACAAAGTCATCTAGCTGCTCTTCCAATGTGATTCGCCGAAGCGGCCTAAGCCAATTTCCACCTAATAACTCCTGATGGACTGTGCGTCTCCTCCTCCAGGAGAGTTGGTAACAGGCTGGTGCTAAAGCTCTTGGGCAGATCCCATGAAGCAAGTTGGAATCCCAGAACCTTGCAGTCCTACCATCTCTGAGAGTTAATTGTGTACTGGCATTGAAAAGAGCAAGATCAGTGCTATCACAAGGCACAGGTGATCCTGCCCAAGATCGACTGCGGTCCTTCCACTCGAACCAGCCAACAAATGCGGATTGCTCGACCAAACCTATGCAGATCCTTTACTCCCAGTCCCCCTAAAGCCCTAGGCCTGCAAACTTTGTTCCAATTGATGAGGCAATGCCCTCCATGTGCCCCTTTCCAAATGAAGCTTCGTCACAGCCGATCAATTTTGGTCGTGATCCATTTATTGAGAGGATGTACCATCAAGTGGTGGACCACGAGGGAAGTGAGAACAGATGTAACACCCCGGCACCCCGTACCCCGAATGTTACACCCTCAAGCACCACCAATTACAAATCACTAAGAATAAATATTCGCAAAGCAAACTAGCAATTGGGAGGTTGTCAAAATTATTAAAAATTTCGGCAGCACCTCCCCTAAAACTAGGACATCCACTCAGCAGGCAGAAAACATTTACAGTATAATATCATTCTAGCAGGTCCTTAGTTAACCAATCACGCATTCTATAGAAATTTAATAAACTTCACCACATAATTATTACAGGACAGGGAATTTATTAAACACAACCGCAAACAACCTTTTACAAAAATTTTGCATGAGCTTGAACAGAACTATAATTGATATGATGGAATGATGGTGATGCAACGTGATTGTGTTACTACCCCCATCTATGCATGCCGGCTTCAAAACACCTACAAACATTAAATAACAAGCGTGAGTTTAAACTCAGCAAAGTACACGAGAATAATAAACCCAATTTATCGTAAGTAGAACAAAAACTTAACCATAAGAGCAAGTAATGCAAATAAAACAATATCCGGACAATAAGCATTCATACCCATTTAAAGCAATAACTTGACCATACCAAAAATTACTGCAATCAAGCCATCATCTTGATAATAAAACCAATCAACTTCCATAAACCGTTACTTAACGCTAAATCACAACGTCTCCCGACTCAACCACCCCTTTTTACAACCCAAACCATTTTCATCAGTTTAGGTCGAGTTCATAACTCGACTTCACTCCACGATAGTCATATGACCTAATTAGCAAGGCAATGAAATGCACTCATTCATCAAATTCAAATCAATCTTCCTTGACATACCATCACCACAAAACTCATTATTAAAGATGCAATGCACATGAATGCTCTTCTCGATGCACATCTGCCGATCGCTGAGTGCCCACCCGTCGGTGTGCACCCTCACGTCCCTTCCATCCCGTGGAAGGTGCCTACTCTTACTATCTCGCTCTCATTCACCTCGATGAATGAGACTACGAGGTAGGACTTTCGTGTTCACTACGTGTGAACACAGAGGCCCGCATCGACATGGATCGCCTCTTCCTTTTTATGAATGCATATTATGAATGCAAGGATGCAACATCAATTCTCACTAAAACACATTTCAATCATCATACTCCACTAAAACACATTTCAATCATCATACTCAACTCGATTCCCCAGACGGGGCACAATTAAATACATCTCTTGAAAATTAACCACGAGTATCCCCGTACCCCATTCTCGCTACTCACTGCAATATTAACAAGGGTACAACAAACTCACTGAGATTAAGGCTTACTAGTGACCACCCGAATCCAATAGCTAATCATGTCCGCGAAGGGACGATCTCCAATATAACTCAACTTACCACAATCAATAGAAATTAGCTATGAACAGATAAATATCAATGAACAACTCAATTAGACACCCAACCCGATGTACTTGCATCCATTCCCTTAACCATTTACTCATTATAAGCATTTTCATACAAGGAACCATTTTCTAATTATAGCCAAGCAAAGCTTACCTCTGGGATACTCATCGGCAATTGCGTACGCTAAAAGCAAACAATCAATTAATCATCCTAGCCACGATCTAGGGAATGCACTTGCCTTTTACCGACGCATGAGGCAATTCAGGGTCAAGACCACCCCCGAAGATACTCCCCCTGAAAACAACGTTACGCACAAGAATGGATCATTTCTGACCATCAATAAAAATTTCACTTATGGAATGTCAACAAAACCATCTGAGATCTGGCAACAATTTGCAAGAATCAACCAATTTAGATTAAATTCTAGGAAAAGCTAACCTATTGCAGTTAACCACTAACTAAACTGTTAAGGTGCATCCCTCCCTTTGCAATCGTTTGAGGAATGTTGATAAAAGCTCTAAACTCCAATTCAGGCAATTTAACACAAGTACAGGAACCTGGGGAGATGACATGGTCACAAGCAACCACCACTGGATGTCATAGCTCACCACGTGAGCCCACCACGACACACCACACTATAATTAAATTGAGCCAATACCAAATCCACACTGGATGGCAACCACTAGCAAAACAAGCCACCGTAAAAGCACCAGCAATCAGATGGTCCGAAAGCATCTTCAGGAAAAGGTTGGTGAGGTTACGGCCTCAACATCCACCAAAGGAGGGACACAAAGTCCCGCCACCTATGCAGCTTGCCGTGCGCCATCGTCGTGACCCGTTGCGCAAAGCAACACAGCAGCTCTGACTTCACCGCAGCACCACCTAACCTAAGACATCACGCGTCGTCCTCGCTGACCAACGTGCATCGCTGCGACTTGATAGCTCTGACTTCGCCATGACATAAATGCTGCCCATTGCGTGTCATTGTTTCTAAGCCCATTGCGTGTCATTGTTTCATTGTTTCTAAGCCCGTTGCGTGCCATTGTTTCTAAGGCCCTGTTTGTTTCAGCTAGGGATTGTGGAAAGCAGCTTTTAAAAGTTGGAAGGGCAACAAACAGCAAGCTTTTAATCTAGATTATAATAATCTGGAGGCCAGATTGTAGCAATCCCACAATCCACTCTTCCCAAGTTTTTCCAAATTTTTTTTGCAAAAGACCACAATACCCATCCAACTTCAACCAAAATTACCCACCATTGCCCCCAGCTTTCCCCAGCTTTCCCCAACTTCAACCAAAATTACCCACCATTGCCCCAACTATAATCTGGGTTACCAAACAACCATGAGCTTTCAACCTCCAGCTTTTTAACAATCCAGCTTTTACAATCTAATTTTTAAAAGCTGCTTTTCACAATCCCCAACTGAAACAAACAGGGCCTAAGCCCGTCGTGGCCACCAGTGACACAACAGCTCCTGTTGGCCTAGGCTCCAGAGAAAACCCACACGTGGCTTTCTTCTTTGGAACGCACGGAAGGAAGAACACATAGGGCTCATTTGGATGCAAGGGAATACAAACTCAGGGAAAATTTTCCCTAGAGGGAATTTTGAAGGCACATTAAAATCCCCCTCATTCCCTATGGGAAATTTCCCTAAGGGAAATTTATCCTCTATCATCATTTGGAAACCATAGGGGTAAAATTCTCTAACATTACACTGAAACCAATTCTAATGTTTTCTCAACATGGCCTAACGTTTAGCAAGCCCAACGCAGCCTTTCAGGCTTCACAAAAAATGCAACCTGCACCAAAATTTGATCAAATCCACATATTAAGTTCAAATTCATACAACCATTCATACACAAGTGACCATTCACATGAATCGACAAATGACAGAACCCTTAGACCATTTTTTAACGGACGCAAACCAAAACTTCATCATCTAAAACATATGACATATCCAACTTCGATAGGAAAAACAACACTTCGCAGCGTGAACTGTGAAAAGCTAACAGGTGAACTGTGACCAAAACTTCGCTTTGCTGGCCTGACAAATTGCAAACTACGAAACATTGAAGAGTATAAACATTCATGCAACAACAAAACATAAACTAAGCTAACAGGTTCCTCGTGTGAACTGTGAAAAGCACACTTCGCAGCATGACGTGGATATATCCTCCTCTCCATGCTCACCGACCTGCAAAATGTCACAAACAGTACATCTGAAATTTGGCCAAAACAAAATGTGAAGCATTTATCCATGACACACTCAGTTAACATAAGCGCAAAGTTAGCAGCAAACTAATTGTTTTACCACAAGCAAACTAAAATGTTTACTCCCCAATAACGAAAAGAAAGTAAAAATACGAAAAGAAAAATAAGAAACAACAAACCCAGTGAACAAAAACAAAAGGCACGCTGTGAAATGCTGTAAAATAATTATTCATAAGCAGCATATACCACTAGGAATAGAGAACAATTTTTTTAGCTGTGTATCCCTTTGTGAATGTTGAAAGAACACAAACAAAAGATCACAATGGCCAGTATGGTAGTATCTCTGGGTCTATATGCGTACTTTTAAATGCAACCATATATCTGCATGTCAAGCTGAAAGAATAATCAACTTAAGTGATTACTATAGAACGTCTACCAAAAGACATCAAGAGCACATATACAATGGTTCATTAGGCGATTCGATTATTACATTACCAACTTATCTGGGGTCAACTACAGAGTCATAGGTCCCCTTCGTTTCAGCTTAAATACAACTTCTGCTTAAAATAAAAGCGGATTGCCTGCCAAACAGAAGGATTCTAGACAGCTTCTCCCAGAATCAGAATCTGATTTGTACACAGAATCAGAAGTTGTCACCCACCTGATTCTGTGGATTTTGACTCAGATTCTGCGAGTTCCGCCTTCCACGAGTTGTTGCAAGGCACAAAAGCTTCCACCATCGTCCCTAGGCCCCCTCCACCACCCTCATCCGCTCATCCGTCACCGACATCGATCAACAATCAGGATTGCCGAACGACCAGATTCTCCAGTCAGCAGATTCTTCAGACAGCTGCTTCTCCAGACAGCTGACTACAATCCAGAATCTGCATAATCAGAAGCTGTCCCGAAGGGGGCTATATTAGCTAAGTTTAAGCTGCACATTGCAGAGAGACACTTGGCTGTTTTTGTTCCTCAGCTGACAAAAAATGGAGGCGTGTACCCTTCAGAGAAAACAAAACGACTTATCGGTTGGTTTGGTTGAATATACATGAGAAAACAAACTTAGTTAAGCGAAGGCAGCTAGAACCTTCCTTAATTGTAATTAGTTTCATGCCGAGGAGCAAGAATATTGTTTGTGATCAGATCAGTTACAAGGACCATAACCTACCTTGACATATGACAAAGAGAACCAGCAACCAACGTGATAAAACCACTCTCTGTTCAGTGTACAATGGAATCAAAGATTTTGTTCTCAGAATACTTCTCTGGGAACAGAACATTTCTCAACCAGGAAGTCCCATTTGTGTTCCCATGCTTCTCTAAAATATCATGTCCTGATTAAACTAAACAAACAATATGTTTTATAGAGAATCTTATACAAACACTTTACATAATGGCTAAAGTAAGACATAATGCACCTGGAATGTTTATCTTGTTGATGGTCCAGATATGCTGAAAGAGGCTACAACTGTACAAATGGAGAATGGTCGTCAACAGTTGGCTGCAGTATGGCATGGATTCCCTTAAACGCCTGATCATGCAGACTCTGGAAATGCCAGAAATCAGAATATGAAAATGACTATAGTATCATCTAAATGTAGCGATAAGGTAGAGGCAAGAATAATCAGCTACATATATGATAAAAAAAAGTAAGGGTTGAAACTCAAATCGTGGACAGACAAAAAGATTTACAAGATGGTCATAAGCTGGAAGTTAAACATGGAGAATGTTACTGTCAAGGTGATAATTTCTAAAGTCAAAGCAGGAGATTATGGAGTGTAGACCAAGATGTTAGTTTGTCTGTAAACAGTGTCCACTCAACTTCAGTTCCTGTTCAAACAACACGTTTTCACAGCCAACACTGGATCAAGTGCCTTGTCTAATTTTCCTTCTTTGTCAATGCAACCAGCAAAGTTTCTCCAAATCATTTTCCCAGGCATGCTAATATAGTAATTATTCCTCTTTTACAGATAGGGTAATTTCCAATGAACAGCGACGGTAATACTTTTGTTTTTTAAACAAAACCATTTATAACATTGAAGATAATCCAGGTGGCTCAAATGTATAGCTCCAATAGGAAGTTCAAATTAATGCTGAATAGTAGTTAGACTATAGACCTTTTGACAGTAAAATTTAAGTTTAGCATTTTCAGTCAACAATCTGATATATATATATATATATATATAGCTAGCATGATGTGCACCCAACCTATTGTGAACTACAGGTTTTGCTTGATGCTGCCAGTCATGCGGAATGAATTTCCGTTTCATCATACATATTCTGTAAGAACATAGTAAGGCAGGAACCAGAATTGTCTAAGATAATAAAAAAAATACAGTCAATTGCATTGCCTTTACATGTATTCTGAAATTCTCTATTTAAATCATAGTACTGCAAATCTGAAATACACTGAAATTCTCTATCTTAATCATAGTACTGAAATCATAGTACTGAAAATTCACATTCAAGCATAGTACTGAAATCAGAATTTTCAAAATTCTGAAATTCTCTATCTAAATCATAGTACTGAAAATTCACATTCGTTGAAACAGAAGGAGGAGAGGAAGAACAAGGATTTGGGAAACTTCACAACAAGGAAAGAACAAGAATCCATACCTCACGGTTCCCTTGCGAACTTGCAGATCTGCAAATCCTCTTCCCGGTGTTTGGCGACTCCTTGCTCTCCTCCTCTACCAATCAATGGATCTGGACCCTCCTCTTCTCCTTCTCAGGTATACACTCGTGATAGCAGCAGATCTAAGACATAGCAAAGGAGGAAGAGGATGAAGAGAACGAGCTCACAGTAGATGAGGAGTAGATGAGGAAGAGGAGGACACGAGAGGAGCCGACATGAGAGGAGGCAGCGCGAGCGAAGGCGGTGTGAGCGGAGACGCTGTCGCGAGAGGAGGCACTGGCGCCGTTGCGAGAGGCTCCGTCAGGCGAGGAGGCGGCGAGAGGAGGCGTTGGCGCCGTTGCGAGAGGCTCCGTCGGGCGAGGAGGCGGCGAGAGGAGGCGCTGGCGCCGTTGCGAGAAGCTCCGTCGGGCGAGGAGGCGGCGAGAGGAGGAGACGCTGTCGCGAGAGGACGCGAAGGGGAAAGCGAGCCCGACCGGAGGAGTCGTGGATTCTTTTCCCGTGGAAACGAGATGGATTGGGCCGAGAAATCCTCGTCCGGTGGGCATCCAAATGCATTTTCTACCAGCCCAAGGAAAAATAGCCCAGTGAGTTTTCAGCCCAGGGAACGGACCGGGTTCCCGGCCGGGATTGCTGCTCCCAAATGAGCCCTTAGTGTATTGCATTTTCTCCCGGCTGTTAGCTGGAATCAAGTCCATCTCCGCCAACTATGAATGAGCACCGCCGTCGGTGAGCCTTTATCATCACTATCTATTACACGGTTACACCTCCTAAACCATGCCGCTTTCTACACCATGCTCACATCGCCCTCAAAGGAACACCGCTGAAACGCCGTCGCCGGCGTCCATGTTCGGCCGTTGCCTAGTGTCCATCTCGATGAGATTTTATTGAACCAACCGCGTCTTCCACCTCCCTACAAATAATTTATCTCGGTTAATTGCATTTTCTTGTTGTCATTCGCCACAATTGAGCCTATCTTCCTCATTGGCGTTCGTGCGCCACCGATTTGTCGCCGTCAATAAGGATCCTGGTGTCTTCTACGCCATGCTCACCTCACCCTCACCGAAACGCCATCATTTTTTAAGTCAAATTGACCATTTGAAATTTCTGCCCAATTTTTTTTCAATCTGTTATTTCAGACGAGACCTGCTCATTAGTCGGGCTTGAAAAGGCGCTTTTTTAAATGGTCAGGACTAAAAAACCATCACGAAAGCGCCAAAACCGAGATTTCGTGAGGACCAGAAAACCGAGATTTCGTGAGGACTAAAAAACCGTCACGAAAGCGCCAAAACCGTCATGAAAACAATTAGTGACATATCACCGTCACGCAATAACCCTCACGAATATGGCGCCAGGGAAATTCAATTTTGCGTGGCGGTGCACCTTCACAAACATATTTCGTGGCGGTGCACCGTCACACAATAACTCTCACGAACAATGGGCTCGCCAGATTGCACAAGAAATTTCGTGACAGGGATTGACTCACAGGAAAATAATTCGTGATGGTGCTTAACCGCCACGAAATATTTTCATGAGGGTTAAAAGCCTCCACGAAATTTTTTCATGAGGGTTCCCCGGAGGTCACCCATCCTATTACTACTCTCCTTCAGGCACGCTTAACTCCAGAGCTCTTATGAGATCCATTACTCTAGTGGTGGTATCATAACATCTGACATATAATATGTCTCTCCTCCTCTTAACCCTGTGAACTATATAACGTGATGGTTAAAATTAGTACTCACGAAAACTATAGCACCCTCACGAAAACTATAACCCACATGAAAATTCGTAATTTTAGTGGCGGAACAACTACTTTCATGAGAGTTTATGAAAACCTTCACGAAAATAACTTCAATTCATGAGGGTTTATGCTCGCCTTCACGAAATGTATTTTTACGAGGGTTTATGCACCACCTTCACGAAATATTTTTGTTTCGTGGCGGTTTGTTTATAACTCTCACGAAAATATAGCACCCTCACGAAATCTCGGTTTCGGTAGCCCAACATGGGAAAATTTGGCTTGAGAAAAGCCCAAAAATCATTTGTTCCCTAATTTTCAAAGTAAAATAGTGCTATTTTTATTATTATATAATCATTTCCCGGAATAAAAACATTTTAAATGTGTTCTGTTTTTTGTTAAGCTTGGCCTAAAAACTGAAGCTCAAGCCCGCCCTGGCTCGAGCCTCGAAAAGTCAAGCCGGGTTGGGGCGGGTTGCCGATGTATAGGCCCATTTTGGAAACGGATATTCTGAACCCTGCCTAAAATAGTCCCCAAAAAAGTAGTGATTCAGAACCAGATGGACAATGATTTTTTTTAACTTTATTGGTGGGAGGTCTATGTATCAAAATTATCAATTAATACTATCTCCTTTCCAATACAGATGTCATTCTAATTTTAAAATTATGTTCACAAATGTATGTCATTTTTCAATTTTGAGATGATACCTTTTGTTTCATTATATATCCTTCACATTCATTACTCTATTGTAGATCTGTTCATTTGCCTGGCTTTAGACTGGTCTGAAAAACCGCCCTAAATGGCTAGGGTCGAGCTGTGCCCACTGACATGGCAAAGCACAAGCTTAGAAAAGCATAAAATCATGTTTTCCCCTCATTTTCAGAATAAAACAGTACAATTTTGTTATTATATAATCATTTTACAGAATAAAACATTATTTTTAATGTTTTTATTTTATGTCGGCTTCATGGTGGGTTTTTAGGCTGAAAAATGGAGCCCGAACCCAGACCGTCATTGGGCCCAGAAAAATCGGGCCGAGCTGGGCTGCCTATGAACTTGTCTACTCTGTTGGTATAAAAAATTTTACTTTTGTATCTAAACTTATATAAAACCAATATCATTTACTACTTGTTACAAATATGAAATTGATCAACATATGGTTATTTGTAGCTCATGCATGTGTGCATATACCTGTGGAAGTTAAGTGTAACTAGGCGAGCCTTCCGGGTGGTACTGTGCATGATACACCATTTTGTGACAATAAATTTATTATTCAACTATGATGAAAAAATTAGCTCAAAAAAATGTGGCTTTCGTACATAATTCATCGGATTTTCTATTTTGTAGGTGCTTAAAATTTTCTTATTTTGTAGTTACCTAAAAATGCACACTGGTAAGCCTAAAAGTGTAGTACCTAGTCATGCGCAAATTTTGTAAAACTTTACTGCAATTTTGTTTTTGTATTTGTAGGGGCTAACTTAGGATTACTTTATTTTGTCTAGGTTAGAATAATTTTTGTCTTCCTATTTTGTAGGGGTTCACCAAACTTTTTTTATTTAGGTTAGACTCACCTTTTGTTTTGGTCTTTATTTTAGTGTGATTGGCAACATCAGGTACATGCACGGGAGTTTAGAGGAGAATATTTGTTGTGGGATATTGAAATACCATGTGGAGGTCTATCCGTGATGGTAATGAGTTATTGATATTATTTAAGCATATGGTGTTTAGGTTTGAGGTTGATTTAAACTCTGTTTTGAAATTTGAAGCAATTTGAGAAGCGCCTAGAATTTGCGGTACTACCACCTCTGAGGAAGGTAGTAGCACCAGCCTGATGGCAGTAGCACCGGCCCTTAGGGTGGTGTGATTTTTCCAGAGAGCATGTTTTAGGAATTTACATGGGGCGGTGCTACCAGCCCTGAGAGCAGTAGCACTGGCCCTTATGAGGGAGAATGAACTAAAATTTATGATTTTAGAAGTATAATTGTATATCTTTTTAGACATTGCTATGTGATAGGTTTTCTTGTCTTTAATGGTCACAGGATGACGATGTTAGGTCATAGTGAGGCGGAGGATGACCGGGACTAGGCGAGGAGCACCGAAGGTCCAGACGGTCAAGGATCACGAATATGATCAGAGACGGAGTCATTGTAAACCTAGAAGATAAGGAATGGATGAGATGCTAACTTGGAGCTATTTGGATCAAAGAGGGGCTGTTGGATCACGGTCTAGGGGATAGAGTAACGGGTTTAGTTAGTATACTTTAAAAAATGTGCAAAAACCGGTATGGTTGTTGGGTTTTGGGTTAACCCATGTATGGCTGTGTAAGTGAGTCAATTCTAACCCTTGATATGTTCATTAGGGTTGAAGGAACTCATCTAAGGGTGGAGGATTACTCAAGAGTGGCATAAATAGAGTGGTAGAGATAGCTCTCCCCTCTTTGAAGGTTTTAGAGGTTTTTGTGCTCCATTGAGATTTGCCCACTTCGTTGTGTAGTTTTGTAAACATCCCTTGCAGAAATGAAAGTTTAAATTCTTTAATTCTGAATTTATTTTACGCATTTACAGTATGCTTTAAGTTCAGCATTTAAATTCTGCACATACTTTATTGCAATTTATTTTTCGCACATTTGGATTTGCCCCCCTCCTCCTACTTGTTTGTGATTCTTATGCCAACGATATATGATTGATGGATGAATTTTCTTCAGATCATATCCCAACCATTTAGGCAAATCTTGTGTTCTTCCTTACAAGAAATTGATCTTTTGCTCTTTAGAGGATTATTCTTGGAAGAACGGGTTTTTTGTGTTCTTGACTTGTGCTCTTGCTTGCTTTGATATGTGGAAGCTATTCAAGATCATCTTGGTCATCAAGACCCCACGAGAAAGTCCAAGATCAAGTCTTTGATTTTTTTTTTTGCTCTTACTTGGTGCATCTTTCCTTCAATTCGAAAAAGGTTAGAACTTTGATGTCAATATCTTGGATTGAAGGTTAGAATAGGTTTCTGACCTTCAAACGAAGGTGCATGCCAAGTTTTATGAGTTTTGGAACCAACCAATCAAAGGTTACATAATTTTTGCTTTTGAGTTCGTGCTAATTTTGCTACTGTTCTTGAAGCCTGGTGCTACCACCCCCTATCAGGTGCTACTAGCCTTCAGTTCTACCGGCCCCACAGTGTGGGACCGGCCATACAGGGTTAATTGCTCCTTTTCGATCATTTCTTGTGAGGGCTTGGTTGAATCTTTTTGGGGGAATAGGAAAATTTTAATATGGGATCATTCACCCTCTGATCGCCATCTCGGTCCTTCAGATGTGGCACGAGAATTTCCATCTTAGTCCTAATCTCTTGTTTGGTAAGAGAGATGGAAGTTGTGAGGAGTTAATTTGTAGCATGTAAAACATCCTATCTTAAGTCATGATGAAGGGTTGAGATTTATCCATCTGCATAGGAAGAGAAATTTCCTCCCAATTCCCACCCCTCCATGGGATTAAAATGGTGGAAATATGGTTCTCACATTCCATATCCCCTTCCCACCTAAAGTTCTATGTCCACCAACCATACAAGGGACATAATAATCTCCACCCATAAATTCCCATTCCCTCCCAACAATTCCCCCAACAAAACAGCCAGAAGATTAAGGGGACGGATAATACTTTGGATCAAAATCCAAGAGGAAAGGTGCACTGGCCTTTGTATGATATCCCAAAATACCCTAGAAAGTATATTGTAGATTTTAAAAGATTTTTCTATATTTTCTAGCTTTTCTACATTAAAGAAATTGCTTGTTCCATTTTTTTGCTATTGTCCTTGAATTTAGAGAATGATTCAAAAGTTGTGCGAAACTTGAAAATAATTTTATTTGTGTTCTAAATGAAATTAGTACCTCTCCAAAAAATTTCATAATTTTTAAAATTGGTTTGCTATTTCTAAAACTCCAAGCTTGATTCGATGTAATTGAAGTCCTTTGGAAAAAATGATTTAAAATTTGGTTTTAGAAAGCAGCTAGTCGAAACCAGTTTTTTCCACGAGAAGGCATATTTCAGTCAAGGAAATTTCTTTCTCAGCTCCCTCTCGCTTTTGCTAACATGTTGATCCCACCTATCAGAACCTTTTGTCCACCTCACGCCACGCCCATGCCCACGAGGATAGCCGTTGTGCTCACTCTCTCGCCTCACCACTGACCCATGGGACCCTGTCATAGAAACCATCGTCCACCTCGTCACCTATAAGCTGACCCTCGCACTCATCTGCTGTCCATCGAAAGTAGCCGACAAGCCTCGCTATTGAGTTGCATGCACCAGCCAGTTCATCTAAAAGCTTAAATTGATGGGGAAAGGTGGACAATTCACTTATATTTCAACACCCCCCTCACGTATAGGCTTCCTCAAGTCTAGGACGTGGAATAGAAGTAGGCTGTAATTATTTTTTTAATTACATCAACCGGATTTTAAACTCGAGATCTCTTGACTCTAATACCATATTGAGTTGCATGCACCAACTAGTTCACTAAAAAACTTAAGCTGATAATAGAAAATGGACAAATCACTTGTACTTCAACACTCGCAATGCCACTCCTGGTTTGTGATCATGCCGCCCTTGGTTTCAACACCTAATGTAGCCACTGCCACACCCATCCTTTCCATGTGTCATTGGCGGGAGAAAGAACCTGAGCACCATGCCAGTTCTCTATCTCACCACACTTGAGAGAACTTGTGCCCTCCTTGAGCTACTTGTCTCTACTTAAGCTGCAACAATCACGTCACCATCTCCTCATCTTGCCACTCGTTCCATTTTTACAAATGCCCAAGTTCCTTGTGCTCTGATTTAGTTGGAACTTGAGCATTGTCTTTGGCACGGTACGCTTTCGTCAATCCTTTCCTTAAGCTTTGTTCTTACCTCTAGCATACATGTCTTCACAATGGAAGCCATGGGAAGCTGCACTGCCACTATCGTCTCCCTGCTTAGTGAACCCATCGTTCTGCTCCGCTGTGTTCTTGCCATTCTAGTGAGTTTGATTCTGTGTTAACCACGTCATCTTGCGCCTCATACCCCAACAAGAAAACCGCTCACTCAATCTCCTCATTCTTGCGATGAAGCCTTTGGACCATTCCCCTGTTCTGCACCACCATCGCCATTATTGATGTTCTTGCCATTCTGGTGAGCTTCTTGTCGATTCCTAGCTTATGAGCCATCTTAGGCACATATGTAAGCTAATGCGCGCCATCTTGTAGCCTTTCCTTCACTATCTTCCACCGTCACCAAGGAGCTTTTCACCTTCATCACTGCTCATTACCGACCAGCCACCCCAATGCCTCTCCATCATCACAGGACCACCTAGTAAGCTCCTAATAGCTCCTAGATTCTAGTGTGCTAGTTAATTTGGAAGGTGTAGCCCCAAAACACCATAAATGCCATAGCCATCCATGGCGCCGTTGCAGGAGTAGTCATTGCTACCGCTGTGATAACCATTGGACCCCGCGCTCACCACCGTAGCGTCACATGAAACCCCTGATTCTAACCCAATGACTCAATTCAGTCATCCTAAACACCTCCGCCTAGTGCATCATCTACTCAAGAGCCCTCGTCACCTCTCGTCATTGAGCTGTTGACTCCGGGCACCATTCCAACCGCCACCACTACCCAGAGCTTCGTCTCAACACCCTCTTTTCATTTTTAGCCTTGACCCCTTCTTTCCTGCGCTGCCTCACCGCCAACGAGCTCGAAAATGTGATCAGCCACTGTGCTCAACTTGCTCCCGTGGTATCTCTCTATAACATGTGGGCCCAATACATAGTGTTAATGGCGTTAGTTAAACACGATTAAGTGTAATGAGTCTCTGACATATGGCTTTGAATAGAATAAATGAACCATTTTATAACTTAAACCGATATTTAAATATGTGTCACTGACCTGTCGATCATACCTGTTAGTCTCTCTACTAGGAAAATCCATTTCCTTAAGCTGTTGCATCAGGAGAAAACAAAAGGCATAAAACAGCCGCTAAACAGTTACAGCGTTACTATTTTCTTGTATGGGCTCATTTGGGAGCAGCAATCCCGGCCGGGAACCCGGTCCGTTCCCTGGGCTGAAAACTCACTGGGCTATTTTTCCTTGGGCTGGTAGAAAATGCATTTGGATGCCCACCGGACGGGGATTTCTCGGCCCAATCCATCTTGTTTCCACGGGAAAAGAATCCACGACTCCTCCGGTCGGGCTCGCTTTCCCCTTCGCGTCCTCTCGCGACAGCGTCTCCTCCTCTCGCCGCCTCCTCGCCCGACGGAGCTTCTGCAACGGCGCGAGCGCCTCCTCTCGCCGCCTCCTCGCCCAGCGGAGCCTCTGCGCTTAGCGCCCCGCGCCTCCTCTCGCCGCCTCCTCGCTTTGGAGCCTCTACTTTGGCGCCCGGCGCCTCCTCTCGCGACAGCGTCTCCGCTCACACCGCCTTCGCTCGCGCTGCCTCCTCTCATGTCGGCTCCTCTCGTGTCCTCCTCTTCCTCATCTACTCCTCATCTACCGTGAGCTCGTTCTCTTCATCCTCTTCCTCCTTTGCTATGTCTTAGATCTGCTGCTATCACGAGTGTATACCTGAGAAGGAGAAGAGGAGGGTCCAGATCCATTGATTGGTAGAGGAGGGAGAGCAAGGAGTCGCCAAACACCGGGGAAGAGGATCTGCAGATCTGCAAGTTCGTCAAGGGAACCGTGAGGTATGGATTCTTGTTCTTTCCTTGTTGTGAAGTTTCCCAAATCCTTGTTCTTCCTCTCCTCCTTCTGTTTCAGCGAATGTGAATTTTCAGTACTATGATTTAGATAGAGAATTTCAGAATTTTGAAAATTCTGATTTCAGTACTATGCTTGAATGTGAATTTTCAGTACTATGATTTCAGTACTATGATTAAGATAGAAATTTCAGTGTATTTCAGATTTGCAGTACTATGATTTAAATAGAGAATTTCAGAATACATGTAAAGGCAATGCAATTGACTGTATTTTTTTATTATCTTAGACAATTCTGGTTCCTGCCTTACTATGTTCTTACAGAATATGTATGATGAAACGGAAATTCATTCCGCATGACTGGCAGCATCAAGCAAAACCTGTGGTTCACAATAGGTTGGGTGCACATCATGCTAGCTATATATATATATCAGATTGTTGACTGAAAATGCTAAACTTAAATTTTACTGTCAAAAGGTCTATAGTCTAACTACTATTCAGCATTAATTTGAACTTCCTATTGGAGCTATACATTTGAGCCACCTGGATTATCTTCAATGTTATAAATGGTTTTGTTTAAAAAACAAAAGTATTACCGTCGCTGTTCATTGGAAATTACCCTATCTGTAAAAGAGGAATAATTACTATATTAGCATGCCTGGGAAAATGATTTGGAGAAACTTTGCTGGTTGCATTGACAAAGAAGGAAAATTAGACAAGGCACTTGATCCAGTGTTGGCTGTGAAAACGTGTTGTTTGAACAAGAACTGAAGTTAGTGGACACTGTTTACAGACAAACTAACATCTTGGTCTACACTCCATAATCTCCTGCTTTGACTTTAGAAATTATCACCTTGACAGTAACATTCTCCATGTTTAACTTCCAGCTTATGACCATCTTGTAAATCTTCTTGTCTGTCCACGATTTGAGTTTCAACCCTTACTTTTTTATCATATATGTAGCTGATTATTCTTGCCTCTACCTTATCGCTACATTTAGATGATACTATAGTCATTTTCATATTCTGATTTCTGGCATTTCCAGAGTCTGCATGATCAGGCGTTTAAGGGAATCCATGCCATACTGCAGCCAACTGTTGACGACCATTCTCCATTTGTACAGTTGTAGCCTCTTTCAGCATATCTGGACCATCAACAAGATAAACATTCCAGGTGCATTATGTCTTACTTTAGCCATTATGTTTTTTTTTAGATAAAGGAAAACAATTCGGCCTCTTCACTCGAGGAGGAATGTGGCCAACAGTACATAATCCAAAAAGTACAAGGAAAAGTAACCGGCTATACAGCCACTAGACGCAAATCATACAATAGTCGAACGACTAACAGAACAAGTTCCCAAAAGAATTACAGCAACATGGCATTAAGCCTCAATTCTAAGCTTCCTTCTCCAACCAAATTTGGCAAACAACTCGAAGATTGTAGTCTCTAGCATCCTGCATCCCTTTAACAGCATCCCTTTCTCTTCCTCTTTAAACAGCGGAGACCAACTTCTGATCCAATACGTCCCCTGAAGATTACCTGTGCAAATGAGTCAATAGAACTCCTATTGAATATCATATCATTCCTACATAACCATATTGACCAACATAGGGCTGCTGCACCTAGTAAAATTTGGAACTTAAGCTTAGAATTAACACCCTTAAGCCAAGATCCAAACAAAAAAGATGCACTGGGAGGAGACTGGATTCCAAAACATATGAAAAAGGTATTCCAAATAGATCTTGCCAAATGACAATCAAAGAACAAATGTTGGATTGTTTCAGTAGAATTACAAAAATAACATTTAGAACTACCTTGCCACCTTCTTTTAACTAAATTATCCTTGGTTAGAATAACCCCTGATCTTAGGTTCCAAAGGAAGATTTTAACCTTCAAAGGGATTTTGAGCTTCCAAATGACACACTTGCTAGGAATGGAATTTTCCTAAATCAAGGCATTATACATCGAATGGACCAAAAAGATACCTGTTTTGCTAAGAACCCATCTAAACATGTCCCTCTCTTGAGATAACGAAACATTGGCAACTTTTGAAACTAGTTCAAACCAAGTTGTCAAATCATATCCCATCAACGACCTTCGAAAGGAGACATTGAGCGGGACCGATTCAAGCACTCTAGCTACTGAAACATCTTTCTTCCTAACCAATCTATAAAGATTAGGATACACCTCCATAAGAGGTTTGGTACCAATCCATACATCCTCCCAAAACCTAGCACATCTCCCCATCCCCTAAATGAAACGAACCCATAGATAGAAATTGCTCCTTGACACTCATCAAACCCGACCAAAATTGAGAATCCCCAACCTTCCTGGAAATTTGCGAAATGGATTTACTATGTAAGTATTTCCTTCTAAGTAGATCCTGCCATAGGCCATCCTCGCTTAACAATTTAAATATCCACTTACCAAGCAAACACCTATTCTGCAGCTCCAAATCTAAAATTCCCAGACCCCCCATACATTTAGGTTTATTGAGCACTGACCATCTTGCCAATCTATATTTCTTCTTATGATCATCGCATTGCCAAAAAAACCTGGATCTGTAATAGTCTAGTTTTTTAATCACCCCTTTAGGAGCTTTAAAAACAGATAACATAAACATGAGAAGACTAGAGAGAACTGAATTAATCAGTACGAATCTACCTCCAACAGAAAGAAGCTTTCCTTTTCAACTAGCGAGCTTCTTTTGAAATCTCTCCTCCACTGAAATCCAATCTTTATTACTAATTCTTCTATGATGCATTGGGATACCTAAGTATCTGAAGGGAAGAGTTCCTTCTTTGCACCCAAAAAGTTGAACATAATCCTTCTTGTACGTTTGAGCTTCACCAAAAGGAGTATTTCACTCTTATGGAAATTGATTTTAAGCCACGAAAGCTGTTCAAAAACATTTAAGACAAGCTTTAAATTCAAAGCCTCGTTCAAATTATGCTCCATAAAGAGAATCGTGTCATCCGTGATTTCGAGGATCGAAAGACCCCATCCACTAAATGCGGATGATCCTCTAAACTGGTTATTATCTTTACGCCTAGCTATCAAAATGGCAAGCATGTCCGCTACCATATTAAACAAAAGTGGTGATAAAGGATCACCTTGTCTCAATCCTTTCATAGTCTGGAAATTCCATCCAAGATTATCGTTAACTTTGACATTCACACTCCCTTTGCAGACAATGCTTTCGATCCACTTACACCATGTTGTGGAAAAACCTTTCATTCTGAGAGCTTGTTGAAGAAAATCCCATTTAACCTTATCATATGCCTTTTCAAAATCTAATTTAAGAATCATGCCATTGAGGTTACGCTTTTTTAATTCATGTAATGTTTCATGTAAGATGATAACTCCTTCCATTATGTTTCTTCCGGACATAAAGGCAGTTTGCGAGGGTCTCACAATCTTTTGCGCAATTGAAGCCGCTCTATTAGCCACTACCTTGGGGAATATCTTGAAACTCACATTTAACAGACAGATTGGTCTGAACTGCTGAATTTGCTTAACCTCCTTTAGCTTAGGCAACAATGTAATTGTTCCGAAATTCAAGCCAAAAAGGGATAAGTTACATTTGTGAAAATCATAAAACATGGCCATTAGGTCATCTTTAATGAGCCCCCAAAATTCCTGATAAAACTCAGCAGGAAAACCATCCGGTCCAGGAGTCTTATTATGTTTCATCTGAAAAATTGCATCTTTAACTTCTTTAAAGGTAAACTGAGCTTTAAGCAAATCATTTTCCTCGTTAGACACCTGGGTAATATCCTCCCTATGAGATTCAATCATCGAGAAGTTACTTCTCTCTGGTGATCCAAAAAGAGTTTTGTAATACTTGGTAATGTAATTCTTAAGGTTTTCTTCTCCTCTAATTACCCCTTCCTCTTGTTCTAATTGGAAGATTCTAGTCTTCCTGTGTTTGCTACTAGCAACCAGATGAAAATATTTAGTATTTCTATCCCCCTGAAGAAGCCTAGTAGATTTAGCTCTTTGATACCAATATATTTCTTCTTCCCTAAGGAGAGAAGCTAGTCTCTGCTTAAGGCACTGTTTTAACTCCACCTCCTGAGGAGTTAGCAAAGTAGATTCTGCCTTCTTATCTAATTCACCTGTTCTCCTAATGAGTTCTTTTTTCACCTTTTTGTTAGACCCACTCACATTTTTAGCCCACCCTCTGAGAAATTGTCTCAATCGCCTTATCTTGTTTTGCCAAATCTCCAATGCATTGGAGCCTTTAGTCGATCTATTCCATACCATCGCAACTAGCTTATGGAAATCATCACGCAACAACCAACCTAATTCAAAACGGAACACAACATGTTTGTCCCCATGAGAACCAGCTACCGTATTAAGAAGTAAAGGGGTATGATCCGAAATCTCCTGACAAAGAGCCACTACTGTCGTTAATGGAAATTTTTGTTCCCATTCCATACTCATCAAGACTCTATCTAATCTCTCATAAGTAGGAATCTCTAAAGAGTTGGCCCACGTGAAACTACGGCCAGACATCTGAATTTCCTTTAAGTTCAGACTATCAATAACCGCATTAAACAAAAAAGGCCATTTACTACTATAGCTGCCATTACTCTTCTCACTAGAACTCCTTATAATGTTAAAATCACCACCAATTAAGATGGGTAATGTTTCTTTGCTACAAGAACGAACCATTTCGGTGAGAAAAGCCTCCTTAAATTTTGGTTGAGCAGCCCCATAAACTGCAACTAAAATCCACTGAAAACCATCCTCCTTGCATCTCAAATGGAATTTGATATAAAAATCCCCTTCCTCAATACTTCCTATATCAAAAATGTCTAAATTGACACCCAAAGCGAGTCCACCCGACCTTCCATGAGGTTCCGACCAATGCCAAAGGAAATTTCTGCCCCCACACAAATTATTAAGTGTATGGGTAGCGAAATGTTTTTTACCAGTCTCCAAAATAGCAATAAAATCTAGTTGCTGCTCTTTGGAGGTATCCGATAGAAATCTAGTCTTAGTCAAGTCCCTCAGACCTCTGCTATTCCAAAAAATTCCTTTCATTTTAAACTATTCTTGTTGATCTTGATGAATTTAACCTTGCACTTGCCCTGCTTAGAGAGCAAGTTGCAATCTCTACTCTTTTTAGTTCTCTTATAAACAGCTTTAAAGTCACAACTTAGGTGACAGCTATCATCATCCGAAATCTCGTCCATTGGAACACCACACACAGAGCTTAGGGAAGTTGGGAAATCATCTTCCTCCTGTGACTCCACATCATTAATGCCGGAATCATGATTTACAGCCTTGCAATCAGACGATAAAAAGGAAGCAGTTCTAGCCATATCATCTTTAAATAGATTGTTAACCGCAGAGACAGACTCTTGTAACGAACTACCACAAAAAACTCCCAATTGACTAATGTTAGCAATCGCGTCAATAATAGGTATAGAAGATAAACTTAGATTAGGATTAATACCTTCATTGAAATCCAAATTCTTCATGGCAGCCCTACGCTCAGCGCGCTCCAAAGAATGCTCAACACCAGAGCCTGCCAATCTTGGAGAAGCACGGCAAGGAGACATACATGCCTCTGGAATAGCAGCCGCCTCCAATTTG
The DNA here is from genome assembly GCA_036346375.1 of Guadua angustifolia. Taxonomy (NCBI): domain Eukaryota; kingdom Viridiplantae; phylum Streptophyta; class Magnoliopsida; order Poales; family Poaceae; genus Guadua; species Guadua angustifolia. The sequence continues at coordinate 45,597,732 of CM070520.1, read as the reverse complement.
TTAGCCCTGGCAATACCCTCTGCCTCCTTGACAACAGAAGAAGAGATCGCCACCACATCAGAAACCTCCTGCTGTCCCACCAAGCAAACATCATCCAACTGTTCAGAATTATTACTTAAACCATGATCCAAGCACTTCAGATGAGATCCCTTAACATCAAGATGCGATTGATCTTGAGAAAGCTGTTGCTCCAACCTCGCAGACCCTCCAGCATCAGCACTGAGAGAACTGCTGTCAATGCTGCCTTGAGGAAAAACTCCACCCAGGTCAACTATCCCATTGACAATACCAGTCTGCCTCATAGCTATTTCAGTAGCATCCGAGACGACAATCCCTTGCCCCACCTCCTCCAGCTTTGCCTCTTCATTGCTCTCAGCCAAAACCTTGTCAGCGGCTTCTTCTAAAGCATTGGCCACTGATAAGTCTAACAGATCTTGAGCTTTCCTTTTCAAAAAGAGTTCAAACTCCTTATCTGACATCTCACTCACCGCAGCCATAAAAGAATTCTTGACACCTCCTTTAAACCCACTCTCGGATCCATCAGAGCCAGGTTTTGGACCATCAAGACTTCTAGACCTCTTTGGTTCCCTAGCAACCTCAGGATCTAAATCATCCATTGCAATGTCATCCCCATGTTCTTTCTTTTCTTCCTCATCTGAAAAGGATAAATCTAACTCCACCTCATTTCCATTTTCATCACACCCAATTTTCTCCACTTCAAATTTTAACTCGAAATAGTGATCTCCAATTACCACATCAAGAAATGGAGGTATAAGCTTAGGATTTAAAACTGCCACATAAATCCTCCCAAAGTCGCTTTTCCTTGTCATTTCCATATCCACCGTTTGAGTAGAACCCAACATTGAGCCAACTGCCCACAGATTTAGGAATTCTCTAAGCTTCTTCACGATACCAAAAACCCTAACCCACAATTTGGGTAAAGATAACCATCCTCTTTTCTAACCATTCCTTAAAGATCAATCGACACCAGAGGATAACCCTCCAATCTCACATCAGCTCCTCCAAACGCAATGGACCTTTGCAAATCCGTCTTCGAAGGAAACATTGTCATGTAACCCTCCTCCTGCTCTTTCAGCTCCCAATTCCATTTACTAGGGATAAGCCTCTGTAACTGCGACACAATCTGCTCTTTAGTGAGCACCCCCTCCACAGAAATGAACGCAGCTCTGTTGTCTTTCTTCGACTTTGGAAGAGGAGGATGAGGGATGTGATAAAAACCCAGGCCGTGAACAGCATAGCCTACAGCATGAGCCACCGGTCTAGGCAACTTGAGAACAGGACATCGATGATTTACATGATCGAAGCTATCACAAATAACACAATAAATCTCAGTATTGCACACAGCCGCCACATGCCCTTTTTGCGAACACCTCGACATCTAGCTCCACCTCTCTGTTCAGCCCCTAATGATGCCAAATCATCCACACTCCCATCCACTTCCATCCCAGATAAACCATTCACCTCCTGACTCAAACCCTGCTTGTCCAGACCCTGATTATCTGATTTTACGAACTCATCAGAGACTGGCGCTGCAATCACCTTGCCGACAACATCCTGCCCCTCAACAGCTCCAAAATTACCAGAAATATGCTGCTCATGCTTATTAACCACATTCCCATTTTGCCTCTGCGAAACCTGCAACCCAATCTGATGACCAGACGGAGCATGGGTTCCCCACCAATGCGAAACACCTCTCTGACCACGACCATGCCAAGCGCCTCGACCATCATAGCCGAAGCCAGAGCCACCGCCATAGCCAAAAGCTCTGCTCCCTCTCTGTCCCTGACCAAACTCATATCCACCATCTACGCCAGACACTCTGCCACCTCTCAGACCCCGATCGAAACCAAAAGACCTTTCAGAACTTCCCCTACCAGACCCCAACCTGCCAGTGCTGCCTCCGCCCCTATAGCCTCCACGACTTCCTCTTCTCGCAGCGAAAGCCCTCCCTCGCTCCATAGCCGACGATTCTCTCTTGGCAATGCAAGAGAAAGTCTCCGGCTCGCCGCAACCCACAGAGCTAGCCACAAGAGAGGACTTGGAACGACACCACAGCAAGCTAGCACACGGTTTACCTGCGTTGGCAAAAAGGCGACCAAGTTCTGAAGAAAATCTAAACCTGTTTAAATGACCTTTATTCGCGCGCTCATGCATTGGCTTAGCCAATCCAATTGTGGGCCCATGAAGCCGAACCGTAGGCAGCGCTGGGAACTCCAAAGGGTCATCCAGCCTCGAGACCAGCTTCATAGATACAGGCGACAAGCAATTACTGCTCCTGGCCACAGGATTGGTCGGAAAAAGTTCACCAAATCTTTGACCAGAACCTTGTCCGCGCACCACAATATCACCAAGCGATCTCTTCTGAGAAAGATGAGGTTTTGGTAAAGGACCCCGCCAAGGTTTGAGCTTAGCAAAACGCCTGGCTGCCACTGCCTCAACAACTCTCGATGCCAAGGACTTTTGATGAACATCCTGATCAACCGAACTACTACATCGGACTCCATGATCTAAAGCCAGAGAATCCTCTGCATGCCGCAAGTCATCTATTGAAAATCCCTCAGCCAAAGCATCTCTCACAAATGCTTCGGAAGAACTATCAGACTTACAGGATACAATACTAGAGATATCATCTTCCGCTAATACCCTAAACCTCGAACCTGCTTCTAGAAACCCATTCTCAACTAGTGAAAACTGGGGTCCAAGAAAGACAGGAACCGCGACCTGATTTGAACACTGACCATCATGGTCCAAAGACAACCTCTTGCCAACTTGAGAAGAAGAGCAATTCAGAGAAGAATCAAGCACAGAGCCACCAAAAGTCTCAGCCTGAGCAGCCCCATAAGCGCTCATCGAGCTGGACCTTACGTCGAACAGGTAATGTGCATCAAGGAGGACTGAACCTCAACACCACCATGCCCGAAACATCAGAAGAATCAAAGAAGATACCTTGGAAAAACAACGCGCCGGAGACGAACACACCAGCACCACCCACCAAGAAAAGCCCCGCCACAGCCACGCCCACACCCGAGACCACCACGCGCAGCTCCAGAGCACAGCAGCAACCGAAGGCGAAAACGAAGACAAAGATGAACAACAACGCCAGCCGCCAAACGAGAGGCCACGCACGCGAGACGGCCGCCGGACGAGAAGACCCCGGGACGGCCGCCGGAGGAGAACACACCAGCACCACGCGAGACGGTCGCCGAACGAGAAGACCCCGGGACGGCCGCTATTGCTATGTAAAGTGTTTGTATAAGATTCTCTATAAAACATATTGTTTGTTTAGTTTAATCAGGACATGATATTTTAGAGAAGCATGGGAACACAAATGGGACTTCCTGGTTGAGAAATGTTCTGTTCCCAGAGAAGTATTCTGAGAACAAATTCTTTGATTCCATTGTACACTGAACAGAGAGTGGTTTTATCACGTTGGTTGCTGGTTCTCTTTTGTCATATGTCAAGGTAGGTTATGGTCCTTGTAACTGATCTGATGACAAACAATATTCTTGCTCCTCGGCATGAAACTAATGACAATTAAGGAAGGTTCTAGCTGCCTTCGCTTAACTAAGTTTGTTTTCTCATGTATATTCAACCAAACCAACCGATAAGTCGTTTTGTTTTCTCTGAAGGGTACACGCCTCCATTTTTGTCAGCTGAGGAACAAAAACAGCCAAGTGTCTCTCTGCAATGTGCAGCTTAAACTTAGCTAATATGACTCTGTAGTTGACCCCAGATAAGTTGGTAATGTAATAATCGAATCGCCTAATGAACCATTGTATATGTGCTCTTGATGTCTTTTGGTAGACGTTCTATAGTAATCACTTAAGTTGATTATTCTTTCAGCTTGACATGCAGATATATGGTTGCATTTAAAAGTACGCATATAGACCCAGAGATACTACCATACTGGCCATTGTGATCCTTTGTTTGTGTTCTTTCAACATTCACAAAGGGACACAGCTAAAAAAATTGTTCTCTATTCCTAGTGGTATGTGCTGCTTATGAATAATTATTTTACAACATTTCACAGCGTGCCTTTTGTTTTTGTTCACTGGGTTTGTTGTTTCTTATTTTTCTTTTTGTATTTTTACTTTCTTTTCGTTATTGGGGAGTAAACATTTTAGTTTGCTTGTGGTAAAACAATTAGTTTGCTGCTAACTTTGCGCTTATGTTAACTGAGTGTGTCATGGATAAATGCTTCACATTTTGTTTTAGCCAAATTTCAGATGTACTGTTTGTGACATTTTGCAGGTCGTTGAGCATGGAGAGGAGGATATATCCACGTCACGCTGCGAAGTGTGCTTAATTTTCACAGTTCACACGAGGAACCTGTTAGCTTAGTTTATGTTTTGTTGTTGCATGAATGTTTATACTCTTCAATGTTTCATAGTTTGCAATTTGTCAGGCCAGCAAAGCGAAGTTTTGGTCACAGTTCACCTGTTAGCTTTTCACAGTTCACGCTGCGAAGTGTTGTTTTTCCTATCGAAGTTGGATATGTCATATGTTTTAGATGATGAAGTTTTGGTTTGCGTCCGTTAAAAAATGGTCTAAGGGTTCTGTCATTTGTCGATTCATGTGAATGGTCACTTGTGTATGAATGGTTGTATGAATTTGAACTTAATATGTGGATTTGATCAAATTTTGGTGCAGGTTGCATTTTTTGTGAAGCCTGAAAGGCTGCGTTGGGCTTGCTAAACGTTAGGCCATGTTGAGAAAACATTAGAATTGGTTTCAGTGTAATGTTAGGGAATTTTACTCTTATGGTTTCCAAATGATGATAGAGGATAAATTTCCCTTGGGGAAATTTCCCATAGGGAATGAGGGGGATTTTAATGTGTCTTCAAAATTCCCTCTAGGGAAAATTTTCCCTGAGTTTCTATTCCCTTGCATCCAAATGAGCCCTAAGAAGAGTAATTCGTCATTCGTAGGAAGGTGGAGTAGGTCAATACGTCATGACGTGTTTGGTTTCGACGGAAGATCATCAGATAATGGTCCCGTTCGTTTCAGCTGCACAGCTTCTGTTTTTTTTAAAGGGATTATTTGCCGAACGAGAGGATTCTGAACAGCTTCTTTTACAATTAGAAGCTGCTCTCTATATAGAATCAGAATTCGGTTAAAACCTGATTCTTATTGATTCTTACTGATTCTCGCTGGTCCAATCCAAAGCCTAGAAGTCACCGTCAGCATAGCCCGATTCTCACACAATAAAATGGCTTCTTTCGTAATTCAGAATCCAGAAGATGAAATGTACTAAACGTGGTGGCTGGACGTGCGGATGAAGGCTGCTATCTAAAGGGCTGATTAGAGGCATCACACTCACAATATTAGTCGAGTTGGTTGGGCTGGTTTAGACGCATTAGGAACGAAGAGATGACAGAACTGGCCCAGGAAGGTGTTTAGCGAGCGGGGAACGGCCTGGCCTAAGTAGGCTGGGTCAGCCGATAAGAAACTGAAATAAAAAAATCAAAATTATGGCATCCTTCCAAGTTCCAAATGCTTGCCACAAGGTTGATCATAATATCGACAAGCGCTTTATTTCAGCACAAGTCTGCGGTCTTGTTGGACAGAGGATTCATCTGTGCACCGTGTGTTCTTGACGGTGAGTAAGCGATCGCCTTAAAGCTTCTGTGACAAACCGAACTTTTAGCATAGGAGATTACACTTTGTAAAGAAGCAAGATCAGAGGAAATTAGGAGTCCAGGACACAATGATGTTATGGATAATATGTAAGTTGCTCTTTCTATTTCCTGCTGCTGCAGTTGAGATGGTATGGACCCAGGGGCGGAGCCAAGGGGGGGCCGGCAGGGGCCATGGCCCCCCCTAACCGAAGCACGGGATCAGGTTGTCCTCGTCGAACGGAGCCAGCGTCTTGCCTATGATGCTGATGGCCATCTCGTATGGATTCGGCGTTTTGTCTAGCCTGTGCAAGCTCTGACCACTGAACGAGCGCTTCCCTGAATGATATATATGAAAATATCATCACAGATTCAGATTCAATGCTCGCAAGAACAAGAACAGAACAGATTCGATCTTCATGTTGCAGTTTGTTTACCTGTCCATTCGTTGCTCTTGGTGAAGTCTATCCAAAGGCTAAATCCAGTAGATAGTAATTAGTAGTAGTTAGTATTAGCAAACAACAAATAAAGGTCTAGTCCATTCCCAACAGTAGGGGTGAAACCGGATCGGATACGGGCGGATATTGCTCGTCCCGTATCCTAACCCATATTTTTTTTCCGGATTCGGAGTCGAATACGGATATGAATTCGGATTATTCGGGATTCGGATACGGAGTGGATACCTAACGGATTCGGGTCGGGATCGGACATTATTATCGGATAGTAGTATAGTACATAATTGTGTGCGTAAAAGAACGAATGAAGCATTAACCTTACAATATTAGCTTCAAGTTATAATTTTTTCAACGTAGGATAGTAGTATAGTTAGAGGTGCAATTTAGTGACTCAACTAATTCCAGTAATTTGAATAGAAAAGAAGTTTATCAAATAAGTTGAACAAATCAATTTAGGTAAAAGTATTATGTCATCACTCTATTTGTTTGTTGATAGATTTGTTGAAGTTCACGCTTAATAACAAAGTAGTGTTTTTTAGTGCCAGTATCAAACAACTATTCTATCTATCCAATAATGAACCAAATTAATGGAAGAATAACTTATTTTATCCGGATATCAGGTCGGATATTTACCGGATATCGGGTCGGATATTGCTCTTTCCATATCCTAACCCATATTACATGAGATTTTTTGGATACGGATCGGATATTGCTCTTCCCATATCCTAACCCATATTACATCGGATTTTCCGGATACGGATACGGATAACATCAGGACGGAATTTAAACGGATTCGGGATCAGATCGGGCGGATATTTCCTGTCCTGTTTTCATCCCTACCCAACAGGTAAAACTTCTATTTTTCTCAACTTGTATGCAATGCTTAATTTCTCTTGCTAACTTAACAAATAAACTATATAAAATAGGTAAAGCTTCCCATTATTCAATGGTTGATAGGCTGTTACGATTGGTCATAACTCTCCCGGTGTCAACAGCAACCACAGAGCGAGTATTTTCAACTATGAAACTTGTCAAGACCCATCTTCGAAATAAAATAGGAGATAACTTTCTTCGACATTGCATGATAGTTTACATTGAAAAAGAACTAGCAGCAAAAATTAGTTCAGATGAACTTATTAACTTATGATCTTCTAGATAGTTGTAGAACTAAATTTAAGTTAATAGAGATGTAAGTTTCTTATTCTAAAAAATATGTTATATTTTTCTTGTGGATATGTGGTTATACTATTTTTAAATTTAAATACATCGATATTGCTATGATATTTTTATGGATGCTATGATATTTTTTAGTTGATCCACGTGGCCCCCCTTAACCCGAAATCCTGGCTCCGCCCCTGTATGGACCACTGTTGTCACCTGGCCATTTTGGACTAATGGTGATTGGTGTTTGGACTGTAATAAATTTGTAGTTTTGCTAAACATCCGTCGAATAATTTTTTTTCTTGGAAATCGTCCAGATTTGTGACATCTAGATTGTGCTTGAGATTCTTGCACCGCCTACCTTCTTCTTCGTGATCGTGGTGAAGTCGTTAGCGCCTCACGCCATGCTCCAACGGCCGCCGATTGCCCAGACGCCGAATGTCCCGTCGAAAGCCGCCGTCTGGGAGGTGCCACCACCCATTCGGCGGAGGTAATGCAACAAGGAAAGGAGGAGGACGAGGTCAAGAACGCAGAGGAGGAAGAGGCGCGGACTGTGGTGGGGATCCGGGCCGCCGCCAAGAAGTTTCGTCGCTTTTACTAATCGCTATCGGCATTCCACTATAGATAACAACCTCACGATATGGCCCTATTCAGGGATACACACATCTGCGCAAGCGTGACTAGACATGGACATTAAACCGAATTTTCTTGGGCGGCTGTGGCACGGTTGGCACATCAAGGCCAAAATATGGTACAAACAATGAGGTCATGCTAAACCTTATGGTCGGACACAATAGACGGTATGACACGGCATGTCTACATAGTCCATGTTTAGGTCGGTATAGCACAAAATACGCAATGATGGGCTCGAGGTAGGCATGGCACGTGGCAGGCGTTTTGCCACGACACCGCGGCATGCTATGGCTCGCCCTGCTATATATCAATGTCGTTACGGTCCTCGTATGTAGAGAAAAGAGAGACGACAAAGATACCAAAAGATGGAGAATAGAGATTGTTGAGTACATGCTCATCAACACCGAGCTGACGCTCTACCGTGCCGCTACTGAGCACGCTCACAACGCCATGCACAGCTCTCCTCCTGCTTGTCTCACGTCGCCATCGACACCATTACATTAGACGTACGTGTAGGATCGGTTGGCGTCAATCAGAGGGGGGGTGAATCATTGCGCGGAAGCTAAAATCTTATTTTTAACCTTTTTGAAACACCCCAATTCAAACTCAAATTGCTTGAAGACCGATTCACGAAGTTGGGAGACCGATTTAGAAGTGCAAGCGTCGATGAAACACTTAGGCGACCATGAGAACACTTAGGCGACAGGTTTGGGCACTGGGCGGCGATGAGAACACTGGCGGCAAAGAGAACACACAGGCGACCAGTTTGAGCACTGGGCGGCGATAAAATACCGGGCGACCAGTTTGGGCACTGGGCGACGATGAGGACACTGGGCGACCGGGATGGACACTTGGGCGGCGGGTTGGGCGACCACGTGTTCGATTGGGCGAGTAGACCAATATATGTCCACTAAAATAGTAATTCCTGAAGATCTAGCCGTTGGATTGACATGAAATTTTAACTGTAGAAACTAGACTCAATTCTGCAGTAGACATAAAAAGAATCAGGTCAATCATTTCTACGGATCTAAAGTTATATCCTTTGCAAGATGACTGAATCTGGCGACCACACGAGCGATCGGTGACGGGACATCAATCTGGGCGACCACAAATTACCAAATATCTAACCGTTGGATTGATGTGAAATTTTAACTGTAGAAACCAGATTCAATTATGAATCAAACCCAATAAGAATCAATCCGATCGGATCTACGGATCAAAAGATATTACCTTCGCAAGATGATACCTTTGCAAAGAACCGAACTCCGTGAAGATCTTCGTGACTGCTTTGATGAACAAAACTTCAAGCGATCGATCAACTATGTCGAAGCCAAGAGCAAATCACAACCGCAAGAAGAAGCTCTCTGAAAGATTGATTTTTATTTCATTGTCTAAAGTACTCCAACACAAGAGTACAAACCCTCAAACCTGAACGCTCTCTCTACCCCTCAATAAACAGGGGACACCTCCCCCTATTTATACAGAGCAAACATAACGAGATTGAATACAACTCCACTTTCCACATGGAAAGAATCTGTATACATCTCAACTTGGCCCAACGTGGCCAAAACCAACTCTTGCACATATGTACAGCCCACCTGTTGTAATTACGTGACTAACCAACCTCCATGTGCATGTTCTCTAGCCCGAACGTCGCGCATGACATCCTTGACCACCAAGACCTCGATTCCTCCCTGAATCTTGTCCCGAACCTCAGTTCCTCCATGAACCTAGTTCCGGTCCCGTCATCGACCACGTTCGCCTTCGAGCAACACCTGCACATGAATAAACACAAAAATCGTGCACGAGCACAAGTCCACGACTTGACTCAAGGTCAATCCATGCAACCACTCACACGAGTGCATTGCATCAAGCAGAATCCATCATGCTGTCACCAGCATAATAATCATCTCAACATGGCACATGCACAAGCCAATTTCACCATTCAACCAATTTTTCATCACATGATCTCACAATCTCCCCCTTGATGAAAACATTGGCAACACCCTTGGACCTGAACATTGGCATTAACCTCACGAGAAAAGATTGTAAAAAATTTCATTTTAAAACAGAAAGCAAAGTGATCAAAAAGCAAAGTGAAAAATCTCCCCCTAAAAGGAAACCAAATTGTGTGTGAACTCCAAAATTTCTCCCTTTTAACAATAAAACATTTTACTTCTCCCCCTGAATGTAAGCTTTCTTCTCCCCCTTTGACAATGGTTTCAGCAAGGAAAAACAAATGAGTGCCAAGACAAGAGCCAATGAGCTTACTTGATCATATAACCTTATAGATCACATATTAAGCATAATACTTGAACTTAATATTATTTAACAAGTTAGGGAGTGACATGCATCTCAACCTCAATTTAATCAACTATAGCCAAGTACTAAGCAAAATCTTGATAGAAAACACTAGGCCAAAAATGAAGCAACTAACAACTCAAAAAGGGCAAGCAAGTAGTTTCAACTCCAATCTAGTAGACCAAAATAATCTTGATAATAGTAAATCGCATGTGGCATGCTTGAAGCATACTTCTTTTATTTTCAAAATGTGCAAAAACTTCAAGATGTATGCTTCAAGCATACCATTCCCTAAAAGATAAGATGTATGCTACAAGCATACATGCTTGTAACATACATCTTATCTTTTAGGGAATGGTATGCTTGAAGCATACATCTTGAAGTTTTGACATTTTGATAATTTTAACAAGCTTCTTCTTGCATTTGAACACCCTTTTTTTCTTATTCCTTTTTTTTATTGTAAACATGCAAAGTGATTAAATGGTCTATGAAAGAGTAAAGCTGAAAACACACATGCTTCATAGCCCAAATTTGTTAAGACGATTCATTATCAAGCCTATAGAAGCAAGATATCACAAGGTATTAGCTATAGACAGTCAAACCAAGGAATTCTGCAATGTCACTTTTAGTTAAGTAAAACAATTTAGATTATCATATATAAGCTCAATTACATAATACATAAAGAAATATGATAAAGTAAGCTCATTGAGTAACAGACTTGGCATAAAACTCCCCCTCAAAACAAGCATCTTAAAAAAAACTTCTACAGAATATCACTTGAAGGGATTAAATTGAAAACAAAAGGTGAAAAAAACAAACCTCCCAAAAAGGCAACCGAAAGGAATTTTCACCAATAACCAATAACTCCCCCTCAAATGGATAACCAATGAAATCAACAGAGAGGAGATGATGATATACATGAGCTTGAGTTATCATGGTATGTTCAATTAAGCATAGGCATGAATCATGATAAGTGAATTCAAAGCATGAAAGGCATGATATAAGATATAACATTATTGAACATGCCAGGGGAATACAAATGAGCATATGAATAATCATTTCATCTCATGCCACAATTAGATATCTGTGAATGTAAAGAACATGAGTGTATCAAATAGCTCACAAAGTAGATGAAGAATTATTGCACATGCTTCTTGAAAACCATCTCAAGGGTGAGAACCATCCAAGTCTTGATCTCATCTTGCAAAAGACCATGATCCACTAAGCTTCTGTTCTCCAACCCATTCCTGAAAACCTACATAGCACAAGAAGATGTCGAGGCCTCGGTACTGGGGTTAGAAATAAAGCATTTGGGAATCTAGTACTGAGACACACGACGAGTAGGCACAACACGAGTATGCTTGTATACAAAATCAGTTTTGCCCTTTCTGTTGTTTCTTGCAATAAAAGGTGTTTGCATCACCTTAGGCACATAATGAGGAGTAAAGCGTGCCTGTCTGAAATTAGACACATCCTTAGCTTTTTCTTGCTACATTGTTTGGCTAGCCTAAAGCAAAAATCTACTAGATGTCCATCTCTACCACAATGAGTGCAAGTGTACTTAACAGAATATTTAACTTTAGAAGTAGAAGCAATATTTGCATTCATCACGATGAAGATAAAATTCCAATGATTTAAAGCAGTTTTCTTAGGCTCATTTGCAATTTCAAACTTTCCACTTTCAAGAACTTTGACAACAGTGGGGAACATGTGTTTTATGATGAGCATAAGAATCAAAACCTAAACCTTTGTTATGAGTGCTGACTTTTGATTGATCCAAAATCATGTTTAGGTTTTTCTTTCCTTTAGTGAAACGTTCTAACGATTTTTCCAAGTAATCAACCTTTCTAGACAGAGTTAAACAATTATTACTGAGGAACGCCCACTATTCCTTTCTGTTTTCGACAATTTGAGCGAGAAAGAACTTCATGAGTGAGCAAGGCATCATCATTTGAGAAACTCTAGCATTTGCATCATGCAACTTCAATTCCAGTATGGAGCATTTTGAACAAGAAGTTTGAATCATGCGGATCAATGGTTGAACAGCTAGCATTTTTTATTTGTTTCTCATTTTCCCTATCTTGCTTTAACAGAGAAGCATGTTCTTTCCTAAGTGAAACAAGCTCATTGTGAATTAAGTCACATGACTTACGAGCATCATCATCGGGAATCAAAGATCTAAGCCTTGCAATTTGAATTGGAACTATCAATTTCTAGATCTTTTTCTTTAAGAGCCTTCTTAGATTTTTTAAGTTCAGAAGCTAATTTAACCATAGCATACTTAAGTTCATCATAAGAAGGTCTTACCTCATCAAAATCAGAATCACTGTCACTATCCCTTTTAGCCATAAAGCACATGCCAGTGAAGTCATCATCAGAATCTCCCTTCTTGTCCTTCTTCTTGTCATGTGGCTCGTTATCACTCTCAAAGTCCACATCGCTAAGATCACACTCCTCTATGGCGGCTAAGACTTTCTTAGCAACTTTTCAAAAATTGGAACGCCTAGGAGTAGTACGTCTTGAGTGCGTTGTGCTGGTTCCCTTTCTTCCTTCTTTTTCAACTTGGGACAATTTGCTTTGATATGCCCGGGAAGACCACACTCAAAGCAGTTGAAAGACCCTGAAGTAGTACCTCCACGCCTCCTCATCCTCACATTGTTGAGTGCTTTGACAGCGCGTGAAGAGATGAGCACAAGATCTTCTTCAGGGAGCATCTCAAACTGTTCATCTGAAAAAGAAGCTAATGCAGACAAGGAGACAGAAGATGGTAATCCAGAAGACGTGCTGGGGTTAGCAACAAGTGCATGTGTAGAGGACTTATCATCTCTAGGTGACAAAGAATCCATCTCATAAGTTTTCAGCCTAGAATAAAGATCATCCATGGTCAAAGTATCCAAATCAACAGTTTGATTAATTCTTTGTAACAACCATGCGCCATTCAGACTAAGAGATCTCAAAATTTTACTAGCATTCTCCTCTACTGGATTGTTAACTCCAACACCACGCAAATTGCACAAAATTTTCTCAAATCGAGAGTAAAGATCTTCAATTGATTCACTGGTCTCATAACAAAATCGAGAAAAGTCCTTTTGGTAAATATTTTTACGCACTTTCTTAATCTTAGTTGAACCTTCATGATAGTCACATAATGTCTTCCAAACTGAATGTGCGAGAACGTAAATGAGAAACTTCGATCAAATTCTTTTTGAGATTCCTTGAAAAATCAAGTTTTTAGCTTTAGCATTTAAATCAACGTCGCTTTATTATCATTAGTGACTATATCGGGAACATCATATGCGATAGAGACTTTGCGCCAAACATCATTACCTTGAGCTTCAATATAGCATTGCATGCGACTTTTCGATGAAAATTTTGAATCATTAAGCATAGGAGGACGATTAACATACTTATCGATGCCATACCTCAACCTTGCTCGATACCACTTGTAGGATCGGATGGCGTCAATCGAGGGGGTGAATGATTGCGCGGAAGCTAAAATCTTATTTTTAACCTTTTTGAAACACCCCAATTCAAACTCAAATTGCTTGAAGACCAGTTCACGAAGTTGGGAGACCAGTTTAGAAGTCTGGGCGACCAGTTTGGGCACCTAGGCGACCAGTAGGACACTTGGGCGACCAGGTTGGACACTTGGGTGAGCAGTTTACCACTTGGGCGAGCAGGTTGGGCGACCACGTGTTCAGTTGGGCGAGCAGACCAATATATGTCCACTAAAATAGTAATTTCTGAAGATCTAGCCGTTGGATTGACATGAAATTTTAACTGTAGAAACTAAACTCAATTCTGCAGTAGACACAAAAAGAATCAGGTCAATCGGATCTACGGATCTAAAGTTATGTCCTTCGCAAGATGACTGAATCCGGGCGACCACGCGAGCAGTCGGGCGAGCAGGACATCAATCTGGGCGACCACAAATTACCAAATATCTAACCGTTGGATTGATGTGAAATTTTAACTGTAGAAACCAGATTCAATTATGAATCAAACCCAACAAGAATCAATCCGATCCGATCTACAGATCAAAAGATATTACCTTCGCAAGATGATACCTTTGCAAAGAACCGAACTCCATGAAGATCTTCGTGACTGCTTTGATGAACAAAACTTCAAGCCATTGATCAACTATGTCGAAGCCAAGAGCAAATCACAACCGCAAGAAGAAGCTCTCGAAAGATTGATTTTATTTCATTGTCTAAAGTACTCCAACACAAAAGTACAAACCCTCAAACACAACGCTCTCTCTACCCTCAATAAGCAGGGACACCTCCCCTATTTATCTGAGCAAACATAACGAGATTGAATACAACTCCACTTCCCACATGGAAAGAATCATATACATCTCAACTTGGCCCAACGTGGCCAAAACCAACTCTTGCGTATGTACAACCCTCTTTGTAATTACGTGACTAACCACCTCCATGTGCATGTTCTCTAGCCCGAACGTCCCGCATGACATCCTTGACCACCAAGACCTCGATTCCTCCTCGAATCTAGTCCGAACCTCGTTCCTCCATGAACCTAGTTCCGGTCCCGTCATCGACCACGTTAAGCCGAGCAACACTCGCACATGAATAAACACAAAAACCGTGCACGAGCACAAGTCCACGACTTGACTCAAGGTCAATCCATGCAACCACTCACACGAGTGCATTGCATCAGCGAGAATCCATCATCTTTGTCACCAAAGATAATAATCATCTCAACATGGCACATGCACAAGCCAATTTCACTATTCAACCAATTTTTCATCACATGATCTCATAGTACGTTGATCTAGAAAGAACAAATGATCTCGACATTAGGGGTAGCTGGTACGTATGTATATTTTTCTTGTATTTTTCCTTATCAAGAGAACCTCACTTTGGAGTGTAAGGTTTTTTATATTAATTTTGTATCTGTACCCAATGAATAAATAAAATTTAGTTAATTTTCCCAAATAATTGTGTGTACCGGATCCTTACTGGCGGTCGACTCTTGCTCCTCGTCCTTGGTGCCGTCTGCGAAGACAGATTAACGACAACGGCATTCATGACTCCACACGTCCAACAAGACAAGATCTGGACTGGCACGGCATAGCGTACTCTAAGCTGTGCCTAGGCCTCGCCGGAGACGAGTCAGGCCGACATGGCGTAGCACAACGAGGAGCCATGCCAGACAAGCACGGCATGCCGTAGCCCAAAGCCCGTTGGGCCCGGCTCGGCCCAGCACCCACCTCTAAACATGACACGTATAGTGCAGAAATTAATCAACAAGTATCAACTTGTATATTCATCAACATGGATTGAATTTAAGTAGGGAAGGGGGAGCCATGCAACAGAGTGAACAAGATAAAGTATGTAAGCAAGTGCTTTATGTTGTTTGCATCAACCGGTGACAGCAAATTAGTTTAGAGCACAAAACGACGAAAAGACGAGTAAAACACAATAGTACGCATGAATAGGGTGCAGGGTATATCCATAAACTCAGATTAACAAAAATGCTCCATTGGCCTCCAAATTGCAGATCTTGATTATCTTTATGTCTTCCCTCCATCTTGCTCAAATGGTCTTCTGACTGATGCCAACCCTATCAACAATTTCTTTACTTCAAATTTCAATTCAACCTTTACACCCCTAGATGGAATCAGGAAGGGGATAGGAGCAATACAACAGACAAGCACCAAACCCCAAATGTGCAACTCATCCATTATCTGTCTCTAGGGGTGTAAATTGGTCAGTGCAATTGGGTAGTAAGTCATCCCATACCTTACCCTATTATTTTTTCTTCGGGTACGGGTACGGGCATGGGTAGTAAAAATCGGGCAGGGTACGGATAACGGGTAGCATTTTCTACAAACGGGTAGAAATCGGGTTCCGGGTAGTGTGCGGACAGGTATAATACAGAAAATGATTACTTTATCGGGTAGTGCACGAAATACCTAGGATCAAAACATGCGATGAAAACAATCCAACTATCACACTAGAACATCACATAATACAATAGATAATGCCGTATAGTCTAACAAACATACATAGTCCAACAAAGAGTTCAAATAGTACATAATCAAACACATGGAGTTCAATAAACACATAAAGTCCAATACATGAAGTGAAATTCACATACATAATTCAACACATAGAGTTAAATTATACAAAACAAATTTCTTCAAGCATATCCGGTACCTGGATTGTGAGAATTATCCAGGTACCCGAATCCGACCCGTACCCGCCGGGTACTGCCGATCCCGTACCCGATCCGAACCCGAACCTAACCTACCCGGGTACTACCCGTACCCATACCCAGCGGGTAGTGTAAAATAGTTTTCCATTAGGGTAATTTTGCATCCAGGTACGGGTACGGATCGGATAATACCCGACCCATTTACACCCCTATCTGTCTCCACCCCAGCCTGCCTTGACATGAACAGTTTGAATATCCTTATCTGTTGCTCATATGATCTTTTGACCCGGTAGCACCAGGTTGTTCGTGGTAAATTTCTGTCATTGCTAATCCTTCATCAAATCCGATCACAATCCTGCACATTTTAACAGGTTGTGAATTACACGCAAATTTGAAATTGGAGAGAAAGAACGGCAAAACAAAGAATTGTGGCCACGTTGTACATGCGTAAGTTGTGACCCGTTTGGTGTATTGATTCCCAGTAGTTGCAGAAAAGCATGTTAAGTACAAGTGTAAATAAAAGGAGTTCATCTGTTAGTATAGTCAGGGCAGGATTTGTCATGGTGTGACAGTTACTTACGCTAGGGACATTTGTAGCAGAACACAATGAATTACTAAAATAGTACTCCCTCCGGTTACAGATAGTTGATATTTTAGACATCGACCACTAATTTCTATTATAATATATTTAAAAAATCCAATAAAATAATAATATTATACAAGTACGTGTTGAGACGAATCTACACACATGATTTTCATGTATCCAATCTAAATATTTAAAAGATATCGATAGCTAAAGTTTAAAAGTTTGACTGCACGTATCTCAAACTGATAAGTTTTTGTGAACCGGAGGGAGTAATTCATATTATACCACTCCAAAGATTAGCAACTATAGGAACACCACTCCAAAGATTTTTCTTCAGATGATACTACTCCAAACAAGTTAGTTTCCACACAATACCATTTCCACTCTTTTCTCTTCTTTGTAAAATCATGTTGCACCTTTTAACAGTGCAAAGAGACATTTGCCCCTTGTGGTCTGACCCAACTAATTGCTATGTTGTGAGATAGCAAATGATTTGGCCCAACCAAGCATGACTGTGAACACATGACTGCGAACATGAGGCTCTGTTGCGGATAACGCTATGTCCCGTGGCTAATATAAGTTATCTTAGTGCTGTCTTTACTAGGTCATTCGGGTGCAAGATAGAAGATACTCAACAAAAGCAACCAATAAGCGCAGGATTGATATATACAAAGATCATGTTCACACATGATATATGCTAAAAACAATGTGTATCTTGAAAGAAGCACCTGATAGCAAAACAAAGAAGTATGATTGAAAGAAGCATGTTGAACAAGAGACACCCATTGCAACATTAGGATTCTAGCAATTTAGGAACAACACATATTTAAAAACACACAACTAATTAACATTATACTAACATAGGTTCCAAAGTCAAGGAAGTCGAGGGCATTCTAAATCTAGTAGAACAGTAGATACTAGACAATGCTTAACATATAACTACTCAATATAATAATGCAAGTGCCATACTGCTATGCGTGGGGGCAAATGTGTCTTTTCACACATGTTAAAAGGTGTAAAATGATTTAAAAAGAGTTAAAAGGTGTAAAATGATTTAAAAAGAATGAAAATGGTATTGTGTAGAACCAAACATGTTCGAAGTGATATTCTCTGAAGAAAAGTCTGTGGAGTGTTATTCCAGTGGTTGCCAAACGCTCAAGTGGTATACTATAAATTATCCCATTACTAAAATATAAATGGACAACTCTGAGGAACAAAATTTATAATTCAACATATTATCGAAATTGATATCAGGTTTCTTTTTTATTAACATTTGCTGCGGTTGCAGGGAAGCAATAATCCTGCAAGCAAACATCAAGACGAACAGCAGGATCCTTTTAATTACGTACCTTCTTGAACCCTTCACATATGCCATAGCAGTAACCCTTCCGAGCTCAGAGTCCAGTATGCCCTCAAGCCTAGAAGATTATGGAAAACAATGTTTTTTTCCGAAACTGTTAGCTCAAGAAAATGGAGGAAGATCATATCTCTAATGTCTCTCTGCATAACTGATGGGCAAATTCCATCTGGCTTGTCACCTATTAATCTTGTCACTATCCTACATTACGATATTGCTCATTAACACAGCTAACTCCGTTTAAAAAAATAACTAACTAAAACATTCCAACTCTCACAATTAATTAAATCTTTAGGTATAGATTGCAACCTCTGCTTAAGTAAACAAGGGAAGATTAGGCCAGTAATACAGCAAAGACATGTATACTAAAAATTTTGAGGTCCTTTTCATAAAAGGAAAAGGATGAGCGAGAGAAGGAAAAAGAGAGGAAAATTAAAAAAGGGAAAAAATATAGATTTGCCACTTGACTATGTCGTGTGTATACCAGAGGTGTAGGTTCTACGTTTGTGATTTGTGTTGACATCAATGTTTGAAAGGTTGCCATGATCGTGGAAAAATACACGGCATAGTTTGGTGAGCAGGATGTGTTGATCGAGATTGAAAAGGAGTTGTTGTTATGTGGCCGCTAGATTAGGGGATTTGGTATGGCTGATTTCCTATTAACGTTGTGTGGGTAGGGACGAACAGATCGAAGGAAGGACGTCCATGCATTATGTGTTACTACATTAAGGCGGGGGTCATGAGAAAAGGTGCATGGGTATTGTGCTATTGCTATGGAGGTGATGGTTGTGGAAGCATAGGTCTTGGAGTTTTCAGGGCAAGGTAGAGAGGCATTGAAATAGGACAAAAATATTGCTCAAGATGTGGATTTGGTGGAGTTGGTAGCAAGAGAGGTGCTAGTTGGCAAGCCCATAGGTAATGTTGGTATGTGGTGATGGTGGTGTTGGCAGTAGAAGTAGGAGCAGGTGGTAACTCTAGTGAAGGCTATGGCTATGTTGTTGATGATAGCTATCGAGGTGTTAGTGCTAGAGGTAGCATTGGTAGAGAGGTGCGGTAGAAGTGATGGTAAATAGCGGAGGTCAAGGTGGTGGGACGTATGTTAGAGGAGAGGGTGTGGAAGTCGAGGTGGTCGAGGATATGTTGGGAGAGGTGGTGGAGGGCAGGGTGGCCGGGGCTAGAGGTGGTGACGGTGCAAACCAATGCTTAAAGCATGGGGTAGTTGAGGAGGCCAAGACTAAGGGTGATATTGAAGAAGGTGGAGGAGTCTATGCTGGTTGAGGCGTGGTTGAGGTGATGATTGTGGTGGGTAGCTGGGTTTGAGGCGATTGAGATGGTGATCGTGGTTGTGGTTACTGTGATTAATGGTGGTGTAGGTGATAGTACTCACGGGTTGCATTTGTGTGATGGTGTTGGACATAGTATGGGTGGTGTGACATGGAGTTGTGTTAGAAATAGGATTCAAGTTAAATTAGGGATAGAGTCCGGTTGCAATTTTGTTGTAATCAATGTTGTAATAAAGGATACGGAGATCGGATAGGACACACATGAACAAAAATATTCCACAAATTACAACACAAATATATATAATTTCATAATAACAATGGTAAAAAACATTGCACTAAAGCATATAAATTAGGGATATATAAAAAATAAATATATAAATTTGAAAAATTATAATATGAGAACTAATTTTGGAACTGAATTGGGCACAATTAACGTGTTCAAGCCTAGTGATGCCGTAGGTGCTTACCTGAAGGTAGTCGAGTTCCACACACGAACTGTCCCGTCAATTGAGCCTGTAACTAGTATCGGAAGATCGGGATGGGAACAGACAGCGCAAACATAATCCGCATGTCCTTTCAGTGTTTGAACACAAGTCCTGCTCTGGTAGCTCCAAATCTGGCTCAACAAGAAGAGATGCATTACGACGATATTCCGTACAGATGATCAACAGCTAGCGAAACATCCTTCAGTGAAGATGCCTTACCTTGACAGTATTGTCCCAAGAAACAGTGGTCAAGTATAGCTGATCACCACGAGTAAAGTAATCAAAACACTCCATCACCGATTCACGCCCGGTCAATGTGAATTCAGAACAGGAAGAACCAATATCCCAAACCTATACTTTCAGTTAACGAAAGTACGTTAATATGGACTGTCTACAATTGTGCTTAATTACCAAAACGCAGAGGACGAAAGCCCAAACCTTCACTGTACCTGTAAACCATTCATGGAAGCACTAGCAAACTTTTTCGCGTCCTTTGGGTTAAATTTGACCTGACATGATATGGACTGCGTGTGAAATGTCCTAATGCACTCCCAGCCCTTGCTCCAGTCCCACAGCTTGATCGGGTCGTGCGTGCCCGCTGACAGCATGTAGGGCTCAGTTCGATGGACGTCCAAGCACATGACGCTGAATGTATGAGCTTTGAACCTCTTGACCTTCTGCTTTGTGACATATGTGTGCACCCGTATGTAACCATCGTGATCTCCGGCCGCAAACCAACTATTTCGCGCAATAAATTTTGCTGTCATAACTGCAGTTGGGAGTGGTTAACCTATTAGCATGGCTGCGCCGGGAAAGAACCTGAAGTAAGCAGTTTAAGTCAGGAAGCATGCCTCTTGTTTCCTCCGCGGCTTGGAGCAAGTTCTCCGTTTCCTGCGGTCAAATGTATTGGCATACCCTGGTTAGTCCAAATACGTCCAAAAGCATATCTCGATTGCTAGTAAGCATGGATAAAACTTGTTCATTGAATGTTTGCTCCCTATTTTCTTGAAAAATGCGGTGTTACTTGGACCCGTGTCCAAATAATTTTGCGAATCGGACATCTCAATTTCATTTGGATTCCGACACCCATATCCGATTTCAAGTAGCATTTCACGTGTTCAAAAAATTTTGCTGAATTGGACACCCCGAATCCGAGCTGGATTCTAACTCACATGTCCATGTCCAAATAACACTAGAAAAATGCGGTGGCCAAACTTTCCAGCAGTACCACTAACTTTTAAAAATAGGGAATTCCTTATATGCCACGAATATTTGCATCATCCCTTATCGCCACTCAACGTCTCACCAACATATGGGTCTGAATCAACCTTGTCGATGAGAGACAAACAAGGGATTTTGCAAATAACCTAATTGCTTTAGTACTTATGCTCGCAAACATGTTCATGGCCACAAATGCTTACCGGATCGTGTACCCGGCGCGAGTATGCTCACACGTGAAAACTAATTAACATGTTGACCACCCACAAAAATACCTACCATGGAAACCTAGTTGTGGCAAACAAATTCCACCGAACACTAAAGACTGTGAAGGGAGGTGCTTTTATGCATCATTATTTGAAAGTTGTATAAATATTAAATTATAAAGGAATGGTGGACAGTGATTAGTTACCACTTCACTTGCTTTAAGATTTGTGCAACCCGTATTGGAAGGGTGGTGTATAAAAGATTGTAGAGAGGTGCTTTTATGCTTTTATTTTTGAAAGTTACACAAATATTGAAGTATGAATGAAGGGTAGATGATTACTTACCCCTTCACTTGTTTCAAAATTTGTACAACTTGTATTAGGAGGGAAAACATATCATCCATTATAAAAGTTATCTTCAATTTTATCTTTATATGACATAAAGGAGTATATAGACAATAGTCGTTTCTACTATTGTATATGCTCTTACGTATGCCCTAAGAAGTGGTTAAGATTTGAGAAGAGTAAATGTTTCCTTTCCTTTCAAATTCCTACACTTTAAGCAGGGCTAACGCTTGGACCACATACAGGGGGTGTTTGGGACAGCTCCAGCTCCACCAAAATTTGTGGAGTTGGTGGAGTAGGGTATCTCTAGCTCCAGAAATTTATGGAGCTGGAGCTGTGGGAACATTAAGAGTGTTTAGGTAGATCATCTTGTTTATATTTTAGACTAAAAATATAAACTTAATTCATTTTATTTTAGCTTATAAGTTTCAGCTCTGAGCTGGAGTTGGGATCTGGAGCTCTCCCAAACAGGGCCATAGTACATACAGATTACGGAGAGCAGTCACTTGCCTTCGTATGATAGTTCCAGATATAAACTGAGCGGACAATATGACGCATCATAATCCTGTGTTACACAAGAAATTTATTACAACAAAAGCTGAGGACAGCAGTTTTAGAGTTGCTATGAAAAATGGAAATACACTAGAGTTCTCGTAAAAACAAAAACGCCTAACCCTCATTTTGGTAGGTCCTAACTATAATTAAACCATAACCATTGGATAATACTAAAGAACATTTCAGAACATAGGAAAGAATCATAAAATATAGAAACAACCGTCATTAAGAATGAACTTGAAATATAGAAACAGCCATACTTGAAATGGAAAGCAAGGAAGCTTGGAAACATGACAGACAAGAGAAGCAATGCAAAAAAAGGCGCATCCTAAAGATTTCTAGATTATTTTCCATAGTGGTAGGGCCAGAATTTATTTGTGTTTTGTGCACAATAACATTATACTGAATCATATCTGAAGTATTTTATCACCAACACATGCAATTTATTCTTTACTTTTGGAAATACAGGACAAATCTTGGTTCCAATTTTCGTTTTGAAAAGAAACGATGCACTTACCATGGCTCTGATGGGTGTGCATCTACGGGGATCAGGCCAGGATAATCCTGCGGTATCATCTGATCAAACGAAAAGAAACCATGGTGGGTGAAAACACTGAGACACTTATGGAAAGTCATAACAGATATGATAAAACTAAACAAGAGGAATGGAAATCACACACCATTAACTTGGGCTGGACGCCATCACCACATATCATCATCACAGCCGAAGTCGACAAGAGAAAATAAAAATAATAGTTAGAAAACGAAAAAGCAGTATACTGTATACAACCTTGTGTTTTTGTTTTTAAGATCTCTGGGATACATAGTTTAACAAGGACACATGGTTGAGTATATGATTTGGGCTCCTAAGAGACCGATGTTAAAATATCTAGGCAAGTCTAGCTTGACACCTCTCATTTTTGTTTTTCATCAAGGGAACTCATGGCGGTACATAAACAGCTGTTGATTTCACCTGATGCACCTCATTGCCCTCCTCTTTGGCTTGGTCGGCATCATGGTCTTCCTGGAAGTCATGTTGGTCTTTATCGCTCGCTGTGCTGCTCTCAAGGGTGACAGACTCATCGTTTTTACATGGCAGCTTCTGGTGGTGGACGCTGAGATGCTCGATATCCTCCGGGCCACGGCTTATCTGCAGTTAAGGGAGGGCCGGTGCAGTTAAAAGGAGAGTGCCAGGTTTCACAGTAATAATCGAGAATTCAAGATCTTGTCATATATGTATGAATTATAAAACAATCAACTATGGATTTTCAATTACCTGATACTCAAAATACACAAGTTTCACTTGTACTAAGAAATTAGAGTTGTATAGCAAATAGGACTTTCAAATATAAATACATGTTTTGTTGTATCTAGCTTATGAAATTGTGCCCTCAATGTTGCAGGCACAAAATCAAAACAATAATTAATAGAGTTGGACCTTGCTAACGCTTACTAAATAAAATATTTCACATGATTAATTGCAGGGGTTGAGGGTAGAAAACTGCAATTAATTATTCCACTCTTGATTCCCTGAAAGGATCAATATTGTGAAACGGCAATTTCTAATAACTGGAAAAATACTGTGAACCGGAGGGATATTGATTCCCTTAATGGATCAATATTGTGCAACAGCAACCCCTAATAAATCGGAAAAAATATTGTGAAAAGCAGGGATCTTTATTATCTGAATGGATCAACAGTGTGTAAAGGCAATTCTTAGTAAACAGGAAAAATATTGTGACATGGATGGAGCTCATGATTACACACGTAGTAACCCTGTGAAATGATTCAACTGTACACCTTTTATGAAGGAACTTTTCACTGGAAAATATATAAAAAAGCATACATGCCAGTAATGATGTTAATTACCTTGCCAATCACAGTTTCCATCTCATTCAGCTTACTGATGATATCCACTATATTGGGCCTTCTACGTCTATCAATCTCCACGCAGTTCAACGCTATCTCAGTGCATGCCTTTACTTGTTGGCTATATGTTTCTAGTGAGCAACCACTACATGTTGCCTGTAACCTGATTTTCCAGTTTCCTTGTACCTGTGAAATCAGAATGTAAAGCTGGACTGCTACTATGCAAATGTTTTAACCATAGCATAGTATTTGTCAGTAACCATTGATGCTGATAAAGAAAAATAGCATTTCTTACTAGATCAATAAATTCTTGGGGTGGCATTTCGGCACTTGTGGAGCGGCCCCTAGGTCCTGCGATTATCTTTATCATTACTACACCCAAGCTGAATATGTCTAACTTCTTTGAGATTACATTTTTCTCTATGTATTCCGGTGGCAGGTATCCACTGCATGGAATGACATACGACGAATTTGTAGTAAGCACATTTTGGTTGATTAGAAAACGATTCATTAGCACTATGTATTCAACTTACATTGTTCCTACAGGACTTTGTGTGATCCTGGTTTGTTCTTCACCGAAGAGCTTGGACAAACCAAAATCTGCAAGCTTTGGCACCATGTTCTTATCTAGCAATATATTGCCAGGTTTTAGGTCCAAATGGTAAATAGGTTCTTTAAATCCCTCGTGCATGTACTTTAAACCCTCACAAGTCCCCTTAATAATTTTGTACCGTGTGTGCCAGTCAAGTCCATGAAATTCATCTGCAGAGGTAAAACAAAGGGAGGATCAAGAGAAATGCAAATATACAGAACTATTTTTCTTCACATGCCAAAGAACATACTCGAAGTGGAGCAACATCATACCAGAAAGGTGGTTTTCAAGGCTCCCGCTGCACAAATACTCCAAGCAGAGCGCTCTATATTTCTTTCGAGCGAAAACCTTTTTTCCGTTGTAATCTGCAAGTTTATGTTGTGTTTCATAGCAGTAGCCAACTAACCGTACAATGTTTGGATGCTCAAGCTTCATAAGGTTGTGAAACTCATTCTGGAATTGCTCAGCGTCAAGCCCTGGCCTGTCATTATGAAACATCTTCACAGCAATCTCCTCTCCATTTTTACGCTCTCCCTATTTATGATCTATTTATTATCAGTACTCAATACAGCTTGATTTTGTGTTACTACTGATAACATCTGACAAGCAGGACAATGTAAGCATCAGGCTGTGCTTAGTTTGTTGTCACATTTTACTACGACTGAATATTTTGTGACAACAAAAACTGTGGCAAGGTTTGTGGTGCATGCATATTGTTTGGCACACCACACAATATTTTGGTCCACTTATTCATGGTAAATTGTTGTTATAAACCAAACATGTGCTTAACTTACCTTATAAACCGTTCCATATGCGCCTTCACCAAGTCTTCGCTCCTCAGAGAAACCATCTGTAATTTCTTCTAATAATTGGACCGTTAGATCTGTTGGATCCATAGTTGCATTTGTAACTAGTTATCTCCTCGCTATTGGTTCCGCTGGTACAGAAGCCCTTCTGCACGAACAAAGTAAAGAATAAGTTGATCCCTTACAGAGAAAAGAGTAGCACTCAATTCAACATTACCAGCTCCTTGATGTCCCCGTTGTTCTCTACCACTTGCCTGACCATTCAGTATGACTATTTTAAACGGTGGCAAAACTAGACAATTTTCGTTGAAGGTGTACATTTTACATGTATACAATAATTTTGTAAGAGTATAAATTCAACATATATATTTGAAATTTACTAAAAGTACAACACAAATAGCTTTATGGTCTAAAAAAATCACAAATCACTAAAATTGAAACCAATTCTATCAACATTTTTAAATTTTTAGAGGTGCCCCTGATTTTACAGAGAGGTTGCAAGCTGGGCAAAGGCCAGTAGGATGGTTCGTGCCAAGTAGGAAAATCGAGTATAATTATTTTCCGGAGATGCCGCAAGTGGAGCAAAACCCGATTCAGCCAATTAATACACACTACTCTTCACAAAAGAGAAAAAGGTTTACTCTGATGTCATCACATAAAAATGGAACATGTACAGTAAAAAATATTAATTTATAATACTTTAGTATTCACATAAATGTAATAATTTTTTTGACATCATAGATGTAACTAATTTGTTTCATAAAATAACTAGCAAGTATGTCCTCTCCCCCTTGTCGCCGTCACCGCCCCAATTAGATGACTGTAAGCATTGGGGTTCTAACCGACCTTATGAATCCACACTTTTACTAGTTTACCCTTCTCCATCTAATTTGATAAGCAAACGAAAGTACCTTACTACCCTTCCACCAATTTTTGTAAGTAAATACCTGACCCACAACTTAAGTACCTTCCTAAAGATACCTTTAATTACGGATCATCAGGTTTCATGGTAGCTAGTGTGTGAGTTTGAGCTGAGTACTACTATGGAGAACAAAACAGTTGACCAACAAGAGAATTAACAGCCAGTTCATCACGAAACAGTGTTAGTCGTACGTACGCAGCATCTCCATCAAAGCGAGAGATGGCGACATACATAGATAGGCACCACAAGCTAGTTGTTACGCAGGATGCAACCGGGGTGGAGGCTTAATCTGTGTGTTTGCTGCACAGTGCAGCGCAATGGTGAAATACGTGTGAGAGATTAGGGATCGAGCCGGACAAATTAAGCTGCAGGATCTTAAAGCACAGCTGAAATGGGAGCAATACTGCCGAAGCACGTACTAACCTGGAGAAGTGCAGGCCTGCTGGAGAGGATGGGGCTTGGTCCTCCTTGTCGGGATGGAGAATTGGAGAATGGATCGAGCTTAATTACAGGAGAGATTATAAGCTACACGCCGGCGCCCCAGTCGATCCAGTAGCGCAGGCATGCTTGCGATAATGGTCAGCGGCAGGTGAGAATCGAAGAAAAAGGAGGGGTGAGCTGCAGCGGCGGATTTCGGAAAAAGAATCGGGAAATGCTAAAACACCACCTCTTTAATAAGTTAGGAAGGCAAAAAATTGGTGTAGCGTTCTTTCGATCCTCAGGATGAGCATGAGAGCGCCCGAAGCGATAAACGACATTGTCAATTGGTGGCACTCAACTCATAGACTCGATACGGTCTATGAAACCGATTTATCGAGCGGTTTCTAATATCAAACCGGCTCGATACGGTCAAAAATCGAGATTTTCGAGTGATTTCCGTAGATTTTTGAAACCGTAGGAGTTCCTGGTCCAAGCTGACAGAATAATTTGGGCTTTAATCCTCGAACAGTCCTCTTCTATTAACTAATTGATGCACAGTTCTACTACGGGCAAGTTAGGCCAGTGCCCATCGCCAATATTTCTAAAAAAAGAAAAAACATAACAGTGGAACTGGACCCCACTGTCAGGCCTGTCATCTTCCTCCAGCCGAATGCATCCAGAGGAGAGCTTCCTCTCTCTCCTCCATGAGAGCCCTTTTTGAAGCTTCAAAATCTCCACAAATTTAGCACTAAAAATTTGGGAAAAATCACATACTGATTCTTCGTGATCCAATATATCCATTCATGGCCGATTAGCCAGAAAAAAATCCTGCTCTTAAATGTCGGATTTCGCTCCCTAATCAAATTGCAAAAATTTCGTTGGTTTCTATCCTTTGCTTGCTCCCCGTGGTTATAAATCCCCCCCCCCCTCGAGGACCCCTCCTACCTTCACAACTCAGTGCTCTTCTCTACAAATCAATCCCGTGCTCTCAATCTTTGATTTTTCTATCCGTTGCCCATTTTCCGGCCACCGCCGCTAGCTAGCTGCCCCTCTGACGCCGCCGTGGCAAGCGCCGACTCTGCCGTGCCACTCCGTGTCTCAGTCGCAGGCCAGAGCACAGCCGACGGCC
Source organism: Guadua angustifolia (assembly GCA_036346375.1). NCBI lineage: Eukaryota > Viridiplantae > Streptophyta > Magnoliopsida > Poales > Poaceae > Guadua > Guadua angustifolia. Next base: position 45,569,596 of record CM070520.1, on the reverse strand, counting down.
TCCCGGCCCCTTTCTTTTTTTTTTTCCTTGTGCCTTGACCGGTTGCAGATGCTCTCTGTTCTTTGCATAAGCAGCAGCATGATGCTACAGTAATGAGCTACAGTACCATTTTCTTTTTCCTATGATTTGATTCTTCTGAGAGCCTGTTTTCCTGTTCGAACTCCAATTTGCTCTATTTTTCTTTTTAAATTCATCTAAAATCTCAAATTACTTATTTATGATAGTTTTATATTTTATTAGAATTTATTTGAATTTTATTTGCAAACGTGGAGGAAGACAGGAAAGAATAGACTCAGCTCACGCACAAACAGTGCGGGCCAAATGCCATTAAAAGGACAGGCTTAGCAATCAGCTAAGGAAGGTTTACAAAGTAATGGAAGGTAATAAGGGGACTTGCTATACAAACCCTATACTCCATATACAGAATATGCAATGCCAAAAATAGGAGATTACATGCTATCTTTGACATCCCCTTGATCCACAATGAGAGGTTCCCGAACGCAGAGACTGGACCGGAAATCCTCAAAGATCTGAGTAGGCAACCCTTTGGTCATGATGTCAGCGAACTGGTGCGAGGACGGTACGTGAAGAACGCGGACTTGGCCGAGAGCAACCTTTTCGCGGACGAAGTGGATATCGATCTCGATGTGCTTCGTGCGCTTGTGCTGAACGGGGTTGGCGGAGAGGTAGATGGCACTGACGTTGTCGCAGAACACCACTGTGGCGGAGGTGAGAGGAACATGAAGTTCTTCCAGAAGTTGGCGAAGCCAACATGTTTCGGCAACAGAATGAGCCACAGCGCGATACTCCGCCTCGGCACTGGAGCGAGAGACAGTGGCCTGGCGTTTGGAGGACCAGGAAACCAGGTTGTCACCGAAGAAGACGCAGTAGCCGGAGGTGGAACGCCGAGTGTCTGGGCAGCCGTACAATCGGCGTCGGTGTAGGTCATGGCGAGAGCAGACGAGGAGGCCTGGAGGAACAAACCATGATCAAGGAGCCCTTGACGTAACGCAGTATGCGTTTGATCAAGGCCATGTGAGCGTCGCGAGGGGCATGCATGTGAAGGCATACTTGTTGAACAGCGTAGGAGATGTCCGGCCTGGTGAGGGTGAGGTATTGGAGAGCACCGGCGAGGCTGCGGTACTCAGTAGCCTCGGAGGTGGAGAGTGAGGCACCATCGGTCGCCGAAAGCTTGGACTTGGTGTCGACGGGCGTCGCTGTGGGATGGCATTCGGACATGCCTGCTCGGTGAAGAATGTCGACCGCGTACTGGCGTTGAGAAAGATGAAGACCGGACGTGGTACGCTTGACGGAGATGCCAAGGAAGTAGTGAAGATCGCCTAAGTCAGTCATCGCGAACTCAGCATGGAGACGCCCGGAAAGGTGGTGGAGAAGGCGTGTGGAGGAAGCCGTCAGGATGATGTCGTCGACGTAAAGGAGAAGGTAGGCGAGGTCTGCTCCGTTGTGGTAGACGAATAACGACGTGTCGGAGACGGACGGAGTGAAGCCGATGGAGCGAGCATGGGCGAGGAAGCGATGATACCACGCCCGGGGTGCTTGCTTGAGGCCGTAGAGAGACTTGGCGAGGTGCGGCGGCGATGGTGAGGACGACCCGGATGGTAGATGGCTTGACGACGGGACTGAAAGTTTCGTCGTAGTCGATGCCGGGTTGTTGGGAGTAGCCGCGGACAACCCACCGAGCCTTATGACGGGCTAAGGTGCCGTCCGCGTGGAACTTGTGTTTGTAGACCCACTTGCCGGAGACGACGTTGGCGCCGCGCGGACGAGGCACCAGTGTCCACGTTTTGTTGTGGAGGAGAGCCTCGTATTCATCCCTCATGGCCTGGAGCCACATGGGATCCTGAAGAGCGGCGCGGTAGGACTTCGGAAGAGGCGAAGCAGCTGTGGAACACGACGCAGACAGATTAAGGCGGTTAATCGGGCACACGACACCGGCCTTGGCACGAGTGGTCATGTGATGCGGTCCGGGGGCTGGCCGGGCGAGGGACGGCGCGAGGGCGCGATGATGATGAAGAACAGGTAGCGTCAAACGCGGAGGCAAGCGGGTCGTCGAGGATGGACCAGGCGAGAGCAGTCCAGGTGAAGCGTCGATGGTGGCCTGCTCAAGTGTCGGAGGAGGCCCGGTGAAGCGACGAAGCGCGCGACTGGTGACCCAGCGAAGAGGGCGCAGGCGTGGCGATCGGGCCAGGCGACGGCGAGGCGGTCGGCAAAAGTCGCGTGTAGTCGATCGAGGAAGGACGGTCCAGCGCAGAGATGACGGGCCATCCCGGCGGTGATGAAGGCGCGCATGGGCGCGCAGGGCCGTGGACCACCAAGAAAGTGTGGCGAACCGTGCATCTTTGGAATCGCGCGGGACCAGCGGGAAGGGAGCGACGATGGTGTCGGTGTCTTGAAGAAGAAAGTCAAGGTCGGACGTAGCGGCGGTCGCCTGATCTGCAGAAAAAGGAAAAACTGTTTCTTCGAAGATAACGTGCCGTGACGTGATGACACGGTTAGTAGTACGATCAAGGCAGCGGTATCCTTTTTGGGAAGAGGGGTAACCCAAGAAAACACAGGCAGTGGAGCGAGGAGCAAGTTTATGTGGGGTGGTGGTGGAAAGGTTAGGATAGCACAAACACGAAAACACGAAGGTGGGAGAGGTCGGAGGTAGTGCCAAAAAGCCTTTCGAAGGTGTAAGAAAACCAATTGGTTGAGAAGGCGGCGATTTAGGAGATATGTGGCGGAAAGAGCTTGACCCAATAGGAAGAGGGCATGGGCGTGAAGAAGAAGGCAACGAAGAACGTCATTTGTGGTGCGAATAGGCGTTGACCTTGCCGTTTTGTTGAGAAGTATATGGACGGGATGTGCGAAGAAGGATGCCATGAGTGTTGAAAAAGAGAGGACAGAGGAATTAAGGAACTCACGTCCATTATCGGTTTGAAAACATTTTAGGGAAGTTGAAATTGGGTGTGAACATATGGAACAAAATGTTGGAAAAGCGGAAAATACATCGATTTTTTTCAAGGAAATGTCCAAGAATAATGAGAGTAATAAATCGACAATAATGAGGTAATAATGTAAACCCGAATTGCTTAAAACTGGAGAGGTCCATAAGTCACAGTGTAACAACTGAAAAGGTGCAGTAGAGATACTACGAGAACGGGGGAAAGGGAGTTTAACAATTTTGCCTAGACGACAAGCATGACAATGTGAATGAGAAAAATGCTAGGGATGGTAGATCTTTTACGTAAGTGGAGGATGGCGTCCGTAAAGGTGTCCCAAGCAGCGATTGCCACACCGATGAAGAGGTGTGGAAGACAGGAAGGCGGTCGGTCGGTGGTGGAACGCGGTGGCGATGCGGTGTAGAGATCTCGAGCTATTGAAGCGAAGAATCGCGGTCCCGAATGCGGATCCTTAATAGAAAAACCAGAGGAGTCAAACTCAATGGAACAGGAATTGTCACGAGTAAACTTACGGACGAAAGGAGATTTTGGAGGACCAGAAACCAGGTTGTCACCGAAGAAGACGCAGTAGCCGGAGGTGGAACGCCGAGTGTCTGGGCAGCCGGCCCAATCAGCGTCGGTGTAGGCTGTAAGCGAGACAGACGAGGAGGCCTGGAGGAACAAACCATGATCCAGGAGCCCTTGACGTAACGCAGTATGCGTTTGATCAAGGCCATGTGAGCGTCGCGAGGGGCATGCATGTGAAGGCATACTTGTTGAACAGCGTAGGAGATGTCCTACTGGTGAGGGTGAGGTATTGAGAGCACCGCGAGGTCGCGGTACTCGAGCCTCGGAGGTGGAGAGTGAGGCACCATCGGTCGCCGAAAGCTTGGACTTGGTGTCGACGGGCGTCGCTGTGGGATGGCATTCGGACATGCCTGCTCGGTGAAGAATGTCGACCGCGTACTGGCGTTGAGAAAGATGAAGACCGGACGTGGTGCGCTTGACGGAGATGCCAAGGAAGTAGTGAAGATCGCCTAAGTCAGTCATCGCGAACTCAGCATGGAGACGCCCGGAATGGTGGTGGAGAAGGCGTGTGGAGGAAGCCGTCAGGATGATGTCGTCGACGTAAAGGAGAAGGTAGGCGAGGTCTGCTCCGTTGTGGTAGACGAATAACGACGTGTCGAGACGGACGGAGTGAAGCCGATGGAGCGAGCATGGGCGAGCGATGATACCACGCCCGGTGCTTGCTTGAGGCCGTGAGAGACTTGGCGAGTGCGGCGGCGATGGTGAGGACGACCGGATGGTAGATGGCTTGACGACGGATCGAAAGTTTCGCAGTAGTCGATGCTTGGGTTGTTGGGAGTAGCCGCGACAACCCACCGAGCCTTATGACGGGCTAAGGTGCCGTCCGTGGAACTTGTGTTTGTAGACCCACTTGCCGGAGACGACGTTGGCGCCGCGCGACGAGGCACCGATGTCCACGTTTTGTTGTGGAGGAGAGCTCGATTCATCCCTCATGGCCTGGAGCCACATGGGATCCTGAAGAGCGGCGCGGTAGGACTTCGGAAGAGGCGAAGCAGCTGTGGAACACGACGCAGACAGATTAAGGCGGTTAATCGGGCACACGACACCGGCCTTGGCACGAGTGGTCATGTGATGCGGTCCGGGGGCTGGCCGGGCGAGGGACGGCGCGAGGGCGCGCGATGATGAAGACAGAGGCGCGTGCAGCATCGGAGGCAAGCGGGTCGTCGAGGATGGACCAGGCGAGAGCAGTCCAGGTGAAGCGTCGATGGTGGCTTGCTCAAGTGTCGGAGGAGGCCTGGGTGAAGCGATCGAGCTGCGCACGGCTGACCCAGGCGAAGAGGGCGCAGGCGTGGCGATCGGGCCAGGCGACGAGAGGCGGTCGGCAAAGTCGCGTGTAGTCGATCGAGGGAAGGACGGTCCAGGCGCAGGAGATGACGGGGCCATCCCGGGCGGTGATGAAGGCGCGCGCATGGCTGGCGCAGGGGGCCGTGGACCAGCCGAAGAAAGTGTGGCCGAACCGTGCATGCTGGAATCGCGCGGGACCAGCGGGAAGGGAGCGACGATGGTGTCGGTGTCTTGAAGAAGAAAGTCAAGGTCGGACGTAGCGGCGGTCGCCTGATCTGCAGAAAAAGGAAAACTGCTTCTTCGAAGATAACGTCCGTGACGTGATGACACGGTTAGTAGTACGATCAAGGCAGCGGTATCCTTTTTGGGAAGAGGGGTAACCCAAGAAAACACAGGCAGTGGAGCGAGGAGCAAGTTTATGTGGGGTGGTGGTGGAAAGGTTAGGATAGCACAAACACCCGAAAACACGAAGGTGGGAGAGGTCGGAGGTAGTGCCAAAAAGCCTTTCGAAAGGTGTAAGAAAACCAATTGGTTGAGAAGGCCGGCGATTTAGGAGATATGTGGCGACGGAAAGAGCTTCGGCCCAATAGGAAGAGGGCATGGAAGCGTGAAGAAGAAGGCAACGAAGAACGTCATTTGTGGTGCGAATAGAGCGTTCAGCCTTGCCGTTTTGTTGAGAAGTATATGGACAGGATGTGCGAAGAAGGATGCCATGAGTGTTGAAAAAAGAGAGGACAGAGGAATTAAGGAACTCACGTCCATTATCAGTTTGAAAACATTTTAGGGGAAGTTGAAATTGGGTGTGAACATATGGAACAAAATGTTGGAAAACGGAAAATACATCAGATTTTTTTCGAAGGGGAAATGTCCAAGAATAATGAGAGTAATCGTCGACAATAATGAGGTAATAATGTAAACCCGAATTGCTTAAAACTGGAGAGGTCCATAAGTCACAGTGTAACAACTGAAAAGGTGCAGTAGAGATACTACGAGAACGGGGAAAGGGAGTTTAACAATTTTGCCTAGACGACAAGCATGACAATGTGAATGAGAAAAAATGCTAGGGATGGTAGATCTTTTCTGTAAGTGGAGGATGGCGTCCCGGCCGGGGTGTCCCAAACGACAGTGCCACACCGATGAAGAGGGTGTGGAAGACAGGAAGGCGGTCGGTCGTGGTGGGGCAACGGTGGCCGGTACAGTGTAGAGATCTCCAGAGCTATTGAAGCGAAGAATCGCGGTCCCCGAATGCGGATCCTTAATAGAAAAACCAGAGGAGTCAAACTCAATGGAACAGGAATTGTCACGAGTAAACTTACGGACAGAAAGGAGATTTTGGATAAGAGACGGGGCAATGAGAACATCATTAACAGTATAGGAGGTGGTAGGAGTATAGAGAGTAGTGTGACCAATACGGGAGACCAGAATGGAAGATCCGTCACCGACGGTAACAGTCATGGGTGAGGTGGGTGCTCGGGAGGAAGAAAGAATACCGTCGGAGGAAGCCATGTGGGAGGTTGCCCCGGTGTCCATAACCCAGCCGCTAGTGGGCTGGCCCTGGAGGTGCAGATTATTGAGAGCAGAAACCAAACCGGCCTGATCCCAGGTGGGTTGAGCCGGCGCCTCGGACCCGACGACGGAGGGTGGCGGCGGATGCGCGACGTGGAAGGCGTGCTGCCCCGGCGAAGTTGGGCCGAGGACCAAGGAGGCCAGGTCCACCAGACGCACCAGCAGGCCGCCATGTAGCAGCCCAAGGCTGCGGTCCAGCCCATGGCGCATGGGTCCAAGGAGCCATCATGACCCATGGGCCCCGAGGTGGAGAGCGGTGTGTTTTGGCCCTCCGAATGAGCACCAAGATTGCGATGCCCTCCAGAGCGATCAACACCCGAGCAGGCGCGCCATTGCTGCCGCCGCCGTTCTTCCCTTGCCCTTCCCATGTTTGCCTTTGTTGTTGGTGGAGTTGCCGCGACTGGATGAGGGCGCGACGAAGAGGGCGGTGTCGTTGCTGATGGAACCATCAGCGGGACGACGCATCTCGGCCAGAAGGAGCGATGAACGAGCACTGGCGAACGTCGGAAAAGGGACCTGCAAGGGAAGAAGTTCCGCCTGTGTGGCGAAACGAGGGCTGAGACCGCGGATGAGGTTGAGGACGAGGGTCCGATCAGAGACCGGCTCGCCGAGATCCCGCAGAGAGTCCGCAAGGTTCTTGAGGCGGCGACAATACTCCGTCACGGACATGTCGCCTTGGTTGAGGCTGCGGAACTCGGTTTCTTGGTAGATGATCCGGGTTTCGCGGTTGTCGCGGAAAATGCGCTCGGCGGCGACCCACAGATCGCGGGCCGTTTGCGACGGCTCCATGATGACGTCAAGCACGTCGGGAGAGATGGAGCGATGAGAGGCGAGAAGGATGCGAAGTCCTCCTGTGCCTGTGCGGCGTCGCCGCAGGAGGAGGGTGGTCGAGGATGTGACGGAGCAGGCCGAACTTGCCGAGGAAAGCGACGAAGAAGGTCCTCCACTTGGTGTAGTTCGGGTTGTGCATGTCGAGGACGACGGGGACGTGCGTCTTGACGCTGGGAATGCTGAGGGCGTTGGTCGTGGACGAAGCTCCGGGCGTTGGAGATGCAGCCGGCGGGACCGCAGGTAGTGAAAACACCGTGGCAGGCGGGGAAGGAGAGAACGGCCTGGCCGCCGAGATGGTCTCCTGGGCAGCCTGCGCACTAGCCAAGGCGGCTAGGAGGGCCTCCTGGTTGCCGGAGGAGGCTGCGGCATGAGCGGCCGCGAGCGCAGAGGCTAGGTGGGCGGTGGCATCTTCGGAGGAGGGGAAGATGTGTTGCCGCCATGAGCTGGGATGGGTGGGAGGAAAATGTTCCATGGGTGCAGCGGAAGGGAGAAGGAAGCAGGTAGATCAATAACCTGCTCTGATACCATGCAAACGTGGAGGAAGACAGGAAAGAATAGACTCAGCTCACGCACAAACAGTGCGGGCCAAATGCCATTAAAAGGACAGGCTTAGCAATCAGCTAAGGAAGGTTTACAAAGTAATGGAAGGTAATAAGGGGACTTGCTATACAAACCCTATACTCCATATACAGAATATGCAATGCCAAAAATAGGAGATTACATGCTATCTTTGACATTATTTAAAATTAAATATTCTTTGTATATAGATTTCGGAGAGCCGGAGGAGTTTACAGCCAACAATCTCGAGCATCAACCCTTCGTGCAAGGCAAGTTACGTATCCTTGAACATGTTGATCCCAGTTTTTAAATTGTATTTTGAATGTAAATTATTGCATATATAATTTTAGCAACATAATTTCAAAACTACTTTTAACTAAAGTAGCTACTCTCTAAATTGATTAAGACTACATTGAAAATTTGGATACCTTATTCGGTTGTAACTTTAAGACATATGTAAAATATTAAAATGATTAGAAATATGCTTAGACAGTATTTCCGATGTGATCCTTCAGACTTGGGCCAAGTGTTGCGTAATCTAGTGAAAACGTAAGACTTGAGATGGAAACGCAGACCAAAAGCGGCTACCGACAGAGAACGGCTAGCTGTTATTATCAGCATCCAATGTGGCAGATGATCATGTCAAGTACACAAACGATCGAATTGCTTATCACAGATATCATAGAACCACCAACGCATTGCATGTCGGCAACACAAGTCAGTGTCGGGCATTTCCTTGTACAGCCGAGGCCACGGAACAAACCCGGCCGGCCAGTACATACAACGGATATACGTACAGCAATAATGCATCTGACTGAGAAAGCCGAGTATATATACTACAGGCAAACAAGCAGGAACACACGGTTCTGGCGCACAGCCAATCAAAACTCGATCCAGTGCTCATTGATCCTAGCTAGGATGCTGTACGTATATATATGACGATGAAAGTTTGCGACCAACTTCGCCTTACAAGAGCTCACCACAGCCTTCCATTGTCCCAAAAGAAAGAAAGGAAACAAACTCCAAGCATTTGCGTCAGTTAGCTATGCTCTACAGGTTGGCTGCCAAAGGATTAGTCCTTCCAGCTGATCACACATCGTTGTATTTGTCTTCACCAATTTGCCTAGCTAGGAAAACAAGAATAGACCATCCATGTAAGGTTGCCTTGGATGATGTGATGGCTGAGCTTTCCGACTCCAGAATTTCACAACAGAATGACAGAGAAGCAGCAATCGGAGAGGGGAAGAAGAGACTTGAGCAAGAAGAAAGAACAAGAGAATGGGGAGAGATGTTTGTTCTATTTTTCTCGCCAATCTGTCTCCAATCCATTACAGCCTTTTAAACTCTGAATGTATTTTCTTACCACTAACTCAATACAAGTTACCGCTACAGTAAAAAACCCGAAAATACTATTCATCGTCATTAGTAATCAAGAGCCGTTCGATTAACTCTTCCGCACGCCCGATCCGCCCTCTCATTCTTCCAGAACGCTTCCCGCCTTCCCGCCTATATCTGCCTTGGCGCTAGACTTCACCTTCTCCTGCACTAGAACCCTGACAGCACCCCCGCCATGAAACTCTGCTTGCCCCCAAGCACTCGCATCTGGATGAACCACTGAAAAATCCTCCCAAGTCGCCATCTCCTCTGGAATGCCAGTCCACTTGAGCAACACTTGGGTGATCGTAGATGTAGGATCGATATATATTAAACTAGCAATCAGAGGGGGGTGAATGATTGCGCGGAAGCTAAAATCAAATTTTTCATTATTTTTGAAACACCCCAATTAACTGATTCGGATTCGACAAAAGCAGAGTGATGCACATCCACTAAAACAATAATTATCAAAGATCCCACCGTTAGATTGATGTGAAATTTTAACTGTAGAAACTAGATTCAATTTGGAAGCTAATCCAACAAAAAATCAGCTAAATCGGATCTACGGATCTAAAGTTATTATCTTCGCAATTTTACTGAATCAGATACCGACCAAATAAAAAACAGACTGACACACGTTCACCAAAATAGTAATTACCGAAGATCTCACCATTGGATTGATGTGAAATTTTAACTGTAGAAACTAGATTCAATTTCCAAATTAACACAATAGAAATCAAATTGATCGGATTTACAGATCTAAAGATATTACCTTCGTAATTTTACTGTATCAAGAATGATGAAAATATGAATCAATCTAAAACTAAAACAGTCATGTGTTCATTGAAAACGAAAAGAACGAGATTACCGTCGGGAACAGCTTCTGCAGGTTGTCGCCACGCTTTGCATGCAATCGCTTTCTTCTTGCATGCATGCAAGCAATTAACTAGTCCACAATTAACTAGTCGTCGAGAGCAATTGTCCAAAACTCCTGGATCATGCAACAATCAGGCCACCAGGGAACTTACTAGTCGCGCATCCTTCAAGTGCAAGCAATGGAGTAGAATAGCACCGGCCGCAGAAACTTAGTCTTGATAATTAAGTCGCCGGCCGCAGAGCAACGCTCCACCCAGAAGCACTCCAGACGCAAGGAAGTACAGCCGCAATACAACATGCATGCATACACGCGGTGCTGGCTGAAAATCAATTAGCAGTCATGCACAGCCGCCGGCCAAGCAAAACTCATTCAGCCGCCGGCCACGAGTCTTAGCCGCCAAGAGCTAACTTCGAGCGCGTGTCTGGCCAGAAGAACTCACGCATAAAAAATGGCAGCCGCCGCCCAAAAGCAATTCATTGATCAGGTTTTAAGTCCTTTTATACAACTCAAAACCTTAAAATAAATACATGTATGCATATCAATCTGGCCCAATAACGCATAGCCCAATATATGCTTATAATCCAAAACATGCACGTGTACAGCCCACCTGCCGCACTCACGTGACTAACCAGTCTCCGTGTGCACCGTTCTCTAGCCCGAACATCCCGCATGACATCTTCGACCACTAGGACCTCGATTCCTCCCTGAATCTAGTCCCGAACCTCAGTTCCTCCATGAACCTAGTTCTGGTCCCGTCATCGACCACGTTCGCCCTCGAGCAACCAGAAAACACTATTCATCGTCATTAGTAATCAAGAGCCGTTCGATTATCTCTTCCACATGCCCGATCCGCCCGCTCATTCTTCCAGAATGCTTCCCGCCTTCCCGCCTATATCTGCCTTGGCGCCAGCCTTCACCTTCTCCTGCACTGGAACAGTGACAGATGGCTTACTCGATGGAATTGTAAAAGAATTGCAGTAACATGTACTCCTCAATTAGTTAGGGCATCATTTACTTGAAGGTACCAAGGGGAGATCCAGCTGTTGTAAAGTAGGAAGCGAGATCTATATTCAGGTCATCGTACAAGCTCAGGAATGGATGAGTCTGGGTATCAAAGACAACAGGTAGGAGAGAGAGATGGATCAAGATCAGTGAGCTAGCTTTGTAAATAACTCTTTGAAAAGAACTTAAAACTGTGAAGCAGAGCAGAATTTTAGCTTACTGATAGGACTTGTGCAGATGACCTATCCGTAGCGTCCTTTTGGAGACTGAAAATCCACAAGAAAATCAATAAATCGCATATTAGCCTTCTTCTGGACACTGATTTTCCATAAAGAACATAAAGAAATCGTCTGTCCACAGGCAAGGGAATAACATTAAAAAGAGAAATTTTATAATGGATAACATAGGTAGTAAGTAGCGGTAGTAGAAATTAAATCTATCCATCCATTCCTTAAGGGTATTTTAGGATTTTCTTATCCATTCATTGGGGGTAATTTAGATGTTTCCTAATTCGTTCACAGTTTTGGATTCACCGAATATCTGGTGATCTTCAGAGGCTTCTTATCCATTCATCTGCCATTCATCAGGATCACAGGATGTGTTTTACCGGAAAAGACAAATAGTATAACGGAATTTTTTACCCTTTTACCCTTCTCTAAATTTTACTACCAATACTACAGGTAGTAGTATAACTAGATCTAAATTGATTTCAACCATTAGATTCAAAGAAATGGACGGTTTATATTGATTTTAATCTACTGTAAAAAGCTCTAAAAAACGTATCAGGAAGTCAGATCATCTCTGCATGTATAATGTACAGAGCGCGAATTTTGACTTCGGAATCACAAGTTCACAAGCAAAAGGGGAATCACAACCTCACAAATAAAAGGTATGGTGTTTGTTACCACATTCATAATTTAAATTAAAACAAATTGCTAATATTGCTCACAAACTTTCATTAGCAAAGGGGGATCATTGGAGAAGCACATATACCATGCATTAATGAATGAGCAGAATTCCGCAGAAAACTGGCCCGATGGTGCAGAAGGTGGCGGTTGGTCAACTACTGCTTCAAGTAGTTCATAAAAGCTATCACGAGGAGGATATGGAAACTTGCCGGTGGCACATTCCAGCATAACTAGGCCCAAGCTCCAGATATCACTCATATAACCATGTTTCTGCCCGCTGATCCTTTCTGGCTGTCAAGAACAGAAATTTTACTTTGGTTCATTGAAACCAAACAAATTGGACAACATGCAATGCCAAACTGAAAGACATTTATTTAACTTGAAAAACTTTGACCCACCGCCATGTAGTTATAGGTGCCAATAAATGTATGTCGCCGAAGTTTGATATTAGAACTAGCAATGATGGCTCTAACACCGAAGTTTGATATTTTCACTTCACCCAAATGATTTATTAATATATTTGACGGTTTCAGATGTCGGTGTATAATGTTCTTCTCGTGATGCAAGTACATAAGTCCTTTTAACACCTGCACAAGATAGGTCCAATTTTTAATTAGAAAAGGTCCATGAAATGCTAAGGTAACAGTCTAATAGAGAAGAAATTATGTGGTCACTTATGCGACATGTCACTGGCCTGCTTACAGATTGCAGCAAGGTAGGACTCTGGAATGGTTTTAACAGTCTTCAGGAAATCAGCCAGAGAGCCACCGTCCATGTACTCAAAAACAATAAGAATAACACCGTTGACATAAAAGCACTGATAACACACAACAACATATTGGCATTGTGTTGACAAGCTTATTTGCAATTCCTGGGCAATCTTTCTGCGTATACTTTTCTGAATATTGAGTTGTATAACCTGCAAATACAACCATACACCAATGGAGATAAAGACCCGTCGCAACAGATACGCAAACAATTACTCGGAATAAGTACTGGTCCCTCTTGAAGTTATAACTATTAGGTACATTAAATAGATTAGCTAAATCTCTAGTTTGTGCAGAAAGAAGTGGAAGGAGCCATAAATATGAAGCAGCAAAGAATGTACGTTTTAGACAATACCTTCAGAGCAAAAAACTGGCCAGTCCATTTGTGGTGAACCAATTGCACAACTCCACTACTACTTTTCCCAATCAGTTTGATTGCATGTAGATCATCTAAGCTCAATTGATGATTATCCAATGGCTCTATAGGAGGAGCCTGGAGAACATTTCGAGTATGTCAACAGAAATAAGGTGAGAACACAAAAGGAAAAATGTAGATGAATGAAGAGTACAACAGCATTAGACAATCCTTGCAAAAAAATGGTTTTAGATGAATGAAGAGTATAACAGTATTAGACAATCCCCGCAAAAAAAAAAGAAAAAAAAAGAGGTATTAGACAGCATTCTTCCGCTATAAGCAAGTGACCATTCCCATTCAGGAAAATTAGTCACTGGATAACAGAATATATGTTTCGGTAACCCACTGCATATGGGGGTATCTATGGCTAGTATGTATAATAGGAGCCCCTAACCCTCTTTATATAGGGAGATGAGATCCGCTCATGAAAATAAATAAGCTATCATCAGTGGCATCCAATACTAGCGCCTTAGCCTTCGGTACGAACTAGCGGCCACTGCTACCAGTGTGCCGGACGCGGCACAGTAAGCCTTCGGCCGTTATTTGGTTTGCTTTTTTGTTTTCCCAGGATTTTCTTAGTTTTTACTTCGTTAAAGATTGCATTAGATAGATAAGAGATAAGATTAGTTCCAGGTTGTTAGGGGCTCCCCCATCATTGAGATGAATCAAGCAAGAACTTAATCTATCTTCCCAATATCAATTACATCCCTTCCCGGTCGCTCAACTCTCATGTATGCACGTATGTAGCTAACATGTACATACGTATATAGCTACTGTACTTTTCTTACAAGGGAATCCTACATTGAGGTGTATGTTTCCATATAGAGCTCTTTTACGGTGGATTAAAATCAATATAAACTATTCATTACTTTGAATCTAATGGTTAAAATCAATTTAGATCTAGTTATACTACCACTTGTGGTATTGGTAGTAAAATTCTAAGAGGATTAAAAGGGAAAAAAAATCCATCATACTATTTGCTGTGAACGAATTAGGAAAAGTATAAAATATCCGAATGGATAGAAAAAGTCTAAAATATCTGTGACTAATGGATGGTTAGATTTGATTTCTACTACCACTACTTACTACCTATATTATCCAATGTAAAATTTCTCTACGTATATGCACGATAGCGGCTGAGGAGGGTGGAGGCAACCAAGCACACTATGGCAAGACAAGCGCAACATCAACGGTGACCAAGGTATGCATCAAGCTGTAGCACAGGTGCTGTGCAATGTGCCTGTGCTGGCATGGCTTGACTGCGGCCAAACATGCTATCGAGCCGTACTAGGCCTCACCGATGTTTGTTCGTGCTGGCATGACATGGCCCAGCAAGCACGCAGCCCAAGGCCCGTCGTGCTAGCATGACACTGCCCAACTCCCAGAACTAACCTAACCTGAGGCACCCTTGAGTAGAGGTGTGTCGTTGTCGACAATTTATCTACGTTTTTTACTCATTGGAAACACACATCCTTATCGCTCTAGATAACCTGGAAACCAGAAGGCATTCCACAATGAAGACCTAACTTGACCTCTGCTGTACAACTTTTTGCTAAGCACATATAGGTTTGGACTTCAAGAGCTCCCGGAAGGCAGCCACTATAACCAGCCCTTCACTGGCGTAGTGAACCCTTTTTCCCCTCCCCTGTTTTGCTCTTTAAATCCAGGAGGTCCCTGTGCTGCAGGGTGCCTACCTCAGGAATGAAGATGTTCAGGAGGAGGCTAAAACGAATTATTTTTTAATAATATTTTTTAAAAAAATTTACAAAAATAATATGCCAAATTAAAAATTACAAATATATACCCTTATCGTTATTTAAATTGGCGACAGGTCTTTGTTGCCAATTGAAATGGCGACAGAGACTCTGTCGCCATTTCAATTGGACAGAGAACTGCGATCGTTGATGATAGCTCTCTATAACCACTGACGACGGAATCTCTGTCACCATTTCAGGTTGTAATGGTATTGAATGCCACTTCTAGACATTGTCCCTCCAAATGTTGTAGGCAACTATCTATGGCATTTATTATTGTGCTCTTAGCACCTAGCTACAGACTGATGTAGCGAACTGATTTACTAACCGGAAGTTCCACTCTACGCCATTACAAAGGAACTTTCCACTGGAAAATAATAAAAACCAAATGCGCCAATAATGATTTTGATTACCTCGTCAATCGCATTTTCCATCTCTGTCAGCTCCTGGATGATATCCACTATATTGGGCCTATTGTGCCTGTCAATCTGCATGCACCTCAATGCTATCTCCGTGCATCTCATGACTTGTTGGCAATATGCCTCCAGTGAGGAATCACTCCATTTTGCTTGCAACCTGTTCCTCCAGTTTGCATGTACCTGTGGAATCAGAATGTAAAGCAGGAACGGTACTATACAAATGTGAACTATAGCATAGTATTTGTTAAAAATAACCAATGATCTTGATAAAGAGAAATAGAATTTCTCACTAGATCAATAACTTCTTGGGGAGGCATTTCGGCGCTTTTGGAGCGGCCATTGGGTCCTGAGATTATCTTTATCATTACAACACCCAAGCTGAATATGTCTAACTTCTTCGAGACTAAACCTCTCTCTATGTACTCTGGTGGCAGGTATCCGCTGCATGGCATCATAAACATAACAGATACAATGAATATGTAGTAAGCACATTTTGGTTGACTAGCACTCGCACAAACTTACAATGTTCCTGTAAGGCTCTGTGTGATCCGGGTTTGTTCATTACTGAAGAGCCTTGACAAACCAAAATCTGCAAGTTTTGGCACCATGCTCTTATCCAGCAATATATTGTCAGGTTTTAGGTCCAAATGGTAAATAGTTTTTTCGAACGCCTCATGAAGGTATTTTAAACCCTCACAAGTCCCCTTGATAATTTTGTAACGTGTGTGCCAGTCGAGTCCATCATATTCATCTGCAGAAATGACACAAATAGAGTATTTATGTAATGCAAATATCGACAACTATTCATCTTCACATGGTAAATAAGAGTCGAAGTGGAGCACCATTATACCAGAAAGATGCTTTTGAAGGCTCCCATTGTGCAAATACTCCAAGCAGAGCGCTCTGTATGTCTGTTCAGCAAAAGTTATTATTCCATTGTACTCTATAGGCCTGTATTGTGTTTCATAGCAGTAGCCAATCAACTTGACAATATTTTGATGATTAAGCTTCCTAAGGTTTTTAAACTCATTCTGGAATTGCTTATCGTCAATTCCTGGCCCAACATAATGAAGCATCTTCACAGCAATCTCTTCTCCATTTCTATCCTCTCCCTGTTCATTATCTATTATCAGTACTCAATACAGCTTGATTTTGTGTTACTACTGATATTCTTCCACAAGTAGAAAAATGTAAGCATCAGGCTATGTTGCCTAACTCTTCAATTACGGGTGAAAACATGCGGTGCAGGTATATTTCTGGGCACACTACACTATGTGTTGATCACATTTTATTGAGTTGCATGTACCAGTCAGCTCATCCAAAAACTTAAGTTAATAAGGAAATGTGGGCAATTCATTTATACTTCAATACTCCTCCTCACGTATAGGCTCCCTGAAGCCTAGGGCGTAGAATAGAAGTAGGCTGCAATTATTTTTTTAATTGCGCCAACTAGGTTTTGAACTCGAGACCTCTTGGTTCTGATATCATATTGAGTTACATGTACTAGTCAGCTCACTCAAAAGCTTAAGCTAATGAGGAAAGATGAGCAATTCACTTATACTTCAATACATTTATTTACAATATATAAAATTTGGTTACAAATCAGATGTGCCCTTACTCTGTAAACCTTTCCATATGCACCTTGACCAATTTTTTGCTCCTCAGAGAAATTATCTGTAATTTCTTCTAATAGCCGGTGCGTCAGACCTATTGGCTCCATAATTGTTGCATTTTGGAAAAGCCTTTTCTGCAAAAAGCAAATTAAAGCATACGCTATTCTCTTACAGAAAGAAAGATGAGTAGCACCCCCTTCTAAATTACCGGCTGCTTGTTCTACTCCTTGTGCTTTGCCACTCGGTGGCCTTCCAAAGCTCCTACAAATCTAGGCTGCAACCATATACAGCCAGGGAAGACCAGCAATCACCAACATGAGATTTACCATGAAACAAATGTTAGGACGTATACAGCTGGGTTAAGGAACGATGAAACGATAGGCATCGAACCAGATCGATGTACTAACTAAGCGGCAGGATCACCGCCCTGAAAGCTACGTACCGAAGCAATGTTAATTGCAGAAGCACGTGTTGTACTTACCTGGAGAGTGGAAGGCCTGCCGGCTCGCGCTCAATTGAATATGGATCGATCGAGCTCCGTTAGATTGAGGATCGCACCCACGTGAAACTACATATGCGCCGGCCGGCGCTCGAGACGATCCTGTAGGGCAAGCATGGAGATGATCATAAACAGCTTGGTAAACGCTTGCTCGCGGTGACGGTCTCGTGTAAAGAAAGGAAGAAAGAAACACGCATAAGGAAGGAAGAAAGAAACACGCGTATGGCCATTTTTGAGCTTGGCCAATCCTAGCTCGCGGGGACCGCGTCGTGATGAAAAAAGGAAGAAAGAAACACGTGTATGGTCATTTTTGTCGGCTTGGTCAACGCTAGCTCGCGGGGACCGTGTCGTGATGAAGAAATTCTAGTGACTAATCTGTAGATCCTAATTACAGTTGACCTATGTTGCCCATTGGATGTTAGTATTAAAAGGAAAAATAAGCTAGGTTTTCTATGAAAAATGCAAAGCATCTAGCCTCAATCTAGTTTTAGACAAAGGAAACAATCCGGCCTCCTCACATAAGAGTGAATGCGGCCAACAATAAAGACTCCAAATAGCACTGATGCTAGAACAACTGGCTCTACATCCAACAAGACCCAACCAAACATCAACCATACGAAGAATTAAAACTAGTTCCAAAAGGATTACAAAGACATAGCTCTAGGCCTTAATTCTAAGATTCCTTCTCCAACCGAATTTGGCAAACAACTCCAAGATCGTGGTCTCTAGCACTGCATCCCTTAACAAAGATCCCTTCTTTTCCTCTTTAGACAGCGGAGACCAGCTTTTGATCCAATACGCCCCGCTGAAGATTACCAGTGCAAATGAGTTAATAGAACTTCTATTGAATACCATATCATTTCTATACATCCAAATCGACCAGCACATGGCTGCAGAACCTACCTATGAGTACTTGATGGGTATCTTATAACATGAGGGCCCCACTATTTATAAGATATATATTAGAAAATTGAAACTGTAACTACCTATATGAGAGGCTGAGACACGCATAAGGCTTTAAAAGGCAATACTATGTTTATAAACTTGTTGAGCATATATCATGCTCTGAATTTGTTTTGCGCATACCATGCTTTAAATTTGTTGTGTATATATCATGCCTTTTCTTTTAAACAATGATCTATTATGTGTTGGCATATCTTCTATCATCGTAGTCATAATTAAGTGTTAAGTGTATGCTATATGATTAAGTTAAATATAGGTCAATTGAGTATTCTATCTTATCTTAATCATTGAATAAGCTTACATATCACTGTCCCATATTTTACTCTAATGTTTATCATCTTATTTATCGAAACCAACTACAATATCTATGAAAACACATTTGTTTCTATGAAAACACTATGGAATGGTGTAGTATTTGCCATCAAATATCTTATATGTACTTACTTGAACTTGTAGTATCATTGGTCACCTATAAGTCATCATGATGTGCTGATTAAATGAAATAAATTGGAGTTTCGTTAATCACCTATAAACTATGTTAACTGTTTGTTTTTAGCATGCCTGCTACCCATGGTATCCATTAGATATTGGGTACTCATTGGGTTTGGGTATGGGTACAGATCTATACCCAATAAGTTTAGTGGATTTAGATGGACGACATAGTTTTGGGTTTTGGGTTTAGGTGGATGGCAGTCGTACCCAGAGATACCCACCCGATTGCCATCCCTAGTGAGTGAGGATGTTCGCCCATGAGGAAATGAGGAAAGGTCATTTTGTTTCTTGCTTAGGATATGAGCCCTTGGCTTTAAATTGTAGCTAAAGGTGATGCACAACAGGTAACATGACTTTGTTTAGTTGATTATCATGGGAGAGTTGAGGCTCCCTGCCCTGGAAGGGTGTGGATTCGAATCCCACGCCTAACAAAAATTTTTCCAGTTTTTTCACTTTTTTCACATAGATTCATCATAGATGATCTAACAATGCTCTAAAAAAATTGAATACAAATTTGGTCCGAAATCATTGCAATCCGGTCAAAAATGAGTGAATTCAGGCAAAAAACACTGAGATCTTGGCGATATTTGAGGAAATCTCACAGAAATTTCTGACAATACTGTAGCATTTTGATTTTTCAGTGTTTTTAATCTTAATGGGATTTTGAATACCATCTACGTCCAAAATCCAAGATCTCATTCGAAATTTCACTGAGATTTAATCAGCAACCACACTTCCTCATACAAGTCGCTGCCTCATCTGCTGCATGTCTCTTTTTTGTTTTCTTTTCGTCAATGCCGCCTTAGCACCTTTGCCTCGGTACTTTTTTATAATCAGCTTAACCCTAAATTTTTATCTCTAATCTCATGCATGTATACATAGCTAGCTCAACTACACATAGCCCAATATATGCAAACATAGTCCAAAACTCACACATGTACCACGGCCCACTTGCTACTTTCGCATGTCTTACTCGTCTGTACAGCCTATTGGCCACTACACTATGTTGTCTATCCACATAGACCCTACAATTTCGTCTTGCTGCACCTACATAACTCGCATGCTGCTCTCGGGCTACATGTCTCTGGTGCCCTGTCTTGTCTCACTACACCTATATAACTCACATGCTGCTCTCGGGCTATGTGCCTCCTATAATACAATACATTTTTCTGCCATAAATAAATTATTCCATAATAAATATCGTATTCCACCATAAATATTATCGTCAAATTAATTATCATATATATATATATCACAAATATAATTAACACAATAAACGATACATATTAAATTTAGTATACATAAAAGAGCTCAACAAAAATAAGATATGGTAGGTATGCAGCGTAAGATATGGTAGGTAACACAATAAACCATATCACATTCACATATGTATTCCACTGGTCCTCCAGCATTCACTTACAAAAAAATAGTTCCAATTAATAGACCATTCGACAGTCTTGATTCTTTGCCTCTGTTCCAGCTGCGTTGACACGAATAGTTTGGATTTCGTTGCGTTGCTTGTATGGCCTTTTCACTGTCTTTGCATGCGATCACCAGTTTGTCCGAGATCAATTTATGTCAGTACTAATCCTTCAAAATGTCCTATCACAATCCTGCAACAAATTAACATATTGTGTATTACAGTTGGATCGAAAAAATAAACGATCTATATTGAATTTAGTGTACAGTAGAAGAGCTCAACCAAGGGAAAAGGAGTATAACATTTTTCACATCCCAATGATGAACAATTGTTAAGGTAGAAGCTGGCAAAACCTTAGTGAACAAATCCGCAACATTCTCACTTGTTTGGATTTTTGTATTTCTATATTCCTATTTTCCCCCTACGCATATGGGTATAAATACTTAGGGGTATATGCTTTGTCATATGAGTCTCTATATAGGTATGCTTCATCTATGCAACGCAAATTGATCCTCCTGGAGGAAATTCTTTGGACCTATTGTAAGATACCTCAAGGTATAGAAAGGCATATATTTGACGCCTTATCACTGGCGGTTTTCAAAAGCCGTTTATGTTAAAGCTGATCACAGACAGTTTTGCTAGCACAACTATCAAAATTACAGGATACGTTAAGAACCGTCTGTGATAAGCTGATGTTCACACTTTAAGACAATCCTGATCAAACAAGCTCACCTAGGCTTTGAACCCTTTTCCCCAAACCCCTATTTTGCTCTTTAAATCCAGGAGGTCCCTGTGCTGCAGGGTGCCTACCTCCGATGTAATTTTTGTAACAATTTTTGGCTCAGCGATGAAGATGTTTAGGAGGAGGCTAAAACCCTCCGTTGATTCTTCAAAAGAAAATATTATACATTAATCCTATCTTTTATTTTTGGAAAACTCATACTAATTTGTGTAAGTACATGCGTGAGGGCAACATATCAGCTAAAAATGGTTATACGTTGCCAACAAGTGTGAGCAATAACTTGCCTGGGTCTGGTAGTTCCAAATGCCAACTCGAAATAATCCGTTCGTCAAAATCCTGTGTTAGGCAAGAAGAAATTTATCATAGAAGTAACACCCTTCAGTTTATATCCTCTTAAGAAGAAATCCACTCACTATGCATGGCTTATTCTGGTTGCAAGCACCGAACGAAGCTGGTGAAAACACTCGGAAGAAAAAAGGCAAGGAAATCACTTTTTTTTTATAACGGAAGCTTTTTATTAATTTCAAGAGCATTACATTAAGATGATACATGTCCTTGAAAAATACTTCCAGCCTCTGCTTATCCTGAAGCACACAGTCTTACACGATTAAAAGAGAACACGCACAATCTAGTGACTAGCAATCCGAAGACTAGACCGCCACCCATGTGCCTGAGAATATAAATCCTTGACCACCCGTGCCAAGCAATGTGTAGCCTCCACCAAAGTAGTTCGCATATCCACCTTCTGCAGCACACCCCATGTACGTAGCCAGTGGGTAATAGTAAAAATAACCTGCAAAGGAGAAGAATTGGTTTTCTTTTGAAATATTCTATCATTCCTGTTTAACCAAATAAACCAGCATGTAGTTGCAGCACCAAGAAGAACGAGATTTCTAATGTTCCTATCAAAACCTCCTATCCAACTTCTAAACATATTAGCAACGCTCGTTGGACTAGATATTCCAAAGACCAAATAGATTAGGGTCCAAACTGTGCGCGCACGACAATCAAAGAACATATGCCTAATTGTCTCTGGTTCATGACAGCAAGGAAATCACATATATGGAAAAATGGCATTTGCATACCATGATTTGGCGTTTCATTGGCTGCCTCATTGTTGCATCATCACCATGTACAATCACAGCCACCGAAGAAAACGCAGCAAATACCGACACAAGTAGATAAGAAGCCAGAAGATAGAATTAATATATGTAACCTTATTAATGTTTCAATATGTGGTTAGTACTGGTGTTATAACACTTTGTGTCTTTTGGCTAAATGCCACACAGTACAAGTCACACTACCAATGTACTGATTGGATTTATTTGTAAATGCCTCATCTTGGTTATGCAATCTTAAGAAAACTACGATAATCAACTGTATCCCCTTGCAAAGGAGTAACATTTTTTTGTGCCAGTTGCACAGACAGTAGCACCCTCTTAACAGGAATATAGCTGAGATACTAGTTACGAGTGTAAAAAAAATTGTTCCATCACAGAAAAAATGTGAATATGTGTTCGATTAGGCAGATCTATGTGGGGTGTTGGATATGCACCAGTACACCGAAAAAATTAAAAAATGTCAAAAAGATCACCTCTTCAATGGGCTAAATTTGTTGATTGAACTGATTTCGAGTTTGATGGTTTGTAAAACCATAGAACTATTTGTATTATATTTTTAGCAAATTTTAAATATATGTAATAGATTTATGATGTTACAAAACTATTACAAAACCATAGAACTATTTGTATTAATTTTTAGCAAATTTTAATTGCAGAAGCAGGATAACCTGGAGAGCGGAAGGCCTGCCGGCTCGTGCTCAATTGGATATGGCTCGATCCATGACGGCAGGGGAGAGAGATGGATATATAGATCGAGCTCCGTTAGATTAAGGATCGCATCCCACGTCAAAGTACATACATATACGCCGGCCGGTGCTCGAGACGATCCAGTAGGGCAAGCATGGAGATGATAAACAGATTGGTAAACGCTAGCTCGCGGTGACGGTGTCGTCATGAAGAAAGGAAGAAAGAAACACGCGCATGGTCAGTGCCGTGGCAAATCCACCTCTGCCGATTCGCAGGTCATCGGAGAAATTTTTTGTGATGGCTTCCAGATGTGATAATGTCAGGTTCGTTGTCAGCTCTACACTGTCATCGAATATAAATTTTTTGTGTTGGCTTCTAGAAATTTTTTGTAATGGCTTCGATCCCCGCTCTCGCACCCCCTAGTCTTTCTTTTTCTTTATTTCTTTTTTTATTTACTATTTAACGACTTCTTTTTTTATTTGCTGTTTAACGATTGTTTCATTAAATAATTTGTAAAAATGTTTTTACCACTTGTAACGACCCCCATTTTTACATAAATGCAAAAATAGAAATCTGATGTGCACACAGTACTAGTCCCTGGATCAGTAGTTAGTACGCATATTTACCACAATTAAAATCATAACCATACATTATATTAATTAAGTAGAAACTAGTATACAAAGAATCTTACAACTCAGAGAATATAGCAGCAAAAGAAGCAAAACCTTGTAGTGTGCCAATTCATTCCGCAGGCAACTGACGAGGCATAAATCCCTAGAAAGGTCATGGCAATAAGGATCCCGCAATCTGCGATGAATCAAACCTTCGGAGCTTCGCTAGCTTTACACCTAAAACCACAAATTAAGCATTTCGTACTCCGCAAGACTTAAAGGTGGTATTTGCAAATGCATAATTGCAGGCCAAGTCAAAGGAGGCTACTACAGTTGATTTGCATAAAGCGAAATTGAATTGTAAATCAAGTTATTTGCAAATAGAATTTATAAGAGCAAGTTTAATTAGTAAAGCATAAGTAACACTCACAATCCTCCATGATGTGAGCAACGAACATTCCATATCTTGAAATCCATCAATGTCGGCCCTTTGACATAAAGCACAGTTGCAAAACAAATGATACCAGACCCGTTTTCAGAAAATACCAAAGCCAAACATTGGAATGACTTCACCAAGTGCCCATGACCGCGGGCGCGGCTAATCGATTAGATTTAAACTCTGCAGAGGTGTACATCTTTACCCACAAGTCATGATCTTTCTATCATACATAGCCGTTACATTACCTAGACATGACTTCGATCCAGCCCGGGACGTTAATCCCCGCCAGAGGAACAGAAACACGCACACATGATGTGGTCCCTTTCACGTATATCCAACACACACTGTTTCTGTTCATGACAAGGCGTACACCGTTGCATGGGTGGTAGAAACCCTTCCAAGCAGACCAAACCAGAATGCCTGTGCAAGCTCCCGCCTTCCAAAGAGCAAAGCCATATCTAAATAACTTAATAGGCTAAGGCTACCCCATACATAGCCCTCATGGTTGCACGGAAATCTTGGATCAATAGCGTCTCATTGCTCGGTCCTTAATCCGACACGGGCGATACTTCACCCTACACTACGTGCAATCCCTTTGGCACATCCAGCTATTGCCAATAATCACCCGCGTCAAACCATAGTTTTATTTTGGGTTTTTAATTAAAGCCCAGACTACGAAATCAAGGTGCTTGCTTATTTTTGATTTATGGTTTCAGAACTCAAGTGATACTTAGTTTGATCCTATCTTAGGGTAATGTTTGGCTCCTGAAATTGTTTTAGTCAATTTATTATGTTGTTTCTATGCTAGCAATAAAAGGCTCCAAAGGCAAAGTATTTATCATGGCATCCATTTACCATGCCAATTAACTTGAACCTGATGATCCAAGTCATTTTTTTTGTTTTATCTGTATAAGAAGCATGCATAGTTTTATCAAATGGATTGCTATTCATTTGCTCATGTAGCACATGTTTGGGATTATTAGGATGGAGGATTGAGTGCTTGGATTCCCATAATGATACCTTCTGCTAGTAGTTTAGCAAAACTGAAATGGTACCATTTTCAAGTAATGTGCTCCCCTAATCATGCTTGATTTTGAAATGGTACATTGTTCTATTGTTGCAAATAAAGTTAGGCTCATAGCTAGTTAACTCATTCAAGTAATTTTCTCCCAATGAGTTTCATTACAAGATCACCGCATTGCTTATCATGTTACTGTCATAGGCTCATAGTTAGTTAACTCTGGTTCAAGCTGCAATGGAATTGAGATGAATGTCCAGAAATGTTAGTGATTTGTCTTGCATTTCTTTTCGCTTCGTTATTTATTGTGAGTAAGCTTGTTGTCGTGTTATTGTTGCTTCGGTGTATAGAGATTGCGATAAGTGTTCATGAGGTATTGATTGCGAAATGTTGGTTAATAAATAGTAATTGTATATGTATTGTATATGTGGATTTGTTATTGATGCATACCCGCTACTTATGTATACCAGTATTAGATTCTGGAAGATTTTGTGTGCTGTTGTTTATTATGATCTGAAATATACACGTATGTGTTATTTGTGTATGAGCCCTTGTAATTGTTATTCAAAAGGATAAGGCTTAGGTTACAAGAAAAACTAATTTATGCATAAATTTAAGTGGAATGAGTATTGTTTATTTGCAGAGAAGGTTCTGTCGGGAGTGGCCGCAACCGCATGCCACTCCATTCACCGTCGGTAAAGGCAAGTACATCGAGTTGTTTGCTTAATTGAGTTGTTTATTGATATTTATCTGGACATGGCTAATTTCTTTTGATTGTGGCAAGTGTTAGTTACATTGGTGACCGTCCCTTCGAGGACGTGATTAGCTATTGAATTCGAGTGGTCACTAGTAAGCCTTAATTCCGGTGAGTTTACTGTACCTTTGTTAATACTGCAGTGAGTAGCGAGTATGGGGTATGTGGATACTCGTGGTTAAATTACAGGACTTGTACTTAACTGTACCCCGTCTGGGGAATGGAATTGAGTATGTGTATGAATCAATGTATTGCTGAATGTTGTGTGTATATATGTATGCTTGTTTGTGCTGGTGGAAATGTGGGTTCAGCAAGAGCCTATTTATATAAGTACATACATTGATGAGTTTTGTGTGTCTATGTGAAGTCATACTTATATGTATGCATAAGGTTTCTCTAAATGAAAGGCACTGCTTAGAGTGTGTGAATGTGTAGAGCTGCCATAGTCCATACAATTATGTGTGATACTTGCTGAAATCTGTGGTCATGTGTGCTTGCATGTATGACTGACCTTGTGTTTATATATATATATAGATATATAAACATTTGCACACATGTATATACTCATGTAGTATGGGAGATTTTGTGTATATATGTATATATTTACATATATGCTTGTATATGTATGTGGTTATAGTTATATTAGTGTTGGCAATGAATGAAAGGTTGTGGCCCATTCGTGTTAATTGCATTTGTGCATTCATAATGGAAGAGGCGACCCATTCTGACAGGGCCTCTGTGTTCACACATAGTGAACACGAAAGTCCTACTCGTAGTCCCATTCATCGAGGTGAATGGGAGCGAGACAGTAAGAGTAGGCACCTTCCACGGGATGGAAGGGACGTGAGGGTGCACACCGACGGGTGAGCACTCGACAGTACCGGTACATGCATGGAAATGAGCATTCATGTGCATTGCATCTCTCATCCTTCCTAAAAGTTGAAAATCTTGAGTTATGTTGAGGAGCTGTTTCTGTCAGGGTTTGGGAATTCGAGAGTTGAATTCTCTTATGATTTATGGTTGAGTTTCTGGAAGGTAAAGAGATGGTCTTTGTTGTTGCTCGTGCTCAAGAATTTCGGTTTCTTTAAAGGTTGGGTGCGTGACCCACGTGGATGTTCAAGGCGTTAAGTTTATGATGAGTAGTTGAGCTTTCAGATAAGGAGGGTTACTGATTCTATTAAGGGCCCGTTTGGATCCAGGGAATTGGGCCGAATTGGAATCATTTTCCAGTCCCATCGTGTTTGGCCTGTCCTCGAATTGGAAACTGCGATTCCAAACCTTTCCACGGCCTGAATCAGCAGCCCACGATAGATTCCTGGGCTTAAAAATAGAAACCGATTCCATTCCCACCTTATCGCTCGCCTCCATCCATCTTCCCCCGTCGCCACACCCCGACACGGTCCGGTCTTGCCTCTCTGCTCGCCATGGCGGCTAGGGTTTCTAGTGCCGCCCCTCCATCGCCCTCCTCTCGCCTCGTCCTCGGGCTCCTTAGCGTCTCTGCTCGGGACCTCCGCTCTCCCATCCTCAACTGGTGACCCGTCTCCCGGTGTCCTCGGATCTCTGAGTATTACCCTTCACTTCCTTTGATCCGAGAACCATATTTTGCGAAAGTGATCCGGTTCGATCAACAATATGGTAGTATGCGAGCAATATTTGTATACTACTTGCTCTGTTCTGATCTCTCGATTAGTATCGTCAGCAGTATGGTAGTATGAGAGCAATAAACATACCACGATTCTGATCTCTCAATTATACTACTTGGTCTGATTGCGTTGATTTTTTTACATACATGTTTTGCCCGATCTGTGTTTGAAACATTTTTTTTTGCAAATCCACTAGTAGGTGGCGACCAGCTAGCTCTCTAACCATTGTAGAACACTACTGCTATTCAGTTCGTGTAACTTGGGTAGTTAGTACCAGATCGATTACCTGTTCCAATGTGTCTTTAGCATTTTCCTTTGATTTTTGGACATGACAATGCACAATTCTGAAGAGCTTTTTTCAACTGTCTTTAACCATGTACAGCTCTACTCTGATCTGTGCGTTGTCAAGCCACCTGCCTCACACCGCCCATTCTGAGATCGGCATCTGCGCGCTCTAGGCCGGCGTTATCTGCTCCACACATCTCCTTGGCCAGGCACATCAAGGTAATCAATCGATCTGGATGTATGTCAAGACTATGTAACACTAGTTGGAGGAAGGCTGAACACCATTAGTTTCTTGCAATATAATTGAACGCCCATGTGTTACTTTTTATTATAGCTCATCGAGTGGTCCATTCAGGTTTCGTGCCATCCTCCAAACTTTTACATCGCTAGTTTAAAACACCTATAGTGATGGTACCGCCTAAAACATTGGCTATGATTTTACAACCGCTTTGATGCATGCCTTATTTCTTCATACTAAAGCATTTTCCTAATCATGTCTTGTAGATGCCCAACAACAATGTGCATTTTGTTAACACAACCGAGGTTGAAATGAGGTTCAAACGTGGGAAGAAAAGAAAGAGAGTAGCTGCTATGTTTGTTTTCTCCGTCATGACTATGATTGCACATTGGTATCATAAAAGAAGACCTAGACATATTGTTGGTAGTGATGAAATGGTAGAGAGAGACGTTGAAAGAAGAAAGCAAATGCTAAGGAATCAGATCGTGGGTCAAATGTTTATCGCTATGATAGTTTGCGCCTAACTAAGAGGTCATTTTTGACCTATGTGCCATCCTCGTGAAAGGTGTGGTATGCATGACACTTTAAATGTGTCGGTAGAAGAAAAGGTGGCAATCTTTTTGCTTATAGTGGGCCATGGCACAAAGATGAGGATAATTCGTAGCACATATGGGTGGTCACTTGAACCGATTAGCCGTCATTTCAATGAGATACTACGTGGTATTCTAGCATTATGCCATGACTTTATTAAGCTACCCGACCCATCAGCCGCACAACCTGAGGATTTGAAGTGGAAATGGTTTGAAGATTGCCTTGGTGCACTAGATGGTACACACATTGATGTTTTGGTGCCTTTGGCTGACCAAGGGAGGTATAGGAATAGAAAGCAGCGGATCAGCACCAATGTTTTAGGTGTGTGTGATCGGCAGATGAAGTTTGTCTATGTTTTAGCGGGATGGGAAGGTTCGGCATCAGATTCACGTGTGTTGCGTGATGCGATGGCACGAGATGATGCTTTTGTTATTCCGAATGGTAAATACTACCTAGTAGATGCTGGATACACCAATTGGCCGGGATTTCTTGCTCCATATCGATCCACTCGCTACCACTTGAATGAATGGGCTGCTCAAGGGAATAACCCATCTACTGCAAGAGAGCTATTCAATCTGCAAGATTAAATCGACTAGAAATGTGATTGAGAGGACGTTTGGGTTATTGAAGATGAGGTGGGCTATCTTGAGAAGTAACTCATATTTTGACTTACAAAATCAGGTATACTATAGATAGTAATCTAGCAAAAAATTCAATTTTTAATTTATGTAAGCATGTAAACTCATTTGTACTAAATTCATGCAGATCAGAATAATTAATGCTTGTTGCATATTACACAACTTTGTAATTGATAGACAGAGAGATATGGATGATTTACTCATACATCAAGTTGATGAAGTGATATCTGTTGAATCTGCTGAAGCTCAAAGTGAAATGAGTATGATTACACATGTTCAATCATCCAATGAGTGGAATAGTTTTAGGGATACTATGGCTAACCAAATGTTTGTTGATTACCAAGCTAGATGTGGTCAATAAACTTACTTTCAATGTATGGTTTTTCTTACTTTTACAAATTGTATGTATATTGTTGTATGACTATGTGTGGTTAAAATTGTATGTTCTTACCTTCAAATATGTTGTTGTAGGACATGGAGAAGATCAAGAAGTCGGCCGAGGTTATGTTGCTTGGAATGATGACATGGACAAAGCACTTCTTGATACTTTTGTGGAACACTATAACAAGGAGATAAGTGTCAAAATGGTTGGAAATTTCATGTCTACACAATGCCATAAAAATGTCTGTGAGACATGTGGTGTGGATATCACAAAAGAAAACATCATGTCTAGAAACAAGACCTTTCACAAGCACTGCACCATTATCAATGGAATGCTTGGGACCAGTGGATTTGGTTGGAACTCAAACAAAAATAGAATCTCTGTTGACAGTGACGCAGTTTGGGAAGCTTATATTGAGGTAGATTTTCTATTCCTTGCTTCTATTGTTCCATGACTACTGTTTGGTAGGCTGCAACTAGTAGTACTTGATAGTGGCCCAATTATATAATTGTCTGTTCTTGCTCAGACTATTGCCTCTTGTTTGATTGATCATAACTGCTAGTTCTTGTTTTGTTGAACCATTATCAGTACTAAAGGTTAGGGTCCTCTTACTAATATCTTTACATTTGTTCTCTCCATGTGATTTGCAAGCTGATTTAAATCATTCTTGCAGAAAAATAAGGAGGCAAGTGGAGTGCAGCACAAGACTGTCTTGTTTTGGGATTTAATTAGTCTAGTATATGGAAAAGATCATGCAATCGGTGAGGTTTGCTAGGACAGCGGCAGATAGCTCAAAGGAAATGGCTAATGAAGCTATTAGCATTAAAGATCCTAGTTCATCTTCAACATCTGCAAGTCTAAAAAGGCATCGCTCTGGTGACTCCTTTACTTCCATGATGGCTGAAAAGTTTGACAAGTTCACCGAAGCTCTTAAAGATGAGAGACCAAAAGGCTCTTCCTCCAAAGAAATTCTTGCAACATTGAATGAGATAGAAGGGTTAGATGAAGATACGGAGCTTGAATTGTATGATATCCTAACTGCTAACGAGCGCAAGTTTGAGAGTTTGTTGGCACTACCAATGGAGAGGAGGAAGAGATGGCTCCTGAAGCAACTCAAGAAGTGATGAATAGCTTGAAAAATGTCATCTCTTTTTCTAGTATATAGTATATAGTTTTATGTTAACAATGTGTTAGTCGTAGGAGCATCTGCTTTTAGTAGTCCGAATCCTCATAACTCGATCATTCTGTGCTAGCTAGTGATCCAAACATAGATTCTGTAATTTCGTTCATCCAAACAACATTTTGAAATTGATTCTCAGAAATGAATTCTATGTTCACCCAAACAGAAAAATTGAATTCAATCAAATTCTACGTAATTGAATTCTTGTTGAATCTGTTTCCTAGAATATAATTCTGAAAATCAATTTCAATTCCTAGGATCCAAACAGGCTGTAAAAGAAATCTGTTGGTTATTTAAAGACACCCAAATTTATTGTATGGCACAGGATGATTAATTGGAAGGGTAGGTGATTCTAAAGTGGAACGTTGATTATAGTTTTCACCATGGTCGTGAGGCGTGGACTTGAATGGAAGTTCAAAATTTGTGTTTCAGTAAGTGTAGTATTGAGCGGGATTGAAAGGGTCTAGAATCTTCTATGGATGAATTTATTTTAGTAAAATGTTGACGTAAAGTACCGGAGTGTATTAGTGCCCAGGGCATGAGAGTTGTGATTTAGAAGCAAGTGTTGTCCCTTGAGTGTTGAATGGTTTTATCATCAAGTTGATGACATGATTGCGGTAATCTTTTTGATATGGTTAAGTTATTGCTTTAAATTGGTATAATTGTGTATTGTCTAGATGTGGTTTCATTGTATTACTTGCTCTTATGGTCAAGCTTTTGCGCTGCTTATAATAAATTGGAATTGCTATGCTCGTGTACTTTGCTGAGTCATCGACTCACGCTTGTTGTTGTGTTGTTGCAGGTACCTTGAAATCGGCATGCATGGAAGGGGGTAGTAGCACAATCACGTTTTGCATCATCACCTTTCCATTGTGTTAAATTCAT
This sequence comes from Guadua angustifolia, assembly GCA_036346375.1. Taxonomy (NCBI): domain Eukaryota; kingdom Viridiplantae; phylum Streptophyta; class Magnoliopsida; order Poales; family Poaceae; genus Guadua; species Guadua angustifolia. Next base: position 45,538,110 of record CM070520.1, on the reverse strand, counting down.
AATTCTAATATAAATAGCTTAAGAAGATCATTGTAAGGGGCTGTTCGCGGTTATGCTTAATGAGTTCCTGTCCTGTAATAATTTATGTGGTGGAGTTCTCTAATTTTTCCTTTGGATGTGTGATTGGTTAACTAAGGACTTGCTAGAATGATATCATATACTGCATTTGTTTTCTGTCTGCTGAGTGGATGTCCTAGTTTTAGGGGAGGTGCTACCGAAATTTTTAATAAATTCGACAACCTCCTAGTTGTTCGCTTGTGTTGTTAATAGTTATTCTTAGCGATTTGTAATTGTGGGTGCTAGAGGGTGTAACATTCGGGGCACGGGGTGCCGGGGTGTTACACTAAGCCCCCTCCCCTCGAGCCTCGTTGTTGCTGAACCGGGACTGTTGTAACTATCAGTCCCGGGTTGTGCTCAACCGGCACTGATGGGCAAGTATTAAAAGTCGGTTCTGTAGTAGTGTACCAGCCATACTAGCTGGTATGCACCGGTATTGACAACCATGATCACAACTCTCCAAACCAAAGCAAATAACCCATTAGCTTAATTAAAACCATCCTAGTTTTGGCTTGCATGGCATCCTCAAGTTTCTCTGAAATTTGGTTCTTTAATTCGGCCAGTCCCAAAATACACCTGTCCTGGTTACATTTCAATCGTTCATTTGAACTTTGTCAGAAACATTAAAATTTGGTCAAAATTTATCCAAAACCTTAAATTTTGTTCAACCATTTCGCCCCAAAATTACACCGAAATCAGTGAAATTTGGTGGCACATGGGTGCAAAAAAATTAAACGAAATTCGAAACCGTCCATCCTAGTAGGAAAAAATGTGGTGGCACGTGGCATGCCATCAAATCAACAAAAAAATACTAAATAAAGAATATGAAAAATGGTAGCAGGCCACGTGTCAGCCCCTAAATCCATCTTTTTGCTGTCACTCTCCCCTCCTCTCTCTGTGTCCAAACCGAGCACCCAATTAACCGAATATTTCGATAAAATTGGTTTGGTATTTCTGCTTTGATACAAAATGCCTACTTCAGGGAGATCAGTACGTAGATTCAGGAGCACACTTCTGGTTTGCAGTATTCAAATATATAGCTATTTGTTTCCAGAGATGCTAATTAATTTTGCTCCTCATTCCGGTGCGCAACAACCTAATCCTTCTTGTACTTGGTGCTTACGTCTTGTTAACACACCACCGTTCTTAGATTAGATGGTTGTATTGGTTGTGATGGTAACTCTCTTAATGATGGTGATGAATAAAGAATGAGACCATTCTTTTCCATAAAAAAGGCCATATTACCCTCCACCGAAGGGCCCAACAAAACACCTGCTCAAAAGTTGAAACAAACATCACTCCAGTGGGAAAAATTTTTTGCCTCTTAATCAGACTAGAGGTGGGCGTCATGTCGGACTGGGCCGGCTTGGTACGGGTTTATCGTATTTTGGGCCTGAACCATGCTAGGCCATGACGGCCCACGTACCCGCCGTGCCGTACTGGCTCAGCTCGTCTTTGGCAAGTCTAGGCATAGTCCATTTGCGCTTCATACCTGTTTTGTGCTGTGCCAGCCCAGGTTTAGTCCATTTATACTATTGCGACAAGAGAAAAGGACCTGGAGACATACGGATACGCCTTATAAACTACCAGTAGAATTCTCGCAAAATAGAAAGATGTTATTAGCAGTATTGTCACAAAAAAAAATTGTAACAAGTTACTAACCGTTACTACTCACGACATCATTTGATCTATTTTTTTTGGAAGGGTCACATCATTTGAATTTGGATATGCAAGGAAACAAAATACTGAATCCTGATGATAGATGCTCCTGATGAGTTGGATTCGCTTTCATGCTCATGATACATTTCCATTATAATTTGGTTACTGAAATATGCTCCTGTTTCCTGAGTTAGCAGAAGTACAAAATTAATTGTAGATTGAAAAGTGACATCAAGAAATGGGAAACGAGAGAAGGGAGAGAAAAAGAAAAAATCACAGATGCCCCGCCAATTTAAATACGTGAGACCAGCGGCAATAGACACAAATATTAGGGGAAAGAAGTAAATTTTATTAAATCTTGAATATGTACGGAGTTATTGCCTCGTTAAAAATCTTACACCCCGATGTGGGTTACCCCGGTAAGGAAAAGAGTACAGTAACTACATTTTTATACATAGACTACCTGAGCCTAAGATTGTCAAAGTCGACTGCCGCGTCTGTGATGTCCGAATCCTCGGGCTGATATTGTGTCTTGTCATCTGCACGCTCCCAGTCTTTGGGGCATGTAATTGTCTTAACCATCTTAAGTCTGAGAGACAACCTTCTCGGCTGAAATATCCTCCCCACCAAACTGAAACTGAATTCCACCAAGACAGTGGACACCGGATATGTAAGTGCGTCCCATGCAAAATAGGATAGCACGGGGTAAATACGTTGATTATTCTACCACTACAAGAGCAAGTTGAATTGATTTTTCTCGTCCATATTAAGCTCGGTCTCCATGAAAGGCATGTCGAGGTTGATCTCTACCCGTGGATTCCATTGCAACCTGCTCGGCGTTTCCAAAGACAAACTAGACGACTTGCCTTTTAGCTTCTTCCATATGCTTGAAACGGTCGAATTGCCTCGTGCTTATTGCGTTGTTGAGATAGATCTTCTTACTTCACTTCTGGTACTAAACTTCTTCTAATATTTGTCAAAAACTCTGAAAAACTTGTTATAAACATGAGTATTGGCTTTGAAGAAATCAAGATCAAATGCCTCACCTATTCCCTTAAAGGCTCCTTGCAAGTCAGGCAATTTTCTCCGAGAATCCAAAATACTAGAAAAACAATACAGATGTGAAATAGATTAAAAATATATTAAAAAATTTTGCTCTATAGGTTCTATAATGCGATGTAAAATATAATTCTTTATTTTCTTTAAAAGCAATAGCAATTGTCTAAAACCACTCGATGACTAAGCAAGAAGTTGGGTAGTACACATTGGATAAATGTGTAGTTGTATTAAAAAATTTCTAAAAATAACAAAAATGACTAGCAATTTCCCAATCTACTTCAATAACCAAGGGTTTACCATTATTGCAGCTGACGAAGACAGTGATAATATGCTTGTAGCTTTTGCACCGCTCGAGTATAGTATATGTTGAGTTCCATCTAACCTTCACATATCAAGGTTGAATCTTCTTAGTTCCTTATTGTTGGCCCTGCAGTACTCTGAGAACTAGGCAAATCTTATGGGTGAATTAGTAACAAAATCAATAGCATTGCGTATGCCCTCCAAACTAGGTTTTATTACAATCAGACCTGCCTGCACAATGAGATTAATAATGTGGTATATGCATCTCTGGTGGAGTACAAAACCTCTAACATAAGTCTCCAGGTGTGGTGAGAGATGCTCCATAGCCGTCGTGTTAACTGATGCATTGTCAAGAGTGATGGAAATAGTTCTACTTTCTATTTTAAAGTCGTTAATAACCTCAAGTATATGGGTAGCGATAGCTTCTTCGGTGTGTGACTTAGAGATTGGCCTAAACCCTATGACCCTTTTGTTTAGTATGTACTCATCGTTTAGGTAATGCGCAACAACACTAATATAGACTGCTCTTTGATGAGAGGAAGTCCATATATCTGATGTTAATGCGAAAGAAAAACTAAGTGTTATGAAGATCTGTTTCAGCATTTCTAGTTTATTTATAAACATTTTATAAAGTAACAGAATTACTCACGTAGCTGCTGCGTCTAGATATTATGTTACAATTGTCTTTGATATACAACTCTACTTCTAGTGATTCAAATACAATTGTATTTATTATATAACTCTATTTATATATGATTAATCAAGACCGTTATAAACTGGTCCCACCAAAATAAGTGATGGAGATCTTTTTGATATACAACTATATTTCTAATAATTAAAATACAATTGTACTTATTATATATGATTAATCAAGCACCGTTATAATCAAGCCCAAACAAAATAAGTGGTGGAGACCCTTCTATTTTTTCTTATGAGTAATGTAAGAATTTTTAGAATTTAGGATTATTGTGGGATTTTTTTGCCCTTAAAACGAAAGAGAAGCCTTGAATATCACAAATTGTTTATATACATAGATATCACATGTAGTTGTTCTTCTACTAATATGTTGGTATTGTAGTAAAAAATCACGTTGCACCATTCTCTCAAAATTAGAGCTCTCACCCATTCTAAGTGGAAGATCCTTCGTAACTATGTAACGTGCAATTTCGTCTCTAGCTATGTCGGCGTTGTATACCCATGTGCTTACCGAATCGTCAATGTTGAAGTTGAGCTGTGTCTGCACGCCCTCGCCCCGCCTCCATCTAGCTGATATCTTCCGCAAGCAATTTTTCGCATATCTCTTCAGATGACCTATTCCACCATATGCATGTGCAGATAGTTTAGGTTGATAGTATTTGTAAATAGTATACACTACCTCACGTCCATCCACAATTTCGATGGTTCTATCCATATGTTGCTAGCACCACACCGATCGCCGGATATGGGCCTTCGTCTTTGTTTGATCGATATGTCAAGCTGTGTGTTTGGTGTAGATACCGACCCCCGTCCTGGATACACCGATGTAGCGGGCATCGAAGCTCAGTGCATCTGGAATGTATAAGGCATCCTCGATGCCGTGCATGCTGTCCAGATGACGATCATCCATGTCGTAGTCTCCCATGCTGGGGGAGAGCTGGTGTGGATCGATCTTTTGATTCTGACGAGGGAAACTTGGAGAGCGAGGGCATGCTCTCCTACTCTTGCTTTTGCAAAACATTTTATTTCACGGTGAGAGCAAAAAAAGAAAGCAATTAGAGAGAGATGTGTAGAATATGCTAAGCAAAAATAGGCAAGAGAGAGCACAAGAAAGACGTGCAGAAAAATGAGAGCTGTCACCCTGTCTTTATGGCATATGTCATTGCAAATTGAAATGAGACGCGGCCGCGCGCTCACACAGGATGAAAATTGAAGAGCGCGGGATGAATGTGATAAAATAGCTGTAACACCCCGACGCCAACGCGCCACGAATGCTACCAAAACCCTGCTTCACTAGCGACACTCCTCGGACCCACACATGTCCCAAGGGTTACCAACACACGATAATTCTCCACCCTCAAGATCAATTGATCCGGGAACTTCCGAAGAAGGCATAAAAACCTAACACCTCTACGAACTTGACTGCAATCAACCACTAAACTCTAAAACCGGCTTAAAACTAAGTCACCGAAATTTACAAAATTTCGGCATGACCTCAATAGAAAATAGGACATCCACTCAGCAGACAGAAAGCGTTGCAGTTATAATATCATTCTAGCAGGTCCTTAGTTAATCAATCACACCCAACAGAAATTAATAAATTTCACCACGATGAACAATACATTACAACCGTATTAATTACATCCAGACTTAATGCGTTGGTTAAATAAGTTGTTTGAGACCGAAGTCGTGCACGTGTTATTACTTCCAACCCGACGAGCCAGCTTCAAAGTACCTAAAACAGGAAGCAGCAAGCGTGAGTCCAAGACTCAGCAAAGTGCAACAAGTATGAAAAGTAAGGAATTCGACTAAAAAAATACAACTACTTCAAGACATAAAGTAACAGTGCCGTTAATTGACATCCGTAAATAAAAGAAGCAGTTTGAATTCATATAAATCAAAACGTAGAAACACAATTACTTCCCAATTAACATATCCATTACTTAATTGAAATCAACCGGTAATAGAGGCATTAACTAACTCCCCTTACCACAACCCACTCGAGAACGTAACAAACTTTACCCATGCCTCAGTAACATTTTTGGATCAGCCCACGACTCCATGCTCAAACTGTTCTTTCCATTCTCATCAATCAACATCTATCAATTGCAACACACAATGCAATGCAATGCTTTTATGTGCTCATGCTCAAAATGCAACCTTTTAGCCTATACCGGTATAGTGAGTGCACACCCGTCGGTGTGCACCCTCTCAATCCCGACCATCCCGTGGCGGGGCCTACTCTTACTGACTCGCTCCGATCCGTGGATGGAACTACGAGGTAGGACTTTTGTGCTCACTACGTGTGAGCACAGAGGCCCCATCAACATGGGTCGCCTCTTCCATCATGAATGCACATATGCAGATGATGCTTATAGACTATTCATACACGGTATTGTAATCATTTGCTCTGAACTGTGACAAAAAATATAAACATAAGCACAACACAGTTTTATTCTCATCCTCAGTAGTAGAGAACACCCGAAAACCAAGCTATTACCAACATGTCATAGCAATTGCTACTTTCATTGTCACAATATGCATTTTCATAATATAAACAATTCTAGTATTCCTCATAAACACAAATATTCATTTCCATAAGCATAATACGAACACTCTTCTAGAGATTGCTCATACAAACATAGAATTTTTCATGATTAGAATATAAGCAATGAACTCAACACCCTACTAATACTCGAATGGATGTGGCTGCTTCCATTCCCTCAACATTTCATTATAAGAAAATTCATGCTATGATCTATTCGTTAACTATACTCATAACACGATTATCATTTACGTTTTCAGGAGCATTAACATATTCTTAGTTTAAACCTGTAGCGTAAACCTACACATACAGCAAGCAATAAACTCCATACCCTAATAAGGATATAAGGGTTTCACTTGCATCCATCATTTCGACCTCTACATCGAAAAGCAAACATTGAACCAAACGTATTAGTATCATAATTTAAACAATAGCATGTAATTACTCGTAATGCAAACAGTCATCTCATTTCTCCTAATAGCACTTAAAGGTTGCACTTGCCTTTAACCTCTCGAACTAGGGTGGCGAGAAGTTGATGCCACACCTGGGGTCACACCACCTGCAATTATATACATTCTACTCAAAACATAGCAACAAAACAATTACAAGACTTATAACGACTTCAATCCTACGACCCTCTCCTAGACCCTGAAAAAACAGCGATCTGCCAACCCGGGACAGCACTCGGTAAAACAGTCATAACTTTTAGTCGGATGAACGAAACTTAGTGATTTCAATCTCTATTGAAAGGTAATTCGATTATCTACAACTTTTTCAACAGCCAACCGACCAAGAAAAGCACCGATTATTCTCAGATTTGCGACGAACAGCAGACGAATGCAATTTAACTCGTTCCGGACAGCAATCGGTAAAATAGCCATAACTTTTAATTGGCTTCATGGATTTTTGTGTTCTTGCACTCAATTTAAAGGAGATTCGACGATATACAACATTATCTATATCCAAATATTCATGAGGCCAATCTAACTGCCCCAAATTTGAGCTACAATGTCGGACAGAAACCCACTCGAAAATCAGAACAGACTTCCCTCCACTCTAGACCTAGTTTCCCTCCAAAATCCCCAAATCTAGGAACCCTAGGACCACACTACCCAGCTAGGACCTCCATTAGAGCAGCAAGAGTAACTTCAAAGCATCAAACCACATACCTACAAGGAGGAGAAGGGAGACAAAGGGCTGCTGCTGCTGCTGCTCAGAGGAAGGGAGGAGGTGGCCAGCTAGGTAGGAGGAAGAGGGAGGTCGCCGGTAGGAGGGGATGGCTGCACCGCCGGGGAGGAGGCAGGCACCGGCCAGGCCGGGCCGAGGGAGGCGCCCGGCAGAGGGAAGGAGCTCGGGCGCCGGAGGGAGCAATCGCCAGGGGAGGCGCCAGGGGAGAGCTCTGCCAGGGGAGGGCGCAGGAGGAGACCAGGGAGGCCAGCTGGCAAGTAAGGCTGGGGAGGAAAAAGTCAGGCTGGGAGAGAGGGGCGCATGGCGTGAGGGAGGAGAGTGGGCTAGGGTTTCAATTCTCCCCAAAAGGCCCAAAAGAACACCCTTTCAAGCCCAGATTTGCTCCCCCTAGCCCAAAACCCTCAACCGGGTCCTCCAAAAGCCCAAGAGATGCACTGCGATAACATAAATATATAATCTCCCCTAAAGCTCACTTGGAATATTACAAGTCGACTAAAATTAACCGCAAAAAGCTTTACAACTGAAGAAAATCCTTTATCGATATGCATTCGGCAAAAGTCAGAACTTTTGATAAGATTCTTAAAATCGAGAGATGACAAAAACAAATCCGGCTAAAAACCCTGGAAAACCATTTGCGGTATTACACTCTTCCCCCCTTCAACAGAATTCGACCTCGAATTCTGAACACCTCAAAACTCACCCACAAGAGCAAAAGAAACTGAATTGCCGAAATCAATAAGCCCAAAAAGAACAAGCCAGGTACTTCTCACACAAGAGAAAACTCCACAACTCAAACCACGGCTCTTGCCAAATATAACGCCTCAATACACAACCTCCCATCAACCAACGATTCTTCCCGGAAGATCATAATACTAACTCCCAAACTCAATTCTCATTTCTCTATTCAATTTCACCATGCCATTGCCGTGCTAAGCATGCGCCATGCCCTGCGTGCCATTTTGGTGCCGGGCCAACACGGGCACTGCCCAAACGACCGTGTTGGGCCATGCCGTCCACTGTGCCTAGATCCTTGGCCCGGCACGGCCCGACAAATAGTATTGTGCCGGCCTGGCACAGCCCACTTCATCTTGGGTCAGTGCGGCGTGCCTCGTGCCGCCCACAAACACTACTACGGAACATGTGATTCTTGCCGGTCCACATCGGCATCACTCACGGATGTGGACGGCTTCAACCTAAGTGGCGATGATAGTCGAGGACTATCGCTGCCGGATGTAAACCGGCGATGATAATCACTATCGCTGCGGTTTATACTTAAGAACGGCGGTGATAATAACTATCACTGCCGGTTCAAACTTTCCAACCGGCGGTGATAACATATTATCGCTGCGGTTATTAATTAAAGCGGCGGTGATAACTAACTATCAACGCCACATTTTCAATAATATCCGGCGGTGATAAGTAACTATCGATGCCCAATTGTTATCAATATCAAGACGCGATAACTACTATCACGCCTTTTTCTTGTTAACCGCGTTGATAGCTCGTGTCCTATTTTGATATCCAAATGGCGATGATGGGTTTTTAAACCTTTTGCATATATATTTTTGCGATATATGTTGTAGCATGTATATATATTGTACGATAGATGTATTACATGCGGTATCGTTGTGCACAATAATCTTGAAGCATCACTAAAGTGTAATTGAAATACATTGAAGCATCATAATATTTAATTATTACATTGTTCATTCACTTTTGAAGCATTAAATTGTTCATTCAGAATTATTGCCATGGAGAAATGGTCGTAAAATTAAGCCCTTCGTGTGGAGAATTTCTCAAATTATGAACCCAAATTTATCTGCTCTTGAAGGGCATCAATTTAGTGGTCGAAATTCTTTGGTGCCCACGATTGACGTATTGTCATGGGAGAAATTGAAGCATTAATTAGTGTCATCGTCTTTATAAAGAAAAGTATGGGTCAACATGTAATGATCGATATACCGGTGGCCGTTGTAGTCCGTATTATCATTGATGAGCAGCGTGGATATGTGTCATTGCGTAGTATCCAAATAAATTGTTCCCTTAGGGTTGTTTCTGCATGGAAAATCGGTGTGTATTCGAAATTTTTCACGTATGGGCGATGCCATTTGCTCTTCTTGCGAGATTGTTTGTACACTGTTCATGGTTTTGAGTAGTCATTAAAATTAATTAGGTGCAATGGGATGGAAGATTATTAGAACAATAATGCAATGACCGAGTTACTGGTTAGCAAGTCTATTAAGTCTTGGTATTCTTTGTCGGTTTCCTCATTGAGTCCAAAACGGTGATGTTGCTTTCGTCTAACATGAAGACAAGGGCGATCCGATGAAAAGTGCGAAGCCAATTAGTCGTCACATTGTGTTGCGCATCAAATATGAGACACTAGTAGGCGAGAAACACGTCTTGAAAGTTGTAGGGTAAAAGTCGTAGTCCTTGTGTTGTAGCTTTAGCGGCGCCTTGAGTACGTACACCTCAACATCATTTATTGTTCTTGGATCTTCAATAAGTTTGCGATTGACCATGCGGGTCCGAGAATCCTATCTTTTCATTGTTGTCGCCCTAAGTGTCTTTGTCTCCATTCTCGTAAAAAAAGTCGGACCCTATGTTTAAGAGTGCGTGAATATCTGACATGAATTATACAAGAGACTTACAGAGTCCATATTCTTAATATAGACACGTCCAGGCGTCTCGTTGGTACATCGATATAGTTCCACGTGTTCAACCCGAAAAGAGTCGTCATTGTTGTGAAAGTCCATATCTTTGTATCCGATTTGGGAAAGCGGTGTTTTGTGTATTTTGGACATCTGCGGTACCATTCATGTAGGCGTCAGAATTGTGTGGTCGGTTTGACCTCCTTATTTGGATCTTGACAAAGCTTCCCGTTAACGAATGGCCACTTCTGTGTGCTCGCTGCCCTTCACACCACTTTGGCTTCCAAAGAACAACTACTTTACCACCATCTCCTTTAGATTTCTTCCTAGAGATGCGTTAAGTAGTCGATAGTTGGCTAGGTTGAGGAGCTTCAGCTTATCCGTCTGTCTGTTTAACCTTCGCTAAGTCCAGGAAGAAATCCGTTTAGCGTGTTCGATTTCAATCTTAGCGGTGGTGGCGTCTTCTTGAAGTGCTCTTCTATATGGGCGCCTACTTCTTTTTTGTTTCTTCGTCGGTCATTTCATATAGTGTTTCTTGCTAAGAGTTTTGACTAGCTTCACGGATGTGAACTTTTCCCCCGACCGTGTAGAATGTCAGATCGCGGTGCTCTTTGGCTGTCTTGTGGCGCTGGAGCAAGAGGAGTTTTCTTGGGTGATGGCGGAGGAGGAGGACTTTTCCTGGGTGGCGCTGGAGCAGGAGAAGGAGCTTTCTTCGATGACGCCGGAGGAGGAGGAGGAGGACTGTTCCTAGATGGAGACTCTGCCTCGTCACCGTTGTTAACATCATCGTCGTTGTCATCTTCGAGGCAAACTTTATATATCGCTTATGCCCACGCGATGAATGTGCCAATGCTTTGTCCAAGACTTTGCCTCTCCTGCTTGCGATCTCAACCTCTACTTTGCGGTATCTGTCAACCACATCATTCATCGCAATTCTGGCGTATCCCGGGAATTGGCGGTTATGCAATATCCGCCTCGTTGCATGGCCAAACCACCCTTGACCACCTTGATGGTAATGTTTGCTATGGGCGGTGCGAGGCAGCGGCGTCGGCTCTATGATTTTGTCCACGTGAAAACTACACGCCGAGTCCTCTTGGGAGGGTTAGCGGATGCTTGGTGCTTTTGAGAACCCCGCGGACTTACGTCATGTGACTAACGTTACGCTCGGGACCTTTGTTACCATTTCTCGCATCACTTTCATCTGTTCTTCAAATTCGACTTCCCTTCTATGCATCCGATCTTCTATTTCTCGTACATGTTCATTCAAGCTGTTCTTATCCGGATTTCTTTGGTGGCTTGTACATATAGGCATCCTCTGGGAATGCTTTGCTTTCCACGGCACCAAGCCAACCCCTCTGGTGCGACCAGGGTGCTCCCTATTACCCAAGGCACGTGTTAGCTCGTCGTCCTCCCTTGTTGGCAGGAAGGAGCCCTCAATAGCTTCGGAGTGGGCATCCGCGATCTTCCTCGAGATTTCCTCGTCTTTCTCGCTTCGAAGCTTAGCGACCATCATCCGCAGAGTAGCTCCCTACAAGCGGCGATGCTTCGATCTTGGGGCCATGTGAGGCGTCCGCAAGAACAACTCCATCAAGTGCTAAATTTGTTCTTCCGTGCATCCCACTTGGGTACTTTCTTCACGTAGCCACCGGTGCCTAGCACATGGGGGTAAATGTTCTTGTCCGAATTTGCCTTGTTCTGCTGGCTGATAGCCTGGGCTTCATCAGATATCTTATATTGCTTGAATTCATCCCAAAATTGCTGTAACCTCGGGAATCTATTAAAATCCGGCGTTTGATCCTTCTTGACGTACTCCTTATTCAGCTTTGTCTTCCAGTTCTTCCATGCAGTTCCCATAACGCTTAGTGCATGTTTCCTGGCAATCTCCAACTGATCTTCGGGGAACTGAAACTTCGCTGTCAACTCTGTCCACAATGTTTCCTTGATGTCATCGGGAACATACGACGGAGAATCGCTGTTGACGTGTCCATGATCGTAGATGATGGGCACATTGTCTCTAGCCGAGGACCCGTATCTTTGTCGATATGGCCCAAGCAATGGCGGGTATAGCTGGTTCTCCGATCGCACTAAGCTCAACTATCACCTTCGTTCACTGTCGCATCTTCTTTGGGACCTCGTCGCTGACACTGCCTCGGTGCACTAGATGTCCGACCCTGCATTTTGATTGTTTCATTAGTCGTTTGGCTCTGCTCTAATTTCATCGGAAGCATATCCTCTGAAATAATCCTAGTAAAGACTTACCTCATGTACATTTGTTGCCTCGACTTGTTCGGGTTGAGGAACTCTGTCGAGCTTCGCTCGGGCTTTGGTCCATGGGCTCGGCGCCATCCGGCACTTGTCCATTGTGAGAGGCCATGTGTGGCAAGTTTTCTAGAATTTTAAATTAACAAAATCACAAGATGAATCTTCGCATATATATCAATGTTGTGCATATATAAGGCTTAATCACCATTTTGTCATACGTTAGATAATACTGTAACGTACATATATATTAATAGTGTAAATTTCAAAATCTTAATTGCATGGATCGATTCTACGGCAACCTACTTTCGTGGACAGAGGGAGCAAGTAACAAAGAACAATACAATTTCACATATACTTACACATGATACATATACAGTTGACAATTCACATATACTTATACTGAGATCACATATACTTACACATGATACATATACAATTGACAATTCACATATATACTTATTTGCTCAATAAAAATAATGAATCATTCTTATTCCACACTAATATGATTTTCAAAAATGAAATAAGGTTATAAATCCACAACTAGAATGTTAGTAGTCTATTACACCAAAAGCGAGCAATCGGTTCCTTGTCAACCAAGCACGTCACCTCGTGGCCTTCTTCACCCGGTTGTATCGTATGCTCTCCTGGCAGCCATGCTTTTGCAGGTGCTGGTCAAATCAGATAGGACCTTCTCAGCGGTCGGCTTTGATGCCGCCGATGGACTCACTACGCCGCAACAGCGTATCGTTGCGTTGCGGCGTTCTTGAGCCCATCGGCGACATCAAAAGCATGGCTGCCAAAGATTACATACGACAACAACGAGGAGAGCATGATACAACTGGGTGAGAAGGCATGACGTGGCTTGGTTGACAAGAAACTAATTGCTCGCTTTTTGGTGTAATAGACTATTAACATTCTAGTTGTGGATTTATAACCTTATTTCATTTTTTGAAAATCATATAAATGTGGAATAAGAATGATTCATTATTTTTATTGAGCAATAAGCAATAATATTCTAAAGAATATATGAGTTGGGCCCTGTCTCTTAAGGCAATTGCGCTTTCTTGATTTAATTTGTGACAACCTTACCTTATTGAAAATAAACAATATTTCAATACTTTAATGACAAAGAGAGTAATTAATTGAGGCGAGTGCTAATATATATCTAATGAATCGGTATGCAAATAAGCTCTTGACGGATAATGGAAATAAGCTTATCGACTAGCATACACATTTCCACAAATTCAATACAAGCATATAGTTATCCTCACATAAGTAAAATATCTAAACAAGACCCGATCGATTACTTAAGATACTCACATACATAAGGTCGACCTTGAACACATACACATACATATCCAATTACCAGCAAGGTGTAAAATATTCAAACAAAATTTCCTCACATAAAGACAACATTATGTCATTCATATGGAGGTAATTATATACGATTGCTCTCAGATTATTGGGTTTGAATGAAGATTAGAACCTTCATCTCATCACGATGTGCAAAACAATTAATTGAGTAAATAAGGCCTTAAATCATCACAGAGCAATAGCATCGGCCAACCCTAGAATCATCACGAGCAACATCACGAGCAATAACATCGAGAACCCAAGAATCATCGATTGTCAATGCATGTTAGTCTACCAACTTAAGGCCTTATTTACGAACAATTGTCAATATCGCCGAGAACCTAGAATCATCACAGAGCAATAGCATCGGCCAACCCTAGAATCATCACGAGGGCAACATCACCGCGCAACATCACAGAGCAATAACATCGAGAACCCTAGCATCATCACGGCTTACGGTGCGGGGAGGGTCACCGGACGAAGGAGGCACCGCGGAGAGGGCCGGCGCGGGGAGGGTCGCCGCAGGAGGAGGGAGGGGCGCCGAGGAGGAGTCGCCCAGGGGAGGGAGGGCCGTCTTGGGAGAAGGTCGCCAGGGGAGGCCGGGCGCGGGGAGGGTCGCCAGCAGGAGGAGGGTTGCCGCACGGAGGGCGTGGGGGAGAGTCGGCGGCTAGAGCGCAGAGAAGAAGTCCAAACAAATTGCGAAATGGCTAAGTCACGGAAATGGCTAAGTCACGGGAATGAAAAGGTATATATAGGGAGTATTATTACTGCGGTTCAAATAAGTGAACCGGCGGTGATATATCTCTTATTGTTCTACTAGCGATAATAGTTCAACATCACTGCGGTTCATAAATGACCGTGATAATATTATATCCTGCTTGGGGTGAAAGCAACGGCACTAAAATACATTATCCTTTGCGGTTCATGTAAGTGATAATGTATTTTTAGTGCCGATCGTTCTCACCGGCGTTGATATGTATATTATTGCCGGTCATTTATGAACCGCAATGATGTTGTAATAGTAGTGCCCGTGATGTTCCATTGTAGTCGCGTGACATATATCTATTCTTCGGTTCTGAGACTATGATGTAGCAATGATGTGTTTTATTAGTGTCTGCTCGTTTGTCAATCGGCACTGATGTTCCTTGTCTGCTGTGGCACAAGTGACACGGTGGTAAATGCTGCCATGGCAAGGACTTACTGCCGCGGCAAGGAAAATTGGCACACGTGTTTTAGCCCAACCAAACACAAACATTGGAATTTCTTTAGCCCAACCAAATAAGAGCTATTTAGGGCTTCATACAAATTGCTAATTTATTTGTAAAAAAACCCCAAATATAAACATTGGAGTTTTCCTTTTTTGTTTTATTTAAAATTTGAGTTAATTAGGAATAATCAATAAAAACTTGCTCTTACTATCTCATCTTCATCCATTGGACATTTACTATTTCTGATTGACTATAATAATCAATACTCCATAAATTTCAAAATGAAGCATGTTCTTCGCACAAAATGTTTATATCACAAATTGAAGCTTGACCTTCATACAAAATAAAGCATATCCTTAATTACACAACTAAGTTACAATCCGACCTTTGTTATGATCGCGGCGTATGTATGTAGCTTCCTCTATGTCTTCCATGAGACCTAGGTCGATGTTCTCACCGAAAGGAGGAAGCTCATCAAACTGGTTATAGTCTTCCTCATCGACTACATTCTCAACTCCCACAATCCTTCTTTTTGATTGAAGAACCACGTGGCGTTCCTTGTCAGCTGGATCCCTCACAAAGAAAATTTGTGTAACGGCATTAGCAAGTACAAATGGTTCTTCTCTGTATCCGACGTGTTTGAAGTCCACGGTAGTGATACCGTACTTGTCGATGTTCACGCCCCTAGGTAGCCTGACCCACTGGCACCGAAAGAGGGGGACCTTCAAAGGCCCATAGTCAAGCTCCCAAATCTCTTCTATGAATCCGTAGTACGTCTGCATATTGCCATTGCTGTCATAAGCATCTATACGGACCCCGCTGTTTTGGTTGGTGCTCTTCTTATCTTGTGCTCTCGTATAAAATGTATACCCATTGATGTCGTATCCTTCAAATGTCAAAATTGTATATGATGGTCCCTTAGCCAGCGTTCTCAATTGAGCGCACTCTGTTTGCGTATGCATCATGTATCTAAGCAACCAATCTCCAAAGTTATCTCTGCGCTCTCTCGTGATCCAAACCTCAGACTTACATGGGTTTTGTCTTCGTAGCATGTTCTTGTGCATGTCGACATCTGGGCCGCTTCTAGCGATTGGTGCGAATCGTAAAATGTGCTTGCGTGAATGAAGCACGATCATTTATGCGGATCGATTTCGACCTAGTGTCCCTTTCCTTGTAGCCTCCTTCATGGCGAGATACTGGGCACACCAATCGGTTTGAGATCCATGTAATCGATGCGAACTTCGATGACCTCCTCGGTTCCCCAACCTTGGCAATGCACCCTTCCGCCGATGTCGATTCTGAACATATTTCTTCACAACCCCATGAACCTCTTGAAAGGGTACATTTGATGTAGAAACACAGGGGCCAAAATCGTATCTCTTTCACAATATGAACAATGAGATGGACCATAATATCGAAGAAGGATGGAGGAAGCACATCTCAAACCGGCAAAGAGTGTGGATCACGTCTTCCTGCAGCTTATCCAGTTTCAACGGGTCGATGACCTTCTGTGAAATCGCGTTGAAGAATGAACATAACTTTATAATTGGATCTCGCACTTTCTCTGGCAGAACACCCCTAATTGCTACAAGAAGCATCTGTGTCATCATCACGTGACAATCATGAGATTTCATACCAACTAATTTCAAGTCTTTCATTGAGACTAGCCTGTTTAGGTTGGCAGAATAACCAGACGGAACTTTGACTCCGTGCAAGCACTCACACACGCTAATTTTCTCAATCTTGCTTAAAGTGTAGCAAGCTGCGGGAAGGTACTTTTTTCCTTGACCCAGATCTTCATGATGCAGCTCCTTCCTGAGTTTCATATCTTTCAGGTCCATCCGTGCCTTGAGTGTATCTTTTGTTTTACCAGGTATGTCTAGTAAAATACCAAGCAAAATTGTCACACATGTTCTTCTCTATATGCATGACATCGATAGCATGTCGAACATCCGTGTCTGCCAATAAGGTAGGTCCATAAATCGATCTCTTTTTCCACAAAGGAGTGAATCACGGAACTTCGGGTGATGTACTTCGCTCCTTTCCATGGATAATTTTAATATCCTTCGACATAAATATCTCTTTGCCGTTCGCGATGTTTGAGTGAAGCGATCTCCTTTGTACCGTCAAAAGCTCTCTTGTTGTTGCGATCGGTGGTCCTTGCGAAGAACCGCGATGCCGCATGTAACACATTTTTCGACAATATTTCAGCCACGGCTCCAGTATCACCCATGCAATGCGCATCCATTGAATCCTTTTATAGTCCGGCTCGAAAGATTGCCAAGAGCAGGGTAATCATTGATGGTTACGAACAACAACGCCCGTAGCATGAAGTTCTCTCTTCTGTACTCATCCCATACCCGTACACCGTCGTTCCACAATACCAGAAGATCTTCAACCAGTGGTTTGAGAAACACATCAATATCGTTGCCAGGTTGCCTCGGCCCTTGGATCAGTAACGGCATCATAATGTACTTCCGCTTCATGCAAAGCCAAAGAGGAAGGTTGTACATACATAAAGTCACCGGCCAAGTGCTATGACGACTACTCATGTTGCCGAAAGGGTTCATCCCATCCGTACTGAGTCCGAACCTTATATTCCTCATATCATATGCAAAGTGTTTCTTGTATTTTCTGTCGATATTCCTCCACTGCGCGGAGTCAGCAGGGTGTCTAAGCATTCCATCCTTTTTACGCTCCTCGGCATGCCATCGCAGCAATTGAGCATGCCTTTTGTTCGCATAAGCAGGCGCTTGGATGGGGATTATAGGAAATATCACACCACCTTGGTCGGAGGTCTTTTCTTCTTACTTGCGCCTCGATATCGTCATCGCGGCGCTTATACCGAGATGCCTTGCAAATGGGACATGCATCCAAATTTGCAAACTCATTGCGATACAATATGCAATCGTTTGGACATGTGTGTATTTTACTTCCAGTCCCAGCGGTAAACAATCTGCTTGGCTCAGTGCGTGGTTCTTTGGTAACACGTTACCCTCTGGAAGGACATCTCGAAGAAACCTAACAATTCCGTGAAACTCTTGTCGGACCAACCATTGCTTGCCTTCAATTGTAGCGGCGTAAGCACAACATGCGACTTTTGAACTCCTCGTTGCAACTTTGGGTACAAGGGTGTTGTAGAATCCTCTACCATATCTTGAAACTTACGAAAATCCCTTTCACTCGTGAGGTCCTCCTCCCCATCATGCAACATCTGTTCTAGATCATCTTTATGGTTATCGATGAATGTCTCTTCTTGGGTGTCGATTTAAACTATTTGCCACCGCGGTCAAGTCATTGTCTTCATCATCATCAATCAGATGCCCTTCATGCACAATCTCATCTTCACCATGCTCGGTCCAACAGGTATAGGTAGGCTTGAAACCCTTGAAGCAAGTGCACGGATCGCCTCAAGGTTCGAAAATTGCTTCTCATTCTTGCAATCGATGCACGGGCAACAAATATAGTCCATCAGCTTATTTGACTTGTACGCCGCAGCCGCGCTCAGAAAACTAGTCACACCGTTAAAGTACTCTCTATCGCGACGGTCCGCTTCATACATCCATCTTCGATCCATCTACAAATATTTACAACAAATAAAATCTCAGTAAATCAATAAGTGCTCACAAATTGTTTTATACATTTAATTTGTTATCACTACTACAGCAGGGCTTATATCATATGCACGATCACAGATGGTTCTGGAAAACCGTCTATGATATGGAACATCACAGACGGTTATGTACTCAAACCGTACCATTTATATACCACAGACGGTTTTATATTACGGTAAATCGTGATGCAAGAAATATCACAGACGGTTTCTAAATATAACCGTCTGTGATGGCTACAGTGCTCATTACAGACGGTTTCTAATTAATGTAGAAATTTTCATTACATATAAATCTATATCCAAATCTCGATTGTAAAACCAATTAAATAATTGCTATTAGTTATATATAATGGTCCGTCCAACAAATTTGAGTACTATTGTCTCCTCTTCTCTCATTTCAGTACTATTTTATCAAGGAGTATTGGATGAGCAACATAATTCTTTTATGCATGGCCTTTTTACATCAATTATATACCTTTTCATCCATTGGACATTTACTTTTTCTGGATGATTATAATAATCAATACTCCATACATTACAAATTGAAGCATGTCCTTCGTACAAAATGTTTATATTACAAATTGAAGCTTGACCTTCAAACAAAATAAAGCATATCTTTAATTATACAACTAAGCTACGATCTGACCTTCATGTTTATTGATGAACGTTTGGCCTGGTACGTGGTTGCTATTAGTTATATATAAATCTATATCCAAATCTCGATTGTAAAATCAATTAAATAATTGCTATTAGTTATATATAATGGTCCGTCGACAAATTTACATTACTTACGTATATTAAATTAACATACGAAATAAAGAAACAATTTTAAGTATTTAGATTAAACAATAGTTAATTATGAAGTGCTACCACATTTAAATTCAATCAACTTATTAAATGCAATCACTATACATATAAAAGTTGGTAATTTCAAATCTAAACTCTAGATTACAAATCTAATTGTGTTGACTAGGCAATCAATAATTCTAATTACAACCCACAACAATATAGAATGTAATATCCAACTAAGCAATATCTGAACCTTAGATCGGTTAGAAACGACAAATTACACCAAATTTGAGAGCAAAAATTAGCCCCTCTCCACCCCAATCGAGCAAGAACAGAGCTCCTCTCACATTGCGGACATCTTGGGGAAGAGAGCCAGGTATATATAGTGCCATATTATCACTTTGCGGTTTATTCTCTTGAACCGCGCAAGAATATATCACTTCCGGTTCTATCTCAAAACCAGCAATGATATGGCTGCCTTTTCCGCAATTCACTTTATCCTTTGCGGTTACATTGTTGAACCGACACTAATACTTTCACTGCCGGTTCTCTATCTAAAACCGGCAGTGATATTGAGCCGTTTCCTGCCCAAATGATTTTATCGATTGCGATTATACATACATTTATTCCTATCACTACCGGTTGAATTTAAACCCAACAATGATAATTGTCTTATCACTTTGCTGTTGAAAACAAAAACCGCAGCGATAGATTACTACGGTTTTTATATAAACCGGCGTTGATATCTTCTTATCCTTTATCGGTTCTCTCTTAACCGGCAATGATATTGCCTCCATTCATGCTAGAAAATTTTACTATTCTTATCCTTTGCCGGTTTAAATTAGAACGGCGGTGATATTATATCCTTGTCGGTTGAAATTGAACCGAGCGGTGATAATATTATCCTTACCCGCTCGCGCTTACTAAACAGTGATGGAGCATCGCGGATGAAGCGATGCAGTAGTGAAAAGCACGGCCCGAGTGCCTACATCTAAATAGGACATCCTCTTATCTTATCCGCCATCGATTTTGTCTCAAAATTCATACCACTAGAGCATTCAGCGCGCATTGCATGCCCTAGATGTAACGGAATGAATATCTAATAGCAACTTACCATTTTGAGTTTGCTGACCATACACTGAGTGCTTCTATGATTTCGGGACTATGTACAGGAGAAGTGGGCATGGAGTTTGTTAACGATATACCTATTACTGTACTATTAGGGGAAATATAAATAAATGCTAGCTAATCCGATCTATTAGATAAAAAACATTCATATTGAATTTATTGTACGATAAAAGAGCCCAATAAAAATAAGATACGGTAGGTCTGCAGCGCAAGGTGCTGAGCCCATCTATATTGAGCATATCACATTCACAGATGTATTCCACTGGCCCTCCAATCAGTGGCGGAGCTGCTAGTGGGGCTAGGTGGGGCTGGAGCCCACCCAGCCCCACCCAGCCAGATGCCCAGCAAAAGAACTCTGTTAACAAACATCACTCCTCTCACAATCATATTTGTAATAACTAACTCGGCTAACAACATAATAAAAAGTAAAGCACACTAACTAGTTGAGTTACTTATAACATTTAGATTGCAAATGGTGTCGCACTGCTCTTATTGTGCCTGACCATGGGTCACCAAGTACTCGGCGGCAGGCGGTTGCTTTGACTTACTATCTATTAATGAGGTGGCATTCAACTCTTCCTGAGTGAATTCCATCTCTGCATCTCTTTTTATGTGAAGGTCTTCAATTTTGGCCTGCATCAACCTTGTCTTCTTGAGGATATATATATATATGATTGGTTATTTGTAGTGACGTCATAGCAGGTTGTTTTTTATGTCATGATGGTCTTGCCACGCCACAGTCACGTTTTCACGCAGACATGTAGTGCCCCCCTCTTTGAATGTTTCTGGCTCCGCCACTGCCTCCAATGTTCACATATAAGAAATAGTTCCACTTAATAGACCCTTCGACAGTCTTGATTTGTTGCCTCTGTTCCAGCTGCGTTCCCACGAATAGTTTAGATTTCGTTGTGTTGCTTGTATGGCCTTTTCACTGCCTTTCCATGCTAGCACCAGTTTGTCCGAGGTCAATTTCTGCCAGTACTAATCCTTCATAATGTCCAATCACAATCCTACAACAAATTAACATATCAAACCTATTACAGCCGAAAGAATTGCAGCGCGAGGAGGCCATCCACCTGTCATTTTGGCAATTTTGCGAAAAAAAACCCCTCCAATTGTTCGCAATTACGGATAGGTCCTTCGTGATTTTTTGTGAGAGAAAGATATTTTTTTTCTTCGCATTTAGGTCCCTAGAGCGGTATTTTACGGAAAAATCTCCAGTTAAGTTCAAAATCACGAACAAGCCTTTTTCTAATTATTCAGGATAGCGAACAGGTCCAAAAAATTAATAAACGGGTCCCTACTTCTTACGTTCAGGTCCTTTCTCCGTTTTTCCAGGAAAAAAATGTTTTCGTCACCAAAAAAACCCGGAAAAAAAATTTTCGTCGCCCAAAAAACCCGGAAAAAATGTTTTCGTCACCAAGAAAACACAGATTCGTCAAAGGTTTGTAGCAACTTATGGATTTGCCAACGGGTCATAACCGCGGGTTTTTTCTAAAAAAAAATGTAGATTCGTTCGAAGATTTATAGCGGCCTATAGATTCACCGGCGGGTTCTATTTCTAGACTTTTTCCCCAACTCGATTTTTCATCTCGATCTCTGATATTTTTTTAAACATGTATTATTACGAAAACGTAGAGTGATAGGCTCGACAAAAGAAGGTCGTCATCTCTAATAATTTTTCGCCCTTTTTCCTCTAGACTATTTTTGGCCGGTGGGTGATTTTGCGAACATATATTATTGCTCGGTGAACGCGTAGAGTGTTAAGCTCGACAAAAGAAGGTTGTCGTCTCTAAAAAATTTTCGCCCTTTTTCCGGTGAACGCGTAGAGTGTTATGCTCGACAAAAGAAGGTTGTCGTCTCTAAAAAATTTTCGCCCTTTTTCCGGTGAACGCGTAGAGTGTTAGGCTCGACAAAAGAAGGTTGTCGTCTCAAATAATTTTTCACCTTTTTTCCTCTATACTATTTTTGACCGGTTGGTGGTTTTGCGAAAATAAAAAAAATACATCCAATCCCTTCGATCAGTGGTTTTGCAAAAAGGGCCCTATCGTTTCGTATATTCGCATTTATCTCTAGACTTTTTCCCCAACTCGATTTTCCATCTCAATCTCTGATATTTTTTTAAACATGTTGCCAACGGGTCATAACCGCGGTTTTTTTTTAAATGTAGATTCGTCCGAAGATTTATAGCGACCCATAGATTCACCGACGAGTTCTATTTCTAGATTTTTTCCCCAACTCGATTTTTCATCTCGATCTCTGATATTTTTTTAAACATGTGTTATTACGAAATCGTAGAGTGATAGGCTCGACAAAAGAAGGTCGTCATCTCTAATAATTTTTCGCCCTTTTTCCTCTAGACTATTTTTTTGCCGGTGGGTGATTTTGCAGACATATATTATTGCTCGGTGAACACGTAGAGTATTAGGTTCGACAAAAGAAGGTTGTCATCTCTAATAATTTTTAGCCCTTTTTAGGTGAACCGTAGAGTGTTAGACTCGACAAAAAGAAGGTTATCGTCTCTAATAATTTTTCACCCTTTTTCCTCTATACTATTTTTGACCGGTTGGTGGTTTTGCGAAAAAAAAAATACATCCAGGCCCTTCGATCGGTGGTTTTGCAAAAAGGGCCATATCATTTTGTATATTTGCATACAGGCCATTCGCCTTTATTTTTTCGTTTCCAAAATAAATCCGTAGTTTTTTTATTTGCGGTTGTGTTCTCCGTTTTTCCCGGAAAAAATGTTTTTGTCACCAGAGATATGTGTGCATCTTTATCTCTAGACTTTTTCCCCAACTCGATTTTCCATCTCGATCTTTGATATTTTTTTAAACATGTATTATTACTCGGTAAACGCGTAGAGTATTAGGCTCGACAAAAGAAGGTTGTCAGCTCTAATAATTTTTCACCCTTTTTCTCTAGACTGTTTTCACTGGTGGGTGGTTTTGTGAGAATAAAAAATTACATACAGCCCCTTCGATCGGTGGTTTTGCAAAAAGGGCCCTATTGTTTCGTATATTCGCGTACGTGTCATTCGCCTTTATTTTTCCGTTTAAAAAAACCTATGGTTTTGTATATTCGCGTGCATGTCCTCCAGCTTTATTTTTTCGAAGAGGATCAGCGAACCAAATTTCGTATGGCAATAGTGGCCTTGGCGTAGCGGGTTCCTATCTAGTTGTGTATTACACAAGTTTGGAGAAAAGAAGGCACAAACAAACAAGTGTGAACCACTTGGTCTACGGATTCCCAATAGTCGCAGAACATGTTGAGCATACAACACAGGAGTTTGTATGTTACATATGAGGATATGAATTCTAATGGAGTGATGTGTTCTTACGACACTACTACAGAACAGGTCATCCCTACCAGCTCATCCACGCCATTCTTTCGCGGTTATGGGAGCCGCAATGATTGGTCGGCGATAATACTGGAATTATCACTGCGGCTCAGAACCAAAGATGATAATAGATATCACTGTCGGTTCATTGTACAACCGGCAGTGATATTCGACTATCTCTGTTGGTTCACACTAGAACCCGGCAGTGATATATATATATATATATATATATATATATATATATATATATATATCTGCCGCTCATACCAAGAACCGACAGTGATATATGTATATCACCGCGGTTCTGGATGAACCGGCAGTGACAAGCCATGCAATTCTGAAAAAATTTGTAGATGTACTTCATAGATTACTCTATCTATGTATAAAATTGTAGGTTCAAATTCAATACATATCAGGACTTACAAAAAAGAGAAAATTCTAACAAATTTAAACTCCTGCTCCCATGTAGCCAGCATCCCCCTGGGAGCAATTATCATCAGACTATATAGTGGGAAAAGCTCAAGGTAAGATTAAACAAATGTGATTGCAAGTCGGGTCTTCCCTTTCCTTGGGGCATGAGAAATCACACAGCCACCTGCAACATCGGTGTTCACAAAGCAGTGCTTCAAATTGCTCAATTGAAATATCCCTTGCCAACTTTGTCCACATGAACTCAAATCCTTCTTGCTCGTGCGATCTGCTCTTGAATTGCTAAAATTTCTGTTATTAGTAACTTATTGGTTCTCATCCCGAGCGTTGTTATTGAAGGAAAGAGAAATTTAATTAATGATGATATATGTTAAATGAAAGAAAAGTAGGCATCAATGTGTAATTGTATACTATGGCTTCGTTATAGCCAACACTCTCCGTGACAATTGAATGTATATTTGTACATACGTAGTATGCACATAAATTATTTCCCTGGTCCTGTCTCATGCATGGAAAGTCGGTTATTATTTGGAAATCTTTCTTGTAGGGACGATACCGAACACTTTTCTTGCAATATCGTGCGAATGCCTTGTGAATGATTTTAAATAGTAATTAAGCTTAAATGCAATAGAATAAAATATTACTAGAGCAATAACGCAACGATCGAGTTTACCTGTTCATCATGTCCCAAAAATTTTGATACAGATTAAGTGGTTTTCTCAGCGAGTCCAAGACAAAAATCCTACTAGCATCTATCTCGATGACGAGGAGGACCCAGTGAAACCTAGACATATATGTTAACATAGCCTATTAGTCCCACATCGTGTCACGCAAAAATAGTAAAACAATATTAGAAGTAGGGTAATATGTACTTAAAGTTATTGGGTAAAACTATGGAGGTTTTGTATTGTAGCTTCAAGAAAGTATTAAATAAATAGTCTTCAACAAACTGTGGACTCTGCAGGATGATTTTCTCGTTGGCAAGCCCCGGATCGAGAAATCCTAACTTGTCATTGCCATTTCTTCTATATGTCTGTATCTCCATTCTACATATATAAAAAACAAGTTAGACATGCAGTTAAACGGTACAAGAATATACAATAATATACATAGAGACTTACGAAGTCCACAGTCTGAGTACATGCACGTCCAGAGCATCTTGCTGGTACAACATATACAATTCGGTGAATAATACCCAGAAGATGTTATCTCCATTGTGAAAATCCGATTCTTTGTATCTGATTGGGAGCGCCTCCATACCATTTTTGCACTGCTGCATGTACCACTGATGGATGCACCACAATTGTGTTGTTAGGTGGTCTAAATGAGCTGGTTCAACCAGCGGTTGCCCCAAAAAGAACTTCCACCTTAGACCTTGCTCGTGAGCACGAAGTTGTTCAACAGCATCTCTTTCAGCTTGCGATATCAACGTGTCAGCACTAGCCGCCTTCAAGTATTGCTTTCTGGAGATGCACTCGTAGTCCGACATTTTGGAAGGCTCAGAAGCTCGCCCTTTGACTTTTGCCATACTCAAGAAAAACTTCTGCGCATTAGCATCAACTTTAGTCTTCTCAAGTGATGGCACCTTTGTGAAGTGAGATGTTACGCAGGCGCTTATTTCCTTTTTCCGTTCTTCTTCAGTCATCTCAGCTGGTAATTTCTTCTGAGGCTGTGCCGACTTCACAGATGACCGAGATTTGCTAAAAGACAGTGCGGACTTCTGAGATGGTGCTGATGTTCGATTCTTCTTATATGCCAGCGGAGGAGTTGGACTGTTCCTGGCTGGTGCCGGTGGAGGAGTTGGACTTTTTCTGGCTGGTGCCGGCGGAGGAGTTGCACTTTTCCTAGGTGACAGGTCTGCGTGTAGAGAGTGCGGCTGATCATCATCATCATATTTATCGTCATCATCGTCCGAGCCAAACATAATCAAGTTCTTGCGCCACGTGAGGAAGCCATGCACGTTTTCTCCAAGTTTGTTTTTTCCGTCCTCGCCAGGAATCTCTACCTCCATTTTGCAATATTGTCATACTACACTGTCTACTTCAACCCTGGCGAATCCCAACGGTATCAGGCGGTAGTGCAGAACCTGCGAGGAGCCGTATGGCCAAGCCCTGCCATCAGCCACCTTGATGGTAATGCCATGTGCGGACAAATGCAGCTTGCACGATGTCGGTTCTGTGATGTAATCCACTGGAAAATGGAGTCCATGCTCTTCGGGGATCTCTGTGGACACGCAGCTACTCTTACGAACACCGTGGCTGAAGTTCCGAGGGCTATCATCGGGTGGCGGTCGTGAGCTGAGAGCTTTCTGTACTGCTTGCTCCACAACTTTACCTAGCTCCGCTCTCTGTTCCGCTAATGCTCTCACCACAGCATCTTGTATTTGATGGTCTAGTTGACCTTCTCTTATTCTCTTCGGCCGCTTGTACAACGATGCATCAGCTGGGAAGCCTTCTTTCCACGGCACCAAACCAGGGTGCTCCTTATTACCTAGGGCAACGGTCAGCAAGTCATTCTCCCTTCGTGGCATGAGAAAGCCTTGGGAAGACTGCACGTGAGCATCTGCTATTTTCTGCGACACTTCCTGGGTTCTATCGCTCCTGAAGCTTAAGCTGCTATCTTCTGAGACAGAAGCCCCCCTCCCAAGCAACCAGTGCTTCGATCGTTCACTCAACTCAACCGTCACAAGAATGACGCCCTTGCGGGTTAGCTCTTCTTCGCACCTATCCCATGCAGGTATTTTCTTCACAAGTGCCTAGTGTGTGAGGGTACATATTCTTATCCGTGTTAGCCTTGTTCTTCTGACTGACTATCTGGGCTTCTTCAAAATTCTTGTACGCCACAAGTCCTCCCAAAACCCCTTATCTTTGGATACATGTTAAAATTTGGTGTTTCATTCTTCTTCACATAGTTCTTATTCAACATCGTCTTCCAATTCTTCCACAATGTGCACATGATATTTAGTGCACGTTTCTTTGCAACCACCTCGGACCCTTGGGGGAACTGGAATACTTCTTTTAGCTTGTCCCACAACAAGTCCTTCAGGTCATCGAGAACCACCCACTGATCACCTCGGTGGCCGGTCCATGATCTATAGCTGATGGGCACATTATCCCTAGCAAGTACTCATGAGCTATCTGTCTGTTTCAACGTTGACGCGGGTATAGCAGGTTCCTCGACTGCTGAGAGCTCTACTATATTGTGAACACCCTTAGGCATCTTGCTCGGACCACGGCTTGCGCGCCGCCTTTGTTCATCAGACGTCTGAGCCTGCAATTGGATCTTGTTATTAGTCGTCTGACCCTACAATATTTTGGGAATCACAACATACTAATACTTTACCTCGCCCATGTTAGTGGCGTCAGCTTGGTCCATGGCAGTGGTGTCAGTTTAGTCCATGGCAGTGGCGCCAGGTTGCTCCATATCAGTATTGTGTAGGTTCAGGTAGTACATTAGGCTACCCGTTCCTACTTCGTCTATATTCGAGGGCCAAACTCCCTCTGGCATTTGTCCCTGATTAGAGGCCATTCCTAGCAATCAGAAATTTCAAATTAACACACATACACATACTTATGAATTCAAACGATGGCATAGATACATGATAGTGTTTTTTACAGTTGTTTTCGAGACTGCGATATAAATCTCCATGTTTTCATTACACTAGCAAATATGGTGATTAATAGAAAATTATAACTTTGTAGTATGTTGTGTTTAACTACGCTAGAATATTAGCATATAAGAAATTGATTATTTAACATATATTGGGCAAAGAGAGAATTGCACAAGCATCTTCTCTTTTTTTTCAGAAACATGTTCAGCCATGTATCTTACTTTTGTACAATTATCATGTTTGACTAACCATAGAGCAAATTGGCAAATAGATAACCAATACTCAAACATAGTCTAAATCTACACATATGATTTTCAAGATAAATCTACACATATGATTTTCAAGCTGCATAAAAGATGTATACTAGTGCAATCAATCAAATGACTAAACACATATGATGAAAGTACTTTTAAAGATAAATCTACACATATGATTTTTATTTATCCAATTTAAATATTTAGAAGATATTGATGGTCAAAATTTCGAAAGTTTGACGACAGCTATATTCAAAATGACAACTATTTGTGATTCGAGGGAGTATTCCATAGCTTGTGTGGTTTGTAGCAGTTGGCTACACTAAAGGTTGGTATCTTAATTGAAATTGATCCATAACGCTTTATAATTTTTACTTACATGTTCAATCATCAAATATGTAAGACGTAATCCTCTAAATACGACTAAAGGCGTAATCATCTAAATCGACTAAAGATGTAATACACATACAAATATTTGAATGACACATATACATATTTCAAGAACATGTACACATACACATACACAGGATATATACACATATATAGGAGATTTACCAAAAGTACATATTTCAAGAACATGTACACATACACATACACAGGATATATACACATACATAGGAGATTTACTAAAAGTACATATTTCAAGAACATGTACACATACACAAGATATATACACATACATAGGAGATTTACCAAAAGGTACATATTTCAAGAACATGTACACATACAGGATATATACACATACATAGGAGATTTACCAAAAGTTACACATATATTTTTTGATCTTTATACACATACATCTTTCAAGATCACATATATATTTTTTATACACATACATCTTTCAAGGTCACACATATAAAAATAATACACATACACTTCTCTTTACAAAACAAATATTTAAAAAACATGTATACATCTTTTAAGAACATATACAAAGCACCAAATTGAAGTTTACTTCTGGCTGCAGTGAGGTGGCGGCGGCCTGAGGCGAGCGAGGATTGTTGTAAATATTGCGGTATCAACAATTTTATCATGACAATTATTCCAAGCAATATAAATAACCATAGAGCAAAATGATCAAAACAACACATGATTCCATACTGATTCATAATAACAGATTGCATCATATAGAATGAACGCAGTATCCGTGATATAAACAAGGGCATAAACATAAACAAGGCAACTAGCATAAAGCTCAACTTGTTTATTTTGAGTGTTCTCAGATGTCGGGTTGCCCAAAGGCCCTCCTCACCATAAGGGATGAGTAATAGACTAATTTGTGACAACCTTACCTTAGTTATTGATTTACTTGTTGACAGATTAATAACAAATCTACTCAATTGAATAATATATGCATAAAACAGTGAATCACTTAAACAGGCATGAACATAAGACAGAACAGCAAGCACTACATTGACTGAATATGATCTAAGTTTTCTCCATTAAACAGGAAGTACTAAATTGACTGAATAAGCATATACAATAGGATAATCAATTAAGCTAAAAAAGAAGTAACAAGATATAGCAGGCTATCAACATTTGTTGTCACAAATTGTCTATTTCAATCCCAAAATCCTCACTGAACACTATACCCACATGCTAGGTCCCCAAGCCAAACGAATTGGCATGCCCCTTAACATTCATCTACACATTCACATCAAGCATCATGGGATTACATCCCACAAGCATCATCACTGGATTACATCCACATCAACCAACATTCGGACATCAAGCAACATTCGGGTCTCTATCATAAACGAAGTTCGCAAGAGGTGTACCACGGCAGGGAGGTTGACGCGACGGCGGGGAGGTGAAGGCGACGATGGGGAGGTGGCGGCGGGGAAGCTTCGAGGCGACGGCGGGGAAGGTCCGAGGTGACGGCTGGGAAGCTCCGAGGCGAGGAGGCGGTCCGAGGCGACGGTGACAAGCTCCAAGGCGAGGCGATGGCGTCGGTCCGACGGGAGGTGACAGAGGCACAAGGTGAGCGGCGGGGATGGCCTTTGGTGACGGCGCTGCAACTAAGAGGGCTAGGTTAGGGTAAATGAGAAGACGGCGCGACCTTTGAATTTAAAGGGGGTACACTATCACTGCCGGGTCATCAAAACAACCAGCAGTGATATCTTATCACTGCTGGTCCATATGTAGAGCCGGTAGTGATATAAGTTATCACTGTCGGCTCACAATACAAACTGGTAGTAATACTATAATATCACTGCCGGGTGGACGTCCAACCGGCAGTGATAGTGGAATATCACTGCCGGGTAGAGGTCTCCCCGACAGTGATAGTGGAATATCACTGTCAGGGAGATAACTACCCGGTAGTGATAGTGCTTATCACTGCCGATTGATACTAGAAACCGATAGTGATAAGCTAGTCTCCAAATTTTCTGAAAATTGTGGAGGTATACTGTAGGACATCTAATATTTTATTTAAATATTTCCCCAAATTTGTATCAAGTTCTAAAATTATAAAAATCAGATTGCTAACTGTTTTAATAGTTTTAATATTTCAAAAATCAAATAATGCTTGAAAAATGAACACAAATGCATTCAAATTCACACAAATTCAAATGTAGTCAAATTCACAAAAATCCAAATGCAGTCATAAGCTAGTCTCCAACCAATTAAGTGAAACTTTAAATTTGATCAAAAGAAAGCATAACCTCAATTTCCATTATTGCATATATTACATTAATTGTTATATATGAGAAAATAAACATGTCGTTCGTACAAAAGAAAGCATACATTTCATTACTACAACTATGCTACGATTCGACCTTCATTATGATCACGGCGTATGTATGTAGCTTTGTCACTCTCTTCCATGATACTTAGGTCAACGTCCTCTTCGAAAAGGGGAAGCTCATCGAATTGGTTGTACTCTTCCTCATCGATAACATTCTCAACTCCGACAATCCTTCTTTTTCCTTGAATAACCACGTGGTGCTCCTTGTTAACCGGGTCAGTTACAAAAAAGATTTGTGTAACAGAATTAGCAAATACGAATGGTTCTTCTCTATATCCGACGAGTTTGAGGTCCACGGTAGTGATACCATACTTGTCGATATTCACGCCCCCCGGAAGTCTGACCCATTGGCACCGAAAGAGAGGGACCTTCAAAGGTCCATAGTCAAGCTCCTAAATCTCTTCTATGAATCCATAGTAGGTTTGCCTATTTCCATTGCTGTTATAGGCATCTATACGGATACCGCTGTTTTGATTGGTGCTCTTTTTATCTTGAGCTCTTATATAAAATGTAAAACCATTTATGTCGTATTCTTGGAATATCCGAATTGTAGTTGACGGTCCCTGAGCCAACACTTTCAACTGAGTGTAGTCTGTCTCTGTATGCATCATGTGTCTACGCAACCAATCGCCGAAGTTATCTCTGTGCTCTCTCGTAAGCCAAACCTCTGACCTCCCTGGGTTTGTTCTGGATAGCATGTTCTTGTGCATGTTGACATACGGGGCCACCACAATTGATTGTCCCAAAACTGTGAAATGTGCTTGTGTAAATGAAGCTAGATTGCTAGTACGTAGTAATTTCTCGCCTAGTGTCCCTTTCCCCTGTATCTTTCCCTCATGCCGAGATACAGGCACACCAATTGGTTTGAGATCCATATAATCAACGCAGAACTCAATGACCTCCTCGGTTCCCCAGCCATCGGCAATGCAGCCTTCCGGACGATTTTGATTATGAACATATTTCTTTATTACCTCCATGAATCTCTCAAAAGGGTACATCTGATGTAGAAATACGGGATCAAGAATCCGTATCTCTTTCACAATGTGAACAATGAGATGGACCATAATATCAAAAAAAGATGAAGGGAAACACATCTCAAGCCTGCACAGAGTGTGGACCACGTCTTCCTGCAGCTTATCTAGTTTTAATGGATCGATAGCCTTCTGTGAAATCGCGCTGAAGAATGAACACAACTTGATAATTGGGTCTCGGACTTTCTCTAGCAGAACACCCCTAATTGCAATTGGAAGCATCTGTGTCATCATCACGTGGCAATCGTGAGACTTCATACCCATTAATTTTAAGTCTTTCATTGAGACTAGTCTCTTTATGTTAGCAGAGTAACCAGACGGAACTTTGACTCCATGCAAGCATTCGCAAATTCTAATTTTCTCTTTCTTGCTCAGAGTGTAGCAGGCCGTGGGAAGGTACTTTTTACCTGTATCCATTTCTTCGTGATGCAGCTCGATCCTTCCTGAGTTTCATATCTTTGAGGTCCATCCGTGCTTGGAGTGTATCTTTCGTTTTGCCAAGTATGTTCAGTAAGATACCAAGCAAGCTATCACACATGTTCTTCTCTATGTGCATGATGTCGATTGCGTGTCAAACTTCTAGGTGATGCCAATATGGTGGGATCCAAAATACTGATTTCTTTTTCCACAAAAGAGCCTTATCCCGGGAATTCGGAATAGATGTACTGCCGGCTCCCTTTCCGTGAATAATTGTAAGATCCTTTACGGCGGCAAATATCTATTTCCCAGTGTGATTCTTCGGAGCTAAGCCAGTCTCCTTTGTCCCATCAAAAGCTCTCTTATTATTGCAGTATGGGTGATCCTTGCAGAGGAACCTACGATGCCGCATGTAAGCCATTTTTCGGCAGTTCTTCAGGCACCGGCTAGTTGTATCATCCAAGTACTAGACGCATTCGTTGAAGCCTTTTGTTGTCCGGCCCGACAGTTGCCAAGAGCGAGGATAATCATTAATGGTTACGAACAATAATGCACAGGGATAAAGTTTTCTCTTTTATACTCATCCCATACCGTACACCATCGTTCTACAATATTAGAAGATCTTCAACCAATGGTTTGAGGTACACATCGATATCATTGCCAGATTGCCTAGGCCCTTGGTTCAGTAGTGGCATCATAATGTACTTTCGCTTTATGCAAAGCCAAGGAGGAAGGTTGTAGATGCATAAAGTCATCGGCCAAGTGCTATGACGACTACTCATGTTGCCAAAAGGATTCATCCCATCTGTACTCAACCCAAACCTTATATTCCTCACATCATATGCAAAGTGCTTCTTATATTTTCTATCGATAATCCTCCATTGCACAGAATCAGCAGGGTGTCTGAGCATTCCATCCTTCTTACGCTCTTCAGCGTGCCATCGTAGCAATTGGGTATGCCTTTTGTTCGTAAACAATCATTTCAGATGGGGGATTATAGGGAAACACCACACCACCTTACGGGGACACCTCTTCTTCTTACGCTTCACTCCGACATCATCGTACTCGATATCATCATCATTGCCCTTATACCGCTTTGCTTTGCAAACAACACAGGCATCCATGTCTGCAAACTCATTGCGATACAATATGCAATCGTTTGGATATGCGTGTATTCTTTGTACTTCTAGTCCCAACGGGCAGACAACTTGCTTAGCCTGGTACGTAGTTGCAGGCAACACGTTACCCTCTGGAAGCAAGTCCCCCAAGAGACATAACAGCTCAGTAAAGCTCTTATCGGACCAACCATTGCTTGCCTTCAACCCTAGTAGTGAAAACATGGTATGTAGCTTTTTGTGCTCCTCGTTGCAGCCCTGGTACAATAGCGTTGTAGAGTCCTCTACCATACACTGGAACTTTTGAAACTCCCTTTCGCTCGTGAAGTCCCCCTCCCCATCATGCAACATTTGATATAGATCATCTTCGTGGCCATCAACGAACGCATCTTCCACTGACGTCATATCGTTGTCTCTGTCATCTTCATCAATGTGTTGCCCTTCATGTACAATATCATCTTCACTGTGCTCGGTCCAACAGGTATAGCCAGCCTTGAAACCCCTTCGAAGCAAGTGTGCATGTATCGACTCTATGTTAGAAAACAACTTCTCATTTTTGCAATCAACGCATGGACAATACATATAGTCCGCCAGATTCTTCGACTTGTATGCCGCAGCCGTATTTAGAAAATAAGTCACACCATTAAAGAACTCTGGACCGTGACGGTCCGTGTCATACATCCTCCTTCGGTCCATCTACAGTTAATTATATCGAACTACATTTCAGTATATCAATAAACATACCAAAATAATTTATTCTTTACATTAGTCATGCAAGTGCTAATTAATTAAAACGTTAAACACATTATAAGCACATAATCGCAAATAACAATATGATTGTAAATGATTAGATTTACAAATACATCTAGCAATTTTGCCTATATTAAGATACATCAAACCTTTTTCACTATTTAAATATCCATCTAGCATTTTTATTTATTTACAAGATTTATTCATTTCATTTTGTTATGTAGCATTATTAAATTAAATTAATATACATCAAACAAGCATATAATTGAATATAAGGATATATTTCTAAATAATTATGTAACTTGCAACTTTCATTATTGGAAAATCCATCTACCATTTTTATTATTTAAATATTCAACTAGCAATTCTCACTATTTATAATTCATCTAGCAATTTTTACTATTTAAATATCCATATAACAATTTTTCATTATTTAAAAGAATTACAGTTATGCATAATTGTCCATTTAGAAATTTTCATTACTTCAAAATCCACTACATCACTAACATGGATAACAATTATAATTTATTCAATAATTTACCTATATCTTAATTTGAGCACTACCGACCTAAAATGTTCACACCATACAATCGGCAATTATCAACATTTAGAGCAATCTATAAAGTAAAATTTTACTATAAATATAACATAGATCAAGTCAAGAATTAACCTCGAAGAGAAATATGAGACAAATTTTAATACAATTTTTCAACAACAACTCGCTAAGATAATAACTACTGAGCAAAAGCAGGCTCCTCTTTGTTCATTTCGATCGAGAGAAGAAGTTGCCTTGAAGAGAAATATGACAAAAATATTAACACAATTTTTTGGCAGCACCTTGCCAAGAAAATAACAACCGAGCAAACAGAGCTCCTCTCTGTTTTGCTCGTACGAAAAAACCGGTGAGGGCCAACTATATAAATAACTTATCCTTTGCCGCTCTGCGCTTGACCGGCGATGATAAGGTCACATTACGTGAAAAAATTCGGATGTGCGGGAAAATACATATCACTGTCGGTTAAAGATTTAAACCGTGAAAAAGTTCTGATATCACTGCCGGTTATAAATAGAACTGGCAGTGATATTTCACTACCGGTTTTGGGTACAAACCGGCAGTGATAGTCTATTATCACTGCCAGTTGGTTAGCCAAACCGGCAATGATACGTTTCCCGCACAGCCGATCTTACGAACCGACAGTGATATTCTATCACTGACGGCTCTATCCTAACCGGCAGTGATAAGGCGGCAAGGATTGTCTGTTGTGTAGTAGTGCACATTGATGTGAGGTATCATTACATTCGAGATGTTATTACTCAAGGTGACATCAAAATATCCAAGATAAGTACTCATGATAATCTCGCTGATATGATGTCAAAGTCAATTCCTACCACTAAGTTTGAGCTATGCTCAAGCTTAGTTGGAGTTACAGTTTGAGTCCTAGAGACTTTTGGCGCCGGTGATATTTATTATTTAAGGGAGTTCAGTGATGATTCTTTTGCTACAAGAGGGAATTCGTTTCAAGGTGGAGTTTGTTGGGTTTTGATCCGAATTTCTCTTTAGGCTTTAGGGACGCCTTTGGCCCGTATGTTCAGTATAGCCCGTTTAGACTCGAGTAATTTCTTCCATCTATAAATACCCCTTGTATGCAAAATAGAGGGCGCGCCTCATTTGTAAACCCTAACAGTTGTACTTAATTTCCAAATAGTGAAGATTGCCGATTGGCGCTCGTGGTTTTTTCCCGCAAGGGTTTTCCACATAAAATTATGCGTCTCTGTGTGTTTGATACTTTTGTGATTGATTTTCAACAGCTAGAGTATTCTCTGATGGTGTCACCGGCAATAAGAAGTGCGTCAGCCCCACTTGAGCCACCGTTGGGTCCGCCCCTGCTAACACCTACAAGCACCACAAACCATGAAACGACCAAGATCACCGTAGGCTACAAAGAGCTACGCACCTAGACAACAAAGGACCCAAAACACCCAAGCAGAGTGAAAAAAAACAGTTACTTCCCCGCTAAGCAAGTGCAACTAGGCCTCACCACCCGTCTTTAAAGTTCAGCATTCCAGCTTTTCTAGCCCAAAACAAGGTCGTAATGGTGTTGAAAGCCACCTGTCTTCAAAGTTCAACTCGCCAGCCTTTCTAGCCGAAAACATGGTCGTAATGGTGTTGAACGCCTCCTCTGGACATTGTCCCTCCAAATGTTATAGGCAACTATCTATGACACTTATTACCACGCTCTTATTTCTTTGATGGATAAATATTGTGAAACAAAAATTCCAAATAAGTTTGATAAATATTGTGAAATAGAGGGAGCACCTCATTATTGACTGATGTAGCAAACTGATTTACTAAATGGAAATTCCATTCTACACCATTGCAAAGGAACTTTTCACTGGAAAATAATAAAAACCAAATGCGCCAATAATGATTTTGATTACCTCGCCAGTTTCAGTTTCCATCTCTGTCAGTTTTTGGATGATATCCACTATATTGGGCCTATTGTGCCTGTCAATCTCCATGTAGCTCAATGCTATCTGCGTGCATTCCATGACTTGTTGGCAATATGCCTCTAGTGAGGAACCACTCCATTTTGCTTGCAACCTGTTCCTCCTGTTTGCATGTACCTGTGGAATCAGAATTTAAAGCAGGAACGGTACTGCTATACAAATGTGAATCATAGCATAGTATTTGTTAAAAATAACCAATGATCTTGATAAAGAGAAATAGCATTTCTCACTAGATCAATAACTTCTTCGGGAGGCATTTCGGTGCTTTTGGAGCGGCCATTGGGTCCTGAGATTATCTTTATCATTACAACACCCAAGCTAAATATGTCTAACTTCTTTGAGACTAAACCTCTCTCTATGTACTCTAGTTGCAGGTATCCACTGCATGGCATCATAAACATAACAGATACAATGAATATGTAGTAAGCACATTTTAGTTGACTAGCACTCGCACGAGGCATTATACTTACAATGTTCCTATAGGGCTCTGTGTGATCCGGGTTTGTCATTACTGAAGAGAATTGACAAACCAAAATCTGCAAGTTTTGGCACCATGTTCTTATCCAGCTATATATTGTCAAGTTTTAAGTGTTAGAAATGAGGCCCATGTGGCCCATTTATCTCTAATGCCAAAGCTACAAAAAATTAGTACCATATTGCTAATTAAGAGAGGAGAAAGCCAATTTAAAAGGGAGAGCTCCCACCATGCCTTGTAATGAGGCATATGGAGGGTGTGGAGCACGGCTAAAGTCGCACGCGCGTATTTCGCGAATTACCGCGTATTTCCGCGTGTTTTTCTCGCGTGACTTGTGACTTGCACGTATTAAATCCTTTTAATTTTCGGTTTCTCTCCATCATGGCGTCAGTTTCAATTGCAATCATGGCGTCAGTTTCAATTGAAACAGTCATTTGAAATGACCTGCAGTTACTAGCGTATAATGGTGCTGTAACGGTCAATTTATTGACCGTTACTGGTGCGAGGCTATAAAATCTGGAGACGTCCAGACAGATGGGACTTTTTGTCTATTGCGCTCGCGTTCATACACTGTGACTTGTGTTGTGTCTTCGCGCTGCACTTGTTCTTCACCGACCTTCCTCTCGGCGTGCACCGCGAGGCAAGGAGAGCGGGATCTCCGAACCGTTGCCGCTGCGAGAACCTGCACGGGGGCGGCAATAAGGTTTCTGGGCAGCGCAACTGCGCGACCGCTCGTGCTCTAGCTATTGGACGATCCACGACGTCGACTACTTCCACGATCCACGACGTCGACTACTTCCTCTACGGCCGGTCGTTTCTGCGCTGCTTCCTTTGCGTCATCAAGCTCATCGTAAGAATTTTCATATTTCCCCTCTGTTCATCTCGTACACAACATTTCTAGATCTACTTTTCAGAAATATGTGGTATCTTCTGTCTAGCCTGTTGTGTTTGATTATTTTGGGATTATGTTTAATATTCAAATTTGCAATTAAAATAATACCTAGATTTCCAACATTAAGTCCAAATGGTAAATAGGTTTTTCGCGCCCCTTATGAAGGTATTTTAAATCCTCACAAGTCCCCTTGATAATTTTGTAACGTGTGTGCCAGTCAAGTCCATCACATTCATCTGCAGAAATGACACAAATAGAGTATCTATGTAATGCAAATATCGATAACTATTCATCTTCACATGGTAAATAACACTCTCCGAGGGTCGAAGTGGAGCACCATTATACCAGAAAGATGCTTCTGAAGGCTCCCATTGTGCAAATACTCCAAGCAGAGCGCTCTGGATGTATGTTCAACAAAAAATATTTTTCGTTTGTACTCCACATGCCTGTGTTGTGTTGCATAGCAGTAGCCAATTAACTAGACAATATTTTGATGATTAAGCTTCCTAAGGCTATCAAACTCATTCTGGAATAGCTTATCGTCAAGTCCTGGCCCAACATAATGAAGCATCTTTACAGCAATCTCTTCTCCATTTTTATCCTCTCCTGTTCATTATCTATTATCAGAACTCAATACAGCTTGATTTTGTGTTACTACTGATAGCGTTCGACAAGTAGAAAAATGTAAGCGTCAGGCTTTGCTTTTTTGTAGTCGCATTTTATTTCAACGGAATATGGTGCGACAACCAAAGGTGTGGCATTCGTGTAAAAAGAAAAAAATGAGGCAAGGTTGCCCAACTCTTCAATTATGGGCAAAAACATGCAGTGCAGGTATATTTCTGGGCACACCACACTATGTGTTGATCGCATTTATTCACAATATGTAAAATTTGGTTACAAATCAGATGTGCCTTTACTCTGTAAACCTTTCCATGAGCACCTTGAACAATTTTTCGCTCCTCAGAGAAGTTATCTGTAATTAATTTCTTCTAATAGTCGGTGCGTCAGGCCTATTGGCTCCATAATTGTTGTACTTCGCAAAAGACTTTTCTGCAAAAGCAAATTAAAGCATATGCTAATCTCTTACAGAAAAAAGAAGAGTATCATTCCCTTCTAAGGGGCTTTTTGGGTGGGCTGTACTTCAGCTTTGGGTCAAAGCCCCCCCCCCCCCCCAAACAGCATGGCTGCAAAGCAGCTGAGAAGCTAAGTCACAGCAAAAGCACCACAAAAGCTACAGCTGTTGGAGAGGAGCTTTTCAGCTGTGGCTTCGCTCGACCACCTCCTACCTTGCTCGCTTTGCCTCCCTCCTTGCCCCACCTCGTCACCTGTCCCAGTCGGCCGCTGCCTTCTCGCCATCTCCACGGCCCGGCCTCGTAGTCTCCGCCCTAAAAGCTATAGCTGTAGTAGCCAGTTTGCCAAACAACACAACAAGAAAAGCCACGGCCGTCAGCTATAGTTGTTTTACAGTCCAACGAGCCAAAAACAGCTTTTCAGTCTAGCCGCAGCTCCCCAAATAGGCTCTAAATTACCAGCTGCTTGTTCTACTTCTTGTGGTTTGCCACTCGGTGGCCTTCCAAAGCTCCTACAAATATAGGCTGCAACCATATACAGCCAGGGAAGATCAGCAATAACCAACATGAGAATTAACCATGAAACAAATGTTAGGACGTATACAGCTAGGTGAAGGTTCAATTTATGTTTGGAGCACAATGCAATGGAACGATATGAAACAATAGGCATCGAACCAGATCGATGTACTAACTAAGCGGCAGGATCGTTTCTGAAGGCATCAAAGCCTCAAAGGGAGGAGGGGGGATGACATAGCAGGGCGGGTAGCCGTCTGTTCTTTTCTTGGCCGGCTGCCACTACCCAAGAAGTGACCATCCAAATGTATTTACACACTTAGCTAAAAATGATTAATTATGCGCGACCCTTGCTGGGTGGCACATTTGATAATGAAATTATTATCTTGACTCCAGACACGCGGTATTCCTTACACACTAAGCTAACGTTGCAACCAAGTATTCCTTGCACACTAATGCTGCAACCAAGTATTCCTTACACACCTAATGTTGCAACCAAGTATTCCTTCCACACCTAACGTTGAAACCAAGTATTCCTTACACACTAAGCTAAGAAAATGGTTAATTAATCGTGCGGCCGGGAGCATAGTAGGATGGTACATTTGATAATGAAAGGATTGACTTACTCGAGACATGTGATTCCAGACATTCTCTTTTAGTCCGGGAAAATAATTCCTGAATTGCGAAGCCGTCAAACTGTGCACATCTCAACCAAATTTGTCAATATTGTACCGAAAACTTTACCGGTTTGGCTCTTAGAATAGTACATTCCGATGTCGGTCTATACTGATGTACCATTTCAGGTTTAGTACAATAATATATATTTATAAGTATACACATATTTAATTATATGTGCATCAAAGTTCACTTATAATATTACTCCAAATATACATAGTAGTACTATCAAATATGTTATATAGTTCAATAGACTATATTATCAATTTCACTGGCATAACTAGTATTGACCGGTATCAAAACCAGTATTGACTGGTATCGAACTAGTATGACCGGTATTGATCGGTATCAGATCAGTATAATCGGTATCAAGGTCGGTATGGTATATATGACTACTTTATACCGATTTAGGTGTTGAAATGGTACATATCAGCTATATTGACTGGTACGTACTGGTATTGATAACCATGATCTCAACTCTCCAAACCAAATCAAATAATCCGTTAGCTTAAAACCATCCTAGTTTTGGCTTACATAGTATCTTCAAATTTTGTCAAAATTCGGTTCTTTCGGTGGGTCCCAAAATACACTTGTCCTAGTTACATTTCAGTGGGTTCATTTGAATTTTGTCCAAAACTTCAAATTTTGATCAAATTTTTGTTCAATTGTTTTGCCCCGAAATTACATCAAAATTTCTAAAATAAACAAATTTCAGTGATTTCGGGGTGCAAAAAAAATAAAACAAAATTTGAAACCTGCAAATATGTGGTGGCATGTGGCATGCCATTCAAATCAGCAAAAAAAATTTAATAAAAAAAAATGAAAAATCAAGCCCACCATTCCACCGCCGGATTCTAAGAGTTCGCTTTAGCTCGGATCATCACACACGTATGATGGCAAAAGTCAAGCATAAAAACTCACGAACACAAGTATTTTAGTAATATGGCACAACTAACACCTTTTCTTATTTTTCTTGCTTTCTTTCTCTCTTTCTTACAAACCTCAGGACTACATAAGAATTTATATTCTTTACCTACAGCTATAAGAATCAGAAATGGATTCAAATAACCAAATTGGAATAGGACTAATTTCCTAATTTGATTTGTCTTTTTACAAGATTAAGTCTAATATTCACCCCTTAATCTTATAATATCAACTATCTCTAATTTCTAATACAACTCTAACTTGTTGAGGCAATCGGTCTCAACTACGACTTACCCAATATGTACTCAACCCAAGATGGTGAACACATCTCATCAACGCCTCAGACTCATCTTTTACAGACTTGACTCAGGACGACGAACTTATCTCCTCAACGTCCTGGAGTCCTCTTGGCACACACAGCGATTTCCTTTTGATCTTCTCATGTAGCATTATCTCTTCTGATGCGCATGACATCTACGAAAGAACTCGCACACGTTTATCTTGTGGATACAACTCGCACAAGAACTCATGTGGTCACACACAGTATCTCGTGGACATAACTGACACGAGAAAGTGTAGCTTTAACTATATTTTTGACGAGACACGCAGATAGCCACCAATACCATCTTGTCACGCTAGTTATCGACGACGCTCATCAATAGCATGTATCAGGGATACACCCTTTCGTCACCATATATTCTCACTGACTCTTCCTACCCGTAACATAACTCAAATGCGACTAGACAATGACTTGCTACCTTGCCATCTACTCCTCGTGGAGCCGCATGCACCACCGTAGCCACGCTTGATGCGATGTTGGATCCCGCTCAGCACTACGCCACTTAGCAATGATAGCCTGCCTCACGGCACAACTATGTTGGCGTCCCCTAGGGCAAGTGCAACGCTAAGATTAGACCCTCGCTCTCATACCAATTGTTAGCTTTAGTCCGGATCATCACACATACGACAGCAAACATCAAGCACAAGAACTCACGAACACAAGTATTTTGGTGATGCGGCACAACTAGCACCTTTTCTTATTTTCTTGCTCTCTTTCTCTCTTGCTTACAAACCTCAGGACTACCTAAGAATTTATACCCTTTACCTACAGCTCTAAGAATTAGAAACAGATTCAAATAACCAAATCAGAATAGGACTCCTTTCCTTATTTGATTCGAACTCTTCTCTTTTTATAAGATTAACACTATGTACCCCTTTAGTACCTGTGCTCTTTTTTAGCATAGTAGTGGAGAATGCCATATGCTCGGGCGTGGTTGAAAGAAGAAGAAGCTTCGCTAAGTGGTAAGCTGTTTTCTGGACTATTTGGCTTAGTGGGCTGTTGTTTGTTGAAGGCCTAATTTGGCAATTGGTGACTTCACTTGCTACTTGTACAACTAGATTTGAACCCTAAATGCATGCAGAGATAATAGAGAGAGAGAGAGAGAGAGAGAGAGTGTGGCTTGACATCTCTCCTTTGCAAGGACATGACGATCAGGTTGGAAAGGCAGCGCAACGTGAGTCAGCTAGTATCTAATCGGCTGAGCAAATGACCATAGACAGGATCTATACAAGGAGAGCGTTTCTTCGTCATCTTCTTAACAGGCCTTCTGGTGGATCGATCTCCTGGGCTTGGCGTCGTGTCTGTCCCTTCGTGCGTCGGTTTTTTTTTTTGGGTTGGGTTGTACGTGTTCCGTCGATGGGGTCAGGATTGTGCGTCTCGGTGCCAAAAGGCAGAGCAGCCACAGGCCTGTTGCTGGAATCAGCGTAAAAAAACGTTTTAGATGACTTATGACTCTATCTGCATGACAGATTGAATATGCTTTTATTTGGCAAGCAACAAAATCTAGAATACCGTGCTCATCTATCCTGTTTATCTCTTTTTTAACTAGCCTCCCGAATAAATTTATAAAATTAAACTCTTCTCCAATCACAAAAAACAGAAATTCAAATCCGGTTCTGGAGCTCGAGTTGGACCGAAATCTCGCCGAGATTTCCGAGATCTCGGTCGGTTTTGCGGAGATCTCGGCAAAATTGCACTTAGAAAAAAAAATAGCTCAAACGATGTTAAATTTTTTTGAAATTTGTTTTGAAGGTTCCTGACACATCAATGTTGATTTCATAAAAATTTCAGATGATTATAAAATCTGTGGAATTTTTAAAAATTCAAATATTGCTACTGTCCTGATAAAACGCTGATCCGCAAGTTTGAACCGAATGAAAAATGAAACAAACCACATTATAAAATTTTGAAATTTTTTTTGTATGGTTATGAAGCATCACTAATGTTCCCTTAAAATTTTCATATGATGATCAAGCTTCATTAATTTTTAAAAATTATGAAAGTGCTACTGTCCTGATAAAAGGTTTATCGGCAAACTTCAACCAAATGAAAAATGATACAAACCAAGTTAGAAATTTTTGAAAATTTTTGTGTATAGTCCTGATTTATCATAAATGTTTATATAAAATTTTCATATGATGATAAAGCTTTAAGCAGTTCCAAAAATTCTGACAGTGCTATGCCGCATAAAAGCCTCATGATCAATACATAGATTTTATTTAGCAATAAAAAATATTTAAAATTTTTTAAAAGTTTGCAGAAGGGTTATAAGGTAGTGATTAACATCTCATAAAAATTTTGAGTCATTATCACACTTCAGTGAATTTACAAAATTCTTACAAGTGCAGTGTACCATTCATGTTCTTTCTGTTTTTGATTTTTGAAATATAACAAATGAAGTTCAATGCATACATAGATTTGATTAGGCAAACAAAAAAAGTTCAAATTTTTTCAAAATTTTATATAATGGTACTGAGTCAATTGTTAAGCTTTCATAA
This sequence comes from Guadua angustifolia, assembly GCA_036346375.1. Lineage (NCBI taxonomy): Eukaryota > Viridiplantae > Streptophyta > Magnoliopsida > Poales > Poaceae > Guadua > Guadua angustifolia. The sequence continues at coordinate 45,494,018 of CM070520.1, read as the reverse complement.
AAATTTTGGATCATTATCAAACTCAAGAAAATTTATAAAATTCTAACAAGGTTACTGTCCCAATTATATTCATTCTGTTTTTGATTTTTTAAAGGTAACAAATGAAGTTAAATTATTTTTAAAATTTTTAAGTACTATCTTACACTTCCTAGGATGCTACCATAAGTTTTTTACGTCATTATAAATCATGTATAATTTTATAAAAATCTGAAAGTGTTTCTGCAGTTTTTAAAAAATATCTTAAAAATGCGGTTTTTCATCAAATTTTCATAGGAGATGACTTTTTTAAGGGCTATTGATCAATTTTCGGTCAAATCCAGTCAAAAAATGGCAAAAATCGGTCAAAAACCCCAAGATCTCTCCAAGATTTTTGAGATAATGTAGCAATTTAAATTATTTTCACTCCGGCCGGCATTTCAAATCTTGCCCCGTCCTGTAAGCGAGATCTCGGCAAGATCTCGCCAGTTTTCGACGAGATTTTGAACCCTGGTCGAGGGTGAAAAACTCGTAACTTTTGGCTGGTGAGTTCGCTTGTTTGCACATTGTCAGGGCAAGAGTGTGCCTGCACCTTGAAGCACAGCGCCATAGAGCGGCCCAAGAAGTACTCAGGATCAAAATCTCGGCAAAATTTCGATGAAATCTCATATTTTGGTTACCCTAGGATTCATAATCCCGACGAAATTAAAAAATAAAGAAAAATTTTAAATTGCTACAGTAATTTTAGAACTTTTGGTTGTTTTGGCTGGATTACATATATTTTGGACCGGGTGTTTTTTTTACCTGATTGGGCACCAAATTTTTTGTGTACAATTATAGTGTCTTTTATGAGGGATGCATATAAAATGACCGGGAAGTCCTCCTAGCCCAGTCTGTTAGATTTCTGTGCTTCTCCCTGGCCACCTGGGTTCGAATCCAGCCGCCACGCTTTTTTTTTTTTTTTGCCAGTGCATTTGCCGTGGAGAACCGGGTTAGACTTCTGCTTGCTCAGTGCCTCAGTGCATTTTGCTAGCCTCTCTATTTCCCCTCCCTCTCCACCCTTCCATTTGCTTATCTCGCGCTTTAAAAAGATAGAATCACACGCTTAATTACAGCGTCGTCATGTCTTCAACAATCCAATTTGTAACCTCTTCAATTTTTTTCTTCTGATTCCCATGGTTTATTTGTCCATCCATTTAAACGACAAGAATGCATGCATGGCATATATAGCATTGTCTACTACCGCTAGTACAAGTTGGCCAATGGATGGCTGCAAAGCTTTTGATTTCCCAGCCATTATTTGCAAGTGCATATTAAAGGCTAATATTCAAGAAGCAAATGGAACCAAAAAAAATGATGGGGGTGGGATTTGAACCCACAACATTTCAATTGAAAGCCTTAGAGTGCCTTAGACCAACCGGCCATATCAACTTTCACCTTGTTGGTAAGAATTGTGGTTACACTCATTTATACCCTTCAGAGACCATTTGATAGGGACCAAACTGGAATGTAGCACTGAAATACCCCCAAAATTTCAAAAAGGGATTTAGTTGAATTTATTGGATTTATTTGGATTTTTGTAGAATTTTCACGAATTAATTTGGACCCTTTTTTTGAGCCCATTCTGTTTTTGGCAAACTCCCTCACATTCCCGCCTTCCTTTTCCGGTTTCCGTTTTCTCCCGCGCGGCCCGCCTCCCCTTGGGCCTTCTCCCCACGCACCGGCCCATTTTTTTTCCTTGTGACTGCCTGCTTGCATGCTGATGGCCCTTCCTCCTCCCCCCATCTCCTGATCGTCCGATCGGCCCTGACTTCCTTCTCCCAGTAGCCTTCGCCTAACCCATCCTTGTCGCTTCGCCCCCGTCCCCTCCGGCGCCCCGATTGCCTTGCACTGCTTGTGCTATAGTACATCATTACCTGTGCCACCCGTCCCACCACCGCTGCAGCCGTCGCGTCGTCGCCTGCCACTGCCTCCTCGCGCCGCGTGTGTCTCGAGCCCTCCCCGGCCGCCTCAAGCTCTTCCCCGCGTTGTCAACCTCGCCCCTGCCCGAGCTCTCTCTCCCCGCTCGCACAGCTATTTAAATCATCCCGAGCCCCGTTTTTCGCTATACCGAACTCCCCTTGGTGAGCACTCTCATTGTCCCCACTTCTTTCGCCCTCCCTAGCTCTCCCCCACTAGTTCCATTCGCTTCTTCCCTAGCTCCGGCCATTCTTCCCTCACTGCCATCGCGTCGCCTCGCCGCCCCCTCTTTCTCTGTCTAAACCATGGGCCCCGCCCAAAAATGATCTCCGTTCCGCCAAACCAAGTCCGGAAAATTTTCAAAATGCCCCTGAACCCTATTCCAGTCATTTTCTCTCCGGTTTCCTTTTTCTTTCTTTTTGTTTTTATTCATTTATTTATTGGTTGCATTTTCTCATACTAGATCCAACGTTGGAGCAATCCTTGGAGCGAATCCCAGAGCAGGAGATGTACGGGACCCGACACGACCTCGACCACTACTCTCCAGGTGAACCTTCAACCCCGCAAGGCAAGCCACACCCTTGAACATGTTGAACCCAGTTCCTTTATGGTATTATGTATATCTTCATCTTGCATTATTTTTAGTATTTTAGAAAACTAGAAAAGGAGATAGTTTCGAATGACATGATTAGATATAACCCAATGTTAAACCTGTTGCTATGCCCTAATCCCTTTTAACCTTAGACTATAAAATATTGAACCGTCGTAGTTTAGTAGTTAATATAATTTCACCTTTAGATAAAACTGTTTAAAATCTCCGAGAGTTGGCTCGGGTGATTTTCAAAAATTGCTACGGTTAGGGGGACAGCATTGGGCGGACCACGGGAGGTGAATGCTGGCCCAACCCCCAACCGATGACAAAGCTCGGATGTGGTATGGTGGTGGTACAGTGGGTACCAATGGTTTGTGGTATGTCATTGGCTAAGTCTTTGGCATTTAAGGACCGATGTCTTGGGCAAAATAAATAACTTCAGTTCCCGCTCAACAACAAGTTGGGCTGGTCAGCCTTGTTGACCTTTTCCAACATAGCTCAGTACATTGTACTTCTGTTTGGAATACCTATAGGAATTAGCTACCATTCTGGGAGGAGAATGGTCCGCAAAACAATTGGGGTGGAACGGGAACGGGGTGGCCATTCGTCGGTTCTCACAACAGTAGGTATCCACAGTATGACCAGATCGTGTTTCCCGCTTTGGCCAGTGGGTCCTGGAGACTGTAGATCCTCGTAACCTACTGTATAGGAGCTAAAGAAGGGAAGTTCAACAAAAGGCTATGATCATCTCGGTCCGGCCACATGCATTTAAGTTGCATGTTAATCGCGTGGCACTAACGGCCGAAGATATCTTGTGGGTAAAGCTGAGCACCTCTACAGAGTGATATCAATCGTATTCGAATACGTCGTGCTTCCGATTAATAAAGCTGAGTTAATCTAGGGTGATTCCTATAACTGCGCCCCTGTAGCTTTTATAAATGGAACTTGTCGCAAATGTGAAGTTTGTAAATAACCCCCCCCCCCACGGTATGATCTTATTTATGGTTTGAGTTTCAAATGTAAAATAAAGCTAATGTTTAACAACTTACATCCACAATACTTAAAACATGTGCCTACCTTTGTTTATCCCTACATGTAATATTCGGAGATTCCGTGTGGTTTGTTGAGTACGGTTGTATACTCACCCTTGCCTCCTACCCCCCTTTAGATTTTCAAGAAGGCGACGAATTCCAGGAGACTGTAGATGGCGATGATATTTGGTTTTGAAGGTTTTGATCTATCTGCTCAAACCTTTCCTGTCGGTGTTTTGTAATGTAATTAGTGCCAGCCACACCCTTTGTAAAACTCTGGCCATTAGGCCCTTATTTTATCTATAAAATATTCACGTTTGCTTTTATGTCTGGCAATGAATACTTGGTTACCTGCAGTTAAAATCCTAGGTAGCTGTGAAGGTATTTTTACGCACCTCCTGAAAAGGACGGTCTGTTACAATCACTGTCAGCTTCCTAAGGCTTGATCATCATCTGAAAGTGATGCATGAGGATCATCCACAAAAATTTTCAAAATTTTCTAACGTTGTTTGAATTATTTTTCGTTTAGTTCAAATTTGCCGAGATTTCAACAAATTTTGGCAAAATTTCGCCAATTTGGCCGAAATCCTGGTTTTCCCAGTTTAAAAAATTCTAGATTTTATTTGAAATAACAAGATTTCACTGAAATTTTGAATTTCGGAGGGCGATGTGATGCCTTGGAAGTACTTCTCCGCGCTTTTCGTGATCAGGTGGTCCATTCTGTTGGTTAGGTGCAGTGGGCAGGAAATCATCAATTTGTTTGGCTCCCAAGGGGAACCGGAGCTGCAATGCCAGGACGCTGAAGAGCTCCACTCCCCGGGCCGCAGCTTATGTGCAATTAAACGAAGTGTTTCAATCACTCAACATCTTTCGCGGTTTTAAAAGCAAGGGTAGTTGATGACGAAGAACCGAAGCTTATTTATTTTCTTCGAACAAAGGGCAGAACATCTCTGCTCTTCATTTCAAGAAAAAAATAATTATAATACTGGCCTAAAAAAAGAGACACCACAAACACCGACCTAAAATGAAAGAGAACCGAGAACAGGAAAGGCAACAAACTAACACCCAGTGGCGGATCAGGATAAAATTTTATGAGGTGCTTACCAGCTTGCCGGGTGCCCTTTCCACATGCTGCTCGCCGATGCACGCCCGCCACCCACCACTCCCTTGGCCCCACTACCGATCGTCGGCTCGCACAATAGCACGTCGCTCAATGCACAACTGCTGACTGAGGGTGCTAGGGGTACCCATGGTGCAGCTGGCAGTAGGATACGCTCCAGCCCCCTTGACCCACTGTTAGGTCTACCCCTGCTTGACACCTGCAAGCACCACAAACCACAAAACGACTACAAAGAGCTACACACCTAGACCACCAAGGACCCAAAACACCCAAGCAAGGAGAAAAAACAGTTACTTCTTCGATCCCTTGCAAGATGAAAAACACTCAGATGATGCATACCCCCCCCCCCCCCGGTTTCAAACGTATACAACTGAGGTCTAGTCTACGGGTGTAACAATCTTTTTATACATCCACTCCTGAAAAAGCATGTGAAAAACTAGGTTTTAAATATTCAATCCTGATTTTTCTAAAAGGGTGCGTGGGAGTTGTTCTTCATCACAAATTCAAAATTCTGAGCGGTTGTAAAACTAGTAGATTCTAAGCTCCAGCCAAAGATAACCAGTGTTCACCAAAGTGCTAATCGGACGACAGACTGACACCTAATATCTAATCGTCGACTTAGCAGGCTAGGCGGCTTAAGAGAGGGTGAAGCTTAGCACCTAGATCCATCTAGATGAGCTAGACGGCATCCTAGGGAACAACGAAGGTAGCCTGAATTGCACTGATCGATAGTCAAGTAGACGTAGCTTCGCAAGTTCGTATGCTGAGTGAGGTCACCTCAGTGGTTTTATCTTCTGGTCCCTTGTATGCACATACTGACTGTGGCTCACTAGATGCCTTTGCTGTCTGAACAAATTAAAGCACGGAGTGAGGATTTAACGAGCATATATATGTATCACGAATGAAGCAGTACTCCCTCCGTTCTTTTACAATTTCTTAGATAGCATTCAACTCTTTTTCCTTTCGTATACCCTTCCTTTCGTTATTTATAGCTTTCCAAGGTTATTTACTACTTTCTCCATTCCTTTCTTACTTATGTTTTTTCCTTTTACAGCCTTTGATATGCAATTTTGACCATTACTTTTTATTACTATACATTAAGATGAACTAATAAAATTATAATATTATAAAATTGTTTTTAACAAGAAATCTACTGATATAATTTTCATATAGTCAATCTAGATAGATTTAAACCTGTTGGCATTACAATACGTACGGATTTTATGATGTCAAGTACAAAGACTACGTACTATATTAACACACAACATCCAAAATCACCAAAATCTGGTTAAGTTAGGTTTGTTTAGCACGAAGATATTGCACCAGCGCATTTGTAACAAGACGTACAAAACGAAAGTGAACCTCTATAAAACCCCTGCTAAGCTCCTCAATTTCCCCAAGAATTGGGGCAATAGCAGGTCGTGGTAAACTCGATTTTTCTACTGATTGATGAAACCATGAGAATCAGTCTCGACGATTACCTTGGAGTAATTCCCACACACTCCACGGCTAGATGAGGTTAAGTGATTGTAACTATCATTTAATAGGGATATATATGATCATTTGTCATTAATATTTTTATAGATTTATTACTTCTTTTGTTTTTGCATACGCATAATGTGCTTGGACAGATACACTAAAAGCCCGACGAAATATTCCTCTCGGAGAAATCAGTACTTAAGGTTTTACAAGTACGTTTGTGGTCGAACTCACCTCAGAGCTTGTCTCTCCTCGTATATTAGGAAGCTGTTTGGTTGTCTGTATGTACTAAGTTTTGTATCTGTGGATACAGAATCTAATTGTTTGAAAGCTGTTTAGTTATTTGTATATACATCTTAGGGGGTTGTTTTGTTGGCTGCATTCAAAGAGAATTACATCTATAGATACAAAAGACACTTATTTGGTTGGCTGCATAAGGGGTGGAGCCTGTCCCCCGAGATGCAATTACATCCACCGAGCCAAGCTGTGGGGAAACGTAGATTTTGGTCGTTTCCTGTGGGCCTGGCTAGTGGGATGCAAGCTGAGGTGCATACAAGGCATGGGGAGGCACATAAACACAGCCTGACTTAACTTATGCACTCAACCAACTATCATCTTTTTACATCTACGCAACCTGACTCTCACCAGCCTGACTGACTTATACGAGTCAGATTGAGATGAGAAAGTAACCAAACAGACCCTTAATCTGGCTCAAGTGGTGCAGTTTTCCACGCAGCCAGACCCAAGAGAAACGAAAATTTTCGGCGCATCCGCGCGGCCAGGATCGGTGCGTGCGCACGGGAACGATTCCTGTCTCCCGCCGGCCGCCAGTCCGCCACGCCTTTGCCTCCCCGCCTCGCGCTCCGGCTCCATTCCCCTTCGCCTTCCCCGCGTCCCGTCCAGAACCTCCCCTCCTTCGCCTTCGTTCTCGCGCTCCGCCTCCTTTCCCCGCCGCCCCGACCGGACCTCAGCGTCGCTCCGCCTCCGTTCTCCCCTTCACTGGAGCCGGACCTCAGATCCGCCATGCACCACCACCCCCATTTCGACTTGCCTCCCTCCCGTCCCATCCGGATCTCGCCTCGCCACCACCCTTCCCCCACCGGCCATGGGCGTCGCCACCAACGGCTCCACCGCGGAGACCGCGCCGGCGCTCAAGTTCCTCATCTACGGCCGCACCGGCTGGATCGGGGGTCTGCTCGGCCAGCTCTGCGCAGCGCGGGGGATCCCCTTCGCCTACGGCACCGGCCGCCTCGAGAACCGCGCCCAGCTCGAGGCCGACATCGACGAGGTTGCCCCCACCCATGTGTTCAATGCCGCGGGCGTCACCGGCCGCCCCAACGTCGACTGGTGCGAGACCCACCGTGTTGAGACCATCCGCGCCAACGTCTGCGGCACGCTCACGCTCGCCGACGTCTGCCGTGGGGCACACGCTCGGCTCAGGGGTCGGGTTCAAGGAGGAGGACACCCCCAACTTCGTCGGATCCTTCTACTCCAAAACCAAGGCCATGGTATGTCCTGTTCCCTTGTTTTATGCTCCGGTTATCCACAGCAGTGTCTGAAGAAATGGCAAAGTGCAAATGGATCGGTCCCATTTTGCTAAATTTGTGATGTCAATGTCTGATTGCACGGTGAGACTTTGGTGATTGGTATGATCGTAGAGGGAAATACGGCTTGTCAGCGGTTGGAATTCCATTGATGTTCAGTTGGGATAAGGGGAGATTTGGATATTTGGTTGGTTTTATGCCTGTATTTATATTGATTGGTCATCGGTTGGTTGGATCTGGCAAGTTCTGTCCAGTATCCCTAATATCTTCTTGGTCAGCATAATGATGAGGATCCAAGGTTGGTGATGTTGTCCTTCAGCTCGGGCTGACTTAATCAAAATGACGGCGTATTTCTGAACAAAGTCTATAAAAATATGTTTCCTTCTGGCATGAAAGTAAGGGATCTATTTGAGTTCTCTGAGCATCCAGAGTTTTTTTTTTTTTTGCCATCCATGCTCGGTAGTAGATTTGGTTGGCTTTTGTAGTGTCATGCCGTGATAAATTTGTGTCACATCCTTGGCAGAGCTTGATGATAGAAAAAACATGGCCAATTTAGATCAGATAGAGGGATTAGCGAGTTTTCAGTTAATTAAATGTGGGAGGTCAACACAAAAAATCCTACCATTTTGAGTTTCTGGGAATGCCAATTTTATTTCAACATAGTGGCTTAGCATTTACTTTGGAAGGGAAGTTTTTTATTTGAATCAAAAGAGAGAGAAAAAGAGAGGAGAGCTCTATAGGTTTAGCAAATTAGCTACTTAGATGCAATACCAAACATCAGTATATACTTTACTAGATCTTTGTTTGCTTTGCTCAATTACACTTGATGTATGTGACTGCTACTGGGGGTGATCCATCTTAATTTAGGATGATTGCTTTGTTGGTATTGTCAGATTGTCATTTCTTGGTAGCATAGTTGGTTTGCAGAAATAAATTCCTGAAGTGTGTTATAAGTATAGAACATTCAAAGCCAATGAGACCTGATATCATGTAGCAGATTTGCTGGAGAATGGCCTGGAATGTTACCCCAATTGGATAGAAAAAGGCAATAGGTCGAAAAATAGCAATATGAAATCAACACACTGAATATTTACATTGGATGAAAATTGTAAATGATACTAATAGAGAGAAGAATGTGGTGTGAGACCCAAACATGAGTCTAATTATTGTGCATAACCACACTATCTTATTACTAAAAATTTGCTTCAACCTTTAGGTGACTAGACTAGAAGCGCTGAAGTGTGTTTAGTGTCATGAGGTGAAAGAGCTTGTTGACCAGTACGTCTACCTTTGCTCTTCTGAACAGCCTAAATGCCTTGAGCTTGAGTCTTGGAAAGTAGACAGCATATGCTTCTTTGTAAAGCAAAAGGTGTCCATGTCCTAATATTACTGATCCTAATTATGTGTCAATTCTAATGTTAGATGTTTTAGTGGAGGTTTTAGTTATATGATGACGATATGTCAGTCCAGTGATTGCGATTTCTTTGTTGTTGCGGTGTGAGTGGTCCATACCAGGTGGATTTGGGGGGAGGTTCTTGGGAGGACATGAAGATTCAGTTGAAAGTGGCTGTCTTGCTTGTAGGCTTATCTAGCGAGTAGCTTCAGACGTTCTGTTCATCCTTTTAAATGGGGGCAATGTGGATCCGTAGTTGTGGTTTGCCTGAGCTTCTTGTGTGATTTGAGTTAATAGAAATTAGTTGAACAGTCTGTTGCTAGGTATTATGTAAACATTAATTTAATCACCATACCAAGGAAGAAGTCAATAGACTATGTAACCAACCAAACATCATCCCTTCATAGCTAGGCTCAGTTTATCCAGACAACCAAACAACATCCACATACATCAACTTGACCTGTCTCCAACTAGTCAGGATGACCTTGTACGGATCAGGCTAAGTAGATATAGCAATCAAACAGTCCCTAGGTGTATGGATCCTGTGTAAGCATCTGCGAATCACAAATTGCAAATCAGATTCATTAAATCTAGAACCGTACAGGATTCGTATTCGTAGCGGTCTTCCATGGTCCTGGCGGTTCGTACACCTCACTGCTCTCCTCTTCGGCTTTCTTGAAGAGACTCCCAAAACTTGCACCGGCAAAAGTATGCCTGCACCTTGAAGTCAGAATGCCACAGTGCGGCCATGTGAAGTACTTTGTGACCAGGAGCCTAAAGATGGGGAAATTTTACAGTAGATAATATTGATAGTAAATAGTAGTAGAAATCAAATCTAATCATCTGTTCTTCAAGGGTATTTTAGACTTTTTCTATTCATTTATCAGGGGTATTTTAGATTTTCCTAATTCGTTCATAGTTTTGGATTCAACAATACTTAGTGATCTTCAAAGACTTCTTATTCATTCATCCGCCATTTATCAGGATCATAGGACATGTTTTACTATAAAAGACAAATAGTATGACCGAATATTTTTTACCTTTTATCCCTATTTGAATTTTACTCTTAATACTATAGGTGATAGTATAACTAAATATAAATTAATTTCAACTATTAGATTCAAAAGAATGAACAGTTTATATTGATTTTAATTCACCGTAAAAAAAAATGCTCTAAACATGACGTGGTGATCCATTCTGTTGGTTTGGTGCAGCGGGAACGAGATCATCAATTTGTTTGGCTCCAAGCCCAAGGCGAACCGGTGCTGCAATAGTTCGATGCTGAGGAGCTGACTCCCCGGGCCGCGGCTTATGTACCATTAAACGACGTGTTTCAATCAGTCAACATCTTTCACGTTTTTAAAAGCAAGAGATAGTTAGATGACGGAGAACCGTAGCTAATTTATTTTCTTCAAATAAAGGGCAGAACCTCTGCTATTTATGTTAAGGAAAAAATATATAATACCAGTCTGAAAGAAGAGACATCACAAACACCAACCGAGGACCCGAAAGACGACATACCAACACCTGCAAGAACCACAAACCACCAAAGGCTGTATAACAGCCTACGGACCTAGTCCAACAAAGAAACCACCCCCCTCCCAAAAAAAAACCCAAGCAGAGGAAAAACAGTTACTTCTGTTTGGCCATTCGGTTTTTTCGGTTTAATCGGTTCGGTTTTTTTGGTTTTAAAATAATTCGGTTTTTGAAAACTAGGAACCGAATTTCTCGGACAAAAATAAAAAACCGAACCGAATTAACCGAAATATTTCGGTTCGGTTAATTCGTTTTTTCGGTTAACCGAAATATGAATAACATTAGATAGATTAGATTTAGTTCTTCTCATATTGAAACACAGAGTATGGATAAACCCGCACAATATTCATATGTTATTACAATATAAGCATAATAGAACATATGAATATACTAAACATATGCACAAATGTATTATAACATGAGAATTGTTTAGTGGCTTTAGGAAGAATATTATAAAAGTAATATTGTATATGAGTTATTCGGTTATTTCGGTTTTTGAAAGCAAAAAACCGAATCGAACGCCGAAAACCGAATTATATCAAAACAAAAAACCGAACCGAAAACCGAATAAACCAAAATAATCGGTTAATTCGGTTTCGGTTTAAAAATGCCCACCCCTACTTCTGTAACTTGGCCTCGCCACCCGAGTACTAATCCAAAAGGTATTCCATGCTAGCACCAGTTTACCCGAGGTCAACTTCTGTGAGTACTAATCCAAAACGATTTCCAATGGCAATCCTGCAACAAATTAACATATTGTGTTTCACACAAGTTTGGAGAAAAGAAGGAACAAACAAACAAGTTTGGCGCACCTTATGAGTGCTATAAATATATAATACCACTAGGAAAACTAAGGGAAAGCTCAAAGGAATTAAGTAAGCCAACTTCAGGCTATAAAGAGATTTCTATTGAGGCTAAATTTTTGCGGATTCCCATTAGTTGCAGAACATGTTAAGCGTACAGCACAGGGGTTTATGTGTTACATATGATGATATGAATTCTAATGGAGTGACGGTATTCTTGCAAACAACAATTATTGTAGCAAGGCCAGAACTATATGCTGCTAAAAAAATGCAAACCAAGAATTATTCATGAATAAATGAAACAAATTATGCACTTCATGTATGCCTATGAATATTGGAATATATGTTTGCAGTCTAGATTCTTTTCATTTGCACTTCCCCGATATTAAGCAGTTCCAGGGAAGCAGTGTTCTTAGTAACAAAATATATGTGGAGGGTACAGGATACTTTTCAATGCATACCTGCTGTAACCCTGCGAACATCCTAAAGCGTAAACTTCTCCTAGGCCAAAATTCAATGTGCACTCAAGCCTGCAAGAATACGAAGAACATTGTTAACATTGCTGCATCTGGTGTAGGCATTACCTTGCGGGCCCTAGCATACAAAGTCCCATCTATAACATATCAACTGTTGTGGCAATGAAATTGGGAAAAGAGGACCATATCTCTAGGTCAGTGTCTCCATGCCAAATAATCTTGTCGTTACCCAACAAAATATACGACATTGCTCCTAAACACTGCTAATTGTATAATCCAACGCTCACGACAAATAGATTACGCACGAAATGCATGTATTTCAAAGAGTGTTATAAATTCCGTTTCAAACAGAGTATTATGCATTAATCTAGTTCTACTCTTTATTTCTTTTACAGATAGTCCATTAGTTCTTCAAAGATGTGTAAATTGAAAAAAAAAATCATCACTATCAGAAACCAACAAAGTTCTTTTTTTTTTCACATTGCTGTCAAGCTGCAAAACATTTATATAGCATAATAACTTTTCTTAAACTCTTATTATAGGAATATTTTGTCGGTCATCACATGTTTTTTTCTAAAAAACTTGTGATTTTTTTTTTAATTTAGGCCAAGAGCTTTAGCATTTACTATTAGAAGAAGGTGAGCACTAGCGCCAAAGGGAGGCTTCAACCCTGGTGGGTGAGGGCACAACCCGCCCACCTATCTGAAAAAAAGTCGCTTACTTGGGTTGGGCTAGCTACAAAATTTGGCTTGGTGCCTAGCTCTTTATTGAGTTGCCCCTGGATCAGATCATTTCGGGGAAAAGATAGTCCCTTTGGTTAAAAGAAAAGTGTCATTTTATAGTACATCACCATTGTATCATCAATTAACCTTCGCATAAAATTTATGTTGTAAGATGTTGTAAAGCCTTTCTATGTATGATTTTTTCACAAAAATCTGATTATTCATATGGTTGCATACATATTTTGGACTTAATGTAAATTTGGAATTTTAAATTGATGTATATAGTTAATTTAATTGTGAATTCATTTTTAATTTGCTTTCTTTTTACATACTATTTTAATTTTCTATTTCCAATTTATAATATATACAATTTTTAATCCATAATTTTAATTTATATATTATGAAGTCATTTTAAATTTGTAAAAAGAATTTTATTTTTTACGTATTTGACTTGAGTTCAAATTTGTACCGTGGATACGAGGACTTGAAGCTGATATAATGGCGGAATCTGTGGAGTTGAGGTATTATAATTCTTTTTATTGTTTGCTATTAATTAATGAGAGAATTTTCAGTTATTTTTTTATATTAATGTTATGACTTGATGACTTCCATCTTTTCCCTAGGATTAAATTTGGGCTTTTGAAGAGCCCCTATTTACTTTATAATAGTAAATATAACCAATAGACTTTGTGTTTTGTGGATAGGTAATGCTAGTTACTCCCTTTGTTCAAATATATAAGGCGTATTTTGACTTTGCACGAGATTAAGGTTGCATTGAAATTGAGAAAAGTACGAGGGAAAATGACTTAAATACCCTCACTTAATTGTTTTTCGAAGATAACATACTTTGTGTGGATGGTAATGAATAAATGCATGGTTAAGAGAGAATAAATAGAGATATAGAAGAAAATGGCTCATTAAATCTACATACAAACCTTATATTTATAGATAAGATCATTAAATAAATAAGTCTTATAAACTAAGACAGAGTGAGTAGTTTGCACTCATTCTGGTGTTATTAGGAGCTCGCAGATATCAGACAAACACTCATATGGGGCAGTGGATAAGACCACAAGGTCCACAACATGGTCAGGTGCAGTTGTCAGTTACGAATTGGCTACAGTGCATGTGTGCATTTTCAAGAGTCCACAGGTTCTTACTCGAAGGTAGTCTTGCTCCATAGACAAACTGTCCCATCATTCGAACCTGTAATTAGTATTGGAAGATTGGGATGAGCACAGACTGCATTAACTTTGCTTGTATGTCCACTGAGTGTTTTAACATGACTCCCTGTCTGGTAGTCCCAAATCTGACTCAACAAGAAAAAATGAATTGCATCAACATTCTGTACTGATGATCAGGAGCGGCCTATTCTTCAAAGATGTCATACCTTGATAGTGTTCGATCCACAACAAGCGATCAAGTATAGCTCATCTCCACGACTAAAGTAGTCCAAATAATACGTACTGGTCCCAAATAATGTCATGGTACATGCAGAAAGATCCAGATTCCAAATCTGTGATTATCGATTCAAGCATATACATGTGTTAGCAAAATTAAGATTTTTAATAGTAACTATTACAATTTTTTCTTTTGCTAAAATGCATGGCCGGAAAACCAAACCTTTATTGTGAAATCCTCGGCAGTAGCAAAAATATTCGTGTCCTTTGGGCTAAACGCGACATGGCGCACATCCCCGCTTTGCCAACCTTTGATTAACATCCAGTCCTTTTCATAGTCCCACAGCTTAATATGGCCATCAGAGGATGCAGACAGCAAGTAGGGCTCGGTTGCATGAATAGCCAAAGAGTTGACGTCTTTTGAATGAGCTCGTCTCAAATGGCAGATTTCCTTCATTGTATCACAACTGTACACGTAGATACTCCCGTCGCTAACACCCGCCACGAACCATTGCTTTCGAGCTACAAATTTAACCGAAGTAACTGCAATCAAAGTGATAATTACTCTCTCGTTCCTAAATAGATGTTATTTTAGGGTATTGTACAAAATACTATGTTACTGTTCTTCATTATATCACTTATTATTCTTTAGATAGTATGTTTTACTCTAGTCCATGGTAGTAAATAATATTGAAAATAGTTAAAGAGAGAGGAAAAAAATAGCAAAAAGTTATTTTAAAATTATAGAAGAACATTTATTTAGACACAAAATTTTAAAATTAAAATGACACATATCCAGCAACGAAGTAGGACAAGAAAATAAGCTCAGCGCGGTAAGTCAGAAGCATGCCTGTTAATGCAAAGAATGATACATCTCTTATTTCCTGCAGACAAATATATAAGCATACATTAATTGATAAATCATAGATACAAAAGCATATTACAACTTGCTACAAGGCACGGAAAAAATAAGTACTTCAAACTACTATTACTTCTCCTGAAAAAGCTATTACTATAATATTATGGTCTAGATAGCAATCCGAACTCCTAATATTAACAGAATCAAACTAAATTTGCAGAGTTTGAACATTCTAAAACTAAAACTAACCAATGCATATCAAGATTATCTCTAACATTTCCCCCCTAATCTGGACACACCGACTCTCAACTATGATTTGCCTAACATATGGTCGATATAGGATGGAGAACACATCTCTTTAACATTCCAGATTCATCTTCGACGACTCGACTCTGGTGGACTTGACTATGGACCGCGAATGCTTCTCTTCAATGTCTCAAACAAATCTCCCACGAGCTCAACTTAGAATGGAGAACAGATCTCCAAAATATATCAAACTCGATTCACGATGAACTAGACTTAGCTTGTTGCGCGGACTCGTCAGGCCGTAGAACCCCGCGGTGCCGATGGTTAGCAAATGCCTACCCCTTGTCGATAGATTTCTCGTATGCCGCCATCTTCTCAATCCTTTGATCATACGAAGAGGGTAAAGTCGCTCGCTGGACGAAGACAAACTCCTTCCTTCCCTTGTCATCTTTTCCGACACACAGATGATCACTAATATCATCTTGTCACACCAGTTATCGACAACGCTCGTCCATAGTAAGTATCAGAGAGACAACACATCCTCCACCTTTCACCTCCGTATCTTATTGCTATGGCTGCGCACTGCCAAGAAGCCACACTCTCCTCACGCTCACATATATGCACATGACTAAGGAGCAATCTGGTGCTTATCGATTCGTGCCCCAAGCCACGTTGCTTTCTGACTCGCATGTCGTCTCGACGAGTTCAGCAACTGGCTGCTTCGGATTGAAATCGACGATGATGTCACCTTGACGATGCAAGTTGCCGAGCCAGATGTCGCTAGCTTGATGGATCTGCAGATTGGATCGCTGCCTCCGGATCGGACTCGACGTGGTTTTTCCTCACGGCACGGAGGAGTCTTTCTTGGTTCCTTGGTTCTGCTACTCTTGTATACGACGATTTTTCTTCTTGCGTTGCTTTCACGGAACAGAAGCACGTCGATTTCCTTGCGTCGCGCGTGACGTCGTTCTTTTTCTTGTTTTCTCGCGTGCTACAATGCTCCACGTACTGTGCCGTTGGAATTTCTTGTTTGCTTTAGCACATGACTTCTGGAGCTTGGCTTTTCCTTTTTTGCACAGCCGCACGCAATGTAGCCTCCCAGCCGCACGCACGTAGCTTTCCTTGCTGCTCCTTGATCGCCACGCGGTAGGCCTCCACTTGCACCGTGAAGCTCAGCTTTTGCCCATTGTGCCCGTGTCGGCCACGTTGGCAGCATCGTCGCGCGGCGGCTCACACCCGACAGCGCACGCAGCACGCACCCCGGCGGCGCTCTCTCGCGTTCTCTAGGTTGCTGGCCTCCTGCGAGAGCTGGTTCTTGAAGGACTCCTCGGACATGAACCCCTTGGTCATGAATCTCTGGAACGGCGGGAAGAACAGCGAGATGTGCTCCCAGAACAGCCCCGTGGTGGCGATGCACCCCGAGCAGAGCGACGCAAATGTGATGCTCGTCTCGTCGTGCAACCATATCGGTCAGCGACGATAGTCTACTATATAAAAGTAGAACAACATGCACAAAGATGTGGTTTCAGAGCCTCTCTCAATTTTATTAATATTTTTTGGTATACGCACTACTACAGAACTGGGCATCACAACCGGCCTATTAGAAGCGGTTTGGTGCGAACCCGTTGTGATGTTCGCACCAGAAACGGTTCGTAGGCAACGGTCCGGAGAGGGCTTCCAGAAGCGGTTTGAGACACAAACCGCTTCTGGATCTTCCGTTCTAGAAGCGGTTCTTGTGTCAAACCGATTCTCGATTTCCGCTCAACCACAAGTTGGGTCGGTCAGCCTTGTTGACCTGTTCCAACATAGCTCAGTACATTGTACTCCCCTTTGGAATACCTATAGAAGGTAGCTACCATTCTGGTAGGTGAATGGATTGCGAAGCGACTGGAGTGGAACGGGAATGGAGTGGCTATTCGCCGGTTCTCACAATAGTAGGTATCCACAGTTGACCAGATCGCGTCTCCCACTTTGGCCAGTGGGTCCTGGAGACTATGGATCTGCATAACCTACTGGATAGGAGCTAAAAAAAGGAAGTCCAACAAAAGGCTATGATCATGTCGGTCCGGTTGCATGTATTTAAGTTGCATGTTACTTGTGCATGGTACTGACGGCCGATGATATCTTGTGGGTAAAGCTGAGCACATCTGCAGAGTGATATCAATGGTATTTGAATATGCTGTGCTTCCAGTTAATGAAGCTGAGTTAATCTAGGGTGATTCCTGTAACTAAGCTCATGTAGTTTTCACAAATAGAACCTGTCGTAAATTTGAACTTTGCAAATAAACCTCCCTGATATTATCTGTTATTTCGTTTGTGTTTCAAATATAAAATAAAACTGATATTTAATAACTTTTATCTACAATACTTAAAACCTGTACCTATCCTTGTTTATCCCTACATGTAGTATTCAACATTTCTGTTGGTTTATTGAGTACTATTGTGTATTCACCCTTGCCTCCTAATCCCCCTTTAGATTTTCAAGAAGACGACGGATTCCAAGAGATCGTAGATGGCGATGATGTTTGGTTTTGAAGGCCTTGATCTATCTGTTCAAGCCTTTTCTGTGGATGTTTTGTAATGTATCTGGTGCCAGCTGCACTCTTCTGTAAAACTCTGGCCGTTAGGCCCTTAATTTATCTATAAATTATTCGCTTTCGCTCTTATGTCCAGTAATGCACACTTGGTAACCTACAGCTAAAATTCCGGGTAGCTGTGAAGGTATTTATACGCATCTTCTGAAAAAGGCGGTCTGTTACAGTCGGCAGGAGCTAGCGGACACAGCTACCAGGGTGCCGGACGCAGCACAGTTGGCCTTCGGCTGTTATTTGGTTTGTTTTGTAGTTTTCCCAGGATTTTTGTAGTTATTACCTAGTTAAAGATTGCATTAGTTAGACATTGCATTAGCTAAGCTAAGAGATAAGATTAGTTCCAAGTTGTTAGTGGCTCCCTTATCATTTAGATGAATCAAGCAAGAACAAATCTATCTTCCCAGTATCAATTATATCCCATCCCGGTCCCTCAACACCCATCACGGTGCCGGGACAATGAGGTTAAAGCCTCACCCTCCAGTCAGCCAAGACTTTATTTAGGATTGCTTCTCTTGGTCCGTGTCATAAGTAATACGAGACTAAGCTAAGCTAATGGGCATAACGGGCCTACTACCCCTAATGAGCCGTTTTAGGTAAAGTGGCCACATAAATAGCCCACGTTACGACACTTCCCTTGGACACATTGCTAATGTATGCTCATTCCTCATTAAAAACTCCTTCCAAATAGTCCAGTGGAGAAAATCTCAATTGGACAAAACTCAACCAAGGGAAAAGGCGTATGACATTTTCTCATCCCAGTGATGAACACTTTAGATTATATGCCTCCCCTCAGGGACACAACTCTATGTTTTCTGGTATCTATGCTCTGATTATGCTTCCCTAAAGTAGAAGCTGGCGAAGCCTTAGTGAACAAATCCGCAATATTCTCACTTGTTTGGACTTTTGTATTTCTATATTCCTACTCTCCCACTACTCATATGGGTAGAAATGCTTAGGGGGTATATATATGCTTTGTCATATGCGTCTCTATATAGTTATTCTTCATCTATGCAATGCAAATTGCACCATCCTCCTAGAGGAAATTCTTTGCACCTACGGTAAGATACCTCATGGTACAGAAAGACATATATTAGACATCTTATCATAGACAGTTTGCAAAGCTGTCTTTGTTAAAGCTAATCAGAGACGGTTTTGCTAGCACGCATGTCAAAGTAACAGGATATACTAAGAACCGGCTGTGATAAGCTGATATTCATACTTTAACACGATCATGATCAAACAAGTTCACCTAGGCTTTGAACCCATTTCCCCCACACCTGTTTTGCTCTCTAAATCCAGGAGTGGTCCTTGTGCTGCAGGGTGCCTACCTCTGATGTAATTTTTGTAACAATTTTTGGCTCAGCGATAAAGATGTTCAGGAGGAGGCTAAAACCCTCCGTTGATTCTTCAAAAGAAAATATTATACATTAATCCTTTCTTTTATTTTTTTGGAAAACTCATACTAATTTGTGTAAGTACATGCGTGCGGGCACCGTATCAGCTAAAAATGGTTATACGTTGCCAACAAGTGTGAACAATAACTTGCCTGGGTCCGGTAGTTCCAAATGCCAACTCCAAAGAATCCGTTCGTCAAAATCCTGTGTTAGGCAAGAAGAAAGCTATCAAAGTAGCACCCTTCAGTTTATATCCTCTCACGAAGAAATCCACTCACCATGGCTTTGTTGGATGCACATCTAAGGACGTCACCTTGCCTATCTCGGATTGGATCTGATTGCAAGCACCGAACGAAGCTGGTGTAAACACTCGAAGAAAAAAAAGGCAAGGACATCACATATAGGGAAAAATGGCACATACCATGATTCGGCGTTTCTTTGGCTGCCGCATCGTCACCATGTACAATCACAGCCACCGAAGAAAACGCAGCAAAAACCGACATAAGTAGATAAGAAGCCAGAAGAAAGAATATCTATAATACTATATATGTAACCTTGTTCATTGTTCAATATGTGGTTAGTACTTGTGTAACACTTTGTGTCTAATTGCTAAAGGATATACAAGTCTCACTACCAATGTGTTGATTGGATTTATTTGTCAATTCCTCATCTCGGTTGCTCAATCTTAAGAATAAATACGATGATCAACTGCGCGCATCCCCTTGCAAAAATGAAAACATTATACATGGAATAGCATTTTTTTTGGGTGCCAGTTGCACAGACAGTAACACCCTCTTAACAGGAATATAGCTGAGATCCTAGTTACGAGTGAAAAAAATTTGTTCACTCACGGAGAAAATGTGAACATGTGTTGTTTAGGCGGATCTATGTGGGGAGCTGGGCATACACCGGCATACCCAAAAATTTGAAAAATGCCAGAAAATGGCCTCTTCAATAGGCTAAATTTATTAATTGAATTGATGTGGTTTGGGATTTGTAAAACCATAGAACTGTTTGTATTGTATTTGTAGCAAATTTTAAATATATAAAATAGATTAATGATGTTATGGAATTATTGCACAAGACTATAAAGTTATGTGTGTAAAGTGAGTACTCCTGTCACTGTGTTTGCCAAGCATCTTGGGAACTCACCTGAGATGTGACCATCCCTGGTCCTGGTTGTTCGTAAATAGCCATCAATTTCACCTGATGCACCTCCCTGCCCTCCTCTTTGGCTTCCTCGAAGTGATATTCCCCATACCACCCTATGTCCCGAGTAGCTATGCAGCTCTCAAGGGTGAAAAAATCGTAGCTGTTCGCTGGTGGCTTCGCCCGTGTGCACATTGTCAGGGCAAGAGTGTAACTGCACCTTGGAGGCACAACGCCATAGAGCGGCCCCATGAAGTACTCCTTCGTGATCAGGAGCCTAAAGATGACGTGGTGATCCGTTCTGTTGGTTAAGTGCAGCGGGCACGAGATCATCGATTTGTTTGGCTCCAAGCCCAATGGGAACCGAAGTTGCAATGGCTTAACACTGAGGATCTCACGCACGCCATCTGAGGGTGCTAAGGGTACCGACACCTACAAGCACCACAAACCATGAAACGACCAAGATCACCGAAGGCTACAAAGAGTTACACACCTAGACCACAAAGGACCCAAAACACCCAAGCAGAGAGGAAGAAACAGTTACTTCCTCGCTAAGCAAATGCAGCTAGGCCTCACCACTCATCTTTAAAGTTCAGCATGCCAACTTTTCTAGCCCAAAACAAGGTCGTAATGGTGTTGAAAACCACCCGTCTTCAAAGTTCAACTCGCCAGGCTTTCTAGCCCAAAACAAGGTTGTAGTGGTGTAGAACGCCACTTCTGGACATTGTCCCTCCAAACGTTGTAGGCAACTATCTATAATGCTTAGATTGTATTTGGTACAGTTCTAGCTCCACCAGATCCGTGGATCTGTTGGAGCTGGGTACAACAGATCCGTGAAGCTGGAACTATGGATATATTAAAAGTGTTTAGGCGGATCATCTTATTTACATTTTAGACTAAAAATATAAATTTAATTTAATTTATTTTAACCTACAAGCTTCAGATCTAAGGTGAAAGTAGGATATGAAGCTCTACTAAAGAGGGCCTTATTACCACACTCTTATTTCTTTGATGAACAAATATTGTGAAATAAAAATTCCAAAGAAGTTAGATAAATAATGTGAAATAGAGGGAGCACCTCGTTATTGACCCGAACTGATTTACTAAATGGAAATTCCACTCTACGCGATTACAAAGGAACTTTCCACTGGAAAATAATAAAAACCAAATGCGCCAATAATGATTTTGATTACCTCGTCAGGCCTATTGTGCATGTAAATCTCCATGTACCTCAATGCTATCTCCGTGCGTCTCATGACTTGTTGGCAACATGCCTCTAGTGAGAAACCTCTCCATTTTGCTTGCAACCTATTCCTCCAGTTTGCATGTACCTGTGGAATCAGAATGTAAAGCAGGAACGGTGCTATACAAATGTGAATCATAGCAGGAACGACGGTACAATACAAATGTAAAAATACTATGTGAATCAACCACTCGACATCTTTCGCGTTTTTAAAAGCAAGGGTTGGATGACAGAAAACCGTAGCTAATTTATTTTCTTGAACAAAGGGCAGAACCTCTGCTATTCATTTCAATAAAAAAATAATTATAATACCGGTCCGAAAAAAAAGAGAACGCAAACACCAACCCAAATAAAATGGACAATGAGAACCGAAAAGGCACCACACTTGTTATCTAAACTTGATGTGTTAGAGTTTATCTTAGGTTTAGGAAGGATTCAGAGTCCAGATGTGTAAAGTGTTGTTTTGCCGGAAAGCAAACAATACCGTATCCGGCTTGGGTTCTGAATTAGTTGAGTCCGTTTCAGTTTTGTAGTGCAGAAAGCTATCCGAATTTGGTTGTAATTTCTAGCCTTTATAAGCAATGAGAAAACCAGAAAAGCTGCATGGATCTTGCAGCACAAAATCGTTTCCATCTTCTTCAGAATCCACCTTCGTTTTGGCCTCTGTTCCTGGTTTCAGAACTTCTCTGTTATCAGAGCTAGCGCCGGAAGTTCAGAGCTTTACCGTTGGTTAAGCTAGCGCAGGAACATCTAATCTCCAACAGCTGAGTTTCAGATTGTTCTGTTTTCTGTTCATAATTACATAGTTTCGTTTCAGAGGTTCAGACAACAGAGAACTTCCTGAACCGACGAGATTCTGATTATCAACAGAGCACTTCCTGTTTGCAGCAGGTTCCTGGGTTCCAACAACACCGACACCTGCAAGCACCGCAAACCACGAAACTACTGGGGAAACGACCTTTCATACCGGCCCATCATTACCGGTTGGACACGAACCAAACTGATAGTTACAACAGTCCTGATTCAACGGCTGCGAAGCGATCGATGCAGTTCAAGGCACCGATCGATCGATGATCTAACATCGATGCGGTTAGTGTCACGAATGGTACTATTTAGCGGGGCTCATTAGTACCAGTTCGTGACACGAACCGGTATTGATGTTAGATAATCGATACCGATCGGTGCCTCCAACCGGTACTGAGCTCCAATTTAAACTTCTTCGTCTTCCCGCTCTTTGCCCGAAAAAGAACAGTTCAGTGCGCGACAAGAACAGTGAGCTTCGGCCAAGAGCTTCAAGGGAGGGGTGGTGCTGTTCAAATTTCAAAATTTTGGTCATTTTACTCGAAACCAAGGTAACTAACGTTAGTAACATCATTCCTCATTACATTTGATGTTAAATGGAGTCTCTTCTTTGCTTGAAATATGAAGAAAATTTGATCTTTTCCCGTGATCGATGAAAGATTATGAATGTAGAGATCTAGCTCAATCATTTCAAGTAGGTTGCAAAAACTTGTTGTGTTAGCTTGGAATTTGCTTGGATTTAATGTAGCTCACATTGAAGGTGTGGATCTAGCTCAAATTTATGTTTTGGTTCCATCGATCGATGAAGAATTTTGAATCTAGATTCTGATCGACCAATTCTTTTTGTAGGTTGCAAAAACTTGTTGTGTAAGTTTAGATTTTGTTTGGATTATGATGTAGCTCGAATTGAAGGTGTGGATCTAGCTAATATTTAGGTTTTGGTTCCATCGATCGATGAAGAATTTTGAATCTAAATTTTGATTGACCGATTCTTTTAGTAAGTTGCAAAAACTTGTCGAGTATGTATACCGGAGTAAATAATCATTTTATAGAAAAATTTGTAATGAAATATAGTCCTTTTAAAAACATGTAATGAAATAAAGTCGTTTTAAAAATTTAGTCAGTCTTAAAAATAACAATATTTATAGAAAAAATATTATCTTTTTGAAGAAATTTCACCTAAAATTAAATTTATCAACTTAAAATTTTAAATAATTTTAAATAAAGAAAATATTAGTTTAATTTGGATTTTGGGAAATGTCCAACAATTCATTATCGAAAAATGAGCTAACATTACCTTGATGTAACATAATATAGATGGACCGGCGATGGATGTACATGGATCGACGCTCCACGGAGTTCTTGCAGGGTATGCAAGATTTTCTTCGTGCGGTCGATGCATACACGACGTCAGGCTACATATGCTGTCCATGCATAGACTGCAAGAATGAGAAAGAGTGGCCAAAATCCAGCCACCTTCACTTCCATTTGCTCGCAAGAGGTTTCATGTCAAACTATACATGTTGGATCAAGCACGGTGAAGAAGAGATTATACAGGAAGATGGTGAAGAAGAAGAGGCGGACAACGATATCCCGGACGTTGGCCAACACGGTTCTTTCGAAGATACATTGGAGGAGTTTGGTGATGATGACTTAGACCAAATGCTGCTTGATGGAGAGGGAGAATACATCGATGAAAGACATTACGAAAAGTTCCAGCGCTTATGGGAGGACCACGGAACATTGTTGTACCCAAACTGTCGACAGGGCCATAAAAAGTTGCGTACCAAACTAGAACTGATGCAATCAAAGGTGACTAATGGATTGTCTGATAAGGGATTCGATGAGTTGTTATGCCTCATAAAGAAGTTACTTCCAGAGGGGAACACGCTGCCTGAAACTACGTACGATGCCAAACAAGTTGTCTGCCCTTTGGAGTTGGAGGTACAGAAGATACATGCATGTTGTAACGATTGTATCCTTTATCGCAATGAGTATGAGGATTTGGAAACTTGTCCGGTGTGCAAAACTTCGTGGTATAAGACCAGGCGTGATGACCCAGGTGAGGTAGAGGGGCAGTGTAAGAAGAAGAGATCCCCTGCTAAGGTGGTGTGGTATTTCCCTGTAATCCCCAGGTTGAAGTGTTTATTTGCAAACAAAGCGCATGCCCAGATGATGCGCTGGCACAAAGAAGACTGTAAAGACGACGAAAGGCTAATGCACCCTGCTGATGGCTCCTAGTGGAGGAAAGTCGATAGAACATACCCGGACTTTGCTGAGGATGCAAGGAACATAAGGTTTAGGTTGAGTACGGATGGGATGAACCCGTTCGGCGAGATGAGCAGCAGTCACAACACTTGGCCCGTGACTCTATGTATCTACAACCTTCCTCCTTGGCTGTGTATGAAGAGGAAGTACATTATGATGTTGTTGCTTATCCAAGGCCTGAAGTAACCTGGAAACGACATCGATATGTACCTCAAACCGTTGGTTGAAGATCTGCTAACACTGTGGAATGATGGTGTACGTGTATGGTATGAGTACAAAAGAGAGCAGTTCACTCTACGTGCATTGCTATTCGTAACCATCAACGACTGGCCTGCACTTGGTAACCTGTCGAGCCTATCTATCAAAGGATATAAAGCCTACATCCACTGCTTAGAGGATACGGACAACAAGTACCTAAAAAACTCTCGAAAGGTTGTGTACATGGGCCATTGTAGATTCCTCCATATGAAGGACCCGTTACGGAAGAAGGGTGAGAATTTTGATGGGACAGAAGAGAAATGTAAGAAGCCCCTGCATCGCAGTGGGATGCTTGTATTTTCTTTGGTAAAAGATCTGAAAGTAGTATTTGGAAAAGGACCTGGTAGCAAACCTGTCCCGACTAAACAAGGTCACATGAAGCCCATTTGGAAGAAGAAATCAATATTTTGGGACTTACCTTACTGGAAAGACTTAGAGGTCCGCCACTCACTGGACTTTATGCATATCACGAAGAATGTCTGCATGAACCTGCTAGGCTTCCTAGATATGTACGAAAAATCAAAAGATACACTTCAAGCACGAAAGGACCTACAGCTATTGGGACTCAGGAACGACCTACATCCGGAAAAGAGAGAAAGGACAGCATTACCTCCACCCCGCGAGCTACACTCTGAGCAAGGAAGAGAAAAAAACATGATTAAGTTCTTGAACAGTGTGAAGGTCCCTTCTGGATACTCCTCGAACATAAGGAGACTCATAAACACGAAAGAGAATAAAATCGTACACCTAAAATCCCATGATTGTCACGTGTTGATGACACAGTTGCTCTCAGTGGCGGTGCGAGGTATTCTGCCGGACTGGGTACGAGGGATAATCATAAAGCTGTCTTCGTTCTTCAATGCGGTGTCGCAGAAGGTCATCGAGCTGAATAAGGTATCTAATTTGCAGGATGACATTGTCGATAGTCTGGTTAGCCTTGAGATGATCTTCCCTCCATCCTTCTTTGATATTATGGTCCATCTCATGGTCCACATTGTTAAAGAGATAGAAATTCTCAAACCCGTATTCCTCCACAATATGTTCCCTTTCGAGAGGTACATGGGTGTCCTAAAGAAGTATGTTTGTAACCGGTCTCGCCCAGAAGGCTGCATTGCATAGGGTGTTGGTACAGGGGAGGTGATTGAGTTTTGTGTTAATTACATTGATGATCTGAATTCGATTGGCGTCCCTGTATCACGCCATGAGGGGAGGCTACGGGAAAAGGGACTCTAGAGAAAAAGAATCCTATAGCGATGATCTACTTTCATTTAAACAAGCACATTTCACGGTATTGAAACAAGCAAGCTGAGTGGCTCAGATATCTATGATCACGAGATGAATTCTGCGACCAATACCCACGAAGTCGATAAGTGGATCGCAATGAGCAAATGGATCATTTCGGCGGTTGGTTATAAAAGCAACTGTTGGGCAACCAGACAGACGATGAACAGTTGAAACTCTTGGCTCGGGGACCATCCACGACAATTGTATCATTCCAAGGGTATGAGATAAATGGGTACACATTTTATACAACAGCCCAGGATAGCAAGAGCACCAACCAAAACAGCGGCGTCCATATAGATGTCTTGGACAAAAATGGAAAGATGGACACCTACTATGGTTTCATAGAGGAGATCTGGGAGCTCGAGTATGGACCTTTAAAAGTCCCTCTGTTTTGGTGCCAATGGGTTAAACTGACAGTCGTGGAGATTGACGAGTACGGTATGACAACCGTGGACCTCAAGCAAGTGGCCTATAGGGACGAACCGTTCGTGCTTGCTAATGATGTGACACAGGTATTCTATGTGATGGACATGGATAGCAAACCGAAAAAGCAGAAGGACAAAAAGCAGAAGGAGAAGACTAGCAATAGCGATCATCCAAGGCGCCATGTGGTTCTTCCAGGTAAAAGAAGGATTGTCGGAGTTAAGGGCGTCACGGACGAAGAAGAGTATAATTAGTTCGATGAGCTACCTCCTTTCACGATGGACGTAGACATTAGTGTCCTAAATGATACAAAGGAATCTCCCTACGTACGTCACGATCATAATGAAGGATCACTTGTAAAAATAAAGTATGTTAGCAAATACAGATCCAAGTGTGTAAGTTTTCTTTTTCCCTTCATTCGTCTCACGTAGAGCAACCAAGCCAACCACACGGCATGACGAAGAGGAGACAGTGGAGTGTGTGATTTGCTTCATGCCATACGAAGCTCAAGTGTTCATGGCAAGTACCTAGCTCAAGATTTCTTCATCATACACTGTAGTATCTTGATTGCTGTAATATACAAGCATGGAGATACTTACACTTTGTTCATACACCAGCACAATTAATCACTCTGCTAATTAGCATTATCTCTTGTCTTAATGATCAGTGTAGGAACAGACATGCTTTAGCTGTAGCGAGCCCATCGGCGACATCAGGTGTCGGCTGTTGGAGAAGATCCTGGCTGGCTTGACCAGCCCCTGTAAGTTCAAGAAGTATGGTTGCCAGGAGAGCGCCCGGTACACTGAGAGGCGGAGCCACAAGGCGATGTGCTTGGTTGACATGGAAGGTCTAAATTGATGCCTTATGTCTATGGATGGATTGTTTTGCTTTCTTTTGGTGTAATAGACTACTAACATACTTGTTTCTCATCCCTCTAGTGGTTCTCCTGTTGCTCCGTATTTTCTGTTCAAATTTTACAACGACAACAACAATTCATTGTTAAGTATTACCTGTACAATTTGCATGAATCATATATATATATATATATATATATATATATATATATGTGTGTGTGTGTGTGTGTGTGTGTGTGTGTGTGTGTGTGTGTGTGTGTGTGTGTGTGTGTGTGTATGAGTAGCTAGCTCATGATCAACAATCAATTCTTTGTATTTATATAAGGCATCACTAAGCAAGTTGGTGTCTGGTTGACATGGAAGGTCTAAATTGATGCCCTATGTCTGTGGATAGATCGCTTTGCATTCTTTTGGTGTAATAGACTACTAACATACTAGTTGTGGATTTATAACCTTATTTTATTTTTTGAAAATCATTTTAGTGTGGAATAAGAATGATTCATTATTTTTATTAAGCAAATAAGAAATAATATTCTAAAGAATATATGAATTTTTCATATTATTACTTGAATTGTAGAAACTATAAAAGGAATTTATAAATGACTAGTAACCTGATTTTATTTTTGAAAATCA
The DNA here is from genome assembly GCA_036346375.1 of Guadua angustifolia. Lineage (NCBI taxonomy): Eukaryota > Viridiplantae > Streptophyta > Magnoliopsida > Poales > Poaceae > Guadua > Guadua angustifolia. The sequence continues at coordinate 45,465,984 of CM070520.1, read as the reverse complement.
TTTTAGTGTGGAATAGGTATGATTTATTATTTTTTATTAAGCAATAATTGAATTTATATGACAGGTGAAACTTTGCAATGAAATTATAAGAGTGCAAAAATTACTTTATTTCTTATATTTTTATAATTGTAATTTATATTAGATGGTTGGAAAATAAAATTCTAAAGGATATATGAATTTTTCATATTATTGATGAATTGTAGAAACTATAAAAGGAATTTATAAATGACCAAGAAAAATAGGTATCAAGATCTGGTTCTTATTACAAACCGTCTTCGATAGTACCTAGGGTTTCCGCTAGGTTGAGACATCGATGCGGTTGGTGCCTCCAATCGGGATCGATGTGAGGCATCGATCCCGTTTGAGGCACCAACCGATCGATGTGAGACATCAGTCTCGATTGTAGACACTAACCGGGACTGATGGTGCCCCTTATAAATCTCTCTCGCCGTTATCTCTTCCCCAATTCCCCAATTTTTGCTTCTCCCGCTCGTTCCCAGCCTCTCTCTTGCCGCCGCCGTTGATTTCCTGTCGACTCTGCGTGCACTGCCATCCTTCTCGCCTCCGACGATCCCATGTGTGCCGCTATCCTCCTCGCCTTCGACGACCCCATGTGCGCCGCCGTCCTCCTCGCCTTCGACGACCCCACATGTGCCACCGGCGTTCCCGCCTTGCCCTAAATACATTGTAAGCTTCTGTTTTTGTGCGGCAGCATTTGCTAGTAAGTAAGGACTCCGGTGATTGTGGCCAATACGTGCGCCGATTTGCTGTGTTTTCTAGCAGTGGAACCGTGGATTCGGTTCCTAGTACCGAACACATGTGTGTATGATTGTCCTGCGCAACATCACTTGAGGGATTGCTCATTTTGTTTTGGCTACCTGTGGGATTTCTCAGTGATGATATTGGGTTATTTAATGAATATAACAGGTAATGATGTGAATAAGGCCTTCACCCTAATTTTTGATTTGCTATTCAGTTGCCCTATTGCTCTGTGATGAAATTAGGGTTAAATATGATCAGAACAATTATTCTGTGATCTGGGCCTTGAACTGATAGAAATACATGCTTGAAAGTGTTGTTTAAATTCACTGTTTGATAATCTGATCAGTAGTCTCCCTGTTGGCTAGTTGGCTTGCTTATATCAGTATTGTAGCTGCTGCTGTGTTCAAAAGAATAGATAAATTACCTTGTTCTAGAGGATATTGACATAGTCAGTAGTCTGGTTATCTATTGGTCTGGACACTTTCAGTGCAGTAAGTTGTTTTCATCTTTCCTGGATGTGTATCTAGTTTCTGCATTGGTTCAATATTCATTCTTATACTCTGTTCGGTCACCAGGAAGCTGCTCACTGATATTTGCTAGTCTGTGGTAGAAGCAATTGCTGAATAGACTTGCTTTGATTGCTTGAAGAACTGCTTAGTCGCTAGCCTGAATATTACTGATCCTGTTCGGTTGATGAATTTGTCTTTCATAAAACTGGCATCAATCTGATTCTTTCAACAGTGAATTTGTTAAACAATTCTTTATTGTGAATGCTAAGGTGGTAAGGGTTCAAGGCCCTAGTCACTAAATAATTTGTTAGCCCATTTGTGATTGTGGTGAAGATCCTTATCTTCATCCAAACCCTAAATCTGAGAGCAAATCATATATATCTATATTTCCTCTCTTGTGCATGTTAAGGTGGTAAGTGTTTGAGGCCTTATTCGCTGATTTAATTGTTTAGCCCATTTGTGATAGAAGTTGAATATCTAAATCTTCACTTAAACCCTAAGTCTGAGAGCAATATATATAAACATATACTTATCAATATGTAGTAGGAGATATATTTCAATGTATAAATGACAATATGTTTAGATTTTTGGATTATCTTGATTTAATGTGGAATAAGGCTTCCCTTAGTGAATATGGATGTATTTGCGAATATGGATGTATTTTTTGTTAATATGGATGTATTTTTTTGTGAGTAAATATGGATGTATTTGAGAATATGGATGTATTTTTTTGTTAATATGGATGTATTTTTTGCAAATATGGATGTATTTTTTGCGAATATGGATGTATTTGCGAATATGGATGTATTTATTGTGAATATGGATGTAATTTTTTGCGAATATGGATGTATTTGTGAATATGGATGTATTTTTTTGTTAATATGGATGTATTTTTTGTGAGTAAATGAGTGAGATTATTAATATGAGTTTGTTAATATGGATGTATTTGTGAATAAAAAAGTAAGTTAGTCTTTTTTGTTAATATGGACTTGACTTAAGAACGTCTTCGGCGTCGCCTTTTGTGGAATATTAGGTGTTTTTTCAGAGAATTTATTTACTAATAACATAGCTATATGTGCATCCCTCTGATGGATCTTAACAGAAACATGCCATACCGCAGAATAAAACCACTTGAAGAAAAGTGGCGATACTAACTAATTAGTTAGGAGAGGTGCTTACTTTTGTAGTTAAGGATTCATACCCCATCCCATTTCTTTTTCTTTGAAAAGAAAACCTTACCATTTTTGGGCCGCTTGATATTTCCTTCTTATCGATTACGGCTAGAAAGAGAGGTTGGTGTCATGGTGTGGTCCATACATCTACTAGAATAGAACCCTAATTCTATTGACTTGACCCAACAATTGATGATTTCCCTTGAATTAGGAACCCTGTCCTCTCTACCTCCTCTTCCCTACCATCAGCTTTACATGAAACGTGATCTTTACTTGTCGATAGTATTTGACCTTTTGTGAATATGGATGTATTTTTTGTTAATGGGGAAATATCTAGTATAAATGGCTATTCAGTGCTAAAATGCTAACATCCATCGTGGGTCATCCGATCTATCATGTGTGGCTCAGATTGAGAATGGTGGAAGCCCCTCATGGGATGAGGAGAAAAATAGAGGGGGCTTTTCACAAAACTGTTTAAGTGACAAGGGGTTTCACCACTCTCAATCTGAGCCACACATGATAGATCGGATGGCCCATGATGGATGTTAGCATTTTAGTACTGAATAGCCATTTGCACTAGATATTTTCCCTTTGTTAATATGGATGTATTTGCAAGCAAGTTCCCAAAGACAAATTAAGGTAACTACATAGCTTTCCTTAAAAGATGAAACATTTGCTTAACTGTCGTGTCAACTCTGCATCAGAAATTGATTTAATTTAGAATAGGCTTGCGTACACCAGCCTAGCAATAACTCGACGTTTGAGGTCATATTCTTTGCTATGATGTAATATTGGTTATGATCTAATATAACCCTTTCTTTCTGTTCAAAGTAGTGTAAGATGCTTAATTATAGATAAGCTAGTCTAAGCATATATATCACATCATGCATGCTATAAAATTTTCAAATAAATTAATGGAAATCTAGCTAGGAAATCATGCTATAGTTTGTATAATACTAGCTCATGGCACTATAAAAAACGCGCAGCCATTCAAAACCATAATTGATATTAAAATATTAATTCATGATGCAAAGTAATAATAATATTTTAACAAATAATAGGGGTGAGTAATAGGAATGGTGGGTTGGAGTTGCTCTTGGTTAACTTGCATTGCTTCTTGGTTAAGGCATACGTGCAGTAGATCTTGTCATCATCCGCCGAGTTTACCAAAAAAAGTCCGCTCAAAATGAAAATTTGGTCATGTCAGGAAGAGAAACTACTCCATTCCAAACTACAGTGACACTTTTGAATAGGAGAACGGGTATATGAATACTATACCTTTCAAATTCACCAAAATTATTTTCGCTCCAAAAGAGTTCGGCAAATTATTCATTATTTTTGTGATGTTCGTTATTCATAATATTGAGCTCTATAGAATGGTCACTTAGTAATGCCCTTATGGCAAAATGCAAAATTCCAAACTTATGGGATTCTCAATCTACCATTTTGAATTTGCTTTGCTATGGCCAGAGGTGAAAAATAGCCTGAGGAATTGTCTCATTTCCTTTAAGATAGTTAGAAAACTACTTTCTAGGATCCTTGTTTCTGTTCTTCAGATTTCAGAACACACACCATTCATGTGAAATGTGATCTTTACTTGTCGATAGTATTTGGCCTTTTGTTGATCTATTTTCGTTAATTTTCAGTGTCTTCTTCTAGCCTAAGAAACAATGATGGCAGGTGAAGGATTGGATCAAGAAGAATTTATGAGAAATTTGATTGCAGGAGATGATAATCATGAGGCGGGGGAGCCTAAACCTGCCCTCGTGGATCAACCCGTGGCCGCTGAGGCCACCGAGGCCGACGAGGCTGCAGAGCACGATGAGGCCGGCGAGGTAACAATCAGTCCCGTTCATGATTGTCGGCTCCACTATCATACTAAGCCAACATTCTGACCCGTTCATGATTGTACCATGCTTTCAAATTGGTCAACCAAGCAGGCAATCATGTCATCGAGGTCCAAGCAAGAAGTCAAAGGTAAGACACGTTATCACCAAAATCGGTGAGAACGGCCAACCTCTTGCACCCCTAGGGGCACTTGGGCCGTTCAATTCGGCATGCGGCGTCCACGTTAGGGATCACGTGCCCATTAGTATAATGAAATGGGATCAGGTCCCTGAAGATATGAAGAACATGCTTTGGAACGATGTGAATGAGACATTCACCTTCCCCTAAGGGACCGAAGAGAAGGTGAAGAGTTACACTCTGAAGAAGATGGCAATCGCATTCCAAACTTTTAAAAAGAAGTTGAACATAGAGTATATCAAGAAGAATCGAACGCCCGAATTCAACAAGTACCCAAAGTTGCAGGATCATTGGGATGCGTTCGTGAACTACAAGACTTTGGACGAAGGTCAAAGTTTAAGTGAAAAGAACAAACTGAATGCACAGAAGAAGAATTACCACCACCGACTCGGCCCTGGTGGTTACTGCCAAGCAATACTCAAATGGGATAAGAGAGAACAGGACCTGCTAGTGAAGGGTGTCGCACCCGCAACAATGGAATGGCCCGATAGAGCAAGACATTGGTTCTATACTCATAGCGGCGGCCTTGATGATGAAGGCAATGCAGTGTTTGGGGAGGTGCTGCGAGATGTGGTCAGAAGGCTTGCACAGTCGATCGAGGAGTCTTCCTAGGGCATTTTCGTGCCAAATAGAGAGAACGACGAGCTAACAAGGGCCCTACAAAACCCAGAGCACCTTGGACGTACACGAGGCGTTGGCGTCGTCCCGTGGAAGGTTAGTTTCTCTCAGGATGCCGAGATCTATAGGAGTCGGGTGAGAAGCAAGGCTCGACAGACACAACAGCTCAATGCTTTGAAGAACGCCTGAATCAAACGCAGGAGAGAATGCAAGAAGAGATACGAAGAGAGGTGCAGTTAGCCTTGAGCCAACAGCGGGAGATGAGCTAGGAACCTCCAAGTAATCCTAACATCATCAGCCCCTCTGTGCAGCCGAGCAGCTACGCTTTCGGTGGCTTGCCTGAAGCGGATTTAGACCACTATCCCATAGACGACATTAGGCAGTAAACACCTTATGAGCTGCATGTCCAAGCGTGGAACCTCTCATTCAAGGCAGCCCACAGCATGGCTCACCCAGTGGAGCCGAGGCAGCTCATCCATGGCCAACAGATACCGTTAGGCTACTCCAAGGTCTCGGTGGAGGATGTTTGCCCAGGGTACGAGGATCTTGACCTCGAAATTCCTGGAGGTGATAGGACTACAAACTAAGGAGAGGCGGTACACAATTTCATCCTGTGGCGCAAGCGGTACATAATTTTTCGAGATAACATGGATGTGTCCTCTCTGCAAAGAAGCCCGACTCCTACACCACCTCTCGCACACATAAGCCCCAGAAGAAGCCCGTCTCCTCCAAAGAAGGCGCCGACTCCTACACCACCTCCAGCACACATAAGCCCCAGAAGAAGCCCATCTCCTCCCAAGAAGGCGTCGACTCCTACACCACCTCCCGCACACATAAGCCCCATAAGAAGCCCGTCTCCTCCCAAGAAGGCGCTGACCAAGACAAACAAGCCAGCTCGGCCAGCAGCTCCCAAGAAGACGGGGTCGTCCACCCAATCCAAGAAGCTGGCTCCACTTCCGGAGCGGGCGTATGATATGATCGAGGAGGATACCAAGAAGATAGTACAAGGTGAGGTAACTAAATTTTTTAGACCCAAGTCACCAGAGAAGAAGGTTCAACCTGACATGAAATAATTTCACAAAGGCTTGAGGACTATTAAAAATTTGAAGGATTAAAAAGAAATGCCTCGTCTATCAAACTACGAGTGCACATTGACTAAGGAATCCCACAAGAAGAAGACTTCAGAGGAGAGGACGTCAGCTGACGAGAAGGCCAAGGAGATGCTAAAATTCTTCGATGAAACTAGACTTGACGAAGATCAAGTATTAGGCACGACGAAAATTGAGTATGCCCAAGTAAGATGGCCATTTACACCAGGCACATCATTGGTCAGGCATGAGGAGCTGCTCCAGCTAACAACAAAGATGCGACAATTCCATGAATGGTACTTGGACGCGGCCAAGCATGGTCTAGATTTGTTCATTTGTCAAGTTCAAGGAACAAGATTTTTCCACGGGGAGCGGTGAATTTTATGTCGAATGGAACGTCATGTATGATCTATACGAGATGACGCCTCGCCATGCCATCTTTGGGTTCTTTGGATCGTGTAAGTGTCTTATTTACAAAAAAACCATCGTGCGCGCCCTTGTACTATACTAACTTGCAAGTCTAACTAATTTCTTATATAGAATGGAGATACAAAGATGCCGAAGGGATCGTATTTTTGACATAGGCTTCATGGACCTAGTAGTTATCAACGAGACAACTGTTACAGACTTCCCAAGCGAAATAGAGACTAACATATACAATGCGCTAATGGGACAAAAATATAAGTCAAAGATATATCTACCCTACGCATTTGAGTACGTGTTTTCGTACCGCCTCGTTCTACTCCTTTTTCATAACACAATGTTAGAACTAGTTAGTTATCTACATTGACAAATATATGTACAGTTTTCACTGGATTCTTCTTATGATCGAGCTAGATCGTAGCCTGATCACAGTTATGGACTCGAGAAGGAAACCAGCTAAAAAGTTTCAAAACTTTATCGACATGCTCAACTGGTATTAATTCTTGTTCCTTTCATTATTGTACTAGTTCTATTTCCTTCCATTTGAAACAAATTCTAATCATGTACAATTCATAATCACATGTGTAGTGCATTCATGCGGTTTAAATATAAAACAGGGTGTATTCAAGGAGAAATTTGATATTACAATTGCCTCTCAAGTACATATATCATAATGCTAGCTTTTTAGTTAGTTAACTTAATTTCCTTACATCCATTTCACGCTTTCAACTTTTTTCACCGTAGATCTTGTATCAGCCGCTGGGCAACAATTTATGCGGCTACTATGTACGTGAGTTTATGCACACCCAAACCGGAGTCGCTGACCGCATGCTAAAAGGCGACAAGGGGGTGCGTAAATATATTGACTAGCTTTAATGATGTCTAGGCATTCCTTATATCTTGTACAAATTCAAGGATTGATTAGTTAATGACTTAATGACAGGTGCCTCAATATTTGGCGGAACAAGGTTCGGAATTCTCGCCGGCGTGAGTGAGAGCAATCCAAGAACAACTCGTCGGCTTCATTTATGATGAGGTCATAAATCCAAACGGCGAGTTTCACGAACCAAATGTAAATAGGTTGGGCCCTTTGATAAGGACCGGTGAACTGTCGGGGTCGACGGCTAGCAATAGCGATGCACGTAAAAGATCCCGATGAACAGAAGGAAAAGAAAGACTAAAGTTGTAATTAAAGTTGTTAATGAATATTCTGTGATCCCGATCGATGAACAGAAGAACTAATATGTGTACATATTGTAATACATTAGTTGTAATTAAATTTGTTAATGAATGTTCAGTGATTTAATTATCAGTCAGATGTGCATGATTGATTATATGTGCTTTAATTAGTTGTGATTTAACACACACACACACATATAATAGCTAGTGGACACACACACACACACACACAGATATATATATATATATTATATACAGCACATCAGTACCGGTTGGAGAAACCAACCGGTACTGATGAGGTTCTCATCAGTACCAGTTGGAGACACCAACCAGTCCTGATAAGGGACTCAGGGGTTCACGATGCGCTGCCACGTGTGACTTCCAACCGGTACTGATACTCTATTAGTACTGAGTGAGGGAACTGGGACTGATACCCTTGAGTATTAGTCCCGGATGGCTTGTACAGGTTGAAAAACCAGTATTAAAGGCCGTTTTTGACCGGTACTGAATGCCAGTTCTGTAGTAGTGCCTAGACCACAAAGGACCCAAAACACCCAAGCAGAGAGGAAGAAACAGTTACTTCCTCGCTAAGCAAATGCAGCTAGGCCTCACCACTCGTCTTTAAAATTCAGCATGCTAACTTTTCTAGCCCAAAACAAGGTCGTAATGGTGTTGAAAACCACTCGTCTTCAAAGTTCAACTCGCCAGGCTTTCTAGCCCAAAACAAGGTTGTAGTGGTGTAGAACGCCACTTCTGGACATTGTCCCTCCAAACGTTGTAGGCAACTATCTATAATGCTTAGATTGTGTTTGGTACAGTTCCAGCTCCACCAGATCCGTGGATCTGTTGGAGCTGGGTATTTCTAGCTCCAACAGATCTGTCAAACTGGAACTATGGATATATTAAAAGTGTTTAAGTGGACCATCTTATTTACATTTTAGACTAAAAATATAAATTTAATTTACTTTATTTTAACCTACAAGCTTCAGATCCAAGGTGAAACTAGGATCTGAAGCTTTACTAAAGAACGCCTTATTACCACGCTCTTATTTCTTTGATGGACAAATATTGTGAAACAAAAATTCGAAAGAAGTTAGATAAATATTGTGAAATAGAGGGAGCACCTCGTTATTGACCGATGTAGCGAACGGATTTACTAAATGGAAATTCCACTCTGCGCCATTACAAAGGAACTTTCCACTGGAAAATAATAAAAACCAAATGCGCCAATAATGATTTTGATTACCTCATCAGGCCTATTGTGCCTGTAAATCTCCATGTACCTCAATGCTATCTCCGTGCATCTCATGACTTGTTGGCAATATGCCTCCAGTGAGGAATCACTCCATTTTGCTTGCAACCTGTTCCTCCAGTTTGCATGTACCTGTGGAATCAGAATGTAAAGCAGGAACAGTGCTATACAAATGTGAATCATAGCAGGAACGACGGTACAATACAAATGTAAAAGTACTATGTGAATCAATCACTCGACATCTTTCGCGTTTTTAAAAGCAAGGGTTGGATGACGGAAAACCGTAGCTAATTTATTTTCTTGAACAAAGGGCAGAACCTCTGCTATTCATTTCAATAAAAAAATAATTATAATACCGGTTCGAAAAAAAAAGAGAACACAAACACCAACCCAAATAAAAGGGACACTGAGAACCGAAAAGGCGACACACTTGTTATCTAAACTTGATGTGTTAGAGTTTATCTTAGGTTTAGGAAGGATTCAGAGTCCAGATGTGTAAAGTGTTGTTTTGCCGGAAAGCAAACAATACCGTATCCGGCTTGGGTTCTGAATTAGTTGAGTCCGTTTCAGTTTTGTAGTGCAGAAAGCTATCCGAATTTGGTTGTAATTTCTAGCCTTTATAAGCAATGAGAAAACCAGAAAAGCTGCATGGATCTTGCAGCACAAAATCGTTTCCATCTTCTTCAGAATCCACCTTCGTTTTGGCCTCTGTTCCTGGTTTCAGAACTTCTCTGTTATCAGAGCTAGCGCCGGAAGTTCAGAGCTTTACCGTTGGTTAAGCTAGCGCAGGAACATCTAATCTCCAACAGCTGAGTTTCAGATTGTTCTGTTCTCTGTTCAGAATTACATAGTTTCGTTTCAGAGGTTCAGACAACAGAGAACTTCTGAACCGACGAGATTCCTGCTATCAACAGAGAACTTCCTGTTTGCAGCAGGTTCCTGGGTTCCAACAACACCGACACCTGCAAGCACCGCAAACCACGAAACGACGAAGATAACCAAAGGCTACAAAGAGCTACGCACCTAGACCACCAAGGACCCAAAACACCCAAGGAGGGAGAAAACAGTTATTTCCTAGCTAACCAAATGCAACTAGGCCTCGCCACCCGTCTTCAAAGTTCAACATGCCAGCTCTTCTTGCCCAAAACAAGGTCGTAATGGTATTGAACGCCACTTCCAGACATTATCCGTCCAAATGGTATGGGGTTCAAATTCACAGTGAAAATTAGAAGAAAAAGTAACGAACCACAAACCCGAATTTCGTATCGTGATTCGAACGAATCACTTTTCTGGTAACTATGGTATACACAAGCTCTCAAAAACGTTGTTATTTAGAACTCGTTATGATCCATTAGTATACTTACCTGCACAGCTGATGTACTAATCGTGCCAATCTCGACCGACCAGTCCGTATTGCCCGTTGATGTACTAATCGTGCCAATCTCGACAGACCAGTCCGTATTGCCCGTTTTATCAAGCCTCTTGATTATGTGCCGTGTAACTGGTCTTTTCACTGGGTCAAAATTCATGCACTCGTTCCCTATCTCAGCGCATACTCTTACTTGTTCCAATAGTGTGTCCCCCTCGGATATCTCCAACCTATTCATCCAACTTTCAACTACCTACAAAGATGCATGCAATCGTGAGTTACAATTTATTTCTAAAATTAAACCTGATTATTGGTGATTTACAGCTTCTCAGGAAAAAAGAAGAAAAACGGAAAATATGTTAGAAATTCCAAAAAAAAAATCTAGTCACTAATCTGGTAGATCCTAATTAAAGTTGATCTATTTTGGCCATTGCTCGTTAGTATTAAAAGGAAAATTAGGCTTGATTTTTTAATGAGAAATGCAAAACATCTAGGCTCAATCTAGTGGACCATAATTAAAGCTAAGCTACAGAGGCCATTGGATTTTATCACTAAAAGATATATATCACTTTGTATTTTTCAAAGTAAGATCATCCTTGTCTATGGGAAATGGGGTGCTGCCTTGTGCAAACAAACAAAGAACGGAAAAGGCAGAGGAACGCAACAAGAAAAGGCAAAACAACATAGAAATCAATAAAGAGGGCAAAATTTAAAACCTAGCTTAGAGTTCTAATCATCTACTATTCGTACAGTGTGGAAAGAGATGGTCATCTCAAATATCTAATATCATATTCATTTACTATATACTCTCAGACTATACAAAAATAGTTCTACACCACTTATCTTGGTGGGTATAAATCATAGTGGTGCAAATTAAAGGCATGCTCGGAACGCACGAGTCTCATAAATTAATTCCCACAAGAATTAGGGGAAAATCCTATTACAAAGAAAGCATAATATAATGTATTGGATAGCAGATACAATACATTGGTAAGATTAAATCGACAAAGGTTTGTAGTTTCAAAACTTCCGCATTCCAAACTAACGATTGCTTTGATAACCCTTAAAACATAAAAAATATAAATTCTTCCATTAATAGATAAAAACTAATGACTGCTAAAATAACCTTAGAAAGAAGAAAAACAATAAAAAGTTTCTCACCAATCAAGAAAAAATGGGAAGAACCTATCCCACTTATTTGTGGTGCTAGATTATAAATACAACAGTGGTTGTAGTTGCCAAAACATATATAACTATATTTCAACTATAGATACTAACATGATATAACAAATACAATCACACATTCAAATATAAATATAAGTGTTGTAATATCTAGACGTGCAAATTATGTGGGCAATTTGACTAGTTTAAGAAAAGGAGCAATGATTATTTTCAATTATTAAATTAAAGCACATAGTAGGAGTATTTACAGCAACTACTCGATGTTAATGCGCAAACCATGTCAATTCAGACATCAAACTAACAACAAAAATTATCCAAAAAGTAAAGCACGTCCTCACAGATTTAACGCCATGTAAATTGCATTTTCACATTCAATCAAAAACAAGGAGAAAAAATGAATTTTTTTCTTGAAGATAATAACTTCTATGACTATATTTATTTTAAATACTACATTTATTATTTCTCTTCACATATTTTGGTGCTACCTTGATACTCAAAACATAAATACGGATTGCAACAATTTGTGAAAAACCCTATTACAAAGAAAGATATTATGCAAAGTGTGAAATTGTGAAAGCGCTACTGGATGTTCTCCCTAGAATGATATTATGCAAAATGTGAAAAAAAGAAATATATTATGCGAAGTTAAAGCATAACATAATTATTTCAAAATCCTGTCTTTATATTAGAACCATCACATAACTTGTTCTTACCTCCTCAACTGCAGAATACCCCTTCTTTCCGGTCAGTATCTCTATGATTATAACACCAAGACTGTATATGTCTAACTTTAATGTGATTCGTCCACTGTAGAATTCCGGAGCTAAATATCCCCTGCATGAAATTTTAATACTCCGATTGATGAATGTGCAAAGGGAATGTAGCATAATCCATACCTAACACCCAAAAAAAATTGAGCTTTGAAGAGGTAATTAGCTCACAGTGATCCAATCAGTTTCGAAGTAATAGTCCAACTTTGCTTTTCATCGAAGCACCTTGAGAGACCAAAATCAGCGATTTTTGGTACCATGCTATCATCTAGCAATATATTAGCAGGTTTGAGATCTAAGTGAACAATATTCTTCTGGTGAAGATAATGTAAACCCTCACAGATTCCCTTAATTATTTGATAGCGCACTTTCCATCCAAGTCCATGAGATGCATCTGTGAAGGAGAGGAGAAAGGGTTTCAAATTTTAAGTAATGTAAATCTTAGAATGCTAGGTAGTATACCACATGGTAATAAAGTAATTTCTACAATCCTATTATAGATAATAACCTTTAATAAAGAAAATATAGATGGAAATAAATGTTACTTGCCACATCATCCTACCGGTGATATACTCATCGAGACTCCCTTTAGGTAGGTACTCGAAGCAAAGCAACCTATGTCGTACATCTGCCATGACAAACTTTTCATCGTACTTTTCAAATTGCCCTTGTGTGTCAGAACAATATCCTAGAACTCGTACTATATTCTTGTGCTTTACCCCCATCAGACAGTTAACCTCATTGTTGAATTTATTCTCATCAATATCAAGCATTGCATTCAGCTTCTTTACTGCGACCGTCCCATTTACAAGCATTCCCTGCAGTCGCAGCATGCCTTGCCAGAATGAGGCTAAGTTTCCAGATCAGCTGTGTGATTAAGACTGGGAGCAGTTGAGAGTTATCCATACCTTGTAAACCACCGCAAATCCACCACTGCCGATTTGCAGGTCATCGGAGAAATTTTTTGTGATGGCTTCTAGAAGTGATAATGTCAGGTTCGTCGGCTCTGCACTGTCGTCGAGTAGCATGCGCTCCAAGACATTGTGCCTAGCAATAGCTCCACCATCCATTTGTGATTACATATGACAGTTCCCTTCAAACAAATTAAAGGTTGCAGCAAATCAATCTGTAATTTCTTCTAATAGTCGGTGCGTCAGACCTATTGGCTCCATAATTGTTGTACTTTGCAAAAGTCTTAATTATCTGCAAAAGCAAATTAAAGCATATGCTAATCTCTTACAGAAAGAAAGAAGAGTAGCTTTCCCTTATAAATTACCAGCTGCTTGTTCTACGCCTTGTGCTTTGCCACTCGGTGGCCTTCCTACAAATTCTCTAGGCTGCAACCATATACCGCCAGGGAAGATCAGCAATCACCAACATAAGAATTAACAATTGATTTACCATGAAACAAATGTTAGGACGTGTACAGCTGGGTGAAGGTTCAATTTGTATTTGCAGTACAGTGCAATGGAACGATGAAACGATAGGCATAGAACCAGATCGATGTACTAAGTGGCAGGATCACCGGCCTGAAAGCTAGGGAAGCAATGCTAATTGCAGAAGCACGTATACTACTAACCTGGAGAGCGGAAGGCCTGCCGGCTCGTGCTCGATAGGATATGGCTCGATCCTTGACGGAAGGGGAGAGAGATGGATCGATCGAGCTCCGTTAGATTGAGGATCGCATCCACGTGAAACTACATATGCGCCAGCCGGCGCTCGAGACGATGCAGTAGGGCAAGCATGGAGATGATGATAAACAGCTTGGTAAACGCTTGCTCGCGATGACGGTGTGGTGTAAAGAAAGGAAGAATGAAACACGCGTAAGGAATGAACAAAGAAACACGCTTATGGTCATTTATGAGCTTGGAGCTTGGCCAATGCTAGCTCGCGGGGACCGAGTGGTGATGAAGAAACAAACACGTGTATGGTCATTTTTGTCGGCTCGGTCAAGCTCGCGGGGACCGAGTGGTGATGAAGAAAGAAACACGTACGCGCATGGTCAGTGCCTTGGTGCCGAGTGGTGATGAAGAAAGAAACACGTACGGGCATCGTCAACACGGCGGTTAGGTGCAGCGGGCACGAGATCATCGATTTGTTTGGCTCCAAGCCCAAGGGGAACCGGAGCTGCAATGGCTCAACGCTGAGGATCTCACACATGCCGTCTGAGGGTGCCTGCTGACACCTGCAAGCATCACTTAAGGCTACACTACCCGTCTTTAAAGTTCTGCATGCCAGCTTTTCTAGCCCAAAGAAAAGGTCGTAATGGTGTTGAACGCCACTTCTGGACATTGTCCCTCCAAATGTTGTAGGCCTCTAGTGAGGAACCACTTCATTTTGCTTGCAACCTGTTCCTCCAGTTTGCATGTATCTGTGGAATCAGAATGTAAAGCAGGAACGGTGCTATACAAATGTGAATCATAGCATAGTATTTGTTAAAAATAACCAAAGATCTTGATAAAGAGAAATAACATTTCTCACTAGATCAATAACTTCTTGGGGAGGCATTTCGGCGCTTTTGGAGCGGCCATTGGGTCCTGAGATTATCTTTATCATTACAACACCCAAGCTGAATATGTCTAACTTCTTACTCTGGTGGCAAGTATCTGCTGCATGGCATCATAAACATAACAGGTACAATGAATATGTAGTAAGCACAACTCGCACGAGGCATTAAACTTACAATATTCCTATAGGCCTCGTGTGATCCGGGTGTGTTCATTACTGAAGAGCATTGACAAACCAAAATCTGCAAGTTTTGGCACCATGTTTTTATCCAGCAATATATTGTCAGGTTTTAGGTCCAAATGGTAAATAGGTTTTTCGAACCCCTCATGAAGGTATTTTAAACCCTCACAAGTCCCCCTGATAATTTTGTAAGGTGTGTGCCAGTCAAGTCCATCACATTCATCTGCAGAAATGACACAAATAGAGTATTTATGTAATGCAAATATCCACAACTATTCATCTTCACATGGTAAATAAGAGTCGAAGTGGAGCACCATTATACCAGAAAGATGCTTCTGAAGGCTGCCATTGTGCAAATACTCCAAGCAGAGCGCTCTGTATGTCTGTTCAGCAAAAATTGATTTTCCATTGTACTCCATATGCTTGCGTCGTGTTTCATAGCAGTAGCCATTTAACTTGACAATATTTTGATGATTAAAGCTTCCTAAGGTTATCAAACTCATTCTGGAATTGCTTATCGTCAATTCCTGGCCCAACATTATCAAGCATCTTCACAGCAATCTCTTCTCCATTTTTATCCTCTCCCTGTTCATTATCTACTATCAGTACTCAATACAGAGCTTGATTTTGTGTTACTACCGATAACGTTCGACAAGCAGAAAAATGTGAGCATCAGACTATGCTTTTTGTTGTCGCATTTTATTCCAACGGAGAATATGGTGCGACAACAAAAGGTGTGGCACTCGTATAAAAAAAATGGCGTGGCAACTCTTCAATTATGGGCAAAAACATGTGGTGCAGGTATATTTCTCGGCACACCACACTGTGTATCGATCATGTTTATTTACTACTGATAACGTTCGACAAGTAGAAAAATACCTGCACCACATATATCTATTATCTATTACTACTGATAACGTTCGACAAGTAGAAAAATACCTGCACTACATGTGAGCATCACAGCAATATCTTCTCTGTTTGTATCCTCTCCCTGTTCATTATCTATTATGTTTACTACTGATAACGTTCGACAAGTAGAAAAATGTAAGCATCAGGCTATGTTGCCCATTGCCCAACTCTTCAATTATGGGCAAAAACATGCGATGCAGGTATATTTCTTGGCACACTACACTATGTGTTGATCACGTTTATACATAATATATAAAATTTGGTTACAAATCAGATGTGCCCTTACTCTGTAAACCTTTCCATATGCACCTTGACCAATTTTTCGCTCCTCAGAGAAATTATCTGTAATTTCTTCTAATAGTCGGTGCGTCAGACCTATTGGATCCATAATTGTTGTATTTTGCAAAAGCCTTTTCTGCAAAAAGCAAATTAAAGCATATGCTAATCTCTTACGGAAAGAAAGATGAGTAGCATCCTCTTCTAAATTACCAGCTGCTTGTTCTACTCCTTGTGCTTTGCCACTCGGTGGCCTTCCAAAGCTCCTACAAATCTAGGCTGCAACCATATACCGCCAGGGAAGATCAGCAATCACCAACATGAGAATTAACAACTGATTTACCATGAAACAATTGTTAGGACGTATACAGCTGGGTGGAGATTCAATTTTACTAGGTAGAATCGCGCGCGAATGCCGCGCCGTGAGGGGAAAATCCGGTATGAGTTTTTTTGCAAATCGAATTTGCGAAACTGCAGGTCCGGTATGAGTTTTTTGCAAATCGAACTTGCAAAACTGCAGGGCTTTTTTTTCAAAATAACCGGCGAAGAAGGGACCGGATGCATTTTTTTATGTTCGCCAAACCACCCAGTGGGCAAAAATAGTCTAGAGGGAAAAGGGCGAAAAATTATTAGAGATGACAATCTTCTTTTATCGAGCCTAACACTATACACGTTCACCGAGTAATAATACACGTTTAAAAAAATATCAGAGATCGAGATAGAAAATCAAGTTGGGGAAAAAGTCTAGACATAGAGCTGCACACATTTCTCTGGTGCTGAAAAAAATTTCCGGGAAAAACGTTTTTTTTGCGGCGAAAATATTTTTTCCGGGTTTTTTGGGTGGCTAAAACATTTTTTCCGGGTCTTTTGGGTGGCGAAAACATTTTTTCCGGTTTTTTTGGGCGGCGAAAACATTTTTCCGGGTTTTTCGGTGGCGAAAAAATTTTTCGGGAAAACGAAGAAAGGACTCGAACGTAGAAGCGGGGACTGTTATTTATTTTTGGACCTGTTCGCTATCCCGAAAAATTAGAAAAGGGCTTGTTCGCGATTTGAAACTAACGGGAGACTTCTACGTAAAATGCCGTGGGTCAGGGACCTAAACGCGAAGGGAGAAAAATTTCTTTGTCTCTTAGAAAATTACACAGGGACCTATCCGCAATTTCGAAGAAGCGGAGGGGCTTTTTTGCAAAAACTACCAATGACAGGTGGCTACGGCGGTTGCTCGGCATTCTCAGTGCTTGTTATATAGAGTATATGTTTGCAGCACAGTGCAATGGAACGATGAAACGCTAGGCCTCGAACCAGATCGATGTACTAACTAAGCGGCAGGATCACCGGCCTGAAAGCTAAGGAAGCAATGTGTAGGATCAAAATATACTAACATAGCACTCAAAGGGGGGTGAATGATTGCGCGGAAGCTAAAATCAAAATTTTTGATGATTTTTTCTAACACATCCCAAAATAAACTCAAATTGATTGGAGACAAGTTTATGCGATGGTGAGCGATCGGGAGACCGATTCACGCAATGGAGACCGATTCACATAAGCGGAAGACCAGTTCATGCAGCCGGGAGACCAGTTCATGCAGTCGGGAGACTAGTTCACGTAGTTGAAGAGCAGTCGGGCGACCACTTTTGCAGTTGGAGAACAGTCAGGCGACCACTTTCGTAGTTGGAGAGCAGTCGGGCGACTGGTTTCTGCAATGGGCGAGCAGTCTGGCGACCAGTTCAAAAAACAGACTGACACATATTCACTAAAACAGCAATTTATTAAGATCCAACCGTTAGATCGATGTGAAATTTTAACTGTAGAAACTAGATTCAATTCCGAAGCTAACACAAGAAGAATCAACTCGATCGAATCTATGGATCTCAAGATATTATCTTTGTAATTTGATTGAAGCAACAAATGACGAGAATTAATCTTCAAAGCAGCGACGGACCAAAACTCCGAATGATAGATCAACTACGCAGGACCGAACGAAAATTACTTATGCCGTTCCTTGCAATACACAGGAGCACTCCGGCCGCAACTTGGTTTTCTAGTCGTCAAGGAAAAACACAATGGCCGCCGGAACAAACGCAAGAAACTTGGCTGCAAGAAGGATTTGTTGTTTCTCTTTGATCTGGTTACAGTACTCCAAACAAAAGAGTACAACTCTAAAACCTGAGCTCTCACATAAACAAGAGACATCTCCCCCTATTTATAATGAGCAAACATAAAGAGATTGAATACAACTCCACTTCTAACATGGAAAGAGTTCGTATACATCTCAACCTGGCCCAAACATGGCCAAATACAACTCTTGCATGCATGTATAGCCCACATGGTGTAATTACGTGACTAACCAGCCTCCATGCGTATGTTCTCTAGCCCGAACGTCCCGCATGACATCCTTGACTACCAAGATCTCGATTCCTCCCTGAATCTAGTTCTGAACCTCAATTCCTCCATGAACCTAGTTCCGGTCTCGTCATCGACCACGTTCGCCCTCGAGGAACACCTGCACATGAATAAACAAGAAACAATTTCCGAGCACAAGTTCACGACTTGACTCAAGGTCAATCCATGCAACCACTCACACGAGCGCGTTGCATCAAACAAAACCATTAGTATGCTATCACAAGCATATCAAATAATCATCTCAAACAGCATATGCACATGCACAACACATGCCATGATTGTAACCACTTTGCAATACCAATTTCATTACTAAGTCAATTTTTCAGCACATGATTTCACACAATGTTAATTGCGGAAGCACGTATACTACAAACACGGAGAGCGAAGGCCCGCCACTTCGTGCTCGATTGGATATGGCTCGATCCTTGACGGAGGGAAGAAAGATGGATTGATCGAGCTCGTTAGATTGAGGATCGCATCCACGTCAAACTACATATCGCGCGGCGGCCGAGATCGTTGGATTGATCTCGACGGCTTGGTCAAAGACCGAGTCCGATTGCTGATTCTGGCATACGATCGGGCGAACAACCTCATGGTTGCGGCCCCCTGTCACACCCGCGCTATATATAAAGATGGACCAGCCGGCATGCGAACCAACGTTCGCTGTACTCCTGGTGCCCTACACACACATCCTAGATCCAATCCAAAACTCTAGCGCGGTGAAGTGACGGGAAGGCCGTCGCCGATCTTCCTCCTCTTCCTCCTCTTCGTCCAGACGAGACGCAAGGGAGGTGCACGGGAGCAGAAGGGAGCTACCGCCATCCGGATCGTCTTCTCCAACCTCCCGAAGGCCTCATCATCACCATGGCTTCAGGATCATCCGGGAATGGCGCAAACACCGAAGGTATGGATCAAAGACTCCTAGATCTATTGGAAAGGGGAAGGGGAAGGTCCTAGACATACTAGAAATCTATCAATGGTATCAGAACATCGGTTTTTACCCTAACCCTAACCCTAGAAGTGTTAAAACCTTCGGTTTTGGTCTCGTACGAAGCAATTAGAAGGAGATGAGAACCCCAGTTTAAGTTCTTTCCCCAAATCAGAGAAACCCTAGATCGTTTTTTCCCCAAAACCCATAGAACCGAATCAAATTCGAAGGGGGAAAACATGAAGAATCCCTACCTGGTTTCGCCGCTCTCGTTGTAGTGGACGGAGACCTCGGGAAGAAGATCATCCGCGCCGCCGTGTTCCTTCCGCGATGTTTCCTCCTCGGATCAGCGAACACGCGGCTTAGGGCACCGCCTCCAGGCCGCTTGACGACGGCGCGTCAACCCTAGGGTGACGGCGCGCCCCTGCAAGGGGGCTGTGGGCGGCGCCGCCGCTCCTCCATCGCCGTCTCTCTCTCTCTGTCTTGCGCATGGATTGGAGACGAAGCGGCTGGCGGGCGAGCAAATGAAATTAGGGTTTTGGGGGGAGCGAATTTTTCGGCGTTTTATTGCGTCGCGAAGCCATCTCGGCCGTTCGATGTAATCGGACGGCGCGAATGAAGGCATTGGGAGCTTTGGCCCAGTGGGAAGGAGTCGCTACCCCAGCCCAAGTTTGCTTGGCTCGGTGACCGGCAGCGTAAGAGTAGGCCTTCGGGCCATTTTGGGCCGAATTTCGGCCATGAACAGTGACTATGCACAGTAAAATTTTTTGATTTAATTTTTTTGCTGTGAAGAATAGTTTAAGTGCTAAATTAAATCAAGTTTCCGCTGCAAGTTTAATTTTTTTTTCTGATTAAATTGAAACCAACGTGGATATTTAATTAGAGAAAATAGTAAATGAGATGTTTCATAGAATTTTTTCACATATGGTAATTTTATTTTCTGACAAACGTTGAAAATAAATTTGCCATGAACATGTCAAGAATGATAGAAAGTTTTGAATAAAGTTTGCTCTATTCTAATACTGCCCAACTGTGTTTTAGAAATAGATCAGGCTTTATTAAAGTTGAGAGCATGTTTAATTGACCAACGTTGATTTATTCATGCCAAAGTTTATATTTTAGTTTACTGATTAAATTCTTATTTCATTTACAAGCTTTTCCATTAAGATTGCCAATTCCGTAAGCGTTTTTCAAGGGCTTGAAAAGTTGAACGGCAACAATTACTCCTCATGGAGAGAGAACTTGAACTTGGCCATGGCTATGGCTGAGATAGATTATGCCTTGTTACATCCAAAGCCTGTGGCACCGTTCTCGCGTAAGTGTCTTCCTAAGTCGCAAATAATCTTTCATGCAGAGTTGTTGTATAGTATTGAGAAGGCAAAGTGGGACAACTCAAATAGAAAATGCCTTATGGTGATCAAGGGCACCATTATTGAGTCCATAAGGGGAGCAATCCCAGACTGTACAGATGCTACACAGTATCTGAAGAAAATAGAAGAGCAGTTTACTGGATCCACAAAGGCCTATGCAGGCACGTTAATCAAGAAACTTGTCAATGACAAGTATGATGGATCTGGGCTGCGAAATGGACCAGGCATTAGAGAGCATATTCTCAAGATGTCTAACATGGCTCATTCTCTCACGTCTTTTGATATGCCTTTAAAGAATGATTTCATAGTCCACCTTATACTGGTTTCATTACCAAAAGAATTTGAGACTTTTGTTGTAAATTACAACATTAGTGAAGAAAAGTGGTCTATTGAAAAGTGCATTGCTATGTGTGTCCAAGAAAAAGAAAGATTAAAGGCACAAAAGGTCAAGAGTGAATCGGTTCAAGATTCTCGGAAGAAAAGAATTATTTCAGATTCGTAATAAGCCAAATTTCAAGAAAGGTAATTATCAAAAGGGCAATTATCAGCAGAAAAGGTTCACCAATTTTGAGAAGGGTGAACACTCAAATAGAGGGCAAAACTCCAATGGAGGGCAAAACTCCAATGGAGGACATGGTTCAAATTGACTGTTTTCTAGGCCTCCACCAGAGCACATAGACCCAGATACCTGCAGGCGTTGCCACCAGAAAGGGCACCGCATGAAGGATTGTGTTCTGTTCCTCAAGTGGCTGAACAAAAGAGGTAAAGATCAAGTTACATTCATAGATGAATCCTTGTATATAGATTCACCAACTAATACTTGGTGGATAGATTCAGTGCAACTGCTCATGTTGCTAATTCTATGCAGGATTCCAATGCGAGGAGGATCCTACAAAGAGGAGAAAAAGGAATTAGAGTGGCGAATGGAGTTGAAGCTGATGTGGAAGCCATTGGAGATCTTCCCTTAGAGTTGGATGGCGGCTTCATACTCCATTTACGCGATGTTCTATTAGTGCCTTCTTTGAGAAGGAATTTGATTTCAGTGTCTTGCTTAGATGATGAGAACATTCAGTGTCATTTTGGGAATGGAAAGTGTGTAATAAAGTATAATA
This sequence comes from Guadua angustifolia, assembly GCA_036346375.1. Classification (NCBI taxonomy): domain Eukaryota; kingdom Viridiplantae; phylum Streptophyta; class Magnoliopsida; order Poales; family Poaceae; genus Guadua; species Guadua angustifolia. Next base: position 45,443,949 of record CM070520.1, on the reverse strand, counting down.
ATAGTATTGATGTTGGTCTTGCCATCCGATAAGACAAGCTTTATTTGCTATCCCATTATGATATTGTGAATGACATCAGTACCTCCTCAAGTGCAAAAGTATGCAATGTTACTACAAAGCGAAAGAGAATAGAAAGTGAATCGTCATCGAAATTATGGCATTGTCGTTTAGGCCATATTTCGAGGGGAGAATTGAACGATTAATCAAAGAAGAAATTCTTCCTCCCTAGACTTTTCGATACGTATCATTGCATAGATTGTATTAAAGGCAAGTATGTTAAACAAATAAAGAAAGGCGCCAAGCGTAGTACAGGAATCTTAGAAATAGTCCACACAGACATTTGTGGTCCTTTTCCTGTAAAGACAGTGGATGGTTTTGATTCATTCGTTACATTCACTGATGATTATTCTCGCTATGGCTACATTTATCCTATCAAAGAAAGATCAGAAGCATTAGAAAAGTTCAAGATATTTAAAGCTGAAGTAGAGAATCAACATGATTCAAAGATTAAAGTAGTAAGATCAGACCATGGAGGGGAGTACTACGGTAAACACACCCCTTATGGCCAAGTTCCAGGACCTTTTGCAAGGTACCTGCAGGAAAATGGAATAGTAGCCCAGTATTCTATGCCGGGCGAACCTCAGCAAAATGGAGTAGCTGAAAGGCGAACTGTACCTTAATGGATATGGTGAGAAGTATGATAAGTTACTCCACTTTACCGGTTAGTCTATGGATGGAGGCTTTAAAACCGCCCCATATTCTTAACCGGGTACCTAGTAAGTCGGTGCCTAAAACACCATATAAGTTATGGACTGGGAGGAAGCCATCACTAAGTTATCTACATGTGTGGGGCTGTCCAGCTGAGGCAAAAATATTCAACCCAAACATAGGAAAGTTAGATCCAAAGACAGTCAGTTGCCATTTCATTGGCTATCCTGAAAAATCAAAGGGTTATCGGTTCTACTGTCCAGACAGACACACCAAGTTTGTAGAAACTAGACACGCTGTGTTTATAGAGGATGATATGATCAGGGGGAGCATGGTACCCCGAGAAATTAACCTTGATGAGAAGCGGGTTTGTGCCCCAACTCCTATGATTCAAGAGCCTTTCTTCTCGATACCTGTTGTTGCTGCATCACCGAGTTACAAAGACTCTGGTGTTTCTCCGAGTTCAACGGTCGGTGTGCAGAGGCACTGCTAGGAGCCCGAGGCCTATGTTGCTAGTGAGGAGCCCGAGCGACCTCAGAGAGAGCAAAGTGAACCTGCTCAAGAACCACTTAGAAGATCACAGAGAAACAGGAGATCAGCTATTCCAGCTGATTATGAAGTTTATGTCAGTGAAGACATAGAGATAGAGGGTGATCCCACCTCTTATGAGGAAGCGATGAGAAGTCCCAATTCATCGAAGTGGCTTGCTGCCATGCAAGATGAAATGAGATCCATGAGTACAAACAAAGTCTGGGACTTAGAAGAAATTCCTAAAGGAGCCAAAACAGTAGGCTGTAAATGGGTCTACAAAACCAAACGTGACTCCAAAGGGAATGTTGAAAGATTTAAAGCTAGACTTGTCGCAAAAGGCTTCACTCAGAGAGAAGGAATAGATTATACCGAAACCTTCTCGCCTGTTTCGACAAAGGATTCTTTTAGAATCATTATGGCACTCGTTGCTCATTATGATTTAGAATTACATCAGATGGATGTTAAGACGGCATTCCTAAATGGGGATTTATATGAGAATGTGTACATGGCTCAACCCAAAGGTTTTGTCATGGAAGGAAAAGAAAATATGGGATGTCGATTAAAGAAATCCATTTATGGATTAAAACAAGCGTCTAGACAGTGGTACATTAAGTTTGATGAAACTATAAGAAATTTTGGGTTCAAAGAGAATGAGGAGGACAACTGCATTTATGCAAAGTTTAGTAGAGGAAAGTATATTTTCCTAGTTTTATATGTGGATGATATCCTATTAGCAAGCAGCGACAAAGATCTGCTGCTAGAGACAAAGAAGTTCTTGTCCTCAAAGTTTGATATGAAAGATCTTGGTGAAGCATCCTATGTATTAGGAATTGAGATACACCGAGATAGAAAAAGAGGGTGCTAGGGCTATCACAGGAAGGCATACATAGAGAGTGTTTTGAAAAGATATAGTATGCATATGTGTAATGCCACGCCTGCTCCAATAGTCAAGGGCGATAAGTTTGGGAATTTTCGGTCCAAAGAATAAGTACGAGATCGATCGAATGAAATCAGTCCCCATATGCTTCAGAATGGAAGCATAATGTATGCTCAAATATGTACTCGCCTACGACTTAGCATTTACAACCGGATGCTAGGAAGATATCGATTAATCCAGAGTTGATCATCGGAAAGCGAGAAAAAAGCCTTGCGGTATTTGCAAGGGACAAAGAGCCTCATGCTAACATATAGAAAGTCAAGTGCCCTAGAGATTGTGGGCTATGCGAGATCAGATTAGGCGGTGTAAAGACACTGGAAAGTCCACATCAGGATATGTGTTCACCCTCGCCGGAGGAGCTATATCATGGAAAAGTATAAAACAATCAGTCGTTGCAACGTCGACAATGCACGCTGAGTTTGTGGCATGTTATGAGGCAACCGGGCAGGCAATGTGGTTTAAAAAGTTTGTACCCGGGTTGAGAGTGGTAGATAGCATAGAAAGACCACTCAAATTATACTGCGACAATGAGCCAGCAGTATTTTACTCCCACAACAACAAATCAAGTGGCGCTGCCAAACACATAGAGATCAAGTTTTATGTTGTGAAGGAGAAAATCCAGGATCAAACAATAGAACTTGAGCATATAGGCACAAAAGACATGTTAGCGGATCCGCTCACCAAAGGTCTTTCTCCCAACGTGTTTGAAAAGCACGTAGCCGGCATGGGTTTAAAAGAAGGACTATGATTCTGGATAATAGGGGTCATTCAAAGCAACCATCTCCCACAAAGACAAAGTTATTCTGCTTTGAAGTAGAGAGGTGTGCTATAGTCATTGAGTTCAGCAGTACGTAACTGACTGTTGTGACGCCTTGGTCTTGGTGCACCAATCTATGGAGGAGTGGGAAGTTAAGTTAAAAGGTATATAATAGTTAATAGATCAAGATATAAAGTTTCAAAGTAAAGTTCGAGATCAAGGGGGAGAATGTTGGATTGATCTCGTACGGCTTGGTCAAAGACCGAGTCCGTACCGTTTACACGCCCTGATCGGGGGCGCAACAACCTCATGGTTGCGGCCCCCTGTCACACCCGCGCTATATATAAAGAGGGACCAGCCGGCACGCGAACCAACGTTCGCTGTACTCCTGGTGCCCTACACACACATCCTAGATCCGATCCAAAACTCTAGCGCGGTGAAGTGACGGGAAGGCCGTCGCCGATCTTCATCCTCTTCCTCCTCTCCGTCCAGACGAGACGCAAGGGAGGTGCACGGGAGCAGAAGGGAGCTACCACCATCCGGATCGTCTTCTCCAACCTCCCGAAGGCCTCATCATCACCATGGCTTCGGGATCATCCGGGAATGGCGCAAACACCGAAGGTATGGATCAAAGACTCCTAGATCTAGTGGAAAGGGGAAGGGGAAGGTCCTAGACATACTAGAAATCTATCAGAGACGATCCAGTAGGGCAAGCATGGAGATGACAAACAGCTTGGTAGACGCTAGCTCGCGGTGACCGTGTCGTGGACTTGTGATAAAGAAAGGAAGAAAGTAACACGCGTATGGTCATTTGTTAGCTTGGTGATTGGTGAACGCTAGCTCGCGGTGACCGTGACGGGATGAAGAAAGGAAGAAAGTAACACGCGTATGGTCATTTGTTAGCTTGGTGAACGCTAGCTCGCGGTGACCGTGACGTGATGAAGAAAGGAAGAAAGAAACACGCGCATGATCAAGTGCCTTGCCAACACGGCCACCCGACCCTAAGAACTCCTTTAGTACATGCGTTCAGTTTTTGGGCTAGTAGTGACGAATGCATCACTACTACAGAATTGGCCTTCACAAGTGGTCTATTACAAACAGTTAGTTGCGCACCGCTTGTGCTCTCTGCGCCACAAGTGGTTCGTGAGCAACGGGCCGGAAGGCGTATCTAGAAGCGGTTCTAGACACGAACCCCTTCTAGAGATCTACAAGCGGTTGGGGACACGAACCGCTTGTAAAAATGGCTTTTACAAACGGTTCGTGTCCCCAACCGCTTGTAGAAGCCCAGTTTTCGAAATAATAAAAGGAATGCATGTCCTATTCTATTAGAGAGCACACGTGGGTGGGTTGGCTACATGGGTGAGGCGTGGGTCACGAGGAGTGAGGAGGTCGTAGGTTCGAATCCCATTCCTCACAATATTATTTCTCTTTAAGTAGCTTCTTCAAGTGGTTATAAAACCGCTTGTGATAGCCCATTCCCTAGTAGTGCATACTTGCTCGGATGCAGCCAAAGAAAGAAGAAGTTTCACTGGGCGGTGAACTACTTCCTGGACCATGTAGCTTGGTGTGCACTACTTGTTGGGGACTTATTTTGGCAATTGGTGACTTTACTTGTTGCTTACACAATTGGACTCGAACTCTAGACACACATAAAGATAATTGAGAGAGAGAGAGAGAGAGAGGACATGGCTCAACACCTCTCCTTTGCAAGGATATAGCATGCCACTGAGTCGAGAGCACTTGATGCGTGTCGCGCGTCGTGGGGAGCAGGTGAGGGCAAGAGCATGCAGCGAAAGACAACCCACCACGATGACAACGAGCAGGCAGGGAAGGCAACACGGTGTAAGTCGGCTAGTGCCTGATCGGCTGAGTGGACTAACCACAACAACAAATCGGAAATATGAGACCTTCTAATTTATGATTTTTTTTGTCAGGCAGGCCGTGCAGGCCGGCACTGCTCGCCACAGCGGCAAGCAAGCGCTGCACATTTGCAAGTGGGCAGAGATGTTAAATTCAAGAATAACCAAGTACGATTCTGCAAGCGGACAGAGATGTTAAATCTCAAAAGTTGGGGTATGAACAGACATTTGCGGAATTTTATGAAAAAAAACAGGGATTCTTTGATGAAAAGTTCTGGGTAGAGTAAGAATACCTTGGTTGTCATCCTTAGCCTATATCGTTCATCTACTGACTGTAAGTCTGAGACAGCACAAACCAATCATCTTTAATTACACTCAAATTAGCACGCAGCAAGTTTCGTGTGCCGACTTGATACTCTCGAAGTCGTCGTTCTAAAATTTCCACTTATACAACAACAAAATAGACGAGAAGTGCAAGATTTGTTTTTGACTGACTGACTAATTCATCGACTGACTAATCCACTATTAAGGCCCTGTTTGGATGATATACTATGGTTTGCAATTGTTTTTGTTATAAATACTATGGTTTTACTAAACCCCAACCTCTTTGAAACCATGGTATTCCTTGAAACTAGCAACTATTTGGATAACTACACTGTCAATGCAACTTCATCCGGTGGAGGCGGCGGAGGCGTGCAACTTCATTCCGTAAGCCGTCATCACCTGGATGCTGGATCTGCACTACAAACGGCCACCGTCCCGGCCACATCTCTGGCGACTCGACCGTGTATCCATCGACCAGGGCGACCTTCCCCAACCCTGGCGACGACAATGGATTTAGATTTCCACTCATTGATTCATTTAATTTCGCCAGATTTTTTAGGGGATTCCTGTTGCGTAATTTACTTACTTGATCTGATTTAGGGAGCAATAAAATGGCCTAATTTATTTTGGAGAATTCTTAATTCTGTTTCTGGGGGTGGTGGGGATCGGTGTTGGACATGTCTAGGGCGGTGGTGGTGTCCCTCTCCGGCCACTCTTCATCGGCAGAGCCACCATGGCCATGGCGCCTCCTACTCCTTCCTTCAACCTCTCTCAGCGACGTGGAGAAAGGCGAAGGGTATTTTTGTCTTTTCGTAGTTCACTTAACACCCCATTGACAGAAGATGGACAAGACTGGCACGAAGGGAAGAAAATTTTATTTTCAGTGGCATAAAAGAAAACGAAATTTTTTTGAGTGACATACAAATGGGTACATTTCAGTGGGCATATAATGAATTTTCTCAATTACCTACGGCATTGCCTCTGTTCTTTCAGCTGCTCAGTCCTAAGAATAGCTATGATGAGCAACCTCAACCCCCTGCTGGACATCGATCAAGCGTTTTTCAGCTTCTTAACGGCGACCGTCCCATCGATATCAAGCGTTTCTTTTAGAAAATTTCTTTGCTAGAATTACTTGATTTACTTAACAAAAACTACTTCGCAGAAACTAAGAATGCTGAACAACACATAAATATAGCAAAGTAGAAATCTCACCATGCAGGAATGCAGAAAAGCTCCCATTGGGCATGAAATCGAAGACGAGCTAGCAGCTTCTCCCCCTTGGTCCCAGGTAGTAAGCCCTCAATGGCAGCAGATTCGGGTCATCAGTTTTTTATCATGACAGTAACATGCAATTTCGTCTCTAGCTACGTCGGTTTTGTATATCCATATATTTACCGAACTGTGTTGGTGTAGAAGTTAAGCTACGTCCCGTTCTAAATTACCAGCTGCTTATTCTAGTCCTTGTGCTTTGCCACTCGGTGGCCTTCCAAAGCTCCTACAATTCTTGGCTGCAACCATATATAGCCAGGGAAGATCAGCAATCACCAACATGAGAATTGACAACTGATTTACCATGAAACAAATGTCAGGATGTATGCAGCTGGGTGAAGGTTCCATTTGTGTTTGCAGCACAGTGCAATGGAACGATGAAACGATAGGCCTCCAACAAGATCAATGTACTAACTAAGCGGCAGGATCACCGGCCTGAAAGCTACGGAAGCAATGTAACCAATGTTAATTGCAGAGGCACGTACGCTACTAACCTGGAGAGAGGAAGGCCTACCGGCTCGTGCTCAATTGGATATGGCTCGATCCTTGACGGGAGGGGAGATAGATGGATCGATTGAGCTCCGTTATATTGAGGATCGCACACTACTATAAAACAGCACATAGGTGATATTTTATTTGTGGTAGTTCTTTTGGAATCATCACAAATACACTTATCAGTGGCGGTTTTAAAATTCAAAATAGCAGGAAGACTATTTGTAGCGGTTTCTGTTTGGAACCGTCACAAATAACTGATTGTTTGTGGTGATTTTTCTTTGGAACCGCCACAAATAATGTTGGGACTATTTGTAATGGTTTTTGGCTAGAACCGTCACAGATAATGGATTATCTGTGATGGTTTTTACTTGAAACCGCTACTGATAATTTATGATGGTTTTAGGGAAAAACTACTATTGATAATATTAGTATTTGTGACAGTTTTATTAAAACCGCTACTAATATTATTATCTGTGGCGGTTTTAAATATTCCTATAAATACCCCTGTAGCTTCGTCATGGTCACTTCCTCCTTGAGAACAAAACCTAACTAGTTGATTTCAGATTTGGTTTGGTAAAGATTTTTGTACTTCTACTTCCTGTAATTGTTCCAAGGTGTGTGATTTGTTCTCCTCTCTTCATTTGTAGTGATGTAGTTGCAATTTAATGCTTAGACCTAGTTTAATTAAGGTTTAGATTTAGTTTATTTTTATTTACCAAGCATTTTGTAGATGATAAATTTATTACCTTGCTCCATTAGATTAAGTTGTCTACCTTTTTTAGATGGTGAATTATGATCAACTATATATCAAATTTATTTATTTAAGATTATTGGATATTAACAAAAATTAAATTTTAATTAATATGGTAGATGGGTGATCTTGAAATTGGCGTGCATTTTGAAATGATGAGTTTATTATGTAGCTCATTCGGGGGATAAATTTAATTTTGGCTAGGTATCAGCATATATAGAAATGAAGTAATTAAGATTCGTTTTTAATTACAATTAATTTTTAAGATTAGTGGCTGCACATACATCTTGCTCCATTAGTGGCTATTGTTAGTTAATTTTTATCAAGTGTGTATCAAATTTATTTAATTAAGATTATTAGACATTAATAAAAATTAAATTTAGCTAATGTGGTAGATGGGTGATCATTAAGTTGGCTTGCATTTGGAGATAATGAATTTATTATCTAGCACTTTCAGAGGATAAATTTAATTTTGGCTAGGTATGAGCATATATAAAAATTAAGTAATTAAGATTTATTTTTAATTACCATTAATTTTGTACCATTAGTGCATGCATATACATCTTGCTCCATTAGTGGCTATTGTTAGGTATTTTTATGAAGCATATATTAAATTTATTTACTTAAGATTATTGGATATTAAGAAATATTAAATTTTAGTTAATATGGTAGGTTCGTGATCATGTAATTGCCTTTCATTTTGAGTAGATAAATTTATTATGTAGGTCATTTAGAGGATAAATTTAATTTTAGTTAGGTATGAGCATATATTTAAATTAAGTAATTAAGATTATTGGATATTAATAATTGTTTACATTAATTAATTATTGTAGATGGATCAGAGTTGGATGTACAATGCGAACCATTCCAGCCGAGAATATATCGATTGCGTATCTTCTTTTCTAAGAGCCGCCAAGGAGAACAGCTTGCAAAAGAAGACGAAGTACATACATTGTCCATGCATTGATTGCAAGAATGAGAAGATGTTTTCGGACAAAGACGATATCCACTTGTACTTGATTCGGAGGGGTTTTGTACCTGGCTATACAAGTTGGACAAAGCACAGTGAAGAGATCTTACTTCAACGTGATAACATCAACGACGATAGAGCCGACAATGTGGCAGCTAACATCAGTTATGGTTCCGATGAGGATAGGTTGGTCGTCGATGACAACAATAATCTGGCTCAAATGTTGCGCGATGCAGAAGAGAACTACACTAGTCAGAGAGAATTTAATTAATTCAAGAGTTTGATGGAGGACTCGAAGAAACCTTTGTTCCTGGGTTGCAAGGAGGAATATACAAATTTACACACCGTGCTTTCACTGCTAAAATTGAAGGCAGGCAATGGTTGACAAGAGTTTCATAGCGTTATTACATCTCTTAGCGGACATGCTTCCAGAGGGAAACGTGTTGCCTAAAACCACGTATCTAGCTAAAACGGTTGTATGTCCATTATAATTGGAAGTAGAAAGAATACATGTATGTCCAAATGATTGTATACTCTATCGCAAAGACTTTGCAGATAGGCATGTATGTTCGGTGTGCAAAACATCGTGATGCAAGTGTAAGAGCGATGACAGCGAAGGTATCGAGGTGAAGAAATGAGCTCCCGCTAAAGTAGTGTGGTATTTGCCAGTAATATCTCATTTGAAGCGTTTATTTGAAAACAAAAAGCACACCAAATTGATGCGATGGCACTCGGAAGAGCATAAGAGGATGAAAATCGAGACACCTGCGATTACGCGGTGGAGAACCATCGATAGGCTCTTCAGGGAGAACTTCGGAAATGAATCGAGGAATATAAGGCTTGTCTTGAATACGGATGGAATGAATCTTTTTGGTAACATGAGCAGCATTCATAGCACTTGGCCTGTGACTCTCTTGAATACGGATGGAATGAATCTTTTCGGTAACATGAGCAGCATTCATAGCACTTGGCCTGTGACTCTCTGTATCTACAACCTTCCTCCTTGGTTGTGTATGAAGTGAAACTATATTATGATGTCGCTGCTTATCCAAGGGCCAAGACAACCTGGCAACGATATTGATGTATACCTAAAACCACTGGTGGAAGATCTTGTGACACTGTGGAACAAAGGTGTATAGGTATGGGACGAATACAAACGAGAGTACTTCACTCTACGCGCCTTGTTGTTCTGCACCATCAATGATTTACCTACCCTAGGTAACCTATGCGACCGTACTATAAAAGGAGCTAAAGCATGCCCCCAGTGCTTGGATGAAACCACTAGTATGTGGCTCAACAACTCGAGGAAAACAGTGTACATGCATCACCGTAGGTTCCTTCGCAGGAATCATCCATACTGCAATATGAAGAAACAATTCGACGAGACAAAGGAGGACGGTTCAGCTCCAAGGCCTCTTCCTGGGGAAGAGGTTTATGATATGGTTAAGGATCTTAATGTTGTACTTGGGAATGGGAGTACTGATAATACGGGTCCTATACTGATAAGACATGTAGAAGAAGATATTCATATTTTGGGACTTGCCCTATTGGAAGGACTTAGAAGTTCGACACTGCATCGACGTCATGCATATAGAGAATAATGTATGTGATAGCGTGCTTGGTCTTTTACTGAATATTCCTAGCAAAACAAAGGATAGACTCAAGGCACGAAGGGACCTAGAAGATATGAAAATCAGACCCGAGCTACATCCTCAAGACACCGGGAAAGGCTGACTTTACGTTCCCCCAACTTGCTACACTCTGTCCAAGAAAGAGAAAATAGACTTCTACAAGTGCTTGTATGGTGTTAAAGTTCCGTTCGGTTACTCTGCAAACATCAAGAAATTGGTATCGATAAAAGATTTGAAGTTAACTAGTATGAAGTCTCATGATTGTCATGTGATGATGACATAAATGCTCCCTATTGCAATTAGAGATATTTTACCTGACAAAGTCTGAGAGGCAATCATGAGATTGTGTTTCTTCTTTAACGTGATTTCACAAAAAGTCATCGATCCCGTTGGACTTTATAAACTGCAGGCTGATGTGGTCCAGACTCTAGGCCAGCTAGAGATGTATTTTTCTCCATCATTTTTTGATATCATGGTTCATCTTATTGTTCACCGTGTGAATGAGATAAATATTTACGACCCCGTATTCCTGCATTAGATGTACCCGTTCAAAAGGTATATTGGTGTTCTGAAGAAATATGTGTGTAATCGATCTCGGCCGGAAGGCTCCATTGTAGAAGGTTATGCAACTGAAGAGGTTACTGAGTTTTATGTCGATTACATGGATGAGGTCGAACTGGTAAGAGTGTCTATATCTCGCCATGAGGGCAGGCTAGCTGGGAAATGTGTAATAGGAAAGAAATCCATAAATTCTTACAATCATGTTTTGTTCGAATAAGCCCATTTCACAGTCTTGTAACAATCAATTGAGGTGTACCCGTATATGGACATATACAAGGATAAGCTACGGAGGGAAAAATGTGGACGGTCAGAGGTTTATATAACAAAAGAGCACAATCGTTTGTTCAATCAATGGTTAAGGGAGCACATGTCTGGTGAAGAAATGAGTCTTACATTGAGGTGGTTGGCAAAAGGGCCTTCAGGTACAATCGTGACGTGGCAAGGATATGGTATAAATGGATATACATTTTACACGAGAGCTCAGGATAGCAAAATCACTTACTAAAATAGTGGTATCCGTATAGATGCCTACAACAACACAATAGTAAGAAGAGCAACTAATACGGGTTCATAGAGGAGATTTGGGAGCTCGACTACTGCATTTTCAAGATCTCAGTGTTTCGGTGTCGTTGGGTCCAACTCCCAAAGGGTGTCAAGGTGGACAAGTACGGCTTCACTACTATGGACATCGAACATGTCGGATACAGAGACGAACCATTCGTACTTGCGAAGCAAGTAACACAAGTCTTCTATGTAATTGACCCGGCAGATAAGAAGTGCTATGTAGTTCTTCAAGGAAAAAAAAGGATCATCGGAGTTGAGAATGTCGTGGATGAGGAAGAGTACAACCAGTTTGATGAGTTACCTCCTTTCATAGACGGCAGTATCAGGCTTAAGGAAGAAGCCACTGAAGAAGTTACCTATCATCGCGATGATCACAAAGAAAGCCAAATTGTGAAAGAAAATAATTAGTTAGGAGTAATGGCAATATGTGTCCATATATATGGAGTAATGGAAATGTGATGTAGAAAATATGCATATACATGGAGTAAGGCAAATGTGATGTGAAAAAATAAGATAATGAAGTGAAATGTGATATGACTCTTTTTGACTGTGAATGTGATATGTTTCTCCAGCTAAAAATTTGACCATTTCTTCCAAAAAACAGTATGAAATTATTGTGAAAATATAAAAATTAATAATCACATATAATTCCTTTTAAAATTCAAAAACGAAATTATGAAAATCTAAAACCGCCATATCGAAATTAATAGAAAAATAAATATGCATGATTTTGATCTAAAAATTTTAAATAATAAAAAATAGCCTATATTAAACTCTCTCAAAAATTTTGAAACATTCTTGACTTCATTTTCATCACAAATAAAAATAAAAACAGAAATGAACAAATAAAACAGTCAACATTGTTAGAATTTTTATAATTTTATTTATTTTAATCCAAAAAGTTTCATGGATAATAATAATTGTCGTTTAAACCTGGTAAAAAAGTTTAAAATTATTTTAATGATATTTGATAGCCCTTTAAATACCTAAGTGTTGGGATAGGGGTAACAGTGGTGGTTTTTTAAGAAAAACCGCCACTGATAATAGTTTTTGTGGCGGTTTTTCTTAAATATCGCCACAGACACCCATGTATACCCACCCCAAAACTCAACCCGCTGCCACCTCTTCCCTCGACGCCACCTCTTCTCCATCGTCGCTCTCCCGGGCTTGCGTCTCTCACTGCAGCGGTGTCGTCCCCACCACGCCGCCCCTGGCCGGCGCCCCCCACCAGCGCCCCCACCACGTTGCCCCTGACCGACAGCCTCCCCCCACTGGTGAGTGCATTCCCACCGTGGGTGTTCTTGCGTGTGTGCTGCGCAGCTTAGCTTCTCAAGGTGATTTACGTCAGTTTCAGTCATCATTGAGTGGATGGTATCATGGTAGAACCCAGGGCTCCTGAGCTTTCTGTTCGATTTAGTGCAAGTGGGTGTGGATTGGTTATTGTAGATTAGTTATGGCCATGGAGAATGGGGATTATATTGGGCGGGGATGGATATAAAAAGTGTCATAGTTATCATGAAACTTCTCAATTTTTTAGTTGAATGCTTGGAATTCAAAAGGGAAAAAAGTACTAGATTGGGGGCTGAATAATGCATGGTTATAAGGCAATTTGACAATAAGAAGTATATTATCAAAGTGGCAATGAATTTTGCTTGGCACTATTGATTTAGCGGCCAAATTTTTGTATAAAAGGTTGATTCTGTTAGTGAAGAGCTTTTGTTAAATTAGATTGCACGGCAGGATTCACTCCCCCCTCTGAAGCCATATTAGTCCTACAATCTATAGTCAGCATGTACTCCATTCGCATTATGCAATTTGTATCTGACTATCTGGCGCTGCAGGTTACTGCCTAGAACCTCACAAAATCAGTTGGATTTTGTTCATGTTCTTCTCTCATTATCAAACGCCTCACTTTTTTTATTACACATTGGTGTGATTCTACCCTGTAATAATTTGGAATATTGTGGAACTGGTAGAGCTCACTGCTTTCTTAGCAACTAGATTATTCCTAATTTGTTTGATTCACCTAATTCTCATCCTTATTGGTTCAGAAGCCTGTATCCTGATATGCTTCCTTATTGACCATATACAGGTCTGAATTGCGGGTTATCGTCTTTGAACAAAAAAAGTGGCTATCTCCTTTGCGGTCAGAGATCCTCTGCAGTAGCAGTACTGCAAAGGATACACGTCCCTCCTTTGCATGGTTGCATGGCATGTAAATTTAGAGTTCATTTTAATTTATAGTTTTATATTGTGCCTGGCTTTGGATAACATCAACTTGTGTTCAATTAAAGGCGGTGTTATCTATTAACAGATGTGGATGTCAGTTCGAATATAAACAGTGATTAAGATACTAAACTGAGCCAGATGTCCAGATTCAGGATGAACAGATTTTTAGTCCAGATTCAGGATGAACAGATTTTTAGTTTTCTTTTATATAATAAACCTAGGAACATTGCATGAAAAGCTTTATGATACGGATGTTCTTTCTCGAACAATCGCGTACCTGGCCTCAGACCAGAGTGGGAGTTCGTGGAGGACGACGTCGGAACTCGACAACGACCTATGGTAGGAGATTGGCTAAACGGCGCCACCGGCCAGTTGACGATGGCAACGTCTGCTAGGTGTTTTCTTGGCAATCCAAACTTGCCTCTAGCCTTGTTATTCTTCCTATTTATTAGATATGCCTTCCAGCTTACAATCTCTCAACAAACCAGAACATAGAATCTTTAGAGATAGAATTAGTAAAGATATGCTAAGGATAGAAAGATAAGACTCTAACGAAAGGTAAGAATTTCCTAACAAATTTGCGCCTGACTTGCTGTTTTACGGCGCCGGACATATACCCGGTCCGCAGCCGTAACAATACTCCCCCCTCGATACCAAGCTTGTCCGCAAGCTTGAAATCAGGGTAAGCTCGACGCAAAACAATAGCATCCACCCAAGTAGCTTCCTCCTCTGGTTCCCCCTTCCAATGCACCAAAAATTTTCGGTGCTCATGGAGGAAACATTGCTGCAACAAGCGATACGGCTCCGGCTGATTGATTGGACCTGACGAAGCCACATCTTCTGGCAATGGTGGTGGTGCGGTCAGCGGCGTTCCTTGGAAAGGCTTAAGTAGTGACACATGGAACACATTATGAAGGCGAGCGTCAATCGGAAGATCTAGTCGATATGCAACTGCACCCACACAGGCCACCACTTGATAGGGCCCAAAGAAGCGAGGAGAGAGCTTATGGGGGGCCGATGGGCGAAGAGATAACTGTCTGTGCCGCTGTAACTAGAGCCAAACCCAGGCCCCTACTGCAAATTCCACCTCTCGATGTTGCCCATCATACACCTGTTTCATGCGACTTTGAGCATTAAGCAAGTGTTGCCTTGCTTGCACCAACAGAGCATCCCGATCCACCAACTGACAATCCACGGCCGCAATTGAGGTGGACCCTTCAGTATATGGAAGCAATCTAGGAGGTAAGCGACCATATACCAACTCGAAGGGCGTGAGACGAAGGGCTGAATGATATGACGAATTATAGCAAAACTCGACCCACAGGAGCCACCGAGCCCAGAAGGAGGGATTATCGGCGGCTAGGCAGTGAAGGTACATTTCCACCGTCCTGTTCATGACTTCGGTCTGTCCATCTGTTTGCGGGTGGTATGCGGACGAGGTAAGCAACTGTATCTCGCAGCGCTTGAAGAGGCTTTGCCAGAAGGCGCTAGTAAACACAGGATCACGATCGGAGACAATTGATTCTGGCATCCCGTGCAAGCGGACCACCTGGTCGAAGAAAATATCTGCAACCACCAGGGCAGAAGTAGGACGCTTGAGGGCGATGAAATGACTATACTTAGAGAGACGATCCACCACTACCAAAATTGCTGATTTGCCCTCGAACATGGGAAGGGCAACTATGAAATCCATGGAAACATCCACCCACACCTGTTGGGGAATGGGGAGGGGTTGCAAAAGGCCTGCTGGGGCCAAAGTGCTCGCCTTATGGGCCTGACAGATCAAACATTGCCTGAGATACTCCTCCACCGACTGACGAAAGCCTTCCTAATAAAAGTGCTGCTTGATACGATGGATCGTTTTATGCACCCCTCCGTGCGTCAAGTCATGAAAGGCCGCCACAATCGATTGCCGAAGAGGAGACTTAGTAGGGACCACCACCCGGCCTAAGCAGTAGAGTAATCCATCCTGGCTGGTCCATGGCGAGCTGATTGGTGGTGGCTGAGCGTCGAGGTCCTCTGTCGGAGGTGGTGCACTCGGCAGCTGGAGCTCGGCGCACTTATGTTGAATCTCAGGATCTGCGCGGAGGGCAGCATACCAGGACTCCCAAACTGAGCCGACTGGCATGGAGAGAGCGTTGCAGTCGGTTGGACTGTCGAAGGCCCGAGATAGGGCATCTGCCGCCCAGTTAGATCGCCCTGGCTTATATTCCACTCAAAAATCAAAACCCATGAGCTTGCTTACCCAATGCTGTTGAGGGGGGTTACCAAAGCTTGCTCCAAAAGATATTTGAGGCTATCATGGTCCGTCCGCACCACAAACGGCCGGCCCCACAAATAAGGTCTCCAATGGCGAATGGCTTTAGAAAGTCCAATGAGCTCGCGCTCGTATGCTGCCAGCTTGACATGTCGGTCGACGAGTCGGCGACTATAAAACGCCACCGGGTGACCCTCCTGCTGCAACACGGCGCCCACACCACGGCTGGAAGCATCACACTCCACAATGAACGGGAGGTCGAAGTCTGGTAGTCGTAGCACTGGGACCACCTGTAGCGCCTCCTTAAGTTGCTGGAAGGCAGTCTCGGCCTCTTTTGTCCATACAAAGGTCTGTCGCCGAAGGAGATTGGTCAACGGCTCGGCGATGTCGGCATAGTGATAAATGAAGTGGCGGTAGTATCCGGCGAGACCCAGGAAGCTATGGACGGTTGAGACGGATGTGGGCGCCTACCAAGTCGCTACATCCTGCACCTTGTTCGGATCAGCTACGACGCCTTGGCCAGAGATGATGTGGCTGAGGTACTTCACCTCCCTGCATGCGAAAGCGCACTTCTTTTGCTTCAAAAAGAGCTGGTGGTGACGTAGGCGCTCCAAAACCAGCCAAAGGTGAAGGAAATGTTCTTCCCTGGTTGGGCTATACACAAGGATGTCGTCGAAGAAGACCAAAACAAATTTACAGAGGAAATCAGTGAGCACTTCATTCATAAGAGCTTGGAAAGTGGACGGAGCATTGCATAAACCAAAAGCCATAACCAGAGACCCATAGTGGCTGTGATGAGTGCGAAAAGCCGTCTTTTCAATGTCCTCCTCACGCATTCTGACTTGGTGATAACCTGAATGAAGGTCGAGCTTTGAGAAAAATTTTGCTTAGTGCAATTCATCGAGAAGCTCTTCCACCACTGGAATAGGGAACTTGTCTTTTATGGTCTTCTGGTTGAGCTCACGGTAGTCCACACAAAACCGCCACGTTCTATCCTCTTTCTCACCAACAAGACCGGCAACGAGAATGGTGATCTACTAGGCCAGATGATTCCCTGGGCTAGCATCTCAGCACATTATTTCTCGATCTCATCCTTTTGCCGGTAAGGATAACGGTAGGGCCGCACCACTATTGGATCCGTTCCCTCAACCAGCACAATACGATGGTCGCAATCCCTTAGCGGTGGTAAGCCCTATGGCTCCTGGAAAAGATCATTGAACTCGGCCAGAAGTGCCTCAATAGCATGATCACCGTGCCCCTCCATCTGATGCACAAGCGCTTCCTGCTCTGGAATGCGGCCTTGGAGGGAAATCTGTTGCCCCGCTAGTCCGAACATCATCTTGAGGGAATCAAAATTCCATTGGATATCCCCGAGTGTCTGGAGCCACTGCACCCCCAAAACTACGTCGAACCCCTGAAGAGGGATGACGAGGAATGGTGCAAAGAATTTATGGGCCCCGACTGAAAATTCACCATGCGTCACCCGCCCCAGGCAGGGAAGCTCCTCTCCATTGGCCACACGCACCTTTTGGGAACCGCTGGGCTCCTAGCACACACCAATCACCGCGGCCGTGTAGCTGCTCAAAAAGTTGTGCGTACTGCCACTGTCTACCAGCCCCAAGAGCTACCAGCCTGCCGTTGTCAGGGGCACCTGCATCATATTGCCTCCCTTTGGACCCTTCACCGCCACGGCAGAAAGTGCGGCAGCCTCTTCTTCTTCCTGTCGGCCTTCCTCTTCCTCCTCCTCACCTTCATGAACCACCTCACACAAGAACAGGCATTTGCACTGATGTCCGCGGGAGAAGGCCTCATCACAATTGAAATAGAGGCCCTTTGCCCTCCTCTCGGCCATTTCATTTGGAGTGAGACGTCGGCGATGGGAGACGATCTTTGCGGATGACGCCTGGAGCTCACCGATCGCACCCTCTTGGCTCACGTGACGTCAGGGCTGCGGTTGATCTGACGCGTGGAGTGGCTACGAATGTCACGGCCGTTGCCGATGGGAGAGAAGGCGGAGGTCGCCCTGTCCCTCCGACTGGACCACCGCTCGCATAGGTCGGCGCGGCCACTCCCAAACCTCGGCCAAACGCCAGTCGAGGGCGGTGAAGACAAGATTGTGCCACCTTCGCGAGCCAGACATCTTCCCGTTGCTTAGCCTCCCGTGCCAGCCCCACTGCGTCCATGAGGTCCCGGGGTCGGTCTCGATGCACCTCCGCCGCCAGTGTCGCCGTTAATCCGGCGGTAAACAGCTCCACCTGGTCATTCTTCTTCAACCCCGAGGTACGGGCGAGGAGGCGCTGAAATTCTCATGCATAAACCTCAACCCTTTCTTCCCCCTGTTTAAGGTTGGAGAGATCTCCCAGAGGTCCCGAGGAAGAATACCTGGAAAACCTTTGGAGGAAGGTCTCGAAGAATTCCTCCTATTTGATCTTGTTGTCTTCCAACTCCCAGTTGTCCAGAACCTCCTGCGCTTCCCCTCTCAGATGAGCGCCGGCCATCTTCACGTACTCTGTTTTTGGAATCTGGTAAATCTTCCCGAAGCGTTTGCACTGCTTGAGCCACAGCAGGGGATCCTTCGATCCATCGTAGGTTGGAAGCTCATACCGGGGTGCCCGCGGAGTCCAACGGCGATCAAGATGACCACCCGAGATCTGCATGCGCTCCCCCGTGTTGACATCCACCTCGCTATCCTCAACCTCGACACTCTCGGTGCGGTTCCCTGGAGCTAGTGCCCCGCTTCCGGTCGTTCCTGTGGTGATGCCTTCGGCCGATCGCTTGCCTAGGAGACGGATCAGGTCATCCATCCTTTTGTCTAGTTTGTTCTCCAAGGCTGTAATTCTTGATTCCATGGCGGTTTCCTTCTGCTCCATGAGGCAGCGCAGTTCCGCCAGCCCCTTCTCGACTCCAGCGACGCGATCTTCCGGTTGAACCATGGGTGGATCGCTCGGCTCTGATACCTATTGATACGGATGTTCTTTCTCGAACAATCGCGTACCCGGCCTCAAACCAGAGCGGGAGTTCGTGGAGGATGACGTCGGAACTCGACGGCGACCTATGGTAGGATATTGGCTAAACGGCGCCACCGGCCAGTTGACGATGGCAGCGTCTGCTAGGTATTTTCTTGGCAATCCAAACTTGCCTCCAGCCTTGTTATTCTTCCTATTTATTAGATATGCCTTCCAGCTTACAATCTCTTAACAAACTAGAACATAGAATCTTTAGAGATAGAATTAGTAAAGATATGCTAAGGATAGAAAGATAAGACTCTAAGGAAAGGTAAGATATTCCTAACAAATTTACCGACTTGTTTTTTTTCTGTGTGGGACATATACCCTAGTCATGTACTGTAACACTTTAGGCCCCATCTGGAATGCGTGAATTTTTCCTGATTCCTACAACAATTGAACTATTCATGCAAAATTCCTATGAAGTTCTTGTGTCCAAATAGGCCCTTAAAATATCATACTAAGTGATATGTGTGATCGCTTCCTTTTGGTTTGGTAAAACAAATCTTGCATCGTCATCTTGTAAAATCTTGAAAAAACTACTTGATATTGAAATATGCATCGATAAAGAAGTGTATGACTAGGGCTTTTGGATGTGAATTTTGGCATGTTAAGTGGATGTGTATGTCAGCAAATTTCAAACCGCCACTGATAATATTTTTATGTAGAGCTAATCTCGAAATATTCCTAAAGTCAAAATCTTATTAGTTGATAAAAGATCTAATTTGGATTAAATTCATAAAAGACTTCATTTTCCTACTAATGATAGAAAAATGAGTAAGTAATCACACAATATAAAACTTAGAATACCATATAAGCTATTTCAGCGATAAATATAATATCTTGTCTAAACCCTAAAATTTATAAAATCAGTTTACGAACGCTTCTCAAAGTAAAGACTACCCTATTATAAAGAAATAATCTCATTTTCTCATACTTTGCATATAAATCCTGTTAGCAAAATAACCTTAAATATTATGACTTCTGACCCACATCAACATTTCTTCAAAAACTATTTTTTACTCTAAAATTAACTATAAATTATGTTTTGAGTGGAAATGTAGTTCTTATGGAGCCTAATCCCGAGCCTGTAATGGAGGAGACTTCCAACCCGAGCCTGAGCCGGTATCTTAACATCGATCAAATCACCGAAGATCTTTGAGATCTCTACCGCTGCAGATGATGCTCCGTTGCAAGACATCGAGGCCAAGGGAAAACTAAGAAACCTGAAAGCCGGTATACCATCTCGGAGGTCTTAGATGCTGGGGCTCCTGTTATACCATGGAAATCAGCAGTAAAATACAGGTCAACATGTGGGTACATCGTAAGGGATAAATTGCCAATCACCTATTTGGATTGGCACAAAGTGCCCAGCGCCACAAAAGAGGATTTATGGACAGAGCTCAAAGAAACCTTCGAATTCCCCGAAGAAACCCAAGAACTCATGCGTCGCGATGCGTTGATGACCATGGATGCGGCATGGAGAAATTTCAAGGCGAGGCTGAATACAAAGTCTGTGAAGAAAAACTGATCAGCTATCGGAGACTATCCAAAATTAGAGCCATATTGGGATGAGTTTGTGGCGATGAAGCAAGATAAAATAGCAAAGAAGTCCAGTGAGGACCACATAAACATCGCAAGGAGGAATACTCACCCCCACAGACTAGGCACGAGTGGGTACGCGGGTAAAATTCCACAATAGGAGAGGCAAGAATTAGATGTGGTCCGATTGACTAGCACAAATCCCTTGACCGGACTACAAAACTGAGTCAAGCATTATGTGCTAGCGAGGGCATCTATCACGTCTGGTGGGGCGTTATCATTCAAAAGCAGCAATGATGAAGCAATGTCGCAAAGAGTTCAGGAGCTGCACATCGAGTCCAGCCAAAAAACTTTCTACCCAGATAAGGAGAAAGACGAACTAATAGCGGCCCTGTGAAACAAAGAGCACCTTGATCGGACACGAGGAGTTGGGGTCAAGGTTCGCTGGAAGATGGGATTACCAGAGCACAAAGACTCTTATCGGAGTCAGAAGAGAGCCAAAGAAGAGCGTGCCGAACAAGAATTGGAAAAGATGAAGGAAAGAGTTCTTCGAGAAATATAAGGCACCATATAAGAAAAAGTTCAACAAATACAACAAGCTATGAGCCAGTCTGTAACACCCCAATTTTTGCTCTTCTTGTGTTTAATTGGTATTTTGAATTTTTGAGGAATTTTTGGAATTTATTTGGATTTATTTTTGGAGTTAAGCCATTCACCAAATTAATTAAATATTAGAAAAGTTAAAATAAAGTTTTGCTGCAAATATTTTATTTGAGTCACAAATGTCCTTAAATATTTTTGAGAATTTTTCCATAATTTTTCTTGTATTTTTAAGGCCTCAAATGAATTATTTTATTTTTGGGAATTAGTTTTATTCGGAAGGGAATTAAAAACCCAATGAATAGTGTTGGGCCGAGTACTGTGCGGCCCAGCTCGGGAAACCCTAGCGCCATAGCCGTCCGATCTTCATCCAAGGGCTCACGTCGCGCCCGTCACCCAAACCCGAGTCATCACGGACTCACGCCGCCCACGGACTCCTCGCGTTTCGAAGCAAGACGGACTCCTAGAGCCCCTATTTAATGCACGCCGCCTCTCCTGTGTTCCTTGGTTTGCGCCAGATCCACCAGACACTTCACGCCGCCCGAGACGCTACCGCTTCGCCGCACGAGCTCGCCGAAGTCCCCAAGCAGTCCGCCGCACTTCTTTGAGCCGTTCCGCCGTCGCCGGTCACCCTCCACCGTCGCCGTTGGTCCCTTGGAGTCCCTCACGTCAAGCCGCGTCGGGAGCGTTACCTCTTCACGTCGGAGGAGCACGGGAGCGTCGTCGGCCACGTCATCGTCTCCGTCTCCGGTTGGATCACGCCGCCGCAACGTCGCCGGATCTCACGAGCCTCGCCAGCTGGACGATTTCCATCCGACCGCTGAGGTGAGCCCACGTCGCCCTCGAAACAGAACTTCAAACCTCAGCCGTTAGATGTGGATCTAAGGGCAGCCGTAGTGCCACGTCGCTCTTCACTGTGCATGTGACGCTGACAACACGGGCCCACACGTCAGTCGCCCGCAGCGAAGTATTGTCTTGTGGGTGACGCCGACAACGTGGGCCCACCGTCACCAAGCCGCACCGTCGTGTGACGCCACCGTGACATCATGCTGACGTCACGGTGGGACCCACTTGTCGGTGAGATGGCCGAGCCATGCTGACGTCACGATGACGTCATCTTGGCGTCGACCAAGACGGTTTGGGGATGACGTCAGCTAGGCTACGTGTCACTCTCTGGTGGCGACACGTGTCATAGATGACGCAATAATTAATTTTCCCGAAAAAGAAAAATATTTATTTAATTCGGTTTATTGATTTTAAATGTATTTTGAAACTTCAAATGCTTATAACTTTCGCATTTTAACTCTGATTTGAGTGATTCCAATTTCTATAAATTTGTAAAATTGTGATCTTTCTGTTTATGAATTTTAATTGAATTTTTGAGCACTGTTTGTCTACTGTTTATTTATTTTATTGTTTTGTGTATACGTTACGCGTAGACGTTGAAGTCCACGACGGTTTCGAGGGAGAAGTTCTGACCCAGGGGAAAGCTCAAGAACCAGAACCAGTACTTTTTGAAGGCAAGTTGTGTTTGATCATGTTGAACCTATTCTAGCAAATTATTTTGATTTAAACTACTGCATGCTAATTTGATAGAAATGACCTTGAATAAGTTTTGGGATTAGTTAAATGCCTAGTTGCTGTATGCCACCTTGTCATATATGATTGTAGGCCGTGAATCCTTTGTCACCCTAGGTTGTGGATTAATAGTTGGACATTAATAAATTGCCAACATGGGTTGATTAGACCGAAGTAGTATGCTTAGCTCTGCCACGTGGACATGTCATGATTTTGGAATACCAAAGTTAATACTGACTTAATGAGATATGGAATGTGTTTGAAAAATGAGACATGTATTATGGAGATGATGATGGCACGTGGTGCAATGGTAAAGAACCGGGGTGGAAAAATGATTTAGACTGGGGCAAATGGCAAGATTGTTTCTGGTGGGCCAAGAGTGGCAACTGGACGGTCGTATTTGGTTTTTATTGGCTTTGGATATTTGAGATCACACTTGGTTAGTCTTGCCTCGGTCAACTAAGGACTTAACCTTGTGAGCCTTTGAACTGAGTCTTTCATACAACCACAAGTTCCGTAATGGGACGGGCCTAGCTGAGTAAACTGGGAAATCTATTCTACGGTACTGTCGTGGTGGTGTGGGGCCCGGAGGAGCGGGTGAGAACTCACATGGCGCAAGAGGGGGGCCCTGGGTGTGGTAACCAATCCCTCCAGTGTTGAAACCTTAGCGGGCAGTACTGGGTTTAGACGAACCTTTGGAAAAGCTTTGTTGCGGTTACTTGCCTTGGTGGTATTTGACTGTATCTTGTGGGTAAAGTGTATAACCTCTGCAGAGTGTACAAACTATTCGAATAGCCGTGCTCACTGTAATGAGCATCACTCGGTGATTACAGTCAAGGGTTAGATTTTCATGAAAATAACTGGTTGTGGAAATTGCTTGGGATGGTAACGATGAACATGATCTAGGATGAGAACTGTTTTAACTGTAAAGTAATTGTGAAAGTTATTACCTTTATTATTGTTTTACTGCTTTACAATCTACTACTATTTATCTTGAAATGCTGTACTGCAAATGAACCATAGCCTACCCTTTGTACTAAGCCATGCACGTAGAATATTAGCATTGCATTCTCAGACATGACTTGTTTGAGTGCTCAAAGTACTCACCCCACAACAACACAACTTCGCTTGAAGAAGAAGCAACCCCTTTCGGGAGGAGGAGTATCAGGAGCCGACAAACTAGGGAGCGAGCCCAGTCAGTTGCCTGTGGCAAATTGGTTGGCGCCACGAGTTTATTTTATTCCGCTGCATTTGGATATTTTAATAAGTCTTCGCCCTGCGAGGCGTATCGTTGTAACTCGACCATAAGGTCGGTCAACCAACTCTTTTTATATAATTAATCAAAGTACTTTACTATTTCGTTGGATATGTCTGTGATATGTACCGATGTTGATACTGTGTGCGCTAGCGTGATCCTGGAGTAGTGCTGAAACACAGAGGGTCCGGATTTGCACATTCGGGTCCCGACACAGTCGCAAGTCCACAACCTTCTCTCCAGCCCTACGAATCATCGCATCAGTTGCGCGTCCATGCCATTTGTAGAACTGGATAACACCCATTATCCTGTGGACGACATACAAGACCCCACACCTTGCCAGCTCAACATACCCGTCATGAACATATTCTTACAAGCTGGTATAGGAATAGCTTATCCATGCCAAGAAGGGGTGTTTTGCACAACTCTCCGATAGCGCCAGGTTATGCAAAGATCTAGGTGGACACGGTACTTCTACAATTTGCCGACATTGCGCTGGAAATGCCCTCCAACGACGAGGTTACAACTCTAGAAAGTGCCATCCACTGATTCATCCAATGGTACAAGCGTGACATCATCTTGGACCATTTAGAACTCGCGCATCCATCACCAGCACTTGAGCCTGAAATAGCGATAAAGCAAGATGAAGCAGCAAAAAAGTCAAGTGAGGACCACATAAACATGGCTAGTGTGAATACTTCAAAGGAAAAACTAATTATAACCCCCGATCTGAAGAAATGGTACATTAGACAGGCCGTATCAGCTAGATCAGGCGAAGTCAGATCAGAGTATGATGTTGTGTGAGAAAAAAGTAAGGGCAAGGCAAAGTCTAAAGTACAAGATAACCAAGAAAGATTGAAATTCGAGCTGGGAAAACCGTTAGTCACCCCTTCAAAATTAAATAGTCTAACACTCATGATGCAGCAATTACATACCTGGTACATGGAGCGATCCAACCAAGCGGTACTCCCGAAGGTGATCACTGCCATTTTTCGAGAGGAACATTTTCACGATGAGGGAGGTGGCTGCTTATGATAGAATTCGATAACTTGCACAACTTGTAATATCACGACGCCCTCGACATATCTTTTTTGAGATGCTGGTCATTGTAAGTGTCTAATATATAAATCATGGTCTACATTCATGTAATACCGATAAATGTCATGTCTAACTTTTTCTTTATCTAAATACGAGATGATCGAACTAAGAAGAACCAAGGGGCCAGTGGGATTCCTCGACTTGGGAACAGTTTGCCAGGCCGAAATCAAAAGAGTACCAAAGAGATCGAGAAATACGTATATAACACTTTAATCAAGCTATAAGACAAGGAGTTTATACTTTTACCATACAATTTTAAGTTAGTTTCTCACTAGCTAGTTAAATTACTCATTAATTTTGTTCTTTACTCTGATCTTAGGACTAATGACTATGTATCATACATGTGTATGTAGATTCCACTAGATTCTCGTAGTAATTACTCTACCAAAGAGCAATATGCTGATCATGGACCCGCTGAATAAAGATAAAAAAGACTACGAAGAGCTAATAATTCTAATGAATGAGGCGTTCGAAAGATATTGTAAGAAGAGCTCGAGATACCACCTATACCACAAATCCCTTTCAATCCGTACTAAATTTTCGGTACGCACGCAATCAATATTCTTATATCGCATTTTATAGTAAATAACTCCTTCCATGATATTTTAGTTTATTCAATTTTTACAGTGTCACAAGCAGCCGCAAGGCACAAATTTATGTGGATACTTCGTGGGCGAAATCTTAGCTTTTACAATAATAGACAATGACGTAGAGGTTTGTCATGCTTACATCAAATATTGATTCACACCACTCAATTTCTATATACTCTCTGAGATTTATTTTTCCTATTTATAGCACCTCAAGTTGCCTATGGGAGGACTGCTTCCTATTGAAATCCAAGCCATTCAGGGACAGCTCGCCTACCTTATCATGAAGGAAGTCATCAACAAAAAAGGCGAGTTTTATGACAAAGACAACAATGATCTAGTCATCCATATTCATATTACACATCATGTGTCTCCAACCAACACTGAAGACTCATAGGCTTAATTATAGTTTAGAAAACTAGTTTAGTCTTTTATTATTTAAATTTTGTCTCATTACAAAGTGTAAATTGATGTTTCATTCTGGCTAATCTTATGCTACTTTGTGTATACATCTGTTACAATATGTATGATGTACATGTTCTTTATGTATGCTGTTTCAAAGGGCATAACTAGCGCTGCCTGAGGCTAGCCCGAAATGTCGGTTTTTTATTTTTGTTGTCTGGAGTTATCAGTGGTGGTTTTTGGTTAGAACTACCACTGATACTAAGAGTATCTGTGGCGGTTCTAGCCAAAAACCGCCACTAATACTAGGGTATCTGTGACGGTTTGTGGATAGAATAGCCACAGATAATCGTATATCTGTAGCAGTTTGTGGCTAGAACCGCCACAGATACGCAAGTATCAGTGGTGGTTTTTGGCTAGAATCATCTTAGATAATGTTATCTGTGGCGGTTCAAAAACCGCCACTGATAATCCTCGATTATCAGTGGCATTAAATCTATGACGGTTCAAAAATCGCCACTAATGACGGTCATGAACCGCCGCAGATTACCTTTTTTAAGGTAGTGGCATCAACATCAAACTACTTATGTGTCGGCCGGCGCCCGAGACGATCCAGTAGGGCAAGCATGGAGATGATAAACACCTTGGTCAACACTAGCTCGTGGTGACGGTGACGGTGTTGTTTTAATATGTTTGGTTTTTTTTGCGAGCGAATTCGAATATATATATCTAGTGGGTTTTTATTATAAATATGACACCTCATTATACCAAAAAAAATCAATCTAATAAATAATAAGTTTTGCCTCTGTGCCCTATGTGATTATTCTTGTTATTTGATCGTGCATTATGTCTAATCTACGATGATCGTCATCGTTTTACGATACATTATCATCACGAAACTCTTCGAGGCTGATCAAGATTATCTGCCTATATCAATCTACACTGCATTAAATTAGACCGGCAACAAGCGATTAAATCTGCTGTAAGCCATATGTCAGTTTGAAGTACGTAAATTAATCACATCTTAGCAGTCTTTTAATGCTGAAGATTAATATCTCTAATTATCTAGATTAGTTATTCTTAATTATTGATTCGAGAGCAAACAGCTGCCCGTGCGCGCCGTGGAATTCGCCGTGGGCTTGCGCGTTACTCTACATCCTTTTCCTTTCTATATGCCGCACTGTGTGTGCGCGCGGTGGGCATGAGAGGCAATCGGTAATACATACTAGTACGTACTGTAATATAGCGGTGGGACTTAATTGGTAAGTTGCTCGTTTTGGCCCAAGTGCGCAAACAACGCCGTGATGAGGCACGTTCGTCCTTGAGTCTCTGAGATGCCCTGCGAAATGCACGTTCTATCTGACGATTCAAAACGTTTTTACATTAGTATTACAACCGACTCGTTGTAGTACAGTTAGGGATGGCAACGGGTCTGGGTACCTCCGGGTCCAGTCTCTGTAGACCCAGACCCAAGATCCGAAGTTTGGACCCAGACTCAGACCCGAAGTCAGTCACGGATCCAAACTCGGACCCGGACCCGTTACCATGACTTAAGGTAACACATGCATGAGGTATTCAAATAAAATAAAAAAGGGGCTAGAATGGGGCTTGAACACAAGACCTCTTGATTCAATCACAAGGTTCCTTCCATTGAGCTATAGTGCGACTTGTGACAAGGGTGTGTACTAATCTATTTGAGCTCACCTCACCTCACCTTCTCTAGTAACGGGTCTGAGTCTGGATACCCACGGGTCTAAAATGAGACCCGGACCCGAACCGGACCCGAAATAATATACCCGTCTCAAATCAGATTACAAGAAGTCTACATTATAGAGACTACTCCTAATCGATATAAAAAATAAACAAAAGTAATGTGAGTTGATTGATTGGATTGTGTTGTTCTTCTCGCTTGCCCTTGACCATCCTTTATAGCTATCAGCGTTGCATGCTGCAAAGCATGATCCGTATCATCCTCAACCCGGACAGTTCTTCCTAAAATATTAGTCATAACCAAAATTTGAACCTCTTTCTATATCCGATATTGGCTACAATATCTCTTAATCCTTAGCCTGATAATATATCCGTATTCCTGCCAAATCTTGATGCAAACATATGCCTCCATTTTTAGAAGATAACATGTTATCTTCTAAAAATCTTGGCCATCGGCTTATGTCAATATTGCCTTGATGCAATATCTTCACCAGTAACCATCCCATTTATGGTGCCGTAAAATCTTGAGACGCGTATCATGCATTTTAACTACACATGCCCCTCAAAATCTCTTCCCGCTGTTTCATTCTTTTCACCCCCTATAAATATGAGATTCCTACACCGTCATTTTCACGTGCACAAGCTCTCAAGACTCTTGATATCGGCTTTTCACAACAGCTGACAGTCCTCTCGATGCTTTCATCTTCATCACTCCTTAATCAGTTTTTCCTCAGATTGGCTGAATGGATCCTAATCAGGTACTTATTCCGATCCCTAACAGCAATGATCAATACTACCTAGGCCCAGTTGGAACCTTAGACTTCGATATAGTCATAAATCAAGAAATTCCATGTCTCCCCATACAATATAGAGGGGTAGAGTAAGAACTTTAGGGCTTGGCCAACGGCTCTGAGAGGATAGAGAAATTGGTACAATCGGGTGGTAGCCCAGAAGAGGGAGATTTGGGAGAGGATAGGTATAGCTGAACACCTCTCGCTATCTTTAGCCAATCCAAAGGCCAATGAGCTCATAGTGGCCACGGCTTGTTATTTCTGGCCGGACACCTTCAATGCTTTTATGTTCTGAACCAATCCAGTCGGCCCAACCTTTCTAGATGTGGACCAGTTATGTTGTTTGAGGCCCAACAGGGAGCAAGTATCAGCTTTCAATGCCAAACCAAAACTCAAGCTCATCAGATCCAAAGGTGAAGGATGGAGTAAGTATATAATCAATAATAACAAAGTCAGCGGGCCAATATCAGACAAGGATCACATCGCCTTCCTTAATCTTTGGCTAGACAAGTTTCTCTTTTGCAGGGCGTCTCTTGGGCCAACTCAAGTTTATCAAAGTATAGCCAAACAGCTAGTTGAGGGCTATCAACTAGCCCTAGGAAAAACAATCCTGAGCGTAGTGTTCCAAATGATGCATATTATTAGGAATCGGCTATTCATAGGGTTAGGCCATTTCTCCATCGACAATGTAGGAGGGTCACTCTGGTTTGTGCAAATCTAGCTGTACTGTATATTCAGCTGAACTTTTGCCTTAAATCCAACCGATAACACCCCGTTTCCATGGGAAGAAATCCTAGAGGATGCAAAGCCCCAGTATAGAGTAAGCTGATCTTTCGGCGAAAGATTTATACTCTGCTCTGGGAATGAGATAAAGGTCACACCTATCAGCTCAAGAAAATACCTGGCATTCTTCATACAGCTGGACAGTGAAGACTTCAAGCAACAAGATTTCTTTAGCTATAGTAACACAACCGATTTTCCTTGGCCATCCTTTCTGCACTTAGAAGTCGACAAGCCTTTGATGCCACAAGAAACCTTGGAGTTTTACAAGCTATTCATCTCTGCAAGCATACTGCATGTCAGACTTCATACAAGAAATCGGACCTTTTAGCTTTCGTATGAGTTTTATCATTTATCGGTCTACGCTAGATAGTTGGGATTCGGACAAGTCATCCCAAGTTTCCAGCTTCTTGATCAGCTTCAGCCAAGGTCTCGGGTCCACAGTGCAACAGTGGCTAGTATTGTTTTGGAGATAGCTGATGACTCTTAGATTTGGGATTTGCCGTATTTTTCTTGAATACGCGTCGGGCAAGGCATTTGTCCTCCTGGTGGTCAGCTGTTGCAAGGTGCTTTATTCTGAGAAGACGTCATCAGCCATTACTAATGAATTCTCTCCAAATTTACTCGAGCCGACGGTAGTTACTAACAGTGACTCGAGCGATAAAGCAAGCTCTTCGAGGTATACTAACACAAACCTCAGAGACATTACTGGCGAGGTGTTGACTTGAATGAATCTTTTGTTGTCTTTTTAACTTCCATTACATACTTTTACTAATCGTCTTTGCTTCTTTTTTACATACCAAAGCTGCTGGGAAGAAGGTAGTGACCGGCCCATTGGGCAGCGGTCAATAGAGAAAGAGGCCTCACCAGTCAACAGGCCTCTCTGGCTACACTTCTGGTACTTTGGAAACCCAAAGTCATTCTCTATCGGATATAGAGAAGCAACAATAGCCCAGTAAGTATACTTCAATCGGCTAGTAATTTTACCTCAAGCATCTTTTCAAAAACTAATACTAGTAGCTGATTAATTTCATAGAAGAAGCGAGCCAAATCTACCAAAGACCCTCGCTAAAAGAGATTCCAAGCCAATAGAACAGAGCAGTGAGAGCTCCCTGCACCCTCCACATTCATTGGCTATAGGAGAGGTAAGATATTTTCATAGGTTCCTTCTTTGAAAACAACTATAAACGCATTGCCTTAGCTTATTCTTGAATACTTTTTCAGCTCACACCATCACGCGCAGGTGGCTAATGATCTAGCTGATCTACTAGCTGCTTCTTTCGATCCTCCACCGTTGTCCTCACAGTCGACACCGTTAGCCCCCATTGCCGCTGCTTTCTCGCGGCATCGTCCGACCCAACTGACCTGTTGGGTTTTTCTTTGGCTGATCTTTATGACCTAGAAATAGTAGCCATGGATGACTATTCGGTGGATATCCGAAAAATTCTTGAAGTTTGAAAGGAGGCGTCGGCTGCTGTGACATCGGCTCTAGGGATGCAAGAGTAGCTCAACAAGCACTTCAACATGGTGATGAGGCCGCAAGCGAAATTCTCAACAACAATCAGTCGATCCATGATGCTATGGCCACCATTGAAACAAACTTGCCCCCAGAGACATTGGTTGCATTGCTTGATGTTTCTCATCTAAACGAAAAGAAAGCGGCAGTTGAGGTAGCCAAAGTAGGATTGCCTTGCGAGAGGCTCAAGAAGCTGATCAGAAGCTCTTGAATGAGTTGGTAGCTGATGCTAATGCTAAAAAGCAAAAATTTGATGCTGATATTCAGTCGTTCAAGACCAACAAAGAAGCAGTCTTGAAGCTTGAGTCGACTAAAAAGCTCCTCGAAGAAGAGCCGACCAAACTAACAAAGAAGATATCCGACGGCCAACAGCTCATAGAGAAATCCACATCGGCTATCAAGGAATAGAAGCTTGGAATAGCCTTGGTTGTGGCTGGTGTTAAGAAACAATTGTCCAAGATCATCCATGTACCTCGAAATGCCAAAGATGAAAGAATCCTTGATGAGGTGCAGGAGAACATAGCCAAGGCTGCAGGGACTCTATCAGCTCTGGACACGTGACTTCCTGGATCTAGGATGTAATTGTCTTCAATTTTTAAGGACTCATCAATAAATAAATGTGTCGGCTTTGTTTGAAACAATACTTTAAACCTTTGTAATTGCAATCAGTTGTTTAATCGATTGTTTATTTAAGTCTTGATTCCTGTATGTATAATTTGCTTTATCTTCTCAACTTAATCAAAATTAACTGCATCAAGTTAATTTAGCATCTTATGATAAATATTTATAGCCAACTAGGAATCAATACAAACGCTATGGTAGTATTTCTTGAAGTATTTTCTGTTAATTGCCTTAGGAAGAAGTACCACACCTTCTAGTGTTTCTAAAATATAGGAGTTTTCATCGACAAGCCGATTTATCCTATACAGCCCTTCCCATATAGGGGACCATTTTCTAAATTGGTTATCTCTAGAGCCAACAGTTTGTATAGTTTTTCAGACTAAATCGGCTTCACAAAAAGACTTAGACGTCACTTTTTTATTGTAAGCCTTAGTAACTCTCACCTTATTCTTTTTAAGCTGATCCAATGTATATAAACGTAATTCTACTAAATCATCTAAGTTGTCAATCATTAAATCTTTGTAATCTTGAGTCGACAAACCATTTTACCTTGCTACTCGTATGGAGTCGATATTAATTTCTACTAGCAAAATAGCTTCTTAACCATAAACTAGCTGATAGGGTGAAAGTTTTGTTACTCCATGATATGCAAGCTGATAAGTCCACAATGATTCTGACAACGTTAAATGCCAATTTCTTGGCTTCTCATCAATTTTTCTCTTTATCAGCTTGATTAATGTTTCGTTAGATGATTCAGTTTGACTGTTGGCTTGAGCATAATAAGGTGATGAATTCAATAGCTTGATATGCAAACTCTTGGCAAAATTCTGAATCTCATCGGACATAAACACAATACCTTGATCGGTTGTGATTGTTTGCAGAATTCCAAAGCGACGAATAATATGTTCCGTTACAAATCTGATGGCTTCAATACTTGTAACTTTTTTGAGTGGAATTGCTTCAATCCATTTAAAAAATAATAGGTCATGGCCAAAATAAACTTATGGCCTTTACTTGAGGCAGAAAAGATTTGTCCGATTACATCTATCCCCTAGCCTTTAAATGGCCAAGGCTTGACAATAGGGTGTAAACTGATGCGGAGCCAATTGCATGTTGTCAAATGTTTGATAAGTCTAGCATCCTTTGTAATACCTAAAGCAGTCCTCTAGCATTGTTAGGCAAAAGTACCCAGTACACCTTAACATCCACTTCATCTTATTAGCTGATTGATGGGATCCGCAAATGCCATTATGCACTTCACCCATTGCTATTTTAACTTCATCAGCTTCAAGGCATCTTAACAAGCCCTCTATCATTCAATAATATAATACGTTGTCAAGGATCACATATTTTAGGGCTTGCCACCAAATTTTTTGATCTATGGGATTTGAAGGATTGACTAAATACTCCCTTATTTTCGTCCTCTAATCAGCGACGTCAACACACATCACTATTTTCTCAATCAGCTTACATTCCTCCAATTGGCCAAAAACTTAATAGCCCGACACGTGCTGAGCTAATAAGTTAGCCCTATCATTCATTTCTCAAGGAATATGATTAATAGTGAATCTCATGAATGAGCCGATTACGGCAAGACATTGCTCCAAGTATTTAATTAAAATCTCATCATAGCAATTATATTCCCCTTAATATGCTGCATGACTAATAGAGAATCACCATAGGCCTGAATAGTATCTACTCCGATATTTTTTAGCAGCTATAGGCCTCTATGTAACGCTTCATACTCTGCTTGATTATTAGAGCATCAGCAATTTAGTCGAATGCAAACTGGAAACTATGGCCTTTAGGCAAAACAAGTACTATTCCAGTACCATCACTCTCTCGGAATATCGATCCATAAAAATATAATTTCCATGGGGCTATAGACACCAAATCGGTAGTAGTCTCATGACTTGTTATGAAATCAACTATCGCTTGCTGTTTAACTGCCTTAGTCAATTTATATATAAGGTCGAACTCGATGAGAGCATAAGTCCATTTACCAAGTCGACCACACAAAATTGGTGCTGACAACATATATTTTATAACATCGATTTTATAGATAACCTAACAAGCTGATGCTAAAATATAATGCCTTAATTTTGTATAAGTAAAATATAAAGATAGGTAAAGTTTCTCTACAAAGGGAAACCTAGCCTTAGCATCAAGTAACCGCCCACTTAGGTAGAAAATTACCCACTCTTTCCCATCAACCTCTTGTGTCAGCACAACTCCAATGGTCTCGTCCTTAGCTGATATATATAATTTGAGTGGTATACCTTATTGTGGTACGGCCAAAACTAGAGGATTAGTCGAATATTACATGATATTTTCAAAAACTTTGTGTTGATCGGCTCCCTATATAAACTCTTGATTGTCCTTCAATTTTAACAATGGGGTAAATGCATGAATTCAGCCAGAAAGATTTGAAATAAACCATCATAAATAGTTGATTTTACCGATCAACATCTGTAACTCATTTTTATACATCGGCAACTTTGTTTGGTCTATAGCTTCTACCCTTTCTTGGTTGACTTCAATCCCACTCTCATGAACTATGAAGCCTAACAACTGTCCAATCGACATGCCAAAAGCACACTTGTAAGGATTCATCTTCAAACCATATGCTCCTGTATTTTTTTAAACTATTTTCAAATTGGTTAAATGCTATAAGTCTTCTTTAGACTTTACCACAACATCATCAATATAATTCTCTACAATATGGCTGATTAAATCATGAAAAATCATGTTCATAACTCGCTAATACGTTGCACTAGCATTCTTCAAGCCAAACGTCATCACAGCCCACTCAAATAACCCTAAGGCACAGGGCATCCAAAGGCTATTTTAGGAATATCGGTTTTGTCAGCGTTTGGGGAACAAGCCCCTCGCCGAGCTTACTTGTTGATTGAGGGATCAACGGGCTAGCGTCCGAAGAATGCCATGGAAGGAGGTCAAGCGACCAAAAAGCAACAAATCAAGGGATTTTTATACTGGTTCGGGCCTCTCACGATCGAGATAACAGCCCTACGTCCAGTGCTTCTTTGATCGTTATCATGATGCTTACAAGGGCCTGGCATGTTTTTGCTTTGCCTATGCCCGGTTACAAAAGAGCGTTGCTATTACTACGCTTGTGTATGCCTTTTCCTAAGTTGGTTCTTCCTAGCCTAGCGCGCTTCTCTCCTTCTTCCCCCTCCATGCCCACGCGTCTTGTTTTTCTTTGGCGTGTCCTTTTTTTCCTCCTTCCTCTTCTTCCTTCTTGGTGTGTTCTAAGGAGGTATTTATAGGCGGTTTACGACGACCACATCCGAATGTCACGCCCTTACGTGTCCTCGCGTGGTAGCAACCGCCCCTTGATTTCCGCCACACGGCATCGTGGATGTGATGGGCCCGAATCGTGGCGCAACGGTTAACACAGCTGCCGCCACATCGCCTTTACAGCCCGAGCATGACCTGCTGGGCATGCTCGGGTTTCTTCCTTGGTCGCGACCGACCTTAGCCGCCAGCTCAAGCAACCATGCTCGGAGGGCTAAGCCATATGCTCACGGACGGGCATGGTAGGCAGCTGGTTTGTTCGAGGATCTTCCTTTGGGACGACATCAAAGGGAAGCATGGTCAGCCGAAGAAGGGCTGCCGGGGCTTAATGGTCTTTATGGTAATTTATCCAATCCCCGACAGGTTTCTACCATGAATATCTGATTATATCTAGCATTATCATTGAGGAAACTAATAATCTTATTTCCTAATGCAGCATTGATAATCATATCGGCTATTAACATTGGATATTCATCTTTCGATGCAGCTTCGTTTAAATCCCTGAAACCAACACATACTCTCAACTTACCATTTTTCTTCATAATTGGAATGATATAAGAAACCCACTTGGCGTATCAGCAAGGCCTAATAAACTTGGTCTCTAGCAATCATTCAATTTCTACTTTTATAACACTGTACAAGGCTGGATTAAATATTCTAGGAGACTATTTAAACGGGCGATAATATGGTTTTATAGGTAGCCGATGTTCAACAAGCTGTCGGTTTAAACTAGGCATCTTTTAGTATTTCCAAGTAAAACAATCTTTATAATTCCTAAGAATTCTGACCAACTTTTTCTTATAATCTACATCTAACTTTGCACTAATAAAAGTTAGTCTTTTCCTATCTCCATCACCTATATCAACTTCTTCAAGCAAATCGGTTGATGTAAACCCTTGACCTAATTTTTTAATTTCTTGAAAATCTTTGATGGCCTCATAGCTATCTGTTTCTTACTGATAGCTTTGCACTTTGTCTTGTAGGGTTTTTGCTACTGGCTTAGACTCCATCGGCACAAAACTTCACTTGTCTGATCAAAAGTGCTTGGCCTTACATTGATCTAAATAAGTCATGTCTTGTTTATGTAGATGAAATCATAATCATCCAAAACTTTTCCAGATATGCATTTGGCTTCTTCATGTTGCTAATTCGCATCTAATCTGGCCATAGCAATATGAGTCGATGTGATAGCTTGAACGACCTTGACTTCATCCGCGTTACATTGAATGAGTAATTGGTGCATAGTTGATGGTATGTAGCAATTGGCATGAATCCAATCTTACCCAAACAAGACACTGTAATTGCCTTTGGCCTTGACTACAAAAAACGCAGTCGGTAATGTTTTGCAATCGTTAGTCAATTATGTTACCATAACACTCCTGGCTTTAGTGGGATCACTTGTGAAATCATTTAAAACCATATTAGTTTTAATTAAGTCTTCATCGGACTTACCCAGCTTCTTGTAGGTGGCGTATGTCGCCAAGTTAACCATTGCCCCGTCGTCAACAAGCATTCTCGATATCGGCTTGCCATTAATATTTCCTTTCAAGTATAACGGCTCACATACCGATGGGCATCTTGGGGTTTCTCGAAGACTGCATCTTGAGAATCTAAACATAGCTGAGTGAACATTTCTTTAGCTGATTCATTTTTTATCTTGAACTCGGTTGGAAATGTGAACATCATATTGATGTCCATCAGAGGAGTATCGTCCCAAATCATTGGTGAATCTAGGTCATCGGCTGAATCAAATTCTTCTTCAACTGGCTCTTTCTTCCTCCACCCTTTTTTAACAATTTTATTTGGCCAAAGCTCATTGAAAGCTTGATCCCTCTGTTTTTCTTGCTTGGCTTCCCTAATCTCCTAAGTTCTTAGTCTCTGCAATTGTCTGCGTTGTGATTGACTAAGACCAGGTAGACTCCATCTTGACTTAGGTTTAATCGTCTTTCATATTTACCAGCCAGATTTTCCTGGGTCGTATAACTCAACCCCCCTACTTCTGCGTTGGCCTGACTTGGCACAAAAATTCTTTCTTGTATTGGCTTTTTGTAGCCTCTGTCAAGATGATCTTGTACTAGTCCAAACAATCTATCCTTAGCTGATCGCCTCGGCCAATCATCCTGGGGATAATGCTCCATCAGGCAGGTATATGGTGATGGAAAAGTTGTTCCCCTCTCCCAACAGAACTGCTAGAAGGGGCATCGTTGGTGAGCCCTGTCCAAATTTTTATGCCAATAAAAGTTATCTGGCTGATACGTATGATAGCGTGGCCTATTACTTCTCTCATATTTTTCAAGTAGTTGGGAGAAAGTTGGCCTTGGCTTGTTCGTCGGTCGTCGTGGTGGAGACTTCTCTGCCTTTTACCATTTGCTGATTTGTGGATCTCCCTTGGGCTTAAGTGTTTTGGAGTTTTTACCTTCACGGTCGGTTTCTATCTATAACAAGCCGACTGAGATTTTTAGAGTCTCCTTACCACCGAAGGTTGACCGGATGTCAACATGCCTAGCTACTTTGCTCCTTCATCTTGCATTAGCTCTTTTACTTTTCTAGAGCATTGCACCATATTTATTGGAAAAGAATTGACATCCACCTGCATTGTCGGCTCTTCTGCGAACTTAAGCCGACCATCTTCTATAACTGATTGTATCTGCTGTCAAAAATATTGCAATCGTAAGTATTATAAGAAAAAGAATGATGCCATTTGCAATACCTTCGCTTTTTTAATTTCATCGATTGATGGTATAACATGCCCCTTAGGTAACTGCATAATCTTTTCTTGTAATAGTAAATAAAAAATACGATTACACTTAGAAACATCAAATGCATATTTTATTTCCGACTTACTCTTCGTTGACTTAAGTCAAGAACAAACTAAAGACTTTTTAAATCCTTTCACCCATTTGGCTATGTTTATTTCTGCCCCATCATCCTCAGATGATTCACTTGAACAATATTCCACAAGGTTAACCTTAGCTTTATTTTTATCCTTATTATTATTAACCATGAACTTATCCTTGAATTCTCTGTTATCAGGAAATCGACTTTCTTGAGCTGATACCCTATGAAGCATATGGCTTAAATCGGTGAATTCCTGCCTGCCAAATTTTTCTCTAGGTGGGGAATTAATCTTTGGAAGGGCAAATAGGCTAATTGGTTGTCGGGTAAAGTAATGCTAAAGCACCGATTTCTAACTTTCCTAAATCTTTTAATATAATCCGTTATCAATTTTCCAAATTTTTGGTGGACAGAACTCAAATAAAAATCCTGAGCTCTAGGCTACCAGAGAAAAACTCATGGAATCAGCTTTCCAAATCGTTTCAGTAGTGAACCAAATTTGGAGGTAAACTAGTGAACTAGGAAAAAGCAGCTTCCGATAACGACAATGGGAATAACCTTATTTTGAGCCCACTCGGAGGCTTCATCACATTATGCATTAAAGCATCGATGTGTTCTAACATGGTAATGTAATCATCCTTGAAAATTTTGGCAAAATCAGAAATTTAAAATTATTTAGGTAAGGTATACGATCAATATAGTAAGGATACGGCATTCTGTAGCTGATAACCTTACCCTTAGGCTATAAGCCGAATTGATCCCTCAACACAGCATATATTTGGTCGGCCCAATTAACCGTATTAGTTGACATCATATTAGGGTTGTGCTAATTATGGTCATAATTGGTGTTGTGCCCTCTGAGCGTAAGCTCGGGTTGATAATTTAGCTAAGACAATGTATATTTAGGAAATTGCCCATATCTATTGTTCCTCCTAGCGGTCAACTCTAGCATTGGGACAAAGGGCTCCGAGTATGTCACAACTTTTATATGGGGCCTGATTCCTAGGTTGAATCGGCTCAGCATATTGCAGATACCAATTGGGTTCAACCTGTTGTGGAACTGATTGTGGGAATACATAGAACAGAGCTGATGCGGGCAAGTTAGCCAATGCATCTAACTTAGCTGCATCGGTATACGCTTGATAATGCGTAACCCCACTCAGACGAGGATTTCAAAATCTCACTGGTTTCTCATGAGATCTCCCTTACCAGATGGGGACGAGATTTGAAATACCGGCCAGAGTGAAAAAATTCAAAAAAAATTGAATTGCTATAGTAATCTCGCTATATCTTGACAAGATCTCATCATATAACACCAAAATCTCAGTAATTTAATCCAGAATTTGATGTTTGACCACTGTATTTGACCAAAAATTGGTCAATAACCCCTAAGAAAATCATCTCCTATGAAAATTTGTTGAAAAATCGAATTTTTGAGTTATTTTTCAAATTTCAGAAAAACTGTCAGATTTTTATATTATACATGCTTTATCATAATGTGAAATTTTATGGTCCATCCTAAGAAGTGTGAGATCATAGAGAAAAAGTTTCAAAATAATTTAACTTAATTTTTTATCTTTACAGAACCAAAAACAAAATGGACATAATTGGGATAGTAACCTTGTCAGAATTTTATAAATTTTCTAGAGTGTGATCATGATCCAAAATTTTTATGAGAGATTAATAATGCTTCAGTACCATTACATAAAATTTTTAAAAATTTTAAACTTTTTTGTTTGCTCAATGAAATCTATATATGCATTGAACTTCATTTGTTATATTTCAAAAATCAAAAATAGAAAGAACATAAATGGTACAACGCACTTATAAGAATTTTATAAATTCACTAGAGTGTGATCATGATTCAAAATTTTTATGAGATATTAGATATTTCCTTAGAACACTTCTACAAAATTTTCAAAAAAATTTAAACCTTTTTTGATTGCTAAAGCAAATCTATGTATTGATCATCAGGCTTTTATCAGGATGTAGCACTGTCAGAATTTTTGGACCTTCATGAAGCTTGATCATCATATTAAAATTTTATAGAAATATTAATGATACATCAGGACCATCCACAAAAATTTTCTGACATGGTTTGTACCATTTTTTATTTAGTTGAAGTTTGCTTGTAAAGCTTTTATCAGGATAGTAGCACTGTTCGAATTTTCAAAAATTCACAAAGCTTGATCATCATCTAAAAATTTTATAAGGACACTATAAATTTTAAAATTTTCTAATGTGGTTTGTTTCATTTTTCATTCAGTTCAAACTTACCGGTCAGCGTTTTATCAGGACAGTAACAATATTAGAAGTTTTAAAAATTTCTTAGATTTGATAATCACCTCAAATTTTTATAGGAACATTACTGATATGTCAAGAACCTCCACAAAAAAAATTAAAATTTTTTTGACATCGTTTGAGCTATTTTTCAGGCCATTCACTTTTGCTGAGATCTTGACAAATCTCATCGAGATCTCAGTTCAAAAAACTGGAATTCAAATTCTCTTTTTACAATTCATCTGGAATTTATTTAAAATGGTGAGATCTCATCGAGATTTCATTCTCTGGCCATGGATGATAGTTAGAACGAAACCGAGATTTCAATCCTTGATAGACCGTGAGTTGGGTTGGCATCATAAACAAGGATGGAGTTGCAGCCGACGGTTTTGGGTCGGCTAGTGTGTTTTGAGTGTTTTGCGCCAACAAATAAATAGGATAATTCAGCAGAGTTTGCATTAGGTCGAGCAGGCTTCTAGCTGATGCCAACTCCTAAGCGATCATCTTAATGCTATTGGCTATCATTAGCTTAAGTGTTGTAACTAAAGCCGATGATTGGTTAATCAAAGAATGATGCACAGATTGATTAATCATAGCTAATAATTTAGGTTGTGCAGGCATGTACTGACTTACCAGACTATTTGTAACTTCTGCATCATCAAGGACGTTAACCATCGTCAATACGGCCTTCTAAGTGACGCTGCGTCGGGTTTTCTGATAATAACCCAACATCATCTCCTCCAAAGCAACTTTTCGATCTTCAATTTTTTTGCACTGTTCTGGTGTTAAATCGTCCAATGTAGGGACGATTATAGCCTCGGCATTGAGATAGGATGTTAGAATCGACTTGTTTGATGAAGACATCCTTGTCCCACCAGACATGCCAAGAGTGTGTTGGTGCCAAAAAACGTGAAGATGGGTTTATCGGCCACAACACACCTGATGAACATCGAGTTCAATTGATCAAGGCGTGCCAACTGATTTGATGCTGCAACTGGTAAGATAAACGGAGATTTCGCTCAAAGCCGATCTAATGAGAACAATTGGCTTAGATCTAAACAACTAAAAAGCTGATCAAATCAAAGGGTAACGATAGGCCTATTAGTCGATTAAGGCTAATTAGATAATAAAGATAAATCTTTTTCGAAGAAGACGATACGCAACAAAATCGAAAAAAATCAAACCTGACTGGCATAATCAAAGGTGATCAATAATCGGCGATGCACAACTTTATTGTTCAAATCAAATTACAAGAATCTAAATTACAAAGACTATTCCTAATCGACATAAAAAGTAAAAAAAAGTAATGTGAGTTGATTGATTGGATTGCATTGTTCTTCTCGCTTGCCCTTAACCGTCTTTTATAGCTATCGGCCGATCGTATTCTTTTCCAACACACTGCAAATTATGATCCGCATCGGCCTCAACCTAGACAGTTCCTCCTAAAATATCGGTCATAACTAAAATTTAGACCTCTTTTCATATCCGATATCGGTTATAATATCTCTTAATCTTTAGCCTGATAATGCGTCTATATTCCTACCAAATCTTGGCACAAACAAATACATTTTTACAAAAGAGTAACAATGTCTCAAATTTTCTAAAAACTATAATGAATTTTATAGTTTGTATAAATATAAAATATTTCTAAAATTGCTAGCCGTGCATGTGCATGCCTTCATTACCACTGCATTTAATTGAGATAAACACAAAGGA
Source organism: Guadua angustifolia (assembly GCA_036346375.1). Classification (NCBI taxonomy): domain Eukaryota; kingdom Viridiplantae; phylum Streptophyta; class Magnoliopsida; order Poales; family Poaceae; genus Guadua; species Guadua angustifolia. The sequence goes on along the minus strand of CM070520.1, from coordinate 45,402,475 downwards.
AATTTTTACTGTTGTAGCACCTTAAACTTTCTTTTTTTTTCAAAATTAGCCTCCCGTAATTTTTTTTCAAGATTTAGCCCTGGGCCCACAAAAATTACAGCCCAGGAGTGACACATGAATTTTTAGCCAAAAATGAAAATTATCATGTAGCGGATTGGGAGCGCTGGATGCTACAGTAAAATTTTGCCTTTTGTTGTACGAAGGCTAGTTATGGAAAAAATATTTTAATTTTATTAGGTTTTATAAATGCATTGTAATAAAAAAATGCACGATGATTAGTTGTAAAAAAATAATTTTGTGGGTACTTCTAAAAAATCGTATGTAGTACCACAAATATTTTGAGAATCCGTATTCTACGAAGGGGCATAATATAACATAATATATTTAAGGACCCATATTTTAAAGACCCAATCACCATTAATAATTATGTAGATCAAATTACCGTTAATAATTCTGCGAGCTGTTAATAATATTTTTTTTGTAGGCAATATTTTTTTATTAGTTTTATTATTGCCTTAAAAAATATTATTGATGGCCCAATTTGATGGTAATTGGGTCCACAGAATATGAGTCCTCAAAATATTTATGGTAGAATGTGTGATTTTCAGACTAGCCGTCGTGCGATTTTTTTTAAAACTACTCGTAAAATTATTTTTTCAGGATTAGCTGCTGTGCGATTTTTGCATTATAATACATTGATAAAACCTAATAAAATTATAATGTATTTTTTTGAAACTATCCTCCTCAAATATATTGTGTTATATTATGCCCCTCCGTAGAATACGAGTCCTCAAAATATTTGTGGTACTAAGTGTAATTTTTTCAGAACTAACTGTCATGTATTTTTTATTACAATGCATTTATAAAACCTAATAAAATTAAAATGTATTCTTTTCATAACTAGCCTCCGCACAAAAAAAAACATGAAGTTTTACTTAGCATGCAGCACTTCCAGTTCGTTGTATGCTACTTTTCATTTTTTGGCTGAAAATTCATGTGCAACACTTGTGGACTACGGTTTTCACGGACCCAATGGCTAAATCTTGAAAAAAATATACAGGAAGCTAATTTTGAAAAAAAAAAGAACGTTTAAGATGTTACCACAGTAAAAATTTCAACACAAAGTACTACACCTTGAGAGTGAAACGTTCACACATGGAAGTTACTGTGGTTGGTGGTACATGTCCTGCAAGTTTTGGTCGTGTATTATCGTCACTTCGTCAGTCATCACTGACAAAGCAACAACATGCATGGTGGTCATGAACAATAGAATCTGAACATGGCATCATCATCGTCAACTCCAGTACAACGTGGATCGGAGAAACAAATGCCACACAAACCTAGCTCCCAAACTTTGAGACAAGCCTACAACATTCGACTCCTGACACATCACCACAGCAAACATATTATGAATTGGAACACCGTGTTTATCTAGCCTCTGATAATAATTTTTTCAAAATTCCTCACAAATGAATTTATAAAAATAACTATCTTCCTCAATATATAGAAAACACGGTAGGAGACATCTGTCTTCTACCACACTCGAGAAGCAAGAAGTGCTTGGCGCCGTGGCAACGTGGGAGGACACGCTGTTACACTTGGGGACCACGCAAGGATGTGCTCCCGCCACACAGCCACCTGCTCGCGCGCTCACTCATCTCACTAGCACGCACTTCTGAGCTTGCCGGTGTTGCCAAGGTGCCAAAAAGCTCCCGTGCTCCCTGAGAGTGGCAAAAGACAGGTGTCGCCTACCGTGTTTTACACGGTAGGACCAATTTTATAAATTTAGTCCATGTGGAGCTAGTTTTGTACAAAAATAAGTTAGAAGGAGCTAGAGGTGGGCACTCGGGCTGGGCTTTTTTAGGCCTGCCTAAGGCATAACATCATGGTTCGATCCAAAGCCCAGCCCAACACGAAGTGGTCCGTGCCTAGCCAGCATGACAGTGTAAAAAGGGCTGTACCGGGTCCGAGAACCTGGGTACGATAGGCGACATAGCCAGACACGATACTATAGAATGGGTCGTAATGGGCCTGACGACCCAGTTTATGAGGAAGAAACCTAGCATAAAAGTTACCGACTCACAGAGCATGAGCGCCATAGATACACCTAGTAGCATGGACGTCACCCTCACCACCGATACCTAAGAGAGACAGGCAAAAGGGGAAAGAGAACTAAGAGGGATTGAGAGATGGTATAAGAAGCCCGTCTCTCAATCTCTCTGAGCTCTCTCTCTCATCCGTCTCTCTCAATCTTCCTCACAATCTCTTTCGCCTGTCTTACTCACTTTTTTTCTCACCTAGTGCCCCCTCTTTCACTCGTGTTCAGCATATCCCTTCGCTCTATGTAATTGTTCAAGAAAAAAATAGATTTTAGTTCTTTTTCTCATAATATTTGTGTCCACTGCCTCAACTCCATGAGTCTCCAGCTCTTTTTCTCTCACTGCAATAGTGCAAATAGGCCAGGCCTGCGCTAACACGACACGAAGCAGGCATGAGGCGTAAATGGGCCGTGTTTGGGCTTGCCGAAGGCAAGCTGGACCGACACGGCATGGCACAGCGGGTACAACGGCTATCACGGCCCGACATGGTTCAGGCACAAAGCACGATGGACTAATACCGGGTCGGCTAGGCACGGTTCAAATAAGAAGCACGATAGACTCGTATCGGATCAGCTCGACACGGCACGACGCCCACCTAGATTGCTGTAAGAGTTAAGGAGGCACTTACCACTTACCAGTGACCACGCATGGACGGAGGCATGCAAAATTGCGGAGGCAACAGCTGAACAAAGTTGTCTCACTCTCGCAGCAGCAGTGCCGAGCAAAGCACTGAGCCAATTTCTTGATGTTTCAGAATGGAAAACAAAAGCGGAAGGGTTGAAAGGAACCGCGGGCCACGGCCGTGTTATCAAATCAGCACAGCACGTTTGCGATGTCATGCACGGTACGACCCTACGCATCACGGCAGCAGCAGCAGCGTGGTGTCATTTCTCTGCGTCTCACTGCTCAGTTGAGTGCACGTGAAGTACTATGTTTCAAGAAGAAAAAGTTTTATAGACGGACAAAACAAGTTCTTTATGTGAATGAATTGAAGTTTGAGTTTTTCTGCCCCTTTACTACTACCAAACTGGTCTTCAATTCTGGTTAAAAACGGTCTTTAGTACCTGTTTTTAAACCGGTACAGGCTATCTGAAACTGATGCTTAAGGACATCAGTCCCAGTTCTCTCACCCGGTACTGTAACACCCCGGCGCCAACGCACCGCAAATGCTACCAAAAGACTCTAATTGACGTTTACAACACTGCGGAACCACTCTTGCCCAGAGTGTTCCCAACAAGATCCTAGAAATAAAAAAAAACGCGACAAAAAAAAGTCCAATTGAACTAATAACTCAACAAACGAGTCACTAAACCTTTTACCTCTAATAAAAGGTTGAAACCGACCTTAAAACTGTCTAAACTAGCTTAAAACTAAGTCATCGAAATTTAGAAAATTTCAGCATGACCTCTCTAGACGATGAGGACATCCACTCGTGAACGAAAAACAATTGCAGTTTTGATATCATTCTAGTAGGTCCTTAGTTAACCAATCACACATCCAACAAAATTTAATAACAACACCACGACGGATGACATATTACAACCATAATCAATGCAACCGGGCTTTATAAATCGATTAAAGGGTTTGATGAAAACGCATTGTGCTACTACTCCCCATGCATACCGGTTTTAATGTACCGCAACAACACAACAAACAAGCGTGAGTCGATGACTCAGCAAAGTACACGTGAATAACAATTCCAATTTATCATAAGTAAAACAAGAACTTAACCATAAGAGCAAGTAATGCAAATAAAACAATGTCCAGTCAATAAGCATTTATACCCATTTAAAGCAATAACTTGACCATACCTAAAATTACTACACTCAAGCCATCACCATGATAATAAAAAAAACCAATCAACTTCCATGAACCGTTACTTAACGCTAAATCACAACGTCTCCCAACTCAACCACCCCTTTTTACATCCCAAATCATTTTCATCAATTTAAGTCGAGTTCATAACTCGACTTCACTCCACGATAGTCATATAACCTAATTAGCAAGGCAATGAAATGCACTCAATCATCAAATTCAAATCAATCTCTCCTGACATACCATCACCACAAAACTCATTATTAAAGATGCAATGCACATGAATGCTCTTCTCGATGCACGTACCGGTACTGCCGAGTGCCCACCCGTCGGTGTGCACCCTCACATCCCTTCCATCCCGTGGAAGGTGCCTACTCTTACTGTCTCGCTCCCATTCACCTCGATGAATGGGACTACGAGGTAGGACTTTCGTGTTCACTACGTGTGAACACAGAGACCCGCATCAGAATGGGTCGCCTCTTCCATTATGAATGCACAAATGCAATTTTCATGAATGAAATGCAACTTTTCATTCAATGCCAACACTAACATACCATAACCACATACATACACATAGCCAATTCTCACATTCATAAGTTGCCAGCGGTACTAGTCTCATCAGATTCAACAACAAGACATGACAACACATTACAGCGTTTCTGTCATGCAATTAACACAATTAATTTCAAACTACAATCATAATCATCAAATTGATTCGCACACATACTCAATTCCATTCCCCAAACGGGGCACAATTAAGTACAACTCTTATAAATTAACCGCGAGTATCCATGTACCCCATCCTAATTAATCACTACAATATTAACAAAGGTATAGTAAACTCACCGAGATGAAGGCTTACTAGTGACCACTCGAATCCAATAGCTAATCATATCCCCGAAGGGACAATCACCAATATAACTCATACTTGCTATAATCAATAGAAAATTAGCCGTGAATAGATAAATAACAACAAACAATTCAATTAGGCACCCTACTCGATGTACTTGCCTTTACCGTCACGTGAGGCAACGCGGGGTCGAGACCACCCCCGAAGATACTCTCCTTGAGCTTGCACTATCTGGGCTGCCATCCCATGTAGTCAAAGAGAACGGCAGATTAGATAAGGGAGCAAGAAGACCACCATCTTCTGCTTTTAATCTTCTCCCACTACCCCTTTTATTACCAATCACTAGAGATAAATACTAATCACTCATACTAATGGAAGCTGGTATATATATATATATATCTTTAATCCACATTTCAAACAACTTGAGAATCTATTATAAGTAAAGGCTGAAGATTAATCTAATACCCGCTTGCATGCCCTGGTGTTCCATTCCTTTTAAATAGCAGATTAAGTAACAATTAACACACAAATAGGTATGCATTACAAACCAACAACTTGAACAGAACTATACGAAAATAGGATCGCTAGTCCCACTTCACCACTAAATCAGAACTAGATACACTTGGTTCAATAAGGACAATTAAAATCAATGCATTTGGATAGTTATTACACTATCGCTGAGAGCTTACTGCCAACTTCGAATTGGGTGTATACAAATGAAGAGCAGGCTAAATTACATGATAATATTCAGAGGTCGATTCCAGAACATAGTAACTTCACTAAATCCTAAATGTAGTGTTGTCATAGAGCTAAGCATATAGCAAGAATAAAAGAAATGATCAAATTTCCTACATCAAGAATATGCATGATAACGATATGATCTCATCATTCTCATCTTCTATAAAATATCATGATCACATTCATAACAATAGATTTCCTTAAATCTCATTCATTGTCATTCACCATGTCCTACCCGAACTAGTGATGTCCATATGGCGATAACATGCATTAGCGATTCATCAAGCAAATTAATCATGGCAATCAATCTTCAACTCACAAAGCTCAAACAATCGATGCACTTGCAAGTACTTCAAAAATGATCAGAAGCATCAGCTGATTAGAAGCATCATACACAAATACATATATAGTCCGATGATCTTCAAAAGAACATGATAACGTGGCATCAACGACAATTAATCCTAGCCAACATTGATAAACTTGGGAGCATGACATCCATTCTAGCATTTCAAAGCCCATCTCTCAACCTTGCACACATCACTCACTGCGATACCACAACCTAAACCTTCTAGGCATTTCATCAAACACCTAGCATGCATGTAAAACACCCAAGCTAGACTTACCTCAAAGCTCATCCATGGAGGAAGGAGGGAGGTGGGGAGAGGTGTGACCCTGGGCGCCCGGCCGGAGGCAAGGATGTGCCGAGGGAGGCGCCGGACGCCAGGGGCAGTGGTCGGCCGGAGCAGCAACAAGACGGAAGCTAGAGGCGACGCCATGCGCTAAGGCTGGGAGAAGAGGAGCAAGGGCCGGGCGCCGAGTAGCCGAGGCGGCGCTAGGCAGGGGGCAAGCACGCCGGGCACCAGCGAGGGAGGAGGGCACCGAGGCTGGCCAGAGGGGAGACAGGGCGACGACCAAGCACACGGCCAGAGAGAAAAACGGGAAAGAGTTTGGCAGGCTGGCTGAGGAAAGAAAATATCTGGATAGGAGAAATGATAGCCACACAAAGGAAGGATAGATGAGGTTAGGTGAGAGGAAAAAAAACCCTTGGATTAATGAAGGCAAAACAATCCCGACCAAAAGAAAACCACGGAAAAACTATTTGCGGTATTACAGTATTGGTAGCTCATCGATCTGGGTTGGAGGCACCAACCGACTAATATGCTAGACATCGGTCCGATTGGTGCCTCAATCGGGGCCGATGAGCTATGAGTCAGATATGTAATATATATATTATATATATATAAATATATATAATATATGTGTGTGTACAACTTTAATTACAACTAATGTGTGTGTTCATCGGACATTTTTAATGTCACACAAGGACTTCTTCATTTCCTAGGAGGTCACCCATCCTATTACTACTCTCCTTCAAGCACGCTTAACTTCAGAGCTCTTATAAGATTCGGTACTTCAGTGGTGGTATGATGACATCTGATATATAATGCATCCCTCCTCCTCTTAACCCCGTGAAGCACCCGAACACCGATTTCCAATTTTTTCAAATTAGCAAACCATGGAGGTAATTAGCAAAATTTAAAGCTTTCAAATTTATTTTCCATACTTTTGACTATTAATGATGCTTGCAATATATGTGCCATTACTATTTACGGAACTTGTAAAAACACTATAACTTTTGACTCGTACCTTTGATTTTGGTGTTCTTAAGCTTTCCGAAATCATCACATGATGAGCTCTCTGATTATATTCTTTTGAGCACCCATTCTAGTTTGCAAATAAGAAATCCGAGCACTTTTGTTAAAATGGTCATAACTTTTGACTCGTAACTCCGATTGGGGCGTTCTTTGGCTCGTTTGAAAGATAACGAAAAGTGTGCCAAAATCATATGGTTAGAGCCTAATGGTTTGTGCGAATGCGTGCGCGGCGATAGAATTCCAAAAAAACATCGTTTAGGGCCTCAAAACAGCCTCCGAAGTTTTGAATCTGTTTCGGCCATTCTTTTCGATTATTGTGAATGGAATATTAGTTCCAATTATTTCAAATGTAATATTATTTAATTTCAATTCTTTCAAATTAGAAGGCAGGAGAGGTAATAAGCAATATTTAAAATTTTATATTTTTATTATTTATGGCGGTTTCAAATTGGGAGGGAGGAAGAAGTTTAAATTGGGTCTTATTAGTACCGGTTGGAGGCATCAAACGGTACTGATGATGTTACATCAGAACCGGTTGGTGCCTCCAACCGGTACTAATATGACCTGGCTCTTTAGTACTGGTTCATTACACGAACCGGTATTGATGTAACATCATCAGTACCGGTTGGTGCCTTGAACCGTACTAATAAGGTTCGGCTCTTGAAGACTGTTCATTACATGAACCGCATCGATGTAATTATCATCGATCACCGGTTGGTGCCTTGAACCGGTACTAAAGAGCTCTCGCAGCCCAATAACTATTGAACCAAGATTGTTGTAACTGTCAGTCCCGGTTCAAGCCCAACCGGCACTGATGAGTCGGTATCAAAGGCCAATTCTGTAGTAGTGCTCACAACTTTGCAAAAATGGCCTCCTCAGTTGTAGCAGATGACACATATCACAATATCTGATAATTTCGATAGGTTTTTGTGTCTAGGACAGTATGGTTCCACCTTGCTACCACACTTCTCTAGCTCGCTAAGAGCTCCCCGAGCTCGGTAGCGGCTGCTACTAAGCTCCTTATGCTCGGTAGTTTTTATGAAAGCTCCTGAGCTTTCTGGGTGTGACAGGTGACACATGTCACATGCTGCATCTTCTGTGATTAGAAAATGAGCTATATTTATAACCATATTTCAAAGGGGGACAAATTTGTAAAAAAATTGTATGTGAGGGGGGCAAGAAAAGCATTTCAACAAAGCTAGTTACTGCTGCTGCTAAGCATAGCTCAAAATCCTGGCAAAATTTTGGAAATTTCGGCTAGATTTTGGATTTCGGCTGAGAACAAGATTCTAGATCCCAGCGAAATTAAAAAAATTGAAACAAAATTCAAAATGCTACAATGATTTCGGAAATTTTGGCGAAATTTCAGTTTTTGAACTGAGATCAGCATGTATTGGACAAGATTTAGTGTTTTTAGGACCGGATTTGGAGTGGAGGATTTGTGAAAATTTTAAATGCCGAAAGTAGGATTCGAACCCTGGATCTGAGGCCGACATGAAGCTTAGGGTAGTACCTTACACTAACTCAACCAACTCACTTTCATGCTAAAGCATCATTTACTAATTTTTTCTAGCCTCGGAAGACTATTTTCACACTGTTGATCTTCGCCGAAATTTCGGTGCTTTTGTCCATATTTGAATTTTGATTTTTGAATTTCATCAAGATTTTGTCCCAAATTTCGAAATCTCACAAAATTTTTGGATTTTAGTGGAAAAACAAAATCTAAAACCTTGCTGCTAGTGCTGAGAGGTTGAAAGAGACATGGGTGACAGAAGAGGTCTATAGGAAACTTGGGATTCTGGGAGGCAAAGCTTTTTACCCTTCTGGTAATGACAGCTTCTTGCTTTTGATCCATCCTTTTCACTTTTCACTGCTATAGTAGCACGTTTTGGCTTATCACGCAGTGCTATCGTGCCATACAGGATGCATTGCACAATGCACACAGCCCTTTATTATGTATAGTTTTCTGATGGGCAGGCATGTCATTATAGGTGTAGGAGAAGGATAATTGGTTGTGAGGCTGATCAAGCAGGTACCTTTCTTTTCTTGACCACATATCAGTTGATTGGCCATCTCAAGAGAGAGGTTGGTTTGTTGCCTTGTTCCCATCTCCTTGGCTAGTTCTACTTCTAGGACATAAACCTACGGTAATATGGTTTCCCTGTCAGGAGACAGGGCAAGACTTGAGAAAACATGATGAAGAAATTTGAAAGGAATAATCAAGGACAAAGACCACTTCTTTGATGCTTGGATGATACATGCCTGGTTGAATTGACCCTAGGTTAGGAGAGGATTAGCGAAGGACACAAGAAACAGGCTCCTATCCTTGTGGTCAAGGGCGCATGCATGCAAAGATGCATGTGAGCTCTGCCACAGGGCTGTTGGCAAGGAAGAACCATAGGCCAGCCAGCATATACATGATTGGTCATTTGCCTTTTTCTTGAGGAATGGATGGCAGGGGAGTAGGGGTGCAACTGGAACGGATATTTTCCGACCGACCGACCGAATCAATTCGGATAACGATTTGAATAATTTTTCGGATATTCGAAGAATTTTCCAGATACGGATACGGATACGGATAAGGATAGTTATCTCGGATAAGGATACGGATATGGATAGTAATTATCCGACGGATACAGGAATATCCGAGTTTCTAATCGGATAATATCCGGATATAAAATATGGATATTATCCGAAAACTTTAAAGACTTCTCCAAGACTGTGAGTCTGTAACTCTCCAATCAAAAAGCACTAGTCACCAGAGTCTGGAGGCACTAGTACCAGTGTACCAATACCACTCTTGGTAGTCTACCAGTACCAGTGCCAACTGCCAAGTGCTAAGTACCAACTACCATTCTACCAAGTGCCACACTGCCACCGCCAAAGTGCCAACGCCAAGTGCACCACAGTGCCAAAGTGCGTTCATTATTAATTCTTAATTATGAACAATGCAACTATAGTAAATTCTTGTACTATTTTCTTCACATTTTGTCAATAATTATTCATAACTCATAAGTAATCTACCATTCAATATGTTACATGTGCAATAAATGATCTATATTTTCGTGTATTATCCGGCTAAAAATATTCGTACCCGTATTGAATCCGGTCTGTATTCGCTTCGTATTCGTAAGTGATAGTATCCGGTATTATTCACATTCGTATTCACATCCGACACCATTCGTATCCGACTTCGTATTCGATAAAAAATATGGATATGGATACGGGATGAACAATATCCGACCGTATCCGATCCGATTACATCCCTACAGGGGAGAGAGCATGCATGCAGTTATCAGTGATGTCAAGTTGTCAACCAGCCAAGTAGCCTTGGATCAGAGCTGTAAAAACAAGGGAAACGAATAAATTACAAGTGGACAACAAAACTGAATCAGAATGATCTTGTGATCTTGCTGTTAGTGCAGGGCGATGCAACCAACAAGGCAGCAATTTTCACAATCACACCACTGAGGTGAAGCAACAAGTGCCCACAATCTTTGCTAGGATAGAACGCCGCACACGCCGAAATGCAGGGTTTTAAGAACAATGCATACAGATCACGGCAGATCGGGAGGACCACACAGAAAAGAATTGCAGGGCCGCTTGGTGCTGAATTGATGGTGCTCCTAGTGAGATTTCGAGTTATTGCAAGGCTCTGGTGAGGAGATCAGATTGTCAGGGGCAAGCGTGGTCAATATGTCGCAGGTCTTGTAGCAGGTGGTGGTGGTACTGTAGGGGTGGAAATTGAGTCAAATCCTCATTTTTTTCGAGTTTTTTTTTTAAATTGATATAATTTAATTTAATATTATTTTTTATAGTTTGGAAGTATTTTTAGAATCGAGCTAACGAGTCGAGCTAGAGCAAAATCCAATTTCATTCAAAATTGACTCATTTCAATGTTTAATCAATGAACGAGTGTAATTGAAGTAATTTTGAACCGAGCCAACGAACCCCACCAACAAGCTTTTTTCAGCCCTATCTCTCTGGCTAGACAATTGTAAGAGCACAGAACGGCCAGAATGTATTTTAGATCTCTGTCCCTAGTTATCAAATGCATTTTTATTAGAAATAAGATGATTTAACGGCAGCACTATATGTGAAAAAAGTAAGAGAAAAAAGATCAGCATGCATATACTCAGGGTTTCAGATATCGTTGATAATCGAGTTGATATCACTATTATCTACTTTATCGAGCTGGCTTGACATTTAAAATTAGCCCAATTCAAATTCATAAAATTTGGAAAAATTTATGAAAAAGTGTTAACAAATTTTGAAAATTTTTGTGTGAGGTCTTGAGGCAATGCTAATGTTGCTATGAAATTTCTACATGATTATGAGACATTTTATTTTTAAAAAATCTAACTGTGTTACTGTCTTTGTATATGCTCTTCACTTTTTGATTTTCTAGGGGCACTAAATGAATTCTAGTATCTCTAAATTTTTTGTAAGGTACTAAGAAAATTATAATGATTTTTTAAAATTTTTAAATGATGATCAGACCTGTGTATTTTTTTAAATTCTGAACGTGCTACTGTCTTTGTATATGCTCTTATGTTTTTGATTTTCTAGGAGCAGTAAATGAAGTGTAATATTCATGAAAATTTTAATACTTGATCCTTGACCTCTATTTATAGTAAAATTAAAATTTTATAGCATTATCAAGCTTGTAAATTTTTATAAAAATATGGTAGTGTCTCTATTCCTTTTCATTAATTGTTGTTTTTTATTTTCTGGAATCAATAAATAAATTCAAAAAAATTTTGAAATTTCTCTGAGGTATTTTATACATTAATTTGGATTTATTCAGATTTTCTAAAAAAATTCAAATTTTCCTTGTTTTTGTTTCAATTTCCTTGGGTGTGCGAAAATCGCTCAAAAATTGGTCAAAAGTTGAATAAAACCGGTCAAAATTAGTGAAATTTTCAAAAATTAGTCAGTTTTTGGCGACTGTCAAGTTTAAAATTTTTGACTTCAAACTTCTTCGGTTTCTACCGATTGTTGACTGATTTTTGAAAATAAAAAATAGTTCGAAAATTAAAAATTCGATACTGTGAACCCTGCCTATACTAGCATAGTTTCTTTCAAAACATAAATACATTCATACAACTTCTAGTCTAGAAGAAACGTGACATCTCACCTCCCGGTTTCTTATATATTGATGACCAGATTAACATAGGGAATATTCTGTGCGGAGCTTGTCTCCAAATGTCAGACATCAATATCGATCCAAATGTCACACACAGGATGACATGGAAAAGAAGAAGAAAGACTCGAGATGCTCAAAGAATATTAGAAACTAGGAAATTTTTCACGGCGTACACGCCGCGCGTGGCGTTTTTCGTAGAAATTTTTTTTTCGGTGGCGTTCTATTTTTTAAATCGTCGAAATAATGACCGAAACGACTGAAATGATACAAAATTTTTCGCGGCGTAACACGCCGTGGGTGTCATTTTTTCGAAGGAATTTTTTTTTCGGCAGCGTTCTATTTTTTAAATCGTTGAAGTAATGAGCGAAACGAGGAAAAAATAGAGAGATAGAGCTGTAGAAATATCTCATTCGACGAATTATTTGGAAAATATTAGAGACCGAGCTGGAAAACTGCGGCGGGGAAAAAGTCTAGAGGGAAAAGGGTGAAAAATTATTAGAGATGACAACCTTCTTTTGCTGAGTCTAACACTCTACGTGTTCGCCGAGTAATAATAGATGTTCTAAAAAATATCAGAGATCGAGATGGGAAATCGAGGTGGGAAAAAGTCTAGAGATAGAGATGCACAAATACTTCCGGTAGCGAAAACATTTTTTCCGGGGAAAAACGGAGAATTTTTCGCAGCGTACACGCCTCGCGTGGCGTTTTTTGTAGAAAAAATTTCTTTTTTTTGTGGCGTTTTATTTTTTAAATCATCGAAATAATAAGCGAAACGGCTGAAAGGATACAAAATTTTTCGCGACGTAACACGTCGTGTGTGTCGTTTTTTTGAAGGAAAATTTTCTTTTTTTTGGCGGCGTTTAATTTTTTAAATCGTCGAAGTAATGAGCGAAACGGGGAAAAAAATAGAGAGATAGAGTTGTAGAAATATCTCATTCGATGAATTATTTGGAAAATATTGGAGACCGAACTGGAAAACCACAGCGGGGAAAAAGTTTAGTGGGAAAAGGGTGAAAAATCATTAGAGATGACAACCTTCTTTTGTCGAGTTTAATACTCTATGCGTTCGCCGAGTAATAATACATGTTTTAAAAATATTAGAGACTCATGGGCGAACACGTCAAGACGTGTCGTTTTTGTAAGGAAAACTTCGCTTTTTTATTGGCGGTTTATTTTTTAAATCGTCGAATTAATGAGCGAAGTGGGGAAAAACAGAGAGATAGAGTCAGTAGAAATATCTCTTCGATTTAATTACTTGGAAAATATTGAGACCGAAATGAAAACCGCAGTGAGCAAAAAGTCTAAAGGAAAAGGGTGAAAAATTATTAGAGATGACAACCTTCTTTTGCTGAGTCTAACACTCTACGCGTTAGCCGAGTAATAATAGATGTTCTAAAAAATATCAGAGATCGAGATGGGAAATCGAGGTGGGAAAAAGTCTAGAGATAGAGATGCACAAATATTTTCGGTGGCAAAAACATTTTTTCGGGGGAAAAACGGAGAAAGGACCTAAACGTAAGAAGCAGGGACCTAAATGTTACGTTTTTAGACCTGTTCGCTATCCTGAAAAATTAGAAAAGGGGCTGTTCGCGATTTTTTTCTGTAAAATGGCGAACGAGGGACCCGAACGCGAATTTAGCGAAAAAATCTTCCTCTCATAGAATATCGCGAAGAACCTATTCGTAATTTGTAAAAGGACTAAATCGCGAAAATCTTTTTTGAGCCGAGCCGGCCGGCCGGCTTGAGCCGAGCTGCCGGCTCGGCTCAAAACGGCGTGGAGGCCGGAGCTCTTCAATCTATAATAAAGGTAGTATACGCTTTCGGTTTTCAGATATATGTCAGTAATCACACTAAATTTTCATATGTCTATACACTTTTTTAGATGCATATGCCAATGCTTTTTCCTGTTGCATATATATATATTTATGTGTGTGTGTGAGAGAGAGAGAGAGTAAATACATGTTGGACAATTTCATCTATGTAACTGGGCCCACCATCATTTCCGTACTCACACACACACACATATATATATATGAAGTTTTTCCGTACTCCTGTGAGTACATATTTCACTACCTTCTAATATACCACTTAAATAAACGCTTTATACTCTTTTATCACTTTCGGTATACTCCAATAATAATTCTAAGATACTCCAATACAATATGATTAAAAAAATTTCATCAGATCCTTTTTTTTTGCTACATACCCTTTTCCATATGTATAAGGAATGTGTAAACAAATTATGCTATAAAGGATGGATTTTAATGAAATCTTTTATGAAACTCACTTTGGAGTATCTTATAATCAGTATTAGAGTATACTCAAATGGATAAAGAGGTATAACAACATCATTTAAACGGTATATTAGAGGTGGGAGTACATACACCCAGGAGTACGGAATCATTTTCCATATATATATATATATGTGTGTGTGTGTGTGTGTGTGTGTGTGTGTGAGAGAGAGAGAGAGAGAGAGTAAATACATGTTGGACAATTTCATCTATGTAACTGGGCCCACCATTTCAAGTTCACATATGCAATTTCTTAACTAATTAAAGCAATTGTAAACCGTCTGTAATTGATTATGGGACCAAATCAAACATAAGATCTCAGAATGAGCAATTTTACGGTTGATAACATGGGTAGTATATAGTGGTAGTAGAAATCGGATCTAGCTGTATATTTATTACGGATATTATGGACTTTTGATCTTTTGCTATGTTACTCGTCAATCGTTATTGCCGACCTTCATTTTTCACCGCCATCCCTGTAGCATCCCAAAATTTGGTCTATTTTGAATTCAATAAGTTATTTTGAATTTTTGAGAATTTTTGGAATTTATTTGGATTTAATTGGAATTTCTGGAATTTAACCTTTCTTTGAAAATTAATTAAATAATGAATATACTCTTGCAAAATATAAATGAAATTATTTTATTTGAGTCCAAAATATTCCAAAATATTTTCTGGAATTTTTTCTGCTATTTAAAATGCCTCAAATGATTTAAATGAATTTTTTTGGAATTATTTTCTTTTTATTGGAAAATCGTAGAAAAAAAAGGGTGTGAACAGTATTGGGCCGAGCCTAGCACTGTGCGCACTGTAGGTCCAAACCGTGGAACCCTAATCGTCATTATTTGGTGGTCGTTGATTTTGAATCGGGCGATTCTGAGGCGGCCACGTCGCTTGTGCTTTGGCAGTCGTCGATTCATCGCCATGTGTACGTCGGAGATTGCTCCACGTCGCTTTGTCAACAGTTTCCAGAAGCACCGCCGCCGCACGTTACCGCCGGAGTTTCCGCGCGCCATTAACGCCGTCGCGTTTACTCCCCGTCTTCATTACCTGGCGCGCAGTGTAGGGCATCTCCTTCCACTTCATTTGCGCCCTCTCTCGCCTCCCGAGACTTACCATAGCCGTCGCTTGAGCTCGCCGTAGTTCCGAGTCGTTTTCTCCATCCTTGCGCCGTCTCCGGTCCATCTCCATCGCGTTGGAGGTCACCATCGTGTTGCTCGTAGTGAGATGCGTCCGTTGCATCAACTTGTGTCACCAGAGGAAGCCCCAAACACCGTCGCCGTAGTCATCTTCCCCAGTTCCGGCAACTCATCCTTGCCACACCATCGTCAAGACATGGAGCTTAAATCGATCGCTGGATTCTCATCTAGTGACCGAGGTAAGTCCACGAGCCGATCTCAGATTCGATTTGGTTAGATGAAGGCCGTTGGATTTAGATCCAACGATCCGTGTGATGCCACGTAGAGGTAGTAAACTGCGTAGGATTGAACCAATTTGAGCCATTGGATTTTAATCATGTGCTAGTGATGCGTCCATGCGTCGAGTGTTGGGATTAGCCGCGTAGCGGATTGGGTCGCATAAATTAGATTCAATCTAAGCCGTTGAATTTTGAATTAACGGTAGAGATTGCGTCGCGCGCCGAGTCATTTGGATTCCGCCGCGTGTCACGTTAAAACCGAAGCATCGAATTAAATCCAGCCGTTGAATTTAAATCGGACGAGCGAGATCGAATTAGGAATTCGGTTAATCATGTTGCGCCGTGTGGTGCATACCGATTGGGTCACGTGTCATGCTAACGTCATAAAAAATTTTAATATAAAAATATTTTGGCTAAAATTCATTTCAGTGCAGTCGGCGTATTCCACCGGACAGGCCCAAGTCTACAGACCGGGTTTGGTTCGGTAGGAGGGCATCTTCGCGGCTGGCAAATCCTAATGAGCGAAAACCCTAAGGACTTCCACACAGAGGATTTCGGCAACTATGAACTAAGTTGACACATAGATTTTTACCCAGGTTTGGGCCCCCTGGCCTAGGGTAATAGCCTTACTTCCTGCTAGATTTCTTATAGAGTGTTTGGAGCAAGTACAGAGCTTTGGAGTTATAAGTTCTTCCTTAGGCTCTACTGCTTGAACTCTTGGTTGTCCATCCCCCCTCCCCATG
This sequence comes from Guadua angustifolia, assembly GCA_036346375.1. NCBI lineage: Eukaryota > Viridiplantae > Streptophyta > Magnoliopsida > Poales > Poaceae > Guadua > Guadua angustifolia. The sequence goes on along the minus strand of CM070520.1, from coordinate 45,385,721 downwards.
CACCCGAGGGCCTTTATATAGGCCAGGCTAATGGGGGTAGGTAAAAGGGGGGTCATCATGCTAATCATCACACATTTATTACTCCTTCTGTCTGCCCGTGCCTCCAAATTTCATTAAATGCCGACGATGGCCGCCAATCACCCGGATGGGACCCCTTTGTGACGGGTAGGTGATAGGCGTCAAAGGAACGGGCTTGTCGCGGGATTCCTTGTAATCAACGGACCTGACACAGCAGACCCTCCTCTGACATCGTACGATAGGGTAAGGACGCTTCGAGGCGAAGCCACCACTTCCCACCTTTTTGCCCTGCTCGCCCGGACGCCACATGGGCCGGACGCCGGGCGAGTAGGGCGTCCTCGCACACCCGCCGCCCGAACGCCGAGTGGGCCAAGACTGCCGAGAGGGCGTGCTTTCGCCAACCGCCGCTGACCACCACGGGCTGGCGCCGCAGCAGGCGCCCTGCCCACTCGCCGCCGGACGCCACGTGGGCCGGACGACGGGCGAAAGTATGTCCTCGCCACCCGCTGTTCGAACGCCACGTGAGCGGCACTGGCGGCGGGCGCAGCGCCAACCGCCGCCAGCCGCCACGTGCCGGGCGCCGGCGGCAGCAGGCGCTCGCCACTGCCGCCGGACGCCACGGGGCTTGCCACCGGCCGGGCGGGCATGCTCGCCAACCGCCGCCAGCCACCACGTGGGTTGGGCGCCGGGCTAGTAGGACGCCTCGCCACTGCCGCCTAAGCGCCACGTGGACCGTGCTCGCCGGGCGGGCGTGCTTCCGCCACCCGCCAGCAAGCCACCACGTGGCCGGGCGTCGGGTGAGCGTATGCGTTCGCCAACTCGCCGCCGGGCGCCACGTGGACCGGCGCCTAGCGGGCAGGGCGTGCTCGCCCACCTGCCTGCCAGGCTGCCACGTGGGCCATGCACACTTTTGTGTGGCGAAGAGGGTACCTCGGCGCAGTACGCCGACAAGAGCCTCGGCCGCCCCGGACCGCGCCGTGGTCTTTAGAGTCTTCATTAAATGCCGGTGCGTTCTTGGATGGGGCCACTATTCTCGAGGATGCGATCGCGGTCCCCGTCCGCAATGCATCCGCCGATTTTTCTTGGGACTCAAACGGCGACGATCTTTGCTCTTCTGCGAACCGTCGGTGTGGGTGGTACATATATAGATACATCTCAGATCAAGCGCTTCATATACGCTTTCTTTTATGCATTTCAACTTTCGCTCCTTCGTCTTCTTTGCTTGAAATCTTCTAACACTTCATCGCTTCCCATGGCGATCCTGCTCTCGCTTCCACCACCGATGCTACTATGGTGGCGAGGCTCTTCGCTATCGCTACCAAGGGCACCTTCCGATTTGGGGACCCCATGTCATGTGCCTCTCCGATGAGATCCTCATCCACACCTGGGTGATGATGGCGGGTCTGGTCCCGCCTTTTTCCGACTTCTTCCTTATCGTCCTCTATTTTTACGAAATCCACCACCTTCATCTCACCCCCAACTCCATCGTCACTCTTTCCATTTTCGCATACCTCTGTGAAATGTTCATGGGGGTGATGCCGAATCTTCCTCTTTTTCGCTACTTCTACCTCTTTCGCGGCTCCAACGACGACGAGGTAGTGGGGAGCTACTACTTCCGCCTTCGAGACGGATTGGCCTCCCGTTATATCGCCTTCCAGCCCAGGTCCAACTAGAAGGCATGGCGCGGCGAATGGTCAGATGTCAATGACGACAATGAGTTGACGCCTAGGGTGCTCACCATACAAGTGAGGCCTCCAAAATTGAACTCACGGCCGAGGAGACAATGAGTTCCTTGCAATGGCGGCCCACATCAACAGATCATGGACACCGGATTAATCAAGGCCAGTAGTCCGGACTTCAGAATCCGGAGAATCAAATTTCTTCGCCGACGCTGCTCGCCCCGCCTGGCAAGACACAGTAACGCATTTACATTACACGACGTTCCTCGGACGTAAGCCTTCACTTTCTTTTGGCTTTTTTTGCGCACATGCTTCTTTCTGTGGCTCCCTACCGACCGGTAGTCTTTCTTTGTATTTTGCTAGGTGCAGGAAACCTGGAGGGGTCAATCATCAACAGATGGCTTGGCGGCTTGATCCTCCGATTCCAAGTGGCTTGACTTTCCAAGCCAGCCTCTCTGCGTCGTGACTTGGAGCACGTGGGCGCTGCAGATCGTCAGCGGCTCCCGACGATGGACTCCATCGGGCCTGCCATGGTGCCAGCCCGCGGTCCACTGGTGATTAGGCGAACGACCTCTGCCAGTGATCGGGCCGCGGATAAGCAACCACTTGCCCCTGATGCCTCGAGCTCAGACCCCAAGAAGGTCCGCATCGTGGGCCAGACTTTCACTGCCGTCAGCTCTGATGCGGCGGCACCTTCACAAGTGGCGGCGACACAGGCCGCCCCAACCATGACTTTGCCTCCGGGGGCGCCGCCTCCTGCGGCGCCAGCTCCTTCTCCTCCAACACCACTGATCCACGGCGCCACGGCGCCATCGCCAGCCTTCTTCTCGGCGCGCGCTCCGATCACACGGCGCGGCGCCATCCACCACGGAGCCCATGCCACCGCCAACAAGGTGGGCTTGTGCTCCGAGGTCGCTTTCACTGGCGGTGCTAAGGGCGACCCTCAGATGCCCTAGGGTGCAGATACCCTCATGCCCATCGGGCGGCGGAACTTCCGCCAGTGCCTTTTGCCGCCATCGCCAAGAGGACCGAGGGGCGACCAGCCGGCGCCTCGGCCATCTCGCCTCGCCGACGCCTCTGCCCCTTGGCTTGTCGAGCTTGGCGAAATACATTCATTGGGCTCGCCTGGTCGCAGCCGCCAGCACGGGCCCAGACGCCAAAGAATCGCATCGGTGAGGGGCAAGCTAGCGCGGGAGCGGGTGAGGGCGGATGCGGCAGAGGCGGCGTTGACGCAGGAAAGGGCCGACGCGGCCGCCGTGCAGCAGCGGGCGGAGAGGGCCGAGGCGGCGCTGAAGCACTCGGAGCACGAGTCCTACCGCCTTCGGCACAACCTCGCCATTATGCTCAAGAAGGCCTTCCATCGCACCAGGAGGTGCTTGGAGCCCTTGGGGGTGGCTCTAAATCCGCCCCTGCAAGACACCGCTTTGCAGTTTGCCCATGCGACCAACCAGGCCGCAGAGGCACTTCGGGGGCTGCCCGCCGCCTTGGCCGCCCGCTCCTCCAGAGAGGGGCGGGAAGTCGCGATCAAGACCGCGACTTACGTGCTGTCTCGCTGCACCAGCCGCGATGCCGCCTTTGATCCAATGGCGGTGGTGACCAAAGAACGAGGAAGGCGCAACACGGGCAGTAGAGAGCGGGTGCGCTGCAAAAGCACCGAAAGCATGAGGCTGCTGCAAAGGAGCAATGATCATGGACGCTCCACCCTAGTGGCGGAGGAAGAGGGCACCGGCGACCTTGACCTAGGCGCCGAGTGAAGGGTCAAGCGCCACTTCACCTCTTTTGCTTCTTTTTCGCTTTAATTTGTCTTCCGTATGCAAACATCCGACAATATCTTAGTGTAATGGATGTTTTACTTATTTTACCTCTGCGCTTGTTTATTCTGCTTGATTGATTTTGTTTGCTAGAGCTGCTAGGCGACCAGGCTTGACTTGGCCAAAATGCCAAGCAAACTTTCAAGTTTAGGGCAACGCCGATCCTTTTTAGGTCACATGCACCACCACAAACAAAAGCATAAACTACGCAAGTTACGCAGAACTTTGGTAAAATGACCTTAAACACAGTAGTTTGCGAGCATTGCTCAATACCATGAGCACGGCTATCCTAATAGTTTGTACACTCTGCAGAGGTTATGCACTTTACCCACACGACATGATAATCTCTTTATGCTCGCCATTAGCACACTTCCTTTGGTGTGCCGGCAGAGAATCATGACAAAGCCTTTACAATGCTCTCTCGCCTTAACTCGGTACCACCCGCTAAGGTTTCAACACTCAAGGACTGGTTACCACAACAGGCCCCCTCTTGCGCCATCTGGGTTCATTAAAAGGGTGAACCTCACCACCACCGGTAGTACCAAAGCTAAGACATTGCAAATTAGTCACTAGGGCTGCCCCATAATGTATATGTGGTTGCATGATTGACTCAGTCAAAGGCTCGCAAGGTGTCCTTAGGGTTGATCAAAGCAAGACTTGCACATACCCTTTGCCCACCGGCCCACCAGTGCACACTTGCCCTTGCCACTTGTCCGATCTAAAATCATACCCACCCCAGCTTGATTACTAAGCACCACGTGCCATCAACAATTCAATATCGCTACGTGACATCCATTGCCACAACAACTCAATCTCATCGTGTGACCACACATGACACACAATTTCATAACATTGTTCCATATTCCATTAGTCAAGATTAATAATCAGCGATTCATGTACATGTGATGACGTGGCATGGCTAAGCAATCTAATTCGATCTAACCATCCCATGTTGATTTCATTATTAACCAACTATAGTAAACCAACCTAAGGTGACAAGTGGATCATGGCATACAATTGACAAGGTAGGGTGTAATTCAAAGGGTATGATATCTAAATCCCAATTTAGGTTGAAATCATTTATACACGTGAAATAATATGCCATAAAGTAAAACAAAATAGCAATTTTGCAAACATGGGTTCAACATGATCAAAGTACAACTTGCCTTGGTTAAGGTCCTGGTCTTGATCTAGAAATTGATCTTGAGTTGCTAGTTCCTCCCCCGAAGCATCACACAATTCAATGTCTACACGAATCAAAAAACTACCATTAGATAGATCTCAATTTTACAATTTTTTAGAAATTTGAATCACCTCAATCGGAGTTCGTATGAGGGAGAACGAGCTCTCAGAAGATTCAAATTCCTGAAAATTCATAAAATTGGAAAATCAGTATTCATACGAATTTTTTTTGTAAAAGAAAATCCGATTATTGCGTCATCTGACGTTAGCCTTGGCTCGGACTGAACGAAGCCGACACGTGGTGCAATCTCTACTGTTCAGAACCAATCTAACGATCATAGATTAATCTATAACGTGGCAAGATCCGGGACGTCTGATTTCGATCGGACGACCGACGTTTACCCGAGCGAAGCACTGTTCACCAAAGCAACGCGGCACAATCACGACCGCTCATCTAAGATCGAACGGTGAGTCCTTACCCGAGCCGATCTCGCTATAACCGCGACGTATGAATCTCTGCGCGTCGTGGTCAATCGGATGGTCGCTTGTGCTCGATCTCGATGGTCGACGGCGCGAGGTGTCACCCGGCTTGAGGACGACGACGAGCGTTGCGGCGAAGCAGTGCTCTCCGGTGACCACGGAGTGGCTGAACCGACGCGGCGCGACGAGTTGAGTCTGGAGCTGGGCTCAGGATGGCGGAACAAGGCTTCGGCGACGGCGAAACACGGCGATGAGGTTCCCGGGACTCCGGCGAGCTCTAATGCAAACTCTAGGGCGCCACGGGCGCTGGTGCTGCAAGGAAAAGGTGCGGCCGGCTCTGGGGATCCTCAGGAGGGGTTCGGGGTCCTTAAATACCCGGCACTGGCACGAAAGTCGGAGTCCTGGCGGCATACAGCGGCGGCGGCGCGGCTCCAAGTCCAGGTCAGACATGACGACCACCAACCGCAAGATCGAGATCGGACGGCCACGCAAGACTCCAGACGAGGCACGATCAGATCCGTCCGAACGGATCAACGGTGGATAAGGCCCTAGGGTTTTGAAACAGCGAGGCTGATGAAGTCCTTACGATGGAGATCCAACGGCTGCCAAGCTCTAGTGTTCCGGGGCGATGCGGCTTGATGAAGTCCGTTGGATGGCGATCCAACGGCTGGCGGTAGGGCTACCCGAGACGGGCAAGAACGGCTAAACAAAGGGCGCTGGCGAAGCGCCACAAAGAGTGGGCTTCGCCCATTATCATTGAGAGGGTTTTTCCGTTTTTCCATTTAAACTAATTAGAGAAAATATTTGGATTTATTCAAGGCAACAAAAATACCAGGAAAATTCCCAGAAAAATCTCAAAAATACTTTGAGACATTCTAGACTCAAATAAAATATTTTTAAAAAAACTTTATTTTAAACTTATCTATTTATAATTAGTTTTTAGCAAAAACAAAATACTTTTAATTTGAAATAATTCAAATAAATTCCAGAAAATCCAATTAAATCCAAAAAAATCACAAAAAGCATAATTTGCAATAAAACACTATTAACTAAATAAAAAGCCAAAAATTTGGGATATTACAATACCTCAGGGCGGCGGTTACACAAGGGTGTAACTGTGTGGGGGAGCGTACCTGTGCTACGGCTTGGTACCCATCCAACGGTGTTCACCTGTTCTATACTTCGGCTCTGTGTGAGGGAAGTGTTAGGGAAGGCAGATACTGGAGAGGTTCATAGGCTTAGATGGAAGTTTCTGAAAAACTTTGTTACGATCAATCACCTGTGTGGTGAGCGACTGTATCTTGTGGGTAAAATGTACAACCTCTGCAGAGTGTGTCAAAACTATTCGAATAGCCGTGTCCGCGGGATTGGACAGAGCTCGGGGATTACAGTCAAGGGGTAGATCTTCGAAAATAAAATGGGGATGAGTGGCTGTGTGCTAGGGATAATTGTGAAGTTTGATTCAGGACTGTGTGTCAAAAATATGTGGAAAAATAATTTGATAAACTTATTATATTTATATGGTTTTGCTGCTTTCTATCTAAATAAATAATAAGTTAAAATGTTGATTCAATGCAAAATAACCAATCAAACCATTCCTTTGTAAGAAGCCATGCATGTAGTAATAGAACTGCATTCTGTGCATGACTTGTTGAGTACGGTGTGAATTCACCCTTGCAAACAACAATATACCAGAGGAGGAGTCCACACCTGCTTGGGAGGAGGAGTTTGCTGAGGAGCCAGAGAACTGGGACGCGAGCCTCGTCAGTTGCCTGTGGTGAAGTAATTAGTTCATCAAGCATTTATTTTCCGCTGTTATTTTCCTGATACTTTGACTAATGTAAGCCCTGCGTGGCAAACTATTGTAAGGTGACCATAAGGTCGTGCAACCTGTTTATATACATATTTGAAGTACTTTATTATTATTCCGCTATGTATGATTGTGGTACTTTAATCCTGTTTAGCTTGTGTGCACTAGCGTGATCCTAGACTAGTGCAAGAATACACAGAGGGTCCGGATTTGCAGATTCGGGTCCCGACATCCCCTTTATTGCGTTACTCATTATCGTTGCCCTCCTTTTTCCGCTATCGCCATCGCCAGTCAAGTCCTATCAACGTCGCAGCCTCTGCCTTTCCTATCGGTGCTCTCCCGGATTGTGACCACGCCACGACTGACGCCCTCCTGCCTGATTCATGATGACACTATGGCCTCGCACTAACAAATCCAGTGCTCTGTCCTGCGTGGCGCACGAAGCAATTCCGAATTTTATGCAAAAGCACCAAAAATACACGTACATTTAAAATTTAAAATGGCCAATTACAATATTACCACCATATGTTTCTACTACCAATACTACTAGTGGAAGTATAACTAAATCCTAACTAATTTGATCCGTTAGATCAAATAGAATAGACGGCTAATATTCAATGTTGTGTATTGTAAAAGTGCTCCTCAGAATTTAGGTGGTGCCAAAGCAATGATTTTTTTAATAATACATTTTTTATTCAAAATTTCAAAAAATATACGATGAAAAAAAATTACATAAATATACCCCTGTCACTCGTTGGTTGGGCGAAACACAAATACCGCCCAACCAATGGGCGACAGGAGGCCATATCGCAAGATCAACAGGAGACAAGCTGCCAAGTCTGCCCTGAGCCTCCTATCGCTCGTTGGTGGGGCGACAGGGATTAAATCAACCGTTGGTCGGGCGACAGGGGGGCGCGGTCCCTGTCGCCAAACCAACAAGCGATAGAGAGCGCTAGGCCTATAAAACCAATCGCCCAGCACTGTGTTCACTCAACCAGCCAGAGAAGAGAAAAAAGGGAGAGAAGAAAGAAGAAAAGAGAGAAAAGAAGAGAGAAACGAAGAGAAGAGAAAAAAAGATGCCGAGGCGTGCAAGTGGAAAGGGAAAGGGGAAGGCAAAAGAAGAGGGAGGCGCTTCGGAGTGGCCGCGCAACATTGCGTACCAGGAACTCTTCGTACCTTTCAGAGTTGTCCCACTGATGTGTTTGTGCGGAGATCTTTGCAGGCTTATCCACTCTTGGGAAATTCCAACTTGGAAGAGAAGGTATTGGAAGTGCCGCAACTACGCCTTCGACCCGCCGGAGAAGAGCCTGAAGAATCGCCAGCTGGTAACAATCATACATGTTTCGTAATATTTGTAAATGAAACATTGCTAATTTATGTTTCATGCAGTCGCCTCCACCACTGTGTGAATTTGAGCAGTGGTTTGACATGGAGATCAACCCCGAAGACCAAACGCTCCTTGATCAAGCTAACCGGGACAAGGAGTTTAGGCGGCATCTTCAAGCGCAGCGTGACGCCGCATGCGAGGAGGTACGTTGAAAGGAAGTGGAGGAGAAGAAGGCTGAGAGAGACAGGAAACGAGAGAGGGCAAGTCGTGCCAGACAAGCCCCACCGGAGGCTTGGGCAAAAGGGAAGTGTCCTCGATCCACTCAGTAGACGTCAAGTTGTAACCATTATGTTCCTTGTTCATGATGCGCATCCCAGTTTTATGTCGTAATAAAGAGTGTGGCCTACGTTATTTTTCGCAGTAACTTGTGATTTTAGAAATTGTGGCCACTTAGGGATTTTCGTAGCCTCGAGGGCCCACCAGATACAGCCCAGAAAATACGGGAAAAACCATGAGTAACCTACGCAACGTGGGCTACCACTCATCTATGGGCGAGCTGACCGGATGTTGCCTCGGCATGAAGTTGCGAAAATCCTAAAAGGCACACGTGGCCACGAAACTGTGAAAATCGTGGCTGCTTAGGGGTTTTTATAGTCTCGCGGGGCCCACTGGATACAGCCTAGAAAATACGAGAAAAATCACAGGCGACCTGCACAACGCGGGCTACCACTCATCTATGGGCGAGTTAGCCGGACGTTGCTCCGGCACGAAGTTGTGAAAATCAAAAAAGGCACACACGGCCATGAAACCGAGAAAATCGTGGCCACTTAGGGGTTTTCGTAGCCTCGCGAGGCCCACCGGATATGGCCCAGGAAATATGGGAAAAATCACGGGCAACCTACGCAACGCGGGCTACCACTCATCTATGGGTGAGCTGGCCAAACGTTGCCCGGCACGAAGTTGCAAAAATCGAAAAAGACACACACGGCCATGAAACCGCGAAAATCGTGGCACTTTACGGTTTTTGTAACCTCGCGAACCACGGCCCAGAAATGATGGGAAAAATCATGAGGGACCTATGCAACTTAGGATACAAGCGTACGTGGTCATCGGTGAGGTCATTTCAGTCTGAAAAGCGGGGTGCAGCGTGTTGTCATTTCAATCTGAAAATCGGGGTGCAGCTTGTTGATGTTTTAGTCTGAAAAGTAGGATGCAGCGTGTTGTCGTTTCAGTCTGAAAAGCGGGGTGCAACGTGTTGCCATTTCAGTCTGAAAAGCGGTGTGCAGAGTGTTGTCCAATCATTCTGACAAAGCTGCTAGGTGTGAGAAAGCTGATGAAAGGATTAACTAAGCTTGCCCCTCGTAGTTGTCAGGTGCAGGTGAAGCTGTACGCGGGAAGAACCATGCCTGTGAACCTGTAGAAAATGAAGAATTGTTGAGAGCATTGTAATACGTGATTGTAATACATGAAAAGTGCATTTTAGTACTCACCTCCAGCGTGAGCAGCTAGACCAGCGTGTCCAGCAGCTTGCCCTCTCGTAGTCGGTGGCGTGACGATAGCAAGTGAAGATGTAGGTGCAACACCCCTGACTCCGCTAAGCAACGCACCACGAGCCACCTCGGGAAGGTGGCGACATCCCAGCAAGTCGAGGATGCGTCTCGTGCTCTCCCGAAACCGTGCGAAGTAAGAGGTCACCTCATCTCTGGTCACGTCAGCCCCATTGGCCAGACGAGAAAAGAAGACCCCTGACTCCTCCTAGTACTGGACGAGCATATCAATCTGCAAAATACATTACGAATTACTTAGCACAGTTAGTAACTAAGATTATATGAGATCGCAGATAGGATGCAACGTACCGTACTGTGCACAGCCGAGTCCGTATGGGCGGGGTACGTGTCTGTCACCCTAGGAACGTGTCTAGGAGGATCTGGGTCGACACGTACCAAACATAGACGAGTACGGGGAGTGTACCACTCTTGGTAGGCGCGATACGTCTGCGGGTCGTACGCTGTAGCCTCAACATGGATGTCGTGCAGGGCTCCTCCCCACTCCTCAACCCAAGGCGCCATGCGTATGTGCTAGGGGGTGGCCCCATGTGTGCCCTTCCTAGTCTGCCTGTGGATAAGAAATAAATATAGCGTTATTAGATGACATTACACAATAATAATTATAAAAACATCGATGCAGGGAACTTACGTGTGGGCTCCGTGTGGGACTGCACGGTTATCCTGGACTGGAAACTCCTGTCGTAAACTAAACTGCCTCATCACTCGATGGACAGTGTAGGCCTCGACCTAGAAGTCGAACATGAGGAACCGACACTTGTGCCAGTACGCCACGTCTCATGTGCAAAGGGTGGACAGGCCACCCGTCACACGAAGCTAGACCTCTGCCTCTGCGTACGGCGTCCAGCGTATGTTGTCCTCGGTGAGGTGGTCGAACGTAGCGACGAACTGGGGGTAGCCCGTTCGCACCGTCCTGTGTACCCACCTAGGCTACAGTGACGATAGAACGTTACCGTTAGTACTCACAAATGTTAAAGCAAAAGTACCAAAATCATGATTGCAATATCTTACCCGTCGGTGATACCAGATGGTGCCCATGGTCGGACCGTCGACGTCGTCATCGCCTGCATGCTCAAGAGGCTGCAGGTCGATGTCGGACGCCTCGATCGGAACCTTCAGATGCCCACAATTGTACAAAGCGAGTGGACATCCTCCGAAGGTCACGCCATCAGCAAGCCGTGCACACCCATCGCAGAGCGCACGGTATGTGGCGCACAACACAACAGGGCCCCAGGAGTACTGCGATCACGGCATCAACGGGTGCGTCTACGATCTGCCTCATGAACTGGACGAGGTGCCTGTCCACGCTATCCCCATGGGAGCTCGTGAACATGCACCAGCCGAAGAGCCACAGCAGGTACGCCTCCAGGTGGCGGCTGACCTTGTACTCATCCGCAGGCTCAACGACCTGCGTTGGCTGTAAATTTAAGCTCTCTTGTTATTTTAAGCAGCGTATGCACAATTTAGTTTTAAAGGCTAGCTGCGTACCATGAGCTATCAAAGCCACCGCAGTGTCGGACCGTGTGTACTGCTGAAGGGTTGGTACACAGCAGGTGGTAACACACCCTTGAACCTCTGAAGCAGCTCCTGGCACCACATCGGATCGATGTCCTGAGGCACCACAGCATCACCGACGATCGGGAGGCCGAGGAGGTATGAGACATCCTGCAAAGTGATCGCCATCTCCCCAATAGGTAGATGGAAGGTATGCATCTCCTGGCCTCCACCGATCCACCAGAGCGATGATCAGGGACCTGTCGAACGGGGACCGATGACCCACGTCCTCCACCATTCGGGTGAGGGGCAGAAACCCTGAAGCTCGAAGCCTAAGAAACAAAAACATGTAATTATTATCAATACAACACTAGTCATGATGTTAGAACAAACATATTTAGAAATTTAAATATTGATATGTTACTTGGGGATCCAACGAAGATCGAGCGTCCAAGAGTACTGCGGTGTCCTAGGTTGAAGAACGCCGAGCTGCATAGGATCCCCTCCCTCCTCTGGAACAGTAGTGGTGAAGTGGGCACGGTGATGATGATCAACAACCAGGTCCAGCAACTCAAAGGGCCACTCGTCAGCTCCATATTGGTGAGCCATACCTGCAAATTACAAAAATGAAAGTTATAATTAAAATGCATATATAAACAAAAGCATACGTAAAATTATACAAGCATCACAACAATATATTGATACAAATACGCACATAAAAAACGGACAAGCTCATAACAATATATTGAAACAATTCCAATAATTTGTCAAGACACAACACTCACAACTGCTAGGTAAAAAACAGAATTCATACAACACATGTTACATCGATGAAATATAAATTTGACATATGGCATATGATAATTCAAATTTCTTCTCATCTGGTGCAATGGCGTCGTGCAGCACTCCTCGTAGAAGATGATCCTTCCCCCACCATCGGGTGACCATCTCCTCCTTCATCTTCTTTGTTTTGTGCCTAGCAGTTCTTGAACGTATGTCCTGGTTGGTTGCACAATGAACATTTCTTCATGTGTTTGCCAGCTTCTAACTCATCCATGTCATTTCTGATATGCCTTGTTTTTCGACGCCTTGCTTTACCTCTTCCCACATCAAAATCAGAGACCTAGAACCTTTCATCAACACTAGAAGTTGTGGTGAAAGAACCCACAACTCCATAACCATAAAGCTCCTCGCTCCAAGTTACCATCACTCTTTCTTTCATAAAATATTCAGATAGATATGTACCAGGTTGCATTCCAAATAAAGCACATGTGGCTATGACATGAGAACATGGCCTATGCAAAAGGTATGGCTTGTTACACGAGCATTTGCAATCAGCCTATAAGATGCACTCCTGGGTGACAACCTTCTGGTTGGTTCCACGCTATCCTTTATCCCTACAGATCACCTCAAAACGCAGTGTCCATGCACCAACTTTGATAGCTCTATGTTTGGCCTCCTTCGACTCTTCTCATCCATGTATTTAGTGATCATCGAAGAGTACAGGAACTTCTCATCTGTCATTACTATGTCAGCAGCTACATGCCTGTTCACAAAGTACTTGGTTGTGCCCCTCAACACTCCCTCAACAATTCCTACCAATGGGAGACACCTCATCCCTCGCATTACCCAGTTGTAAACTTCTACAAAGTTAGTGGTCATTACACCATATCTGGCACCATGTGTGTCATATAACAGTGATCACTTCTCTTTCGGTTCGTGCTTAATCCAGTCTGAGAAACATTTGATTGGCCTTTGCCTCTGATGACGATTAGTCACCTCATCCTCTGTTAGCAGGGGAAAAGAGGCTCCGCCTGCTCCTGTGTTCCACTACCACTAGTGTTGTTAGTCTGCTCCTTGTGTTTTCTTGTGAGCTCATCAAGATTTTTCCACATAGTTCGAACTTGCTCACCTGGTTCCGCTTACATAGTCTTTTGAACATGTTCATCAGTTCCTTGTTCCTGAATTGCTTATAGAATTTTGCACCCAAATGCCTCATGCACCATCGACTCTGCAAGTCAGGCCATGGAAATGGCTCCTCTTCCCCTGTTTGCAACTGGTTGATAGCACTAAGTAGACCAGCATGCCTGTCATGCAGTACGCACACATCTTGATGAGTTTTGACCACCCGATCTTCAAGTTTCGTAGGAACCACAGCCAACTCTCGTAGTTCTCGCTTTCTATAAAGGCAAAGGCAACAGGCAGAATCTGGTTGTTTCCATCAACACTCACAGCTGTCAATATTTGCCCTCTATATTTCCCGACCAAGAATGTGCCATCCACGCACAACAATAGATGACAATGATAGAACGCCATAATGCAAGCTCTAAATGTGAAGAACACTCTCCTTAGATGCCTTTTAGTTGGCCACTTGATTGACGGATAGTCTTGATAATCATAGTAAGTGCTAGGATTTCTTCCCTGAATGCAACTGAGCAGTGCGGGCAGATTATGGTACAAGTCTTCAAACTTTCCAAACCTCATTTCTAATGCCTTCTGTTTCACCCTCCATGCCTTTCCATAGCTAATTGTGTACTGATATCAGTTCTCGATTGCTCGGATAATAGCACGAGGCTCAAAACTCAGGTTCTCCACTATCTCTGCGTACATAATGTTCGCGACATACCTGGATGACAGGTTTCTGTGAGCTATCAGTGTTTCCTCAGTCATACAGATATGTTGCTCAACCTTCGAATATAGCCAATGGGTGCCCCATTTGGGCTTGTACGCGTGCACTCTTCACGGACACCCATGGATCTTACACACCACGTCATAGCAGGTTGGGGTGGATTTCTTAACCCTGAAAGTCCTTTTTAATGATAAAGCCCAATCTTTCACAGCATCCTACACAGCCTCTTTTGTTGGGTACATACTGTTAGGCCTGACCTCATTGTCACTATACTGCCAAGGTATATCGTTGCTTTCATTGACAACCAGCTTATCAAATTGATGCGTGCTCTACTCGGCTGGCACAAGCGGCTCCGTACCTCCATCTTTCTCATTCGACTCATCGTCGTCTTCCACTTATTCTCTATTGTACTCATGGTCTTCCTCTTCTATCCTAGCTGTTATTTCATCAATTTGCTCACCTTCGTCTACTTGTCCCCGCTTCTTGTCCAACATTTTCATCATCCTCCCCAAACTCAACTTGTTCACCACTTTGGCAAATAATGTCCTCGTTGCATTGCTGAACATGCTGCTCATGGCTAGATCCCCCAATTTCGGTGTCACCAAAACTGAGCTCATTTTGAGGCTGACTACACTCACCGACGTCCAACTGCTGCTGGGAGGCAACATCCCTGTCATATGCTTGCAATAAAAGCACACGATTCCATCCCTGTTGCTCTGCCCCCCTCACATATGATCTCCACGATGCGGTTCCCTTCAGCTCAACTAGCTCCCAGTAAATAGGGTCATTTCGCATACTACATAGGCAAAATACCTTCAATTCACACTTCTCTTGTTCCATCCGAAAAGTATAATGCAACCATTTCAACACAGAAGCAAATGTGCGCTCCTCGACCCTACTCAAACTTCTGTCCACGTACTGCTTGTTACTTAGATCTGCACCCTCCAAACCATGCATTATAACCCCCTCTCCAAGATAGATTCTAAATGGAACTCGTTCTGCCATATTTGCGAATCCATTCATTCACCCACGAATTAATTACTTTCCATAAAAAATACTGTGACACCTAACATAACTATATCTACATGCTACAAAAATATAGATCTAACCGTAAAAAACATCTACATTCCTAAGAATATATATCTACCTAGATCTAACTACATTTCCATGAATATATATCAACGTACTTCTATTCATAAAAAACATCTACATTCCTAACAATATATAGATTACCTAGATCTAACTACATTTCCATGAATATATATCGAAGTACTTCTATCCGTAAAAAAACATCTACATTCACTAGATCTAACCGCAACCTATCAATTTACCTAGATCTAAAATTATTTCTATTGTACTACAATTTATTGCTAAAAAATAAACAATGAAAACTTACCTCAAAATAGTCGCGCAATCCCTCCCTCTCCTCTCCCTCTCCCACTTTTCCTCTCCTCCCTCTCCCTCTTCCTCTCTCTTTTTTTTCCGTTCGGTTTCTCTTTCGGTCGCTCAAATGAGCACAGTTGCTCAATGCCGGCTTTTAAAATCATCCTCGCCGCCTTGGTTGGGCGGCAGAGGACCGCTTCTTGTCGCCCGACCATCGGTCGATTTATGCCTTGTCGCCTCACCAACGGGCGACCGGAGGCTCGGGGCAGACGTGGCAGCTTGTCGCCCGTTGATCTCGTAACGTGGCCTCCTATCGCCCGTTGGTTGGGCGATATTTGTGTTTCGCCCAACCAACGGGCTACAGGGTATATTTATGGTTTTTTTCGTGGTATATTTTTGTAATTTTGAATAAAAAATGTATTATTAAAAAATCCCAAACCAACAACCACCACATTCCAAGCATATATAGCCATAGGATAGCTAAAAAAATTGAGATGATCAATAGTTTCCGCACCAGCACAAAAACAACACTGTTTGTCTCCCTTTCCAGTTCCACTTGATCAAATTGTGTTTGTTAAAACAACAATATTTGATACATGGAATGTACACAAAAAAACAGCCTTCTTTGCAATTTACAGATCAACTGATCATTATCATCATTAAAAACACACTTGACTACACTTGATCATAAGATCATGCCAAGCATTCAAATTTTCACCCAAGAGTGTTATTCTAAAAGATAAGCATTGTAAATTATTTTCAAGAGCTTCACAAACAGATATATTTCCATTGAAAGTTGTGTAATACAGCCGAGGAAATTGCTAAGGGAACCAGAACACACCCATGTGTTCTCCAAAAATCTAGTTTGATCTCCATTAACAATTTTAACAACACAATGTGGAAAAACACAAGTGTTTGATTTTCATAAATAATCTCCACCTTTTGAGAGGCTTGGGATAAAGTAAGTCTAGCATCCCTAGAAAAGCTTTTTCCTTCGGCAAACGAACTACCTCCCATTTTGTGAAATGGTACTTCTAAACGCCCTGTATTTCTTGCCAAAGAAATCTGGATATGTAGAAATCCATCGTCTTACTAACAACCTTAGGGATGGGGAATAGAGAGGCTATATAAAGAGTGTGTTTGCACCAAATTTTGGAAAGTACGGAATGATCAGAGAATTTGCGGGAGTTTGGATAGTGTACGGTGGACATTTGGAAACAAAAGACCATTTAGGAAACCTTAGCCGACTCGGACTCTATCGTCGTAATGGAATAGGACTTGGATCGGTTGATGGGTATATAAGACGAACTCAGGCCGTTCGAAGAGGGCATCCATAGCAAAAAACCACATCTGCCAGTTTTATTTTCCTTGAGCTTTTTAGTCTTGTAATACTTTCGTTTGTAAGTTGATTTCGATCAATAAAGTTGCGTATCACCGATTGTTGGTCGCCTTCGATTTCATC